>JAGPOW010002514.1:11454157-11514537 GCA_030014935.1 Caiman crocodilus | reverse complement strand
AAAAGGTGAGGGGGGAGGCTGAACAGAATAGGTTGGGGAATCCTGCTTTAAAAAGGCATTGACAAGTTTATCAGATATACTGATCACATGTACTCTCTGCTGATTGAAACTGACAGAACCATAAAGAACTATCAGTGCAGCAAAGGAAACCACATGGATGCAAACTGTTATCAGAGTGTTTAAGGTTTTTTAAACACCTGTCCACTTTTCAGTTCCCTTTCGTTCCACTGAAACCTTGGGCTGCCAACAAAATCTAATAAAAAAGCACACTCAAAAAGCCTGCACACACCAGCTCCTCTCTACAGTCTGCACTCTGCTTGTATTTTGTCCTTATGTTGTTGCTTTTAAAAATGGCCAGAGGTGTGAAGAAAGCATACATTTGCTTATTACTCATCACCCTAAGTGTGTGACTTTCATAATTGCTTATTCCACACATCTGTACTGTGTATAAGTTACAGGAATCCAGTGAAGCCAGGGATTTCAACTTCTCTATAAACATGGAAAGCATGTATAAATTTGCATATATTTAATCACAAGAGTGTGTCTACCTTCAAATGAGAGATGTTACTGCCAAGTATTAAACAACCTCAGTAAAGACTACATAAGTCTCTTGAAAGAGATTCACTAAACATGAAACTTTAATCAACTCTACTCTATAATGTCTTCTCAAAGTGAAATAAGATTTTTTTTTTCATTCATGAAGGCTGATTCTACATTAGATGTTAGCTATAAAATGTTTAAAGAGTTCTTTTTTAACGCTGAATGTGGATGTCTGTCAAAATAAAATCTTCATACAAATTTTCAGTCACAGACCAAATGAGAAATTACCATCCAGATCTAGATATGCATGACTGGGAGCCAGGAGTTCTCACCTTGGTTCTGACACAAATTTTGTACATCATAACCCTAAGTGAATCATCTGACCAATGTTACTTGTTAAAAAATTAGAAAACATTTGTCAAATATTGTGAACTTGAAAGTATTTGGTAAACACTTGTTATAATAATCATTGTTTATATTTTTTAGCCAAAAAAATGTTTAATTTGGAGCCACCTTACACAGCTTTATATATAAGAACAAATTGAGTTTACACTGGAAACAGAAGCTCAATATGTGCACTATGTGAAAAAATTGTGTATCCTCCCCCAAATTATAACAGTTTATGAACATACAATGAATTTTCAGAAAACTCACAAGTCAGTTAATAAATCAGTCTATGATTTACAATTAATTAGCTATGAATTCTTTAAGAAATTTAGCAACTGGTAGAATCTTAACAATGAAACGAGACAGATTCTTTAAACTATACACTTACAAATGCTATGTATATTCCTATATATTTCCAAATCTAAGTGTAAGCTACAGTTGCAGACATTTTAAGCATTAATGGTTGCCTTTTTCTGTTCTTCATAATTTAAAGTCTCTGCAGTACCAACTGAAGAAATACTGTTTATTCAGAGAATTTCATGAAGAACCCATTTCAAAAGGCTTTCATTTCTAATTGTTCTCAATACAACTAAGACAGTACATTGTCCCTAGCCACAATGTCCACTCCCATCCATTCACCTGCTCTTCAAATGATTGCTCTTTGCCTCACTCTTGTTTGGGAGCTACTACCACCCTTTGGGGCCTGTAGGCCTGAGTCACATTGGAAACAATAAAGCAAGCTACTGGGAAAAGGACATAATAACTGGGGGAATGCTGTTGCCTTCTTTCCACTGAGAATCACAGAAGATGGCAGCTATCTTGAAATAAGGCAGTTCTTTGTGGAATTCTCTAAAGCAGAGGTTTTTCTTTGCCTTCTGCTAAGAAAAGAAATTAAATAAATTCAGGTGTGTCAAGCTTTTTCATGGGTTCTAAAACTGATGGGTTTTTCAGCGCTTTGTAGGAAACCATTCCAGAAATTAGTGACAAAAGTGAACTTTATTTGAATTAAAAATCATAATCAAGTGCATTTAGTACTCTTGGTTAAAAAGCTTTACATTTCTCCTAAAATGAGAATATGTTAGAAATCTCTCTTAAACAGTCATAACTAGAATGATTCAGCCATTACACAAGCTGCTTCATTATACAAAGCATACCATATTTAAAAAGAAACTGTAAAAGAACCTTCTGCAAATCAAGGTTCAATTAGGTGTTCATCATTTCTTTGTGTTGTCTACATATGATATTATGTGTTTCCTAAATAATAGATGAAAGTCATTCTGTCACACAGTTTGCTTTTTTACCTCTTGGAATTTACAAGGGACAAAAAAGCAAGCAGTGACAGATTCTGTTCTGAAAAAACAGAAATTCAACTCAAGAGGAGGAATATCACCTTCATTCTGGTAAATAGCTTTTCTGTGTCCTCTTTTTTGCTAGTTCCAAACGTTATTTAGGCAAAATCACCACAAATTTTCTTATGGGTATTTCTGTGAAGAATGTATAAACTTAGAAATAAATTCAGGGATGAAGGAATAGAAATTTAAGAATTTCTGAAGCAAACGATTTGCTAAAAAAACAACAGAGTCTTTAAAATGTTTTACATATAAATTAAATATATTCTTATTGCACGTGTGGTAGATTTGTGCACCAAAGACAATTTGCAAGCCTTGAACGCTGAAATGAGAGCATACTTTTAACACCTCTTCATATAATAGCAAACCATCCTGCCTCTTATTTCATTACAGAACATGTTGGACTTTCTCAGAAACCTGTATGGCAAAAGACAATACTTATATGAAGCTGCCTATAATTTACAAGATATTAACAAGCTTTAAATGAAGTGGAACACATAAAACAAGGCTGCCAGTCCTAGCTCTATCTTCAGTTAAACTGTCACAAACAGAGGCCCCCTCTACATGTTACAGGTCTTGCACAATTAAATGGTTAATTGCACAATTACCTTGAGACCAACTACATATACAAAGTATCTATCACACAGTAAAAAGCTTCAACCAGCTATGAAGGTAGACCTTGAAAATATATACTAACTTTACAGCTGATTGCTATTTAGCTTTAATTTGCATGTGTAGTACAGTCTACCCTGTGGCTGGAAGCCCCATCCACTGCCAGGGCTCTCAGCTGCAGAGGTATACCTCGCTCGGTGTGAAATCCCTGAGCCCTGGGGATTGTGGCTGCTATGATCCCCAAGGTTCAGGGGTGCATGAAACCCCCAGCCCACATGAAACTCTAGGTCCCAGCTGTACCTTACACACATGGGACTGAAAGCCCCACAACTGACAGGGTTGTAGCATGGCAGGAGGCATGATTCTGTGGGTCATATATTAGATCCAATTGCACTTTTACCTGTATATGTAGAGGGGGCTAGTAAGTTATGGAAATGATGCAATTCATGTCAAGGATACTGGCAGCAGAAAAGACCAATATGGTCAAGAATATCTTGTAGGCTTAGCGAATACTATAAGTTGGCTCCTGAGTATCTACACTGACAGTGGTATTCCACACATGGGCTACTCTAGAATCTCAGCACTACTGGAAAAGTATACAAGCTATTTCTGGAAACTCCTATTCAGCTATTCTACTGCCTCAGGTGGGGTAGAAATGCACAAGCTTTTTCTAGTAGTCTTAGAATGATGTTGTAGAATGATGATTCACTTACATGAGAAATATTTTTGTATGATATGTTTTACTGGACCAACTGTATAGTTGAGCCAATGTTAGACAAGCTTTCAAATGCAAGGCATTCTTCAAGGGTATTGGTTGTAGCTGTATTAGTCGAAAGACAAAGGCAAATGAGGTGCTTTGGGTAAATCTGATATCTTTTATTAGATCAACTGAAACAAGGTTATTTGGGTAAATCAGGTCACTGAAGCTTGTCTAACTTTAACCCAGCTATGGTTGGTCCGATAGAAGATATCACCCAAAAAATCCTTGTCTCTTGCATAATTATTGTATTCTCTTCCTAAGTATAAAAGTGATTTATTTACTCTTCCACCTGGTTTCTCACTGAACACCTGCAGACTGCCTTGCATTTGGAACTTTGTCTAGTTTTATCCCAATTATGCAGTTGGTCCAATAAAAGTTATCACCCCCAAAATCACCCTTGGCTCTTAGAAGTTATTTCTGTAAACCCCTAGTTAGTATCCCTTCCTCTGTACCTGGCCCCAACTCTCAACTAGTGGAAGACCAAAAGGCTGCACACATCGAAAAATAAAAAGCTTTTCCTGAATGTCTACAGCAGTCCACATCTCAGACAGGTCCCCATTGAAGAGATTACCTTAGACAACACTAGGTTTAAAAGAGACTCCCAGAGCTCAACATATTGGTTGCTACACCTTGAACTAGACAGTCCAACCCTGCAGGGATGTTAAAGAAACTGTAGTTAAAGATAATATTAGAAAAGGACTTAAAATATGTATAACTTAAAAAAAATTGCACTCATATTAAAGCCACTTGATTGAAGACAGCATATTTTCAAATTTTCACACTTAGGTCAATGTGAGAAATAGAAGCATATGCTCACTGAGCAGATGACATCCATTTTGTTGATGTGTCAAGGCCCCAGAATTTAAATAGATGTTGGGTGGTTTTTTTCCAAGATAGCAATATTTTTCAGTCGGTAAGTATTTTTAAAGGATAATTTTGATACATGCATGTATGCTCAGGAATAAAGGGGCATTTAAATATCCCATATCTTAATTAAGTCTCAGCAAGAAATAACCAATTAAGATGTGCTTAGGAGGCGGTAGACATATCTGTTGAAGAGTCGCACAATATTTATTTTTTTCAAATGCTCCAGGAGCCACTTTCAGAGATGTTTTCCAAGTTTTCCGTCTCTTATATTTCATAGTTCTATATGGTTTCCTCCATACAACTGCATATTCTAAAGTAAAAGATAGCTTGATTTATTAATTCCTTCTCAACTTCTTTGTCACACACATTTTTTGTATTAAAGAGAGAACCAGAGTATATACATCTCACATTAATCTCTGACCACTCAAGAGAAATCAGGCTGAAGAGTAAATCACTTTCATCTTTTATACTTGGGAGGAGAATGCAATAATTAGGGGGCATGGAGAATTAAATGTTCTTTTCACCCTGAGGAAGCACACCCAGGTGCGCTGAGGAAGCAGTAAAAGGAAGATAATTAGTGTCTCCTAATTGTAGACATTTTGAAGCAAAAGAAAAAAACTAACAAAATTAAAATTATATTTCAACATCTATGCTATCCAAACACATTCAGGGGCTCCAAAGCCAAACATGAAGTTAATAGCTTCATCAGAGCATAAAAGTACAGCATATGCCATTCAAAAATAAAACTTGTATCACTATTTCATATTTTGAAGACAGTAAACATAATTCTGATAATAAAATTAGCTATATGTAACTTACCATTTAAAAAAAAAAAATATTCAGGCATGCTATCAGCTTTGAAATTCTGTCAGTTCAATTGACATTTCAGTAACTTAGCTACTGTTATCTTACCCCCTACTATAATCTTTAAAAGTAACAAGCTTAATGCTTTTGTAATCTTTAAGAAAATGTCAGACTCCCACTAGAAACACATTTGTGGTCCTAGGGTATTTTGTTCATGTGGCCTTTAAGAGAATATTTCTTTTTTTTGTTTAAACTTCAACTCTGTATGTTCAAACAGATAGCTTTATATTCATCTCAGTATTACATATTATTTTCATTTAAGATAATTGTGTGGTAAAAACACTATTTGGAAGGATAAGAAATAAATAATATACAACAAAAAGACCACTTAAAACATTATTTCCTAGATTAAATGTAAAGACAATTACTATTTTGCTTTCCCTAACAGGACTTGTTTTCTGCTGTCAGAACACTATAGGTTGCTGAAAGAGCAGACAGCTGCATAAATCAGCATCACATTTTGTACATCTATTGTGTTGCTATTACAACATCCTGCCATACTTGGTGCCCCATTCATTAAACAGACACCAAATATCAGCTGTTAAACACTGAACTCTGATTGGCCCACTAATACAAACATTAAGTGTATTTTCCAATATTTATAAACTAAAACAAAGCACTTTCTGGGTTTTTTAAATCAACCTAGATGTGACAGACATTACACATAAACTGGATGAAGTGATCAGAAACTGATTTAAGCCTGTAACAAAACAGATGTTCAGTGCACATAAACCAGTTTGAAAATGGCTGAAACTGGTTTGAGATACACCTGGTTGAATGTAGTAATCAGACTTAACTAATTTAGCCAAAACTGGTTTATGCAATGTCTGTCCCAGACCCCTTGCTGGTTTAAATTAATCCAGATTCCTCCAGCACCTTGCCATGTTCTCTGGGTTGGGCAGGGTTCTTTGTTCCACAGCAGGGCTGGCCTCTCTCCTCTGCCCCCTGGCTTGGCAGAAAATGCAGGCATGTGCCTAGCTATCCCCCCGCTCTCCCCTTCCCCTCCCCAGTCCTTGCTAATCAGGGATCCCCTGTCCTCTCTGCTTCACACAGACACTTCTCAGCATTAGCTAGCAGACCACTGGCTGGCTGTGGGAGACGGGGCAAAGAATCAACAGGTAGCTGGTAATGTCCCTCTGCTGTTTTATTACTGAGGTAATAAACACTGAGTTAGGGGTGATAAACACTGTGTTATCAATTCCCTGCTGGGCTGGTCAGAAGGAGGGTGGGAGGAACCCCTCCCAAATCAGAGCATCAGTCCAGGGCCTGGCCACACCCCCCTCAGTTTAGCACTGTGAAAGGGAGGGCTGCTCTAGTGCCCCCCCAGTGCCTAACCTGAGCCACTGCAAACATGTGCCTTTATTTCTGGGATGTTTGTACAGTTACAAACTGATTCAGCCTGGCCAGGTTAGACTAACCTGTAAAGATTGAATCAATTCAGGCTCAGGCTTCTGAATGTCTGTCCCTACCCCATGAGTGCTTTTCGTATGTTCTCATTCACTCATAGGAGAGAAGAAATACCAAGATCTTTAACTGACTTTCCTTCCCATCCTTCCGCAGTGGGATACGTAGGATTGTTCAAAGCTGCCTGTTTAAGACACTGAGGGTGCATCTACATGTGATATTAATGTGATGCAATGAACTCCAGTGCAATTTGCCCTGGAGTGAATTGCTCCTGGGTGCAGAGTTTACATGTGCACTCAGGAATGCAGCACATTGAGTTTGGGGTGGTACAGCCCTGGCTGGCAGAAGGTGTGTGTGAGGGAGGAAGGGGCGGGGATAAGCCTGCCAACTGAGAGATGTTCCCCCAGCTCAATGTGTTGCAGAGTGGCTGGCTGGGGCATGAGGGTACTACTGTCCAAGGCTAGCTGGCAGGCAGCCCTAGCTCCCCTCATGCACCAGCCAGCCCTGGTTACCACCTAAATGTGTGCTGCAGTGGAGTAAATAACTCCATCATAGGGTAGTACTTGTGTTGGGCAGTACTATCCTACAGTGGAGCTAATTACTTTATTCTGGCCTAATGGGGCACACATATAGACAGTGATGCTTTACTGCAGAACTAATTAGTCAATTACGAAGTAAAGCATCTTGTGGAGATGCACCCTGAGAATCCATTTCCCTCCATACACAGACAGTCCTGCACCATTTCAGCCTTGAAGGTCCCGAAAGATACAAGGACTATTAACACATATGCCCCATTCAATCCAACCACTGTTCAGCCCTCCTGCCTTGACATAGCATCCTAAAGCATCTCTGCTACTAGGTGTTCTTCAGGTAACCACTAATTATAATATAAATCAAAATTTCTTCTGCATACCACTGTAAGACCTAAAAACACAGACCCATTTTATAAACCATTGCACAAATGCCTAGGGATGTCTAAACATGCAAGTTAATGTTGATTAATTTTTTTATATAAATATAAAGCCTAACATTTATTTCAGAATAAATCCATGTACAGATAGACTTTTTTTTAAAAAGTTTTTTGGCTTCACAGGAATTTGCATTCTATAAGAGACAGATGACTTGAGGGCAACAATGATGGGATGTTCCTGGAGTACTTGTACCATCACATTTCTGGGCTTGGTGCACCAGAAGGGGTGGGCAAGGCAGATGGACAAGGCTAACATGAGTTTAAGGAGCGTTATTTATGCTCCTTTATGCTCAACACTTGCCTAGCCATTTTAATTTGGCAATAACCTGTAGGCATCATGGCAATTTAACATTATCCTCAAAACACCTGTCAAGAAGCTTCTTATCATGAGTTAAAATGACTTTTGGTACAAAACAATTATAAACAGTCTAAAACAGCACACACAAACCCAGAAACAATTAAGCCATAATTTTCAATTTAGAGATTAAATTGATTTCAACATCAGTGAAAATTCACGTGAAGCAGTATTGTTATAATTTTAGAATCTTCTGCATATAGGTACAGAACTTCACACATCAATATAAATTAATACATTTAATGCATTATACATTCCAGCCAAAATATGGTGGAAATGTAATCATGATATTCGGAAAACAGATATTTAAAGGCATACATTCTCAGGAAATAAAAGTAAAGGCAGTGGGATAGGCATTATATATTAATGATATGTTAGATAGAAGAGAAATAGGAAAGGATAGCTTGAATGAAATTGAAACAGTTTGAGTCAAAATTACTCTGGAAAAGGAAGCTAAAAAATGTTTCATTCAGGTACTGAGGCAAGTATGCTACAGGCTTTCAGGTCACGTCCAGATGAGCTCAGCCGTACAGTATGTGGTGCTGCAGACATGTCTGAAACACCACATACCACACATTCAGTTGTTCTCCACACTGCAAGTTAACAGTGTGTGTGTGGGGGGGGAGCGGGGGTGACCTCTGGATACCCAGGGGTCAAACCCCTCCCCCTGCCAAAAAATGAGGAGTAGCACATGCAGAGGCAGCATGTGCCGTTCAAAACCAAAGCCTGGCTGGCCAGAGCCATGCTCTAGCTGCTGGCCAGTCTCCAGGTGGTAGGATTGCTGCTCCTATCCCACCTGGGATAACCATGCCAAAGGGCATGTGGCACAGGCATTCCCCAGGGACAACTAGCAGCAGTACAAGGTGTCCCATTGCTTCTTGGTCCTGGGGAAAGAAATGTCCACGCTCATGTGGACATGACCTTAGAGCTGAATTTAGGTACAGACAGATAGCCCTGTTTGTTATTAGATGCGTAAATACTACTGGGAATTTTGTTGTTATGGGGAACCAAATTTCCAGATACAGATGGGAGAATAAACACTAATCCAAATTGTAGGACAAAGTGCAATTGGAGGGCAATTGGAGTTGCAAAATGGCAAGTGGAGTTGCAGCTAGCAAGGGATGTGAAGGGTAATAAGAAAGGTAGGACTCAGACATTCCTGAATGTGATGGAAGCCAGATTTTTTTTTCCACTGTAACCAAATCAATTAGAGTTGTGCAGCTCCACTTCTTTTTCTGTGGGTTTTTTTTTACCCCTGAATAATGATCTTATACTCCTCCCTAGTTGTGTGTTCAAGTTCCCACTTCTTATTAGGGCTGTGCAAAATTTTGCCAACAGTTTTGTTTTGACCTGTTTGGAGGTCAAAACAGCAATTGAAATGGAACAGCTTTAGTCAAAACAGCCTCAAAACTAAAGGAGGCAAGTCAAAACGTTTCACCGTTTCCCTGTGGTTTCAATGTTTTGCCCATAGGCTATAATAGGGAAGGACAAAACAGCCTATAACTTTGTCATTTCCGGCCTGATGTGGATGAAAATTTCTGAGGTCCTTGCTCATTAACTACAGTGTGTTGAGCTCATCCCTGAGTGAATCATGATTAACACAGTAGCTAATCAATACAAAGCCAGAAACTGCTTCTGCCCCAAGCCAAAGACAGTCAGCCCCCCTCCATGCCTCAAAACAGACACAGTTGCACAAGCACCCACAACACAAGTTTTGCTCGTCAGCACCTAGAGGTGCAAGTCCCCAGAACCCAGAAGTCCATGCACCCATCTCCTTGAAAGCTGGCAGGCTTTGTGGCCTCAGCAGGAGCTAGCAGGCCCGCAGCGCCTTAACAGATACAGTGTCACCCATGTCATGAGTTTTGCTTGTCTGCAGCTTGAGGTACAGTTTCCCCAAACCTCTGCACCTATCTCTTTGAAACGGACTTTGTGGCCTCCACAGGAGTTAGCATGCCTGCAGTTTTGACCCTGCTGTGGCTTAACACACGTGACATGAGTTTTGCTTTAAAAAATGTGGGGTGCAGTTTCCCCCAAAACCTTTAACCTATCTCCTTGAAACTTGTCAGTCTTCATGCCCTCAGAAGGGGCTACCATTTCTGCAAGCATCATCCAAATCGAGCCAAAAATGACAGTTATAGGCTGTTTTGTCATTCCCCATTATATCCTATGGGCAAAACATTGAAATAGTTTCGCCATTTTGACCTTGTTTTGATGGAACAAAATGGAACAGCTCTTTTGAATCGAAATAAAATTCTAAATCAAACGTTGTTCTGTCGAAACTCTGGTCAAAACAGAACGCTGCTGTTTCGCAGAGCCCTACTTCTTATAAGCTTCCTTTTTGTGATTAAGTTTACTGAAAATTTCCCTGTTAAGCCAATGCAAGCCAAGCCATACTTGCTAATCTTCCTATGCATTGGGATGGTTTGTTCCTGCACTCTCAGGAAAGCTTCTTTAAGTTAGCGGTAGTGCTCAACTTATGACTTTGAGTTACAATGAATGCCACTGAAGACATTTATAAATTAACACCCAGTTTTGACTTTCTGACATGGGTTTTGACTTTGTGATGCTGGATACAGCTGCATCCAGCTGGTAAGTCTGTTGTGGTGAAAGAGGAGGGGGAAGGGAACGGGTGCTCCTGGATCTACACGGGGGGGGGGGGATGGGGCTACACCAGGCTGCTCTGGAGTAGGAGCTATGCTGTCCCGCCACTCATCTAGCCAGAGCAGGGCAGGGACAGGACACAGCCTCTACACAGCCTCTGGATAAGTGGCGCGCAGCTACTGGACCTGCCTCCCGTCCCCTTCCCTCCCCTAGGAGCTGTGGCTGTCCCGCATTCGCCCGACCCCAGCTGGGCAAGTACCAGCAGGGCATGGGGGGGGGCATGTGCCCCTGAATTGGGTAGGGCATGTGCCCCTGAATCAGGGTGGGGCTGGGGCTGTGCTTCAGGTGGGTGGCAGGGCCCCTCAGTGGTGGGAGGGCATAGCCCCTTCTCCCAATGCAGCCTGGGACAGCCCCAGCTCTTCCCACCCTGTCCTACACAGATCCATGGGCACAAGCCCCCCACTTCCTCATGCCTTCCTGGATAAGCAGCAGGAGCCACCAGGCAAGCAACTTGCTCTAGCCCCTCCATTACTGTGGGGGTCCTTGATCTGCCCCCCCCCCAGCCCTTCCCTTCCCCGACAACAGACTTGTGACAGCTGTAGCCAGCATCGTAAGGGAACCAATCCCCCATTTATAACATTGTTTCTATGGGAAAATTGGTTCCAAGTTATGACCTTTTGACTTCAGAAATGGTTTTCAGGAGCCAATTGCATCATAAGTTTGAGGACTGCCTTTATAACCAGGTTTCCTGTCCCCCTCAGTCTGACTTCCCAATGGATCCTGCCCACGAGTTCCCCGTGTGAGTTGGAGTCTGCTTTCTGAAGTCTAGGGTCCTTACTGTGCTGCTTTCCTTCCTTTCTTTCTTTGGGTTCCTGAACTCAGTCTTCTTGTGATCACTGCTACCCAAGTTGCCATCCACTACTACATTCCTCACCAATTCTTACCTGTTTGTGAGAAGCAGGTCAAGAAGAGCATGGCTCTTAGTTGACTGCTCCAGTACTTGCACCAGGAAGTTGTCCCCAACACTTTCCAAAAGCTTCCTGGATTGCCTAAATGCTGCTGTATTTCCCTCCCAACAGACGTCAAGGTGATTGAAGTTCCCCATGAGAACTCCATGAGGGCTTGTGATTAGGAAACTTCTGCCAGCCACCAATACCTCATCCACCAATACCTCCTGGTCTGGTGCTCTATAGCACACCCCCACCACACCACCCTTGTTGCTTTCCCCTCTGACCCTAACACAGAGACTTGCAACAGGCCTATCTCCAGAGTCATACTGGAGCTCAGAGCAATCATATGGCTCTTTTACACACAACATAACTCCTCCTCCAATCATGTCATAGTTCTGTGACTGTATGTGGATCTTCAATTCTTCCTGCCTGCTTCCCAGGTTCCATGCATTCATGTACAGGCACTTAAGGCAACTAGTCAATTGCCCTGATTTCTCAAGAAGTATGAAAACATGTCTCCTGTTGCCCCGTCCTGCTTGCTCTTCCTCCAAGTCATCTATTGATTGTCCGGGGGCCATGGTGGCCCTGCCGCTCACCACCAATTCCCCAAGAAGGCTATCTATCATGTAGTCCCGCCCCTCACCTTTAATGGGTGGAAAGGGACAAGGCCATGCAATGAGCAGCTCTCTCAGCCAATCAGCGATGGGAAAGGAGGAAAGCTGCCACCTTGGATGCTCCCCTTCACACTGGCAGCTCCCAGTACTCACTTCAAACAGATTGTAAAGCCAGGCCACAGCAGCCATGAAGACTACTGTCTCCCATTGGGAAGTGAGCATTTATTTTTACTAAGTATGTTCTTTTTTTATTTTGTGGATTTTGCAGACAATGCCCAATTTCATGGACAATACCTGTTTTCTACCATATCTGCAAAATCACAAATTAAATAGGTCCCCAGCTATTACTCTAGTTCTTGAGGTCGTTCAGTTTTTCCTATGTGATATTTCAAACCTCTTCTGTATGGATGTCTCCCAAGTTTGTTTCATCATCAAATTCATTAGTATGTTCCTGCTTTTTATAGCAAAGTTATTAATGAAAATATTAATTTGATTCCCCAAAAATATCCTAGAGGAACTCCAATAGTAACCTCTCTGTAGTTTGATTCGATCTCAGTTCATCATAAACCATTGCAGTCTTACCTTTAGCTAGGCTTTTATTCACCTTGCAGTTACATCTTCTACATCTTAACTAGTAGTTAGCCATGCAGCACTATATCAAATACTTAACTAGGGAGCTAAATATATTAGACCTACTGTATTTCTTCCATCTAGAAAAATGTATCTTTTCAAGGGAAGGTATCAATTTGCTTGGCATGAAATGCCATATTGCATTTTTAACCCACTTTCTGTTTATCACCCTGTCTTTTAATTGTTCTTCATTTAAATTGTTTCTACAACCTTGCATATTATTCAGGTCAGACTAATGGGCCTGTTGTTGTACAGATCATTTTTTTCCTTCTCCTTATAGGTACTACATTTTTGCTCTTTGTCATGGGGCAAGAATTCATCACATGAAGATTAGCTCACCATGTTGCACCAAACTCAGCATGTAAAGCAGGGGTGGTATGGTGAGCATAGAAGGATAAAGAATACTTACTACTAAAGTAAGGCCACATTGGGAATTACAAGGAAACAAGTAAAGTGGTAAGATCACATTAGGGTTTCAATAGGGCTATAGGGCACCAGAAGGAGAAGGAGATTAAAGTGTCCTATTCCTTCACAGAATGTGAAGGGAAACAAACTGGATATGCATATATTTTATGAAGGGGAAGAGGTGACTATACACACCAAAGGTCAAATTTATTTAAATCTCCATGGCACCACTGTCTCACTTCCTCTATTGCATCAAATATCAGCATCGTGAGTCTTTAGAACACACAGGCATTTATATGTAGAAAGGTAGCTCCCCTCATACTGATGGCTCTCCTCTTTACAATTTCCTTGAGGCCCTAGTCTTCACATAATCCCAGTCCCAACCCCTTCAGACTCTGCTATTCCTCCTAATCTCAACCACAATGTAGGCAGTTCTAAATTTCTTTAAACCACATGGCCTATCAGTCACTCTCAGATGCAAAACTTTCATTCCAATGTCAAAGTTCATATTCCAGAAACACTATGAGATATTACAAAGTGCACACATGTCTAAAGAGAATATATTACAATTAGTCTAGATCAAGAGTTTGAATCAGGTTTGAATCTGATTTAACAAAAATAAACGTGTGGCTGTGATCAGTTGTATACTGCCAGTGCAAGATTTCTTGGAAAAGGTGAGGAGCTGGTTGGCACATTTGGAAAAATGTGCAATATCTGGATTTCAAAGCATGTGAATGAAATACTTAGTGATTGTGATACTAGAAATGCATGGTAAAAAATTTAATTAACAGTTTTTTGTATGACTTCACTCTGCAACCAGATTTAAATAAAAGCTGCAGACTACCGATTTTGACTCATATACTGTCATTGCCTCATTTAATAAAATGAATCCCAGAATTTAAAAGATATTCACTACATAAACATTTAAAATATGTTTTGTAAATGTGGTAAACATAACAAAACATTACTATGGTAAATATTGGACTACCCCTAGATTCTGAGGGTCTCTTAGCCAGCCAGCTGCTAAATGAATAAGAAAGAAAATAAGAGATTTTGAAAAACAGCTTGACTTTTAAAGTAGAAGTTTTTTCTTTCTTTTGAATGGTGCTTTAACATATTGAAGACATGGAGGGAAGCCAAAGTAAAGTGATACAAACATTGTCTAAAAATCCCAAAAACTTTAATACTGCCCAAACACAAGTGCAAGGTCAGTCCTGCACCACTGAAGTCAGTAAGAATCACTCTTTTACACAGGAATGGAGTAAAACCATAACACAGCAGCAACTTCCTCCCTGGTAATCAGAAATCAAACTCCAAAGAATGGTTTCGTTACAACTCGCATTTCCTCAGCTTCCCTCTCAAAACATTCACAGTAACACAGATAACTAGATAGAAGTACATTTTAATACTTTACAGTATGTTCAAGTAATGGATGCAATAAAGCATGAAAACAAAATTCATCAATTGTTATATAATTAAATATTTTTAAAGATTTATACA
Source organism: Caiman crocodilus (assembly GCA_030014935.1). NCBI lineage: Eukaryota > Metazoa > Chordata > Crocodylia > Alligatoridae > Caiman > Caiman crocodilus. The sequence goes on along the minus strand of JAGPOW010002514.1, from coordinate 11,499,729 downwards.
TTTGAATGTTGTAGTCTTGTAGTCTGTAGTCTTGTTGTAGCTTCTCTCTATTTTTCAGACAGAAGTAGATCATCTAGATTAAATTTTGCAAAGCTCTAGCATGGTTTCATTATTTTCTGTTATTTTTTTCCTTTTTTCTACAGTAAGATCAATTACAATAGTTATTATCAAAAATCACATTTCCCTCAGGGTGCACTTAGTAAATAAAAACCTTTTTTTTCACCTCTGGGACATAAGTCCCAATTGAATGTCCTAGATTAAATTATCTTGGTGGTTTGAAATGTGCTGGTTTGGTGGGTCCCAGAGGGCAGTGGCAGCTTGCATCAAAAACACAGGAAACACATTGGCAGAACTGTCACTCAGCTGAGAAAGAAGTGAATTCTTCCCCTACTCCATTACCTATTCTTACTGACTGTGGTCTTCCCATATCAAAATGAAGGTCATTGTCAAGGCAACCTAGTAAAGTTCTACAATACCTGCAATATATATAAATGAGGAATTTTACCAAATGCCAGTAGTTAAGGCAGTGGCATTTGTTCCCTAATCAAAATTTAGATAGGAACTCCTGCAGTAAAACCCATAAGTGAATGCTGTTATTTTGGAGTAAGAGCATGTTCTCCTAACTGATGTTAATTCAAGTCTAGAATGCACTGAACTAAATCAGAAGGCGACAATTTTATTCTAGATTAATACTATTCATGCTCTAGTTTAAAGTGCAAATGATTCACACTTGAATCTAAAATCTTGATGTTTATCTACTGCCAGAAAGTTTTTCAGCTAATACAAAGAATTATACAATCTATGGAGTGAAAATGTAAACATAATGGCTTACAGCAGGGTTGTCAAACTCACCCGGGGCCCCAGGCTGGATCTGGACTGGTGGGGTCCTGCAGGTGAAATCCCAATGGGGCACTGGGGTGGCTGTTGTTGCCATCACAATGGCAGCACTGACAGCAGCAAGGGTCCAGTGGTGGTGGTAGTGGGTCTGGGGAAGGGACTTGAGGGCAATGGTGGCAAATTGAGCTTGCTAATGATGGCCAGGACCAGCAGAATGAAATGCTGCAGGTTTTGTAGCAGACCATGCACAACTTCCTGTGGCTTTCCAGTAGCTCAACAGTCCAGATAGAGTGGCTCCATAGACCAGATACAGCCCACAAGACATATGTTTGACACCCCTGGCTTATAGGAATAAGCATATGCACACATGCTGCACATTTTTTGATGTTTAAGTGATCTTAATGATCAATGACATGTCCATACAACTTGTGCATAGAGGGGGGCTGAAATGTGTAGGCTCATACATCTTTCTGGAGGAGTCAACACACATAGTACTTAGGCCATACAGAAGTTCAGTTTCGACTAGGATCACTGTTCTCTCAGTAGAAATCAAAAGTGTACTAATGTTTGTGATCTTTCTCCTGGGCCAAAAATGGCAGTTCTAGGATCCACCATTTCTAACCAGGGATAAGTCAGTCCTAAAACAGTTTCTCAAGGGAAAATGGATGTTTGTAAACTTTCTCCTAGCTTAACTCCCACAGCTGACCAAGAGTGATTTTGCAGGAGGGGGCCTCTGCCTCCCTGAACTTGGGGCCTTGTCGGTCTGGAGAAGGTCTGAGAGGGAGCTTTTCTTGCTCTTCCTGTAGATTAGGAGTGATAGGGAGGAGCAGGTTCCTGCCAGCTCCTTACACTCCAGGGACGCCAGCGAGTAGCAGACAGAAGGCATTGCTGTGCTGCTGTCTGCTAGGCTCTAAAACACCAGAAGCAAAGCAGACAGTAGTTGTGCAAGCCCCCTGCCTGCTTTTCATACCAGCAGTCACTTTGCCCCACTGCTCCCCTCCTCTTCCTTTCCCTCCCAGACTGATCCAGCAGGGGAAGGGAGGAGCAACCATCTGCCTCCCTGCAGCCCTTGGTTTCAGGAAGAGATGGGGAGTTTTGCCAACCTGACTCACTTACCCTTCCCACCCACACTGCCCAGCTGCATGGTGGGGTTGATTATTTAAAAGCCAGTGGACTGGGAACCAGAATTGGGGAGGGTATCTCTGGGGCATTGGAGAAAAGCACCCACCCAGTCCTCACACCAGAGTCCCAGGTATGCTATGATAAATGCGTTTGCCGCAGGGTTCTGTCTGCTTGGCTCCCAGTGCCTCGTGGCTGGGAGCTGGGAACAGCTATACTCCCTGCCTGCTTGTCACACTGGAGTGAAAGCAGGCACAGGGTTTTCCCTGCAGTTCCTTCTGCTCTTTGAGTCTAAGAGCAGAGCAAGGAGCAGCTGCTCACTTCTCCCCAGAATGGGGTCCTTGTTGTGAGGAACAAGCGGGAGGCTTTGCACAATTTCTCCCCTCCCCTCCTAGACCAGTCCAAGAGAAAGGGGACAGCTGCCGCTGCTCCCTGCCTTTCCCCAAACTGGGCTTTGCCCAGTTCTCCCTCCACTCCACTCCTGAAAACTGGGCATGGAGTGGACGAGGCTGTTCCCTGCCCATTCCCCAGACATGAGTCTGAGGAAGGCATGGGAAGTCTTTTCCTGCTGCTCCACTTTGCTCAGGGACAGGGAGGAATGGAGCAGAGCACACTGATCTGGGAAAGGTGGGGAGAACAAGCAGCTTCAGGCTGCAGTACACTCCCACTCCTGGAAGAATTTCTAGACTTCACCAATAGAAATTAATGTCTGCTTTTGGCCTTAGCAATACTGAAATAAAAATACACAAATGGAGTTTACTTAAGCGCACCTTCTATAACAAGCACTATAGAACACTCTGGGGTGCGCTTTTACCTTTGAGGCAGTCAGTCACAACTTCCATGGTGTCCTTCAGCCCCAATCACCTCTGTCATCTGCTGCTTGACCACTAAGAACAAGTTATGTGCAAAAGTCCAATTCCTTAGCCCAAGATGCAACAGCTTCACTTGTCTTGCTTAGGCTTTAACAGCTCATAGCAGAGGAGATTTTGCCAGCTTAAGAATCACAAACTTTTTCTGATTTGTGCAATGCAATTACAGGTCCTCTCCCCATCTGTATGGTCTAATGCCCTAAAAGCACACCTACCACCAAAAATAAGTTATAAGAATTAGCAAAAAGGTTCATTATAAAGCAAGAGGAATCATTGAATCAGTAACCAGTAATCAGTAGCATACATACAGAGATAAGAGACCAAACCAACAAAAGGGAAGAAACTATGAGAACTGTGATTTGATCTTTCCCCTTAAAATTCAGCTTCTATTTCTGACCAAAGACAAAGTCTCTGTGAGACCATCACTCTTACCATCGGGGAACTAAAGTCCTCAAAGCCTAGGAATCTTTAGATGAAGGCCTAGTGCCATGGCAACTCTTAAATACCTGCCCTTATCTGGTCATTTTCATTTCCATATTGGATTTTTGGAAGCATATAGTATGCATGTGACCCCATATGTATATCTATTTATCAAAACTGGCATCCATCTTGATCCAAGGATATTCATAGCCTTTCAAACAAAGATTAATCCTGTCAGAAAGAGAGTTTTGGTGTCTCACTTATTTTATCAAAAAATGATACATCTCACATTTGAAAATAGTTTGTTTGCAGGCACCAGCCTTACTACTCTGGACATCAGCCCTCCCTCCTGTGATGCGCTGACCATAATTGTCTCTTTGTTGATAGTCCTGGGGGCTCACTACATACCCTTTTGACTAGTCCCCTTGGAAAGTCATTTCAGATGCAAGTTCTCAATGATTACTCCTCAGATGTTTAGAAAGGAGAGGAACACTTAAGTTGCTCATTAATCTATTACCCAAATTATGGCCAAAATGTTAAAATATATTTTTTTAAAAATATTGTATTTCAGACAAATACAAGAATAAGGTCAAATACAACTTAAAATTACCTATTCATAGGGTGGATCTAGGCATGCATTTTAATGCATATTACCCTATTTTAATGCACATTAAAGCATCACAAAAAACCCATGCTCTTTCGTTAATGAACAGTAAAATAGGCTAATGCACATTTTTGTAGCATCTCACAGTGGAAGTACTAGATTTAATGCGTCTTACCTAAAGCACATTAATGAACGTATAGATGGCCCATACATACCAAACACTACATCTGTTAGTGAATCTACACAGTTCGGTATTAGCTACTCACAGAAGTCACACTATCTCAGTAGACTGAATTCATGAAAACTAGCATATTCTATGAATCCCCCCAAATATTTCTTCTTTTGGGGTAAGTTCATGACAAGTGCTACACTGAGAAGCTTCCAAAAGTGATGTGAATATTGAGTCACCATAAAAGGTTCTATCCCTTGGTAATAGATCAGGTCCACTCTCAGTTTTTATGGCATCAACCACTGAATAACTTACATTTTCTTATACAAAATTCCCCATTTAACCATTTAGAAATGCTGAAAACTACTAACTAAAGTCGCCCTTAACTACACAGTCTAATGTTACAGCTACAAGAAAGCTTAAATAAAACTTTAGTCTATATAAACAAGCAGCTGTGTGTATATTTCTGTGGGCACAAACACTTCCACATACATTTTGCAGGTGCAAAAATTAAATGCTGCAGCTGAAAATATGACCTTTAGCATCTTTTCCAAAATAAAACTGCTGTGGGATTTTATAAAATAGAGATTTTAAAAAGCAATTGACCCCTGCTAAAAAAGTTAATGTTTTAACAGCTACAAGACCGAAACCCAAGATTTTCTGCATGTATATTGTTATCAACCTGCATTCTTTTGAATTCACAATAGACTACAGTAACCAAAATTGATTCTGACTAATATACTGGCATGATACAAAAAAAAAAAAAAAGAGTACAGCAAACAGAATACCTAAGTGGAACTGAAGGGATATTTCTCTTATCATATCACACAAAAATAGAATATGCATTTTAGAACAGTGGTTCTCAATCTTTTTAGATTTGTAGCACCCCTTGTTATACTCAGAGCACCCCTCAGAAAATGTCAGTTCTTGGCTTTGCCTTGTTTATGGACTATGGAAAAATAATAGAGCAATTTTTCTGTTTCAAAATAACTCAGAAAGGTCACAGCAGGGAAGAAGGTCTTTGACTTTATGGATTTCTATTTGAAATCTCTGGGATTTTTTTGTGAATTGTGCAGGTGTTCACGTACTTAACAGTGTTATATTGCACAGCCCCCCCTAATGCCCTTAAAGAAATTTTGTGGCACCCTGGTTGCAAATCGCTTTACAGATAGGCATGATTTAATACAGTGATGCCTAACCTTTACAGCCTGCAAACTGGATGAACAGTGACGGGTCAGTCCATGGGCCTAATATGGCATGCGGTGCTGGCCCAGCCAGGGCCTAATGTAGTTGTGCAGAATGGCCCAGATGGAGCTGATCCAGCTGCACAGGACCAGGGCCTGATGCAGCTGTTGGAATGGTCCAGCTGAGGCCTTATGCCACTGCATGGGAACAGACTCAGCTGGGGCTGATCTAGCCACATGGAGCTTAGAGATTTGGCAGTGGGGAAGTAGTGGCAGTGTTAATTGTTAACACTCCCTCAATGTCAAATTTCTGAACCTATGGGAAGACACAATCTAGACTACATGTCTCTGTGTACCAGACTGGCCCATGAGCTCAGGGTTGAGCACCCCTGATTTAACATACTTTAATCTCAGTGCCTCCGTTTCCCATTTTTTAAACAGGCATAGATAAACTTGCCTGCCTCTATGATATATGTTAAGAGTCATGGATTAACTCTTCTTACTCTCTTTAAAAGCTCATCCTTTCACTGCCAGAGGTCTCAAAGTCATGCTTCTTATCACATCTTTTAACAACTCAACAATGCACCACCAATAACTACTTATTAGTTCTTTTCTTGTTTCCCCATTGCACCTTTTGCTCCAGTCACAACAATCAACCTTGTCCTTCCGTTTACCCATTTCTATTACATGATTATGTGTATGCTTCTTTGCTACCTCTTCCTATGCATCATCTACTCTTCCAGAGCTCAACCACAAGGCCTCTCCATAGTTCAATTCTTCTTGAAGAGGAACTTCTTTCTGCCTGTGGAATTCTAGTTGACATGCTGTTACATAAATTGTTTTATAAGGCTACACAATTATAAAACTTATTTTGTTGAGACCTGGCAACCACCACCTGACCATTCTATGTATGTATTATTCTTCTCACAGTTGAAAATATTTCTGTCCTAAGACCACAAGCCAACCCCCAATTAGCCTCTGTGGCATCCAACACGACTCAACCAAATTACAAAAAGCTAATCCTAAATGGATCTACTCAGGGTATGGACAAATATTTATTTGAAGCAGTTTCAAAAGGGAATCATCTCAAAAGAGAAACTTGAACAAATGTTAAAGCTGGAGTTGTTTTTGCTATATTATTTATCATTCCTGTCTTGAAAATGCCTGGAGTGCTGGGAATGTTACTGTAAACAATTAATAATTACTGTATATGTTACCACTCAAAAATGCATATTGGAAAAGAAGCTGTATACAAGCATACAATTCCATTATAAAAGTTGCTTCCATCTACTTATTACTCCTCCATTTCCTTTTTAACCTATACTCCTCCATCTGGGGAGGAATATAGTAATAGAGTGGTTCAGGTATCTGACTACAGGCAGTCCTCGCACTTACAGCAGATTACCTTCCTGGAAAAGGCACTGTAAGTTGAAACAATGCAAGTCGATTCTGATTTTCCCATAGAAACAATATTATAATAGAGGTTAACATTCCTGACCAAGGGCCCTTGGTCAGGAACGTAACCCAACTTTTTATAGATATTTAAATCAATTATTTAATCAATTATAAATGATATACACTGCTAGATTATATACGCTGTAGAAAGCTTTTTAAAGTGCAATGCAGTAACTAAGGGAGGCACTGGGGCCAGCATGGGACACTTATTGAAGGTAAGCTCTTCAGTTCTCATGCAGGGCAGGTAGCAGCTCCTCCCAAGGTGAGGTAAGGTGAGGCAAGGACAGGGACAGGGGCTGGTGCAGACTCCACCAGCTCCGGGGAACTGCTCCACTTTCCAGCTCCAATGCCATTTGCCTCCTCGCTCCCAGAAGCATGAAAAGGCAGGGACGGGGGCTGGGAATTGCTCTGCAGGCTCCGCTGGCTCCATATGCTTCCTTGCTCCCCGAGGTGATGTGAGGGGCGTGGAGCAGTTTCCTGGAGCCGGCGGAGCCTCTGCCAGCCCCCAGCCCCCAGCCCCCGTCTCTGCCTCACCATGCCTCTGGGAGTGAGGAGGCACATGGCATCAGGGCTAGGAAGCGGAGCAGTTTCCCAGCACCAGCCCCCAGCCCCCACCTCTGGGAGCATGTGGCCTTGAGGAGGAGCCGCAGCCTGAGCTTACCTTTGGTAAGTGTCCCATACTAGCCATGGTGCCTGACCCTTTGCCTGCTGTAAGTGCGAGGATCAGCAGCATAAGTAATAACAGGGGTGTAAAATGTGGAGCGCTGCAAGTCAAGCAGCCGTAAGTTGAGGACTGCCTGTATAGCACTTCAAAAGAGATCAAGCTATGGTTTGTATTCCTGCCAAAGGCTGCCCACACCTGGCCCAGCTATAAATGGATACTGCATCGTTCAGATGTATAAGCTGGCCAGATATAAAATACAAGTCACATCACTTCTTTGTATGCCAGTTGACTATACAAACTGGTGTACCTTAACCACACTAGCCTAATGAGCTGTTAGGCTTGGATTATGTTGTCAAATTTATCAGAAGTAGAGACAGTATAAAATGCCAACAACAGCATCTTTTTTACTGTCACAAATTATTTTGAACTATATGAAATGACCAATTAAAAGTACCTTGAACTTAGGCCATTTTTATAAGTGTTGGAATTTTATTGAAAAAGACAAAAAATATTTGTAGAAAAAAAATCAGTCTGCAGAACAAATCCTTTTGACCAATTTTGCTCTGATTTAGTGTCACCTATTTTATAATTAAATAATTAAGCCTGATGTATAGCTAGTAACTTCCTCAAATAAGTTTCCCAGGTAACTCTGGGGAACAGCCTAGAAGTTTTTTCCTATCCAGATGCAATAGTTTGTAGTCCCATACCTAAAGTTATAATTATTTTGTAATATTCTAATAGGACAATATTATTCATTGGAACTGTACCTCGACTTTTTTGTCATATGCTGCATCTGTAAGATAACTTGCCCTAACTGATAGATGTAAGAGTCACAATTCTGCTATCTTCAGTAATTCATTACATGAATATTATTAAAACATCAAACTATAAATTTAACATTTCATGCTTCTTAGTCTTTATATGAAACAAATCGGTTAAAGAAAAAGCAAGGTAGCATAATTAAGATATTAAACAAAAATAACTAAAATGAACATAAAAAAATGCTACTAACCCAAAGCATGGACTGCTCCTCTATGTTTCTTTGAGCTCTTGCCGGTATTAACTATATGTGGAGTGTCTGCTTTGAACTGCAATTCATAAAGTCTGTCAAGAAGAATTTTAATTTCTTCTGTGATGGTATCCAAATAAGTTTCATTAATAAACTTCAATGTTGAGGATGGATCCATAATTCCATTTAGCATACACAAATCTTCTTTTACCATTGTGAACAATATGGGTATTGAACTTTGATAACCACAAGCCACCTTATTAAGATTGGTTTCATCACACCTAACTAGAACACTATTCTGTAGAAGTTCATTAACAAATTTATTCTGCATCTTTTGGTATTTGCTTAAAATTTCTGTTTCAGGATGAAAAAACAAAAGTTGTTGTATGCATTGAGTTTTAAATTGGATTTGCTGTTGTGAAGTACAAGTGTTTGTTTCATAATGACTCTGCAGTTTGCTCACCAAGAAATGTCGAAGATGTAGTCTAACATCATCCCAAAGAGACTGAACATCCATAGATGAATCATCCTCAATGGCATGAAGGGAAGCTCTGGATGTAAAATCAAAAGATGTTCCACTTGGAGTACATGGAAATGATACACCACACTGACTGGAGAGATCTAGAAGAAAGTGAACTACCATTTCTTCTTGATTTTGTTCATTCTTCAGCAAACTTTGCTAATAAAAATAAGATACAGTTTTAGAAATGTTATGTGCAACCCAGCTTGATAAAATTAATTCTTTTTAACAAGATAAAAAATATTAATTGCTAAATACAAAGTGATTATTTATGTCCTCCTTTAATTCTCTTAAGTTCCTAAATGCCAGTGCAGACATTGAATAAAAATGAACCTACTGGTGAACAGAGACAGGAAAATGCTATTTTTCTGATATCAAATTCTGGATGACTTTGCTTACTTAAAGATTCCCTGCACAGTAACAAATATAAATATCTCTAAAAAATACACAAAGAAATTTTCAGAAACTGAACACAATTCAATCATCATGGCAAACTATGTAATAGTGTATTATCTGCACTGGCATACAAGGGCTTGCAATAACTAAATTAAAAATGAAGAATATTCTATCGCCTTCCTTCTATGTTTTTTCAGATTGTACACATTTGTAAGGACATAGAATAGCACAAAGAAATACAGCAACTGATGATGTAATATGTATGCAGAAATTACCCACCAGACAACACAAGAGATTGCAACAACAATGTACATAATCAAATCTGAAATAGTGTACATAAGAATATTCATATTATTGTGACTGTGAAATATTTGATTTATGAAAAGTACGTTTTCAACCAAACCAAAATTTTCAACAGATAAAATTAAATTCATTGAAATTTCAAAGAAAAGAAAAACTGATAAAAACTGACATTTGGTCAAATGTTTTCTAATTAAATATTTTTAGAAATTTTAAATAAATTAATTAAATGTATAATTAATAATTTAATAAAATTACATTATTTGGGAATTTTTGGTTAAAAGTAATAAAAAATGGGAAAGTAAAAAGGGGCAAGGACACTTTCATGATATCTTTTACTGGAACAACTGTATAGTAAGTAGGCAGAGATCTTAGACAAGTTTTCAGGCAAATGCCTGAGGATGGGATGATTCCAGCTCTAGGGTCAGTTCCAGCTGCAGGAGAATGCCTTCAGAAAAACAGTAACCCTGGATCTTTGCACAATATAGGAGACAGACCACGGCACTATTCTCCAAAGCCAACTCTAGTCAATGCCCGTTTAACATACTAAAGGACACGCAAGTGTTGTTGGTTGTAGTAGTGTTGGTCTAAGGACATAGGCAAACAAGGTTCTTTAGGTGGATGTGCTAGCTTTTATTAGACCAACTAAACAGTTGGAAATAATGCTTTTGGGCACAAACACTTCTTCAAGCATAAGGAGAGTCTGGTGTTGTTTTGTGTGGTCTCCTGGATAGAGCAGAATTGAAACTGAAGTGTTACTTCATCACTGCACAACAACCAGTGGAGCTAAACTTTAGGTATGCTCTGTCCAACTGTCATGAGAATTGTGTGAGTTGAGAATTATTCAACAAGTTTTTCCTCCACATCATAAATCTGATGCATCAAAACTCTTTGGTGGAAAGGGTCACTGGTTCTGATTAATTTCTCATTTAAAAAATGAAGTTTCAAAATTATTGAAATGTTCCATTTTGACATTATCTAAATGGAAAATATTCAATTTTCCAGTTGAAAGAACTTTATTTAAAATTTAATTTATAGTTAAAACATAAAATAATACACATCAAAATGAAAACAAAGCAATTCAATTGGCTTGATTTGTGTAGATGACTGATATGCCACATCAGAGAAGGTGACCACGCTTAATGAGGAATCTTTTAATATTTCCCTTAGGGATAAGTTGAAGGAAAGTATTAAAGCCAGTGGATTGTGACAAGCCTATATCCATAGGCTATGCATAGGAGGCGCATGGGGTCGCTCTCAGCTTAGGCGATGGGCAGAGGGCATGCAGAGCGCTGGTGCCCCCCTGGAGAAGTGCAGCTGGCACTTCCAGGTTCAGTGTCTAGATGTGGGGGATCCCCCTGCACCTGCAGATGGTCTCTGCTCAGCCCGCTCTTGCCGCCAACACCCATGTAGCCAGCTGAGGGTGGTCGCAGTGCCTCCCCAGCCTTAGAAGGCATACATCTCCTATGCCTATGTCAACAGTATATCAACACTTTGCATTACTCTGGAAATAAATGTAAAGTTCTGGTATTTTAAAAGATAACTTTACCAAACAACATATATAAACAATGGGTAAAATAATGAACAAAGCTCATTATTGAAACGATTTTAAATAAAATATCATGATTAAATCAACTGAGTAATGACAGTAAATGTATGAAAGTACTAACTATGGACACTAAAGGTCAGACTAATAATTTCACTCAGATTGACTAATATCTACATCAAACATGGTTCCCATTTAAGACAATTAAACTATCTGTGGAGTAAATTATTAGCCACTGTAGGCAAAAGAAACATAATCAGTAACAAAATATTGATATTTCTAACTCTACTTCTAGTCCTACCTGTACAATTAATGTGGTGGACTATTTGCTGAAGAGCTGGGAAAAGCTCTCCAGAAGCTCATCTGGCTGGGTCTGGCAGGATTCTGAGGGCTTTTATGACACAATGCTGTAGACTGTGATATGCAAGTGTGGTCACAGTTGGCTTTGGGCATTATGTTGGGTGACATATTTTAAGGCTATTGGGAAATGGAGGAGCCTAGGAAGTATATTTTGATTCAGAAATACCAAAACATGTCTATTATGAGTATTTCCTAAAAGATGTAGAATTCCATTTCCACGCAGCTCTTGAAGTGTGGCTTTTCAGCTCAGGCCTACACATTTTTTCCTCAAACTCTCAAATTTTGCATGGATGTGAAATTTGGTTTCCTGACCAGCCACAGTTGCCATTTTTACTAGAGGGAAAATTGCAGGTCTCTCAGAAGGGTGCTTGTACCTAAAAGTTTGTCAAACTTATCTTCCAACTATATGGTGGTCCAGTAAAAGATATTTAAAACCTTGCCTCTCATAACTAGGATGACAATTTTTTTTCCCAGGAGACAGAGCAAACAGTAATGGGTTTAACTGAAACAAAGGAGATTTAAATTACATTTTAAGAATTTTTCTGTGGGTGATTTAATTATTGGAACTGATGGTTTAATTACTGTTTATGTTTATTTAAACAGATTTTGGAAAGTCTGTCATTGTCTAATGTTCACTTAAACCTCCACTAATCATTCAAGGCCATAGCAGAAGTGCTTATGGCACAGTCCTGCCAGATTTCATGAATCTTTGAATTCTACTAAATACCTTGTTACAAGGACATGAAAAAGGAAAGGACTCTGGTGAAACATTAATGAAATGACTAATAACTAATAGCAGAGAAAAGAGACTTTTTAGAAAAAGAACAATTTTAACAAGCATATCAAAACTTCAGTTGTGTCTTTTTTTTTTTTTTTTACCAGGGTTTTAAGGAATTCAATCAACTCTGCATTAGGTGTAGAAGAAGGTTTGAGAGAAATGAAATTATTTAGCCACTGAAGGCAGCCAGTTGTATTTTGCAATAGCTCATCGGTATACATTTCATTTACTTCTGACTGTAGATCTTTAAGACAGTGTTCCATGCTAAAAAAGAAAAAAAAAAAAAAGGTATAAATAATCAAATAATTTTTCACTTCTTAAAGATTATAGTGTTTGTATATATTGACCGCATCCCCACATGTAGGGATGTGTGTTTTGTGGTGCCACAAACCTCTTTGGTGCCACAAACTGCATGCATAGAATGTTAAAGCATGCCTTGTACTGCAAATTTGCAGCACTGGGGCAAAATTTGCTATCAGGATTTCCAGGTAGCTAAAAGCATCCCCCAGAAAAAGCAGTGGCATGGAGCACACTACAATAGCATGTGCTGGAACACATGAAGCCTTGGTCCTCCAGAGAGATAGATACTCTGGCTGCTGGCCAGAGTGTCTCCACTGCATTTGTGCCCCAGCTGCTCTAGCACACCAGAAGCCAGAAGGAGATGTGCAATAGCAGTTTATCCAAAGCGGGACACAGTGTCCCACAAAGTTCACATGCAGGGGTGTGTGCTGCAACACAAAGTAGTGGCACAAATTTGTGTCATTACTATTTGAAAGTAATGCACACCTTAACATGGCCATGACATCTTTTTTACACTATATTTATTCAACAGTGTACATTAGCTTGTGTCTGACAGAAACTTAAAGTTCACTTGGTATGAGATCTGAACCTACAGGACTAAATGTTCAAATGTAGTGGGATGGCATCAGCAGTAAATTTTCTTATGGCTAACATCTACCAGCCATGCTCAGAGCAATCTTTATCTTGGCTCCTCAAATAAACGTATATTATCCAATGAGAGCTCTTACACAAGGAGGCATCACTGAACATAAGCATTCGAAGATGAATGTGACATCTTTGCTTCTTAGGAGCTGATCTGCTCCTGCTCCTTATTCTTAATTTAAAATAACAATCCCATTTGTGACATCACACATGCTGGCTGTAGAAATGAAGATGACATTAGGTTGGGAGAAAGCAGCAGAAACAGTTGAACTCTTAAGATAACAAAGATGCTGTTTTCCAATAAAATTTCCTATAAACGTCTCTAGACATAGGAAGGGAAGATTTCCTAGAAATAAACCCATATTTATATTGCAAATACTTTTATCTTATGTTACAAATCCTTGTGCAAAGGATATTCTCTGTCTATAAAGACAACATTTAATATAGTTTCAGTTGAAGATGATATCATAAGTTTAACACAGTCAGGACAAGCAATTAAGTAGAATCTAGTTTTAGCCAAAACAGATGCGATTAATACTGCACAGAAGATTTCAGTTTGGAATGTCATTGACTGCATTTATTTATTGTTTTTATATAAAGTCTAGCAACTGCAGTTAAAGTATATTATATTGAGAGCAAATTAAAATTTAGGATTTAGAACCTAGAAGAAATATGTATTTTCCTTTCTATTGGATTTCTTATAAGAGGCACTGCTTGTTTTTCTCCTTTTCATTTCTTACATGATAAACATGAAAAAGCTTTATTATTTATTTCTCTATTCTGATCAACAGTAGTTATATCATTTATTCAGCACTGGAACTAGCTATAGCTAAATGAGTAGGCATAATTAAATTGAGTTGACAGATAAACAGTAACAAATGCTTTGCTGTTGCTTGTTTCCTTTAAAAAAGTGGGATGGGTGGGAAGGGAAAAGTTAAAAATGTCTTTTCTCAAAAAGATTTGTAACTCCAGACAATGTATGCTCTCAAAGCTTAACACTTTGGGCTTATTCTACTTTTCCCTCAAAAGACTTGGAATAAGTAAAAGTGTCTGGTTGATAAACATGAAATGCAAAAGACAATTGTAACTACATTAATTTCTGAACTACAGTAAGATCTTGGAGGTAAAAACAAAAATAAAGACATATTAGACAAAATATCTCTCCGAATAACTCTCATCATGTCACTTTAGAAAAATCAAAATTTTCAACTCTGTTCTTCTACAACAGTTCACTTTTCCGTAACTAATTGTCAGCATCTCTGTATTAAGGCCTGCAAGAATGTGTGTTATACACTGAAGGAATGAGAACAGCTCAGAATGCACATACTCTATTAAATGAAGATGCTAAGTTTTACAGCTGTATCATACTCAAAACAAAAAACAAAAACAAAAAACTAAGTGACTAAAACCAGTTCAAAATTAAAAGTCTCTTTAAAATTAACCATCTGCGGGTGGCCTATGAAACACTCTATATAAAAGGTGAAGTAAAGGTCTTCATGAAAACTGAATATGAGTGAATTCAAAATAAAGTGCACTGAAACAAATATCTCCTCTGTATCAAAGGGCCTTTCATGAGCACAATGGACTTCCATGAAAAACAATCTCTCTCTGCCTGTGGCCCACTCAGTTTCCGGATGGGATACCCACCCCATGAATACCTCTTCTAAACAAGACAAAAGATTGGCATGTACCTTCTAAAGTTGTATAAGGTGTTCCCAAGACATGAAACCTAATGCCCTGCCCATATACCTTAGGTCTTGGGATACTTTATCAAAGGTTTTATTGTAGTATTCTGAAGCATCTCATTCAATCCTACCTAATAGATTACAGCATTGTGAATTTTAAAGGCTTTACTGTTTTTAGTTTATCTGCTTCAATTAGAAGCCAGTTTTCAGGTTAATCTTTGACATCTGAATCTGGGTGCTAGCCAATAAAAAACAAACTATCAGTAGGTTAAAGCTTTCACAAAACTAGATATTTTAGTAATTTGTCCTAACACTGATAAAGGGATTAGGCAGATGAATTTCAGTGGACCTCCCTGTAGGTACTAGCCATGACAGCATCATTCGGTTCTTTTTAATCCTTTTATCCTAGTAAAATAAACAACAGTGTATGCCTAAAATGGTATTTAGTACAGACAAAAAAACCCCCAACTTTTGCATACTTTAGCTTACATGTTGTACTTGGCCAGTATTTTTAGATATTACAATCTCTTTACAAGATTTTTTAAAGATCCTTTGTGTTTATTCAATTATAATGTCTATTCCATTGCAAAAAATAAAGTATTTAGGAATTAGGATACCAATTGCCACTTAACTTTTGCACATTTTCAGGTCTGGAATAAATCAATTTAATTACAAGCCTTCTGTCAAACTGTAGTCAAGAAAACAGGATTTCAGCTATTCTAAAATTATGCCTAAAAATACAGTCCTAGCTTTTGATTTCCAGTGTTTTAATAATGAAATATCATTTCCAATTTGCTGAAGACATGAAATCCTTACAAAATAGCTATATGGAATTGTGACAGGAAAACAATCATGTAAGGAGCTTATAACTATAACTTTAAAATTACAAGTCACATAATGTCATGGTACTGAACTGAATAAAGGATTTTTTTAAAAGAATTTAACTGTTTTTAAACCAAGAACAAATATTTAACTCTACTTCCCAAATGAATAAGGAATGTACATTAGATAAAACACGTGAGCTGAATAACTTGTGTTTACACAAACCTATACTCTAACCCTGTGGCTCTAACCTGGCTAGGTGGAGGTAAGGGAACATGGTCTAGCCCTGCGGTAGGGAAGAGAAGGGGGCATAGCCTGGCCCCTAATCAGCTGCACAGGGGGAGGGGGAGTGGTCCAGCCATGTGGGGAGACAAGGGTGCTGCCCAACCCTAATCTGACCACGCATAGGAAAGTGGGATACAGGGACATGGTTCACCCCAACCCATAGCTTGGGATTTTAGCAGCAGCGAGGAGTGGTAATATTCACCGCCACTGCTTCCCATCACCAAATTTCCCAAGCTGTAAGAATCTCCACAGGCCAGATTCCCAGGCTCCACAGGCAGCATTTGGCCCAGAGGCTGGCAGGTGAGCACCCCTGCCATCTACCAGGCAAAAAGATAGGGCAGAGTGGCACCTTAGAAACTAAGTTTCAAGGAGATGTAAACTTTCATAAGCAACAGCCTACTTTGTCAAAAATTAAAACTGCACAAGATTCTTGTATCCATGAAGACCTGATTTTATACCCAGAGCTTATATCTACATGAGTATCAGGAATAACCCCTTTCCCCCTTCAAAGAATGCTACAATTTTTAGCAAAACAATTACATAATGAATGTTTCTACAGTGTTTTGAAGATAAAAACACTACTTTAAGTGCTATTATGTTATTGCACACAATGATATGTTAAGAAACCTGCCTGCTAAGAAAGTCACAAATCTAATTGATTTTATGGAAACATATCTTATTTCTGAATTACAGGTGTCAGAGGACCTGCTTTAAATGATGAGTACTATGAGATCTCCAGGGAAAGGCATTTAGTAGAATAATTCTTGCAGGTACTTTCCTTATTATGTTTCCCCCATGTAGGAACAAAAATATATTTTTTTGTTTTAGGAACTACAAGATGGAAAGAAAAAAAAAAAAAAGCAGTCAGGACAGTATGATACAGGGAGAATAGTATCAGAAACCTGCCAGGCAGGAAAAATAAAGAAAATGCTCCATGATCAATAGGCAATTGAAAAGAAGGTTGTTAATGCTACAGTACTGCTGCCTGATAAATATAGCCATTTATCCATAAAAGTTATTTCTCTGGGACAATCAACTAATTAACAATTTCGGGTAGGATCCAAATGAAAAATCATAAAGAGATTCATCAAGTAATGATTTCAATAACTGGACTTATGCAAAATATGAGATTTTACAAGATATGGTTCTTGCTTATATGCTTTCAATTTAAAATATTCCTGGAACTTTCACCATTTGTGATAACCTGTGAGTTATTCTGGTGATGCAATTTGGCTTTGAGAATTTTCAGAGCTTGGAGAGATTAGATTAATATACTTTCAGCTTTATAATGCTTACTGTTTCATCTTATTTAATCAATAGTTGATTTTAGGTGAATGATTGATATAACATTTTTTCTTTTCCTTCTCACCCCCATTAGAGAAAAGCATCTTAATAATTTGTGTACTTAACAGTTATGACTTGTTGCCCGAGAGAAGGCCCAAGAGTTATTTAGTGTATATTGGGAAGAATCCCTTTTATTGAACCAGAGCTTGCTGTTACCTGCTATTTGCAGTTTTCATGAGGGAACATATTTGTTTCATAATTTAACTTTATGTTATTGTTTTAGCATCTTATACATATTTGTTTCTAAATCGTGTTAAAAAAAAGCTCCATAAAAATTAATTTGTCTTGATTTTTCACTTTCAACACTGAGAATGTTTTAACAAGCTTAGATTTAAACACACGCTCTTAAAACAGAGTTTGTAAATCCACTTCTCAATACCAATCCTTTACAAAACAGAATAAATTTTTCAATGTTTTCGATTATAAATTGTGCCTGGACACTGGAGGGTTCTGATCAGTTACCTTTATTTTTCTGTTTACATCAAAGTTACATACTTGAAGCCAGAAAGGACTATTGTAGTCATTCAGTATATATCAGTCATCTCAGAGAATTTTACTATGAAATTCATAATGAGGCTATGATTTCTGGTTGACCTGACTCTTCTCAGTTCAGTGAAAAGTACATCAGTACAGTTAAGGTAGTGACTGACTAGGCTATATATAGGATTTTAGTATCATTATTCAAACATTTCACAAGCAATAAAAAAATCACAAACAGTATACAAGAAGAAATTACTGACAGTTTGTAGATGCCCAGTCTTATGCAACAGGAAAATGGCAGACTATTAGTGCTGGGCTACATCTTGGACCTTAAGCAAAATCAAACTATAACTGCTTCTCTTATCTGTTCAGTACATTGGGACTGCAGGCCACAATCAGAATTCACTGCAAATTTCCTAACAACTTTGCTTGAGATTTGAGGTGAAGGTTCAAAGACCTTGCTAATTTGCCTAATTAAGCATATACTCATAGACAACATAGGGTTGTAAAGGCCCCAAGGAGTCACCTAGTCCAATATTCTGCTCAAGGAAGCATCATCCTGACTAAACCATCTCAGTCAAGCATTTGTTTAACCTGCTTTTATAAATATCCAAAGATGGAGCTCTTACAACCTTTCATAACCACCCTTGTAGAGAGACAGTTCTCCCTAATATTCAATGTAAATTTCTTTTCCTGTAATTGTCCTGTCCCACTAAAGCCACAAAATCTATCCTCCTCCTCTTTATAACCACATTTCAAGATATCCATAGACTGCCATCATATTCCCCTCACTCTTTTCTTCTCTAGGCTAAATAACAGTTCTTGTCCTTGGAAGTCATGTTTCCTAGGGGTGCCTACCAGCTCTTAGTTTTCACTGCTATTTTGACTACAGAAACATAATAGAGCAGTTTTTCTGTTACAAAGAACTCATAAAAAAACACAGCTATGGATTTCTATTTCAAGTCTCTTGGTTTATGTTGTGAATCGTGTTTGTACACTTAACGGCGGGGCATGCTGTGGCACCCTAGAAAGGTTCTCAAGGCACCCCAGGATGCTCTTGCACCTTGGTTGAGAATCACTCTTCTACGTTGTTGGTTACAGTACTCCCGGGAGGTAGAAAATATGCTGGGGGGGAACTGACATCAAGTTTCTACTACCTTAGGAAACTGTTATAAACACTAGGCTACTGTATGTATAAGGAGAGTACTACTACCATCTCTTCCTCCACTGGCTGTGTCTGAAAAGAAATGAGTGACACCTGATCAGTTTCTGAAAGAAAGATTGTGGGCATCTACCTTGAGGAGAGGAGTTTAGGCTGAGAAACCTAAGTGAACAAAGCTATGTCCCAGCATACTGGAGTAAAATGTCTAAGCTTGAGAAAATGGCAAGATTTCAGGCCAAGCCCTGTCCTCAGGCTACCTACTGGCTGACTCTAGAAGCCCCTGCTCCATGTGCTGATTTTTGGGGATCTCATTGTGAGGACTCAGCTCCTCCTGTGCAACATTTATGGTACCTACTCTCCATACACAGGACTCTAGATTCCACTCTATGACCTTGTTCAATGTTACAAGAGTCAACTTACAGCATTTAAGTATTTTTTAGGATCTACCAAGTTCTTCTTTGAAAACTGTCTCTAAAAACCACTGCTACACAGTACTGTATTTGTCATTTGCAACCTGAACTTATCTATGGAGTTCAGCTTGCACATGAAATTAAAACAAAACAAAACAATCAGTGCAGCAAACTCAGGCTGCAATCTGAAAATCAAAGCCTGCAATCTGAAAATCAAGTGGAGTTTCTTCTCTTTCTGCATCAGATTAGGAACAAATTAGGCCTTTACTGTTCCCTTTACAAAGCTATTATCTTCGGGACATTATAAAGATGCAACTGCTTGAATGCCAATTCCATTGATCATCTAGGAAGACTTGGATTCATTTTATTCTCCTCATAGGTATGGAAAGGACATAGGGTTATTAAAAATAAAACGCAGGTGTTGTATTTTCTCACCTATAACACACACCTTTTTTCCTCAAAATTAGCTCCCCAAAATTAGGATACCTATCTTTCCGTCGGGGGATGGAATCACCCTGCTTTGATTCTTAATAGTACAGAAACTGTGGAATTAGTTTAGGCAGCAAGAGTTGCCTTAATCAATCAATCAATTGCCTTAATGACTCATTGTTTTTTACTCCAGAGGTGTTAAAGACTGTATCTCCTTTTTAATGGTCTTGACATTCCAGTAATCAACCTAACCTTTTTTAGTGAAGTTTTGCTGTATGCAAGCTGCTCCTGGTCTCTCTATTTTACAGCTTCTTTAGTGCAAACTCTTTAGCAGTTTTCAGAGTCATAGCTCCAGCCACTAAGACAAGACTTCAGTAGCAGCTAGGGAGTTTGTTTTACTTATGAACAAAAGGGAGGTTGAGTCAGTTAAAGATTAGGATCTGTTCCTGCTCTAGGCAGCCCTAACTCTGGAAAAAGTATTTTTTGTTCATTTTGCCTTTCAAAAAGGAAGTGCATATTATACTTGGGGTGTATATATGTAAAACTTTGGTAATTTGTTTTTAACCCTTAAGACAAGTAGAAATAGCACAATGTATATAATGCCATGGCTAAAAGAGTGCCATTTTTTCATAGTTATTTCTAAAGAGAACTATCACTTGCACTTGATTTCATGCTCTACATAGTCCTTCCTGCTGTTCTAATTATAATAAAAAGGAGCTATATGACAAATGCTGAAACTTTATATTAATGAAAACATAGTAACTCAGGTAAGATAAGAAAAGTTAAAATAGATAAAGGGACAAAGATGTTGAGACAGAAAAATGGCAAACCAAAGTGAAAGAGTGAACATAACTTCAGTGTAGGGCAATTATTTTGGCCGGTGGGCCACTTAACGAGTTTTGGTGAGTTATTGGAGGGCCACACACACAAAATCTTTCAGAAAATGTCATATAAAATAAGTTATAACTAAAAAATATATATATAAAAAAAAAAAAATCAAACAAGTTAATGTTTTAATTTTTTTTTTTAATTCTCTGGATTTATGTTTTTTTGAGTAGTCCAGGGGTCAGCAACTCCTGGCACATGTGCCAGAGTATGGCACACAAGGCCATTTTGCTCAGCATGCCACAGCTGGCCTGGGTTCTGGGCAGCTGCTACTGGCCATGCAGCCCAGGCTGCTCGCAGCAGGTGGCCAGGAGGCTTCAAGCCCTGCTGCAAGGAGCATGGACTCCATGGCTGGTAGCAGCTGCCCAGAGCCCAAGCTGGCTGCAGCTGGGTGGAAACAAACAGCTACAGCAGGCTCCAGAGCCCCTGCTGGGCTTTGTGGTGTTAGTATCTACATAGGCACTTCAGGGCACAGGGCAGGGAAGGAGCCAAGGCAGCATAAATCTGGTGCCTACCCCACCATCTACCTGGAGGTGCACATGCAGCTGCCACCAGCTCCCCTTTGGTCTGCCCCTTAGCATGCCAAGCTGAGGCATGGGTCAAGGTTGGGATGTTTTTGGCACTACACCCAAAAAAGTTGCTCATCCCTGAAGTAGTGTATATAGAGGTGACTGCAAAACAGCTCAAAACTAAGTGGGGTGGGGCAGAGGGCAAGTGCAGCAGTTTACCTGGGTGGTGCGGCATGGGTGCAGTCTGCCCTACCCCAATCCACCCCACAGCTTCCCCTGTGGCACTGTGTATGGGGTTGAGCCTTGCCTGCTCCTGCCCAGGGCAGCCTGTGCTGTGCTCCCACCTGCACCTGCCCCATACCCACCAAATACACCACCCCAGCACTAGCCAGTGTACACAGCTTCCCAGAAGAACTGCCTTCCATGCATTTGGCTGCCCACAGGTGGCTGCTCATTGAGCCAGGTGGAGAGAATGGGTAGAAGGTGGCTGAGAGCTGGAGCTGGACCAGGAACCCTGCATGCTGGGGTAGGGCCTGCTCACCTGCAACTTCTCCCCTGCCTAGCTAGGCATATAATGCCTGGCATGCTCCCCTATAGCTATCATCACTTCCCTATGCTACCTGCTGCCCAGAGCGGTGCAGCAGAGGCAGAGGGAAGAAGAGGAGGAGGGGGAGGAGGAGCCGCCAGGGGTGGAGGGAGCCAGGCATTACCCAGGTGGCTATACCAGCAGTAGCAGCAGCCCCACCAGAAAGCTGTAAATGCTAGCCAGGGCCATGCCCTTGGCAGGCATAGGGCAGATTCCAGTAGGAGTGCAGTGTAGGCTACTTTGGGCAGAAGCAGTTGGGGCATGGCCCCATACAGAGCACTGAGGTCCGCTATAGGCCGGATACAGTCAACTGGCAGGCCCTTGGGCTGTACACCTCTGGTGTAGAGTAATTTAAGGACTATTGTGGAAAATAAACCTGTCCACCAGAATGAATGCTGCATGATTATAAGCCACTGTAAATAAAGTTAAAAATCAAGTATAATAAAAGCTCTCTTATAAAAGGGTAAACGAACCATAACTTAAATTAACTGCAAAAATTAAAAATAAAGACATAACAAATATATAGGCATTTTCCCCCTCTCTCTCAGAAGCAGAACAATTACAATACAAAATTATTTAAAGTAATTCAACTGCTATGTAGCACAACTGATTTCTCGTGTCACACAATTTTCTAAAAGCTCTTTTGTTAGAAAGCTATAAGTAACTGTATAAGTGATTTATACATTTCTAGATCAGAATTTTTTACACTGGTTTGTTTGTTTGTTTAGAATATATCTATATGCTGTGCACTATTATATTTATTCTCTGTGAGTTCACACAGAAAGCTCCATTTTCACATCGCTTACAAAGACCAATGGTAACCTGAAAATTATTCCATTCTATTTTACCTCAGTATAACAACAATAAAATAGTCTTTTACAATTTAAAATTAACATCAAATATGGTTCTTTTCTTTTTTTTCTTTTTTTTTAAAATTCATCTCCATTTCTGAAATTGACATTTTACAGATACAAAGTATCACCTAGTAACCACAGGGCTACTTTTCTTTGGCAGAAGTGCTTTGGGGCTGGTACAAAGCTCACAGCTGCAGGCCCTTCTAATATGAGGGACTAGAATTATAAAGGAGAATCTTTAGTCCTTTTATTTGCGAAGGCAGCCTTGAAAATGACAAGAAGTGATAGAAAGTGCTAATGAAAGGAACAAATAGTCAGGCTCCACTTCTACAGTTAAAAGATTTCCCAACCCCAAACATCCACTTTTTTATGCTTTCAAAAAATTAGTAATGCTTGACATATCTGAAAGAATCATCTTTGTAAAAACTCGAATTAGCATTGCATACTGATGGGAAGAAATCAGCTAAGGGTACAGGGCTGAGGTAAAGCTGAACAGGTGGTAATGGCAGTTTTATGCACCTCCCAGCAGTACTCATGCTGGTCTTCCCTAAATGTGTAATGCACCCTGTAGAATAACAGGGTGCATTACACCCACTGTTGGCCTTATCTCCCAGCAACTCAGGACTTAAAATATTTATAACATGTGATGACATGAACTGGACTTTTCTGAACATGTGCCAAAATTGTGCCAATGATATCAACAGCCTGGAAATGGCACCATGTAGAGGATTACAATTACTATATTTAACAAATTTTCAATATTATTGCTATCGTAGATTGTTGCTATCAAGGTTAGATCATTGTAAAGATTAAAGATGTTTTAATAAATCTTTTGTAAAAGCTGCAAGATGCTGATGACAAATATACTGCAAAGAGTTCTGGCAATCTGGCACGAGCAACCTTATGGTGATCTGTAGTTCAGAGAATGCTTAATTCAGTTTTTAGCTGCATAAGTGTTAGGGGAAAAATATATATGCACCATGTATTATTCTTTGTGTGCAGCTCTTAAGAGTTTATCATCTTTATTCAGGAAGCTGTTTTGTGAGCAACAGAAAATCTCTCTCATTAAAACTGTACACAATTGTAAACCACAGATCATCAAAGATGCCCTTCTGAAGCCACAGAAACACAAGCATTACTGTTAAAACTGCAATGTTAACCCATGATGGTATGTGAAATACCCGCTTGTTTATACCCAACACTTGAAACAAAAAATTGCTGTTGGCATACCTGTGGATAAACATTGTTTACAGTAAACTGTTCAGACAGCATAATTCATCCAAGCATCTCCAAGTATTTTACAAATATTAATGTGAAGTAATCATGAAATTGAAACTAATGTGTGGAATTCCCTGATTTGCCCAAGGTTACATGGAAATCAGAAGGCACTGATGCTACCTAGTAATAAATTCAAAAGCTTCCACATGAAATGTTATTTTCTATGAAAGCATGTTAATTTACCTATTTTTCATGGGATATTTTAGCAGAAATACTGCCCTGAAATACATTTTTGAACATATTCATCTTAGGCCACATACAAGCATTCAAATGAACCACATGAAGTCTCATGGTTTTGTTCCCCTGGAAGAAAAAACTACAGGGAGATAGCTGTACTATGTTACAGGAACCAAGCAGGTGCCACACAGATAATCTGTGCTTCCAATGGCAAAGCCAACATCAGGCAACTGCCTCAAACCCGGGGACTCAGCCTGACCAACACAGCCACTTATCCCAGTCTGCCATCCTACAGCTGACCATTCATGCTGGTCAAGGCTGTCCTAGTCCTTTGCCTACTCACTGGCACTGAAGAAGCCAGCTAGGGATCAAGTGACCCGCTTCTTCTCCCACGTAAATCCCTGACTTAGAACAGGAAGTGTCTGGGTAACTAGGCTCTACCTGATTCCAGACTGCTTTGCTGTTCCCTCTGGTTGTGTTCTGACTCTGTTCTCTGCTTGATCTCTTAGCTTCTGGCTTGCCTTCCAACTCTGCATTCTGCTTGATCTGGCTTCTTGACACAGATTGTGTCCTCCTTCGCTCCCAGCCTCCTCTTTGCCTGATCTCATAGCTTCTGCTTGTTCCTAGACCTCAGTCTCAGACTGAGCTCCTGGTTTCCTAATCCAGCTTAGTCCTTGGACACTGCTTCTTCCTCTTGACCTTGGTTGGCATCTCTATCCCCGAGTGGCTCCCACACCTTGCCTCCCACAACCTGGCCTGACAGTGAGAGGGCCCTTGTGCACATATCCCAGTGTGCTTTGAAGGCTCCTCTGCCTACCAGAGGGCTGAGAGCAGCTGAGTATGTAGGGAAGCACTGATGGACTGGCTGCCCGAGGGGACCACACTCCCCTGGGGAACTCCTGCTTACAATCTCTTCTTCCTTCCTTCCTGCTTAGAGAAGAGACTTAGAGCATATTTCCTCTCCTGTCAGTGGCAGATGTGTCAATTGCTGGGTGAAGAGGTCTGGGTCTGAGTTTGGATCCAGGTCTCTGTATCAGGGTCTAGGGGTCTTCTTTGTGTGTAGGCAACATGCCTGCCTTGGCAATTTGCACCTCCCTGCAACACTAGAGCACAGGGTAGAGCTGATAAAGAGACTAGGCTTTCTTGGCCCTAAGGCAGTGAGAGCAAGGGGTTTGCTTTGTCTTTGGGCTGGAGCAGTAGAGTCCAGATAGACTGCCTCCCTGGTGCAGATGGGGAGGCTGAAGCAATGCACAGAGAACCTGGAGAACAGCACTGTGGCTACTATCAGAAAGGTGAATGTACACATGTTAGTACTCCAAGGAGGAATTTGCCTAGGAGCCATTTCTACTGCAGTGCAGTTGGGTTAATTTTCTCCTACAGCTGCCATTTTTGCTCTGGGAGAAACTGTGAACATTTGTATATTTAAGGTACATACATTTGAGGAAGTTAGGGGAAGGTTAGATTGAGTTAAAATGGTCACCCAATCTAAGGTAAATCAGGATTGGACACTAGCAGGGGAGCTTGGAGGAATTGTGGGGGCAAGTGGGATCTACAGGGAGGTGGGGGGAGATTGGGATGCAAGCAGAAACCACAAGTTGGTGGGAAAGTGGAGTCTGCAGGTGGCTGGAGGGGCGGGGGGGAGACAAGGTCCACAGGAGAGACTGGAGGGGCTAACAGAGTCCACAGAAAGGGTTGGGAGGGATCGGAAAGTACATGGGATCTGCATGGGAGACTGGGAGGGTTAGAGTCTGAAGTGGGATTTGGGGGAGATCAGGAGAATTGAGAGAACAAGTGCAATTCCTCCCAGTAGAAATGTTGATGTTGATAGATAGTCATCTGCCACAGTAAACTTATTTTCTTATTGTATTAAGAAAAAGAATGGCTTACTTATAATTCAATGTTTATAATGTCTCCTGCTTTTCATACGGTAAGTAACACTTTTTAAAAAAGAAAACCTCTTCTCAGCCCAGCCACTGTGCCTAAGGGATGAGACCACATGTTCTCTCTGTTTCTGTCTCATAACAGTTGGATCACTTTCAAGAGTTGTGCAGATTCCAGATATTAAAACATTTTTGCAGAAGAAAGCAAATAAAAAGTTAACTGATGTTTTCATATACAAAATGAAAAGTAATTAAGGCCAAATAAATGAAATAACTTTCAAGATTGTAAGATATCACCATGAAGAGGAAGGAAAACAAACAAACAAAATGGCTCTTAGCAGTAATTTGGACAATCAAAATACATTTTAAATAATTTACCTAATAGAATTTTTCTTTATTTTTTCATCAATGTCACTGAGGATTTGCTGAAACTCCACATCACCAGGAACATTATTGAACAAACAATCTAAATTTGAAGAGTCAAGAGAATATTCGCCTCTCCACTCCATTTCCAGATCCTGAAATAAACTGTAAAAGAGCAGACAAACAGGTTTTTAAATATTTTAATTATTTTAGTTTAAACACACAAGGTTTTTCATTTTCTGAAGTTGTTGTGCTAAGATTAATAAGGAAGATGTGTTTATTATGGGTATACTAAATACATAGTATGTATATTTACATGGAGTACCGTAAGCAAGCAAAGGTGCATTAAATTGTAGTATTTTGTGCTTTAGACAAAAATGTTTTCAATTAATATTTTGTTTATTCATGGTAACAGAATCGCTCTCTATAAACAATGTTATGATTTAAAAGAAAGGCCCTAGTATGTTAATAGATATCCCAGAATTGTGTTGTAATTAACATGTTAACTCAGAATTTCAAGGAAAAAAAAAATTTATTTTAGTAAGTTTTGAATTTCTACAATGGTGACCAATCCTACATGCATACGATTCTTTATCCAATAAATTCAGAGTATTTTATGGTAGTAACTATTTGCTGCTGTGCAAGTATGTCTAATTTTAAGCTTATGGAGGCAATAAAAAAGAAGTCATGATATTAGATATACAAAAGTAAATAAAAAAAATGGAACATTATTTTAGTTTTGTGCTTCACTCCATATATTCCCACCCATTGACTCATTCACATACAATCAACAGGGCTGGTCCAACCACTGGGCAAATCACTGAGGTCACTCAGGGCATAGTTTCTCAACCTGTGGTATGCATAACCCTGGGGGTACGCAAGACAGGCAGGGGGTATGCGGGCACAGAAAACCCCCACAGCAAGGGAGTGCTGCCACTCCCCCTGCTGCCACCAGGTTCATGTCCAGCTGCTCGCCCTCACCCCCAAGCCAGCCAAAGGCTGTTGCAGGAGGGGGAGGGCAGGCACACAGATACCCGCGCATGCCCCACGACAGGCAAGTTTTCTTTTTTTTTTTTTTTTTTTTATCTTTCCTGGGCTTTGGGGGGATGGGCAAGACCCCTAGAGTGCAGGAGGGGCAAGGTACTGCCCCGTTCCCTCCTGCATTGTGGGGACTGGCCCCATGACTGGCCCTGCGCGGGGCCCAGTTAACTGTGGGCAGGAGGGCTGGCCATGGCACTGGGCTCTTCCTGGCGCTCAGGGCAGGCTGTGGTGATGGGAGGGGCTGCTGCCAGCCCTGCCTGTAACCACCCTGGGCTCTGGGGCATCTGCAGCAGGCAGGCTACAAGCAGTTGCATCAGGTTCCACAGCCCCAGCATCAGCTCCATGCCAACAACTGCATGTGCACCTCAAAGCAGAGGGTGGGTTTATCCCCAGTCTCTGCTCTGAAGTGTGTGCGTAGTTGCTGCCAGCACAGAGCTGATGCCAGGGCTGCAGAGCCTGGTGCAGCTGTTTGCAGCCTGTTTCCTGCAGCTGCACCAGAGCCCTGCTGGCTACAAACAGCTGCGCTTGGCTCCTGAACCCCATCATCAGCTCCCTGCTGGCAGTGACTGTATGTATGCCTCAGAACAGAGAGCAGGGATATAACTGCTCTCTGCTTTGAGGTGCACATGCAGTCACTGGCATGGAGCTGATGCTGGGACTGCAGAGCCTGGTGCAGCTGTTTGCAGCCTCTTTGCTGCAGTTGCCCAGAGCCCAGGCTGGACACAGGTGGTGCCAGTGGCAGAACAGGGCTTTTCTGGGCCGCGCTGCCTCAGGGTCCCCCTTCCCCGCTCCCGCCCCGTTGGCTTGGAGCCGTAGGATGCTGGAGCCTGAAGCAGATCCTTTGCAGCCTCCTGGCTGTAGCCAGCCCAGGCTCTGGCTAGCTGCTGCTGCCAACCACAGAGCCCAGGCTGCTTGCAGCTGGGCTTGCAGCCTCCCAGCTGCCTGCTGGGAACAACCCGGGCTCCATGGCTGGCAGTGGCATGCTAAGCAAAATGGCCTTGTGTGCCATACTCATTAGCATATTGTGAACATCCTCCTAATTTGCTGATTAGTGTTTCTGCTCTTTATTGTGTTAAGGCCCGAAATATTCGTAAGCTTTGTAGCGAAGGCTAATCAGTGCATTGGAAACCATTTCAAGGCTTGCACTGGGCTGGGTACAGCGAGCATGATGGAAAAACCTGATTGCCTGGTTAGTTTCATGCCTTGATCTGGAAATGGAGGGCTGCTGAGTCAGCTGGGGCTTTGCTGTGGGCTTGGAAACAACATCCCCTACAGCCCCCAAAGAGCTCTTGGCGCTAAAATGAGGCCATATTCTGCATCTCAAGTAGACTGTAGGCCAGTCTCCCCTGGGAAGTGCTCAGTGCCCTCACATGTGAGCTAGTTGCAACAGGACAAAGCCCTGGGAACAGACTGTGGGGAGTAGTTCTGTGCCAGGTCCCCAGGAATGGCTTTTACCGGGACCTGATAGGCCTATCTGGTCGCTGCACTCTGCTTAGCTTTGTTCTGTTGCAAATGGATCTTCAAATTTTTTGCCATACTTTTGAGAGGAGAAAGGGATGAGACAGACAAACAGACAAGGATATAGGGCAAGAGAGAGGTGTGAGGTGGAAGGTGAAGAGAGAGAGGGAAGCAGGGAGAGAGAGAGAGAGGACAGGTAGCAACCATAATTGTGGTTCAGGCAGGTGGCGTTGGCTGCTTCTGGGGCTGCTATAGCAGAGGTACGCATGCCCCAGGGGTTGCCAACCCCTGTTCTACAGACTTACCTCATCACACTGTGGTCCTCTGCTTCTCCCCATCACCCCAACCCCTGCTGCAGCAGCCCCAGAAGCAGCTGACACCACCTGCCTGCTCCACAATTATGGTTGCTACCTGTCCCCTTTCTTCACTCTCTCCCTTCCCTGCCTCACTCTCTCTCTCTTGTGCTATATCCTTTTCTGTCTCTCTCTCTCTCACCCTTGTTCTCCTCTCTCTCTCTCACCCTTTCCTACTCTCCAAACTACGGCAAAAAATTTGGCACGCCCTACACTGCGCAGCACTTTAAAGTTCCCAACAATAATTTGGTGTGCCACGTTTTGCACAACACTGGGTTCAGCCCTCCTAGCTTTATCCAACATCACCTCTAGCCCAGGTACGTTCTTAAGCACCCCTGGTGTAAAAGGTAGCATCCCTACCCACAGCAGATCAGACATCTGTCATATCACAGCCTTATATATGCAGCCATTCTTCCAACATATGGCACACATTAGTCTGTAAATATAAAATCCCCTGGAAAATTGAATGTTGGGGTATTTATTAAAATTTTCAGAAGTTAGGGGGTACTTGCTACTTAAAAGGTTGAGAAACACTGGCTTAGGGCACCAACATTTGGAAGGCACCAAAATTATATGCAGAATGAAATGAGAACATCATTATAAATAACAGCCCTGGCTGGCTATGGCTCTACCTTAAGCTAAGACCTTTGTTTTGGTAACAGGAGAAAGACCTCTGAAAAGATCTCAGAGGAAAGACCACTAGAATTGTGACTCCTACCTTTTGGGCGCTGAGGTACACAGTTCACCTATGGTGCCAATTACCCTTGGACTAGCCAACAACCTACTTTCTCTGATTTCTAACTGTTTTCAATAAACTACTATTATATGCACACGTGCATGCGTGGATGCATGCCACAGGGAAGAACAAACATGAGAATTTCCCCATAAACAATATATTGGATAGCCAATTACTGCAAATGGAAAACGTAAATATAACATATTCACACAAAAATTGTGATAACATAATGCATGTAGTATACATTATTCACTTGTTCTTAAAAAAGATATTATTTCCTGTAGCAAGAGCAATATTGGTTAAGATGATCTTAGTTTTGTAGACAACAAGTTATACAATATGAAATGGGAAGCGGCATATATGAATTCCCACATAAAAAACAAATAAACCACAAATCTGAAAAATCATAGTCTTGGCAGGATACATATTGTGAGACAAAAGTGGTATATCTAAAAAGTGTTACCATAGTAACTGTTCTTGTACGAGTGCTGACTCTTCACATTCATACTTGTAAATCTGTCCTCTGGCACTGATGAACTTTCCAGAAAAGCAATGCATGAATGCCCTTCACTGAATACTCAGATCCAAGGCTATCAATACTAGTGTAACTCCCTAAAACACTTCAATTCCTTCTCCTAAACCCTGGAGTTCTATGGGATTACAACCAATGAAAAGGTAGTCAGGCAGGATTAATATTTGGAGGCAACAAATATAAACCATATTTACTACTTCACTTTCTTCTTAAAGAAGGCCTTCTTCTATCCCAAAATGACTTAGGAATTTCTAATGGAACAGAGATTGAAGAACTGCCCTCTTAAAAACAGCAGGAGATGTAAAGTCAAGAGAACAGTGCGAGTCAAACAGTGCAAATCTCCAGGTAAAATCCTTGCAGATCTCCTTAGCAGAAATGTCACCTCTGATGCTACCTCAGTTTCTCTGCCCAGAATGAATCATTAGACCTTCAAGTTTTCTCATCCAATCTAACCTTTAACAAGTCTTAATCACAGAATCTTAGAAAGTTTGGGTTGGAAGGGACCTCAGGAGCTCATCTAGTTTAACCTCCTGCTCAAAGCAGGACCATCCCCAACTAGATTATCCCAGCCAAGGCATTGTCTAGCCAGATCTTGAACACCTCTAAGTACGAAGATTCTACCACCTCTCTAGGTAACCTGTTCCAAGGTTTTACTACCCTCCCAGTGAAAAAATTCTTCCTAATATCTAACCTAAACTTCTCTTGCTGCCACTTGAGACCATTGGTCCTTGTTCTGTCATCTGTCACCACTAACAACAGTCTAGCTCCATTCTCTTTCAATGCCGCTTCAGGTAGTTGAAGGCTGCTCTAAAGTCCCCTCTCATTCTCCTTTCCTAGACTAAATAGCCCATTTCATTCAGTCCTTCCTCATAAGTCATGTTCCCCAACCCACTCACCATTTTTGTCACCCTTGCTGGACTCTCTCCAACTTGTCCACATCCTGTCGGGGGTGGGGGGGGTGATGCAAAACTGGGTACAGGACTCTACATGTGGCCTCACTATTGCTGAATAGAGTGGGAGGGGGAAATCACTTCCCTTGCCCTACTAGCAACACACCTACTAATGCAGCCCAGGATGCCATTAGAGTTCTTGGCAACAAGGAGACACTCCTGGGTCATATTCAGCTTATTGTCTACTGTCACCCCCAGGTCATTTTCTGCAGAGTTGCTGCCCAGCCAGTCAGCCCCCAGCCTGTACTGGTGTATGGGATTGTTCCGTCCTAAGTGTAGGACTTTGTACTTGTCCTTAGTTGAACCTCATAAGATTCCTTTTGGTCCAATCCTCCAATTTGTCTAGGTCACTCTGAATCCTAGCCCTACCCTCCAATGTATCTACTACTCCACCCAGCTTGGTGTCATCTGTAAACCTGCTGAGGGTGCACTCTATGCCATTTTCCAGATCGTTCATGAAGACATTGAATAAAACTGGCCTCAGAACTGACCTTTGGGGCACTGCACTTGATACCAGCTGCCAACTAGACAACATGCCACTGATTACTGCTCTGAGCCCAAAGATCCAGCCAGTTTTCTTTCCACTTTACAATCCATTCATCCATCATACTTCCTTAGCTTGCCTGCGAGAATGTTGTGGGAGAAGGACTGTACCAAAAGCCTTGCTTAAAAAAACAAACAAAAGGTACACCACATGCGCCAGTCTCTCCGCATTCACAGAGCCAGTCACCTCATCACAGAAGACAATCAGGTTGGACTTTAAGACCCTGAGAGACAGTACAGGGACACAGCACTTCCTTTAAACTAATTGATTAAAAAGTTTAAGGAACTTCTTCAATATTATAGTCCTCTGAAAATTAAAACTGAAGACCTTTTTTGACATCTCAAGAATATTGGACCTTTTAGCTGAAACCACTTTGGGCAAAAATGTAGAGCAAGAACATATTTTCTATGGTGAACATATTTTCTATGGTGGAACATATTTTCATATAATCAGTTAACTTTCGAGGCTATCTTCATCCTGCCTCCCTGTTGACAATACTGCTACCACCCAATGCCTTCCCACTTGTTCCCAATGCTGCCCAAGCCCAGCAATTACACAGCGTAGATGGTTTAGAGGAATCCTGAGCATGTGCTCTAGTGCCATCCTCAACCTCTTACAGAAAATGCTCAGGATCCTTATAAGCCATCTATACTACCTTGGTAACTCAAAGCAGGAGTTCATCAGACTAGGTTTAGCGCTTAGCAGGGAGGGAGTATAGAAATGACCTAAGTTTATTACTTATGAACACTTTTTTTTCCCTAGATGTTACTGCAATTAAAAATGCCATCTTTTCACGGCAAAATGAGAAGTGCTCTCTGGAACACTACATACATTAACTTTAACAGAACTAAGACACTGATACAAGTTCTACAACCAGTGGAAAGAAATCAAATCAGTCCTTTAAAGAAACCTGAGATGGTGGGATCACTGAGAACAGAAGCATCTATTCTGGACAGAACTGAGTTAGTCTACATCTCTGCAAAGCAGGCAAATCATACTGTCATTATCCCATTATTCAATACAAATGTGAAATAATGGCAATTATGAGGTAAAATTATGTATTCCTGAATCAAAATTTGGCTACACAGTTAGATGACATGAAAGGTTCTATAAGGGACTAAATAAATCCTTGTACTAATGTCACGAAGACCAGCCCACATAGTAAGAATGTTTGTTATGCCCTGTTGAATCTTCATTATAATCACCAGAGGGGAAACAACCGTAATTTTCACTCTTGTCAAAAAGAAACAAATCTTACTATTACGTTTTTCTAAGTTTCCGCTCTCAGTTAAAACAGAGGTCACTTTTCTGTCTTACTTTTTGCAAAGAAATCTATTGATGCGTTTCTCAAACAGTTAAGTCTATTAAAGCACATATGAGAAAACACTTGTGTTAACTCCAGACACTATGATACAAATTGCCTGCAAGTTCGTACTCTGTACTAGCTAACAGGAAGACCAAAAAGTCTATCTTCTGAATTAGATTAGTAGAGTAGCCTTGAGACCAACACTTTCAAGCAAAGTGCTTGGGAGCAAATACTCCTTTCAATGTGCCGTGCCAGGAGCCTTATTCCGGCAGGCCCCGTACGCGAATCGGGTTCGACACTAGCTTATCCCATGCTAGCTTCAGGTTTCCCCTTATCTGGCTGCTAGATCAATTAGATTTCGCGAGATCTCTTGAACAAAGGTACTTACGAATTGTTGCTGTTAGTGGTTGTTTTTATTGAGATCGCATTACAGCAAACAGTTAGTCACCAAAGGGAGGGGGAAGGTTCCGGGGGTGGCAGGTGCTGCTGTGACCTCTCACTATGGCTTAGCAAGCGATTTCTAAGAAAACACCCATGTCCGGCCCCTGCAAATGGCCTCCGCCCGCGGACCGTGAGGGGGAGAGCTCCGCCCAGGGTGAGTACAGGCAGGGTTTTATAGCTGGCTTTAACCTATGGGATCTAATTTCCCATTCCATTCCTTTTTTGGCATAGAGCTGGCTTGGGACACTACAAGGGGTTCGGCTTGTTAGGTGGTATCATGGGTCACCGCTTGCAACGTGGCTTGCACACAATGTAGATATGAAACTACATATACTGGTATTTGCATAGTACGTGTTTTAATAACTTTTAAGACCATACCAGATTATTAAACCATTTAGTTTGACCTTCTACAGAATACAAACTGTAGAATTTCATTAATTATTTTGGTATTCAGATCAATAATGTGTAGCTTAAGTATATCTTCCAGAAAGCTATCCAGTATTTATTTGAATTAATTGAGAGAAAGTCCCAGTCCCTCCCTCCCACCCCTCCCAGTTTCTCCAGTGATTTACCACCCTCTCAAAAATTAGGATTCATTTCCCATTTGAGTTTCCCTGACTAACTTTTGGTCATCAGTTCTTATTATGACATTTTTTGCTGTGGTAAAGAACCTGTTATAATCTAGGCCTTTAGCTGCATTAGTACCCCACAAAAAGTGCTCCTACATGATAAATGAGTCACCTATTCATGGGCAGATCTAAGATTCTGAAAAAGGGGTTGCAGATGGTGTGGCACATTAACATATATTTTTCTTCAGTTAAAGAAGCTCCAATAATATGCTAGGGGGTTAGCACTATAGTATCCAGTTTAAGAACAAAGCAAAAATAAATAACTATTGAAATGTGCACTAATCTGCTAATGATATAATGTTAAAAATACAAAGAAGGCAAAAAGTAGTAAAAAAAATGTAGTTAGATATTGTGTCATTTGTCCTGTAGTCAGAAGTTAAATGTACTTTTAAAAATCAAATTCATAAAACAAAATATAGCCTTTCTGAGCATCTTAATAATGCCTTCAGTACTTTATTGTCAGTCATTTCTATACCTGAGGTTAAGTACCACACCTGAGTTAAGGCATTTTAGCTAGAGTTAAAAATACTTGGTAGAGCTGTAAAATAGATGAGACATTAGTCAGGATTGCCTAACAGACAGCAAAATTACAACAGGATAGTTTGCATATTTGTAACAAGATAGTTAAAAAGGACAGAGAAAGGACAGGGATAAGAGAGATTAGCAGGAATCAGAGATATGATAATGAGCCACAAAGTCAATGAACTGCCTCAGCCCTGCCTGAATAGAAATCCTGCTCCCCCTCCCAATCAGTTCATTATAAAGTAGGGGTGAAGAAGTCTAATGAAGGGTTGGATAGGACCAGTGCATTCCCTCTGAATCCACCCTACACACCTATTAATCTTATTTCTAATAAAATTAAGTAGTTTTATTTTAAATTTCTTACTAGATGGCATCTTCAGCATCCTCTTCAGATTTTCAACATCTTATTTAAAAAGTAGACCAGTTAGGGTAGCTTGTTATGTTTAATGCTTTGAAGTTGCACCTGCTTATAATATTATTTATATTTAATCATTGCTTAAATTTTGTATAGCTCTATTAACTTCTTATTTTTCCATTAGCTGGCTTTGAGTTGCTTCTGTAGACTTCATAAGTGTTCATTAAATCTCTTCCTTTTTTTTATCACTGTGAGAATTATTTATTTTTTTTAAACGTAGCATAGCAGTGGCCTTGTTAACTGAACTTGGCACTAACCAGCTGAATCAGAGGAATGAAAGGATTGGATATATTAATGAATGGTGATAAGGGAGACCAATGGACAATGACCAAAGACAGACACCAGAAGAGGCCAGATTAAGAAGTGTGCTTGTGATGCATCTGCAAAAAAAGAAACATGGATAGTCAGGGGATGGGAGATCCTATTTTGCTGAAAGAGGATATGATTATTCTGAAGTGATATGCAGAGATCCTGGTTCTCAGATTTAAAAAAAAAAAAAAAAAAAAAAATTCCCCATTTTTGGATTAAAAAAAGTAACCTCAATCCACATTTTTCCAGGATTAAAATGGAACATGGATGTATAGATTTAGTGGTTTCAATCATGGAATAATGTGGATTTTTGGTTACTCTTTTTTTAAACCAAAAAAAAAAAAAAAAAAAATTCCCCATTTTAAATCAAAGAAAACCAGGATCCCTGCTGATATGATTATTCTTAAGTGTAGTGGGATGCTGTTCTCCTTTGTGATATTTAGTTATTTAAAGCCAACAGAAAATACTGGCATATGAATTAATGGTTATAAGCTCACCACAAAACTTAGGTTAGAGGGTGGTTCCTACCCACTAGAGGCATCAGGTTTTGAAACAGCCTTCCAATAGGACTAGGGATGACAAGCTAACTACTTATAGGATAGAGCTCAATCAGTTTATTAAGAGGACTGTATTGTTACTTAAAATTGCCAACAGCTCAAATTAAGAGCCAGACCTTAAAAAGGAGGATAAGGCAAAATGCCACGTTTATTGGTTACATAAAACAAATGCATAAGCTTGGACACACCAGTCATACAAACAGACATACAAGCCGAAATAAACAGACATGCAGACAAAACCACTCCAGTAAGGTGTTATAGTTACCAGCAGATGTTACTCAGTATTAGCACTGGATGGTCAGGTCCAGGCTTATTGAGGATATGAACTGGGGGAGCTAGGCGCATGAGGTTGCAGAAAGCGGATTCCCCATCTTGGCTTGTCTGCATCCCACTTTCATAGGGACTTCAAGTCTTCAAGCATAGAAAACCCTCAATGCTGAACAGTCTTTAGGTCATTCTAGAGCATCTTCAATGAGGTCATTCCAGTCATTGTGTAGTTGGTATCTTTTGCCTTGAAGCATTGCGTAGTTCACATGGCAAGCAAGGTACGCAGAATTCCTTCTCCTCACTGTCGTCTTTGAACTTGACAGCAGACGAGTTCTTCAGCTATCCATTAATTAGCCTAATAACTTGACTGCCTGGTAACTTAGACATCGGTGCCTTGTTGCTTATACAATCAGTTAAATCTTCTGTTTTCATGTAAATAGTTACCATTCTTTCACCATTCACCCTCTCATACAGACACTCATGTACACAGGGCATATGAAGTTCATCTACTCATGTCAAGGAGGGAACAAGCACAAAATTGAGTTTTTGTTCATACAATCCTAGAGGTTGATCAATTCAATACTATTATCATTTAAACATAATAAACTACGGTATGACACTGTTTCCTTTGATAGAAGACTGGACACTGACAAAAGTTAATATCTTCCAATCCTATTTTTCTACATTTCACTGACAATTATCAGAAGTAGTATAACCAATACTTCCGAAGTCAGCTTGAATGCCTCAGTGACTACTATTGATAGAAACTGAAAATTGATTTTGACCAACAAAAAGAGAATAAGTCTTTCCAGAAGGATTCATAAGGAGTAAACAAAATTCTCAAAAATATCTACATAGCATAATACAGTCATATGAAGTTGTGCCAGATATCATTTCCACCTCAATGCTCATATCAGTCAGCCACATGGAAGAAAAAAAAAAATATTTACACATTTAGAATAGTTGTCCTTAGTGTAAACAGAAATATGGACCACATCTTTAAGTGTTGATTTGCCAGTACAACCAAGTTGAAGAACTTTCTTGAACAGTTGGGAAGACACTTGGACCATTTGCCTCCATATGCTACCATTTGAATTTATAGAGAGCCTCCTCTTCATTCTCTCATATGAGAATTGTAATGGAGATATTTTATACACAGGTGGAAAAGGGCATGTTATTGCCTGGAAGCACATAACATCCCTGGGATTTTAATTAGTTTTTTTGTGAAGAATTTGCAAATGCTGTATTTTAGTGATATATCAGTGAGCCAAGCAGCAAAGTAAGTCATCTTAGGTAACCAGAATAGACAATGTTTGAACCTAAGGCCTTCTGGATTGTACAGACCACTGTCAAGAGTCTTAAGTGGGGAATGAAATAGAAACAAAGTCAATAATAACTATTCAATTAGATAAACTATGACCTGTAGATTAAATAAAAACTTTCAGGGAAAGGCATGTGTCAGGCCTTCTATACACATGCATGGCCAAAAGTGCTGTTGTGGGATTGAGCATTAGATTCAATTGTGGCTGATGTAGCAGGAATCCAATCCTGAGCTCCATCTGCATCAACAAGAAGCAGGCTCCCACTGCTAGGATCCTTCTTTCCTGAGGGGGATTCCCAGCTACAGGGTCCACACACAACTGAGACCAGGAGTCCCTGCACCTGGCACGGCTCTTGGTCCCAATGCACCACACACAGAGCCTGGACCAAAAGTCCTGCACCTGATGGGCTAGCCAGGACTGAGCCCCCAAATTAGATACAGGACTCTCAGTCCCAGCTGCACATGTGGGTGCAGGGCTCTTCATGCACCCCTGAGCCATGGGGACTGCAGCAGCAACAGTCCTCAGGGCCCAGGGGTTTTACACTAGGTATGGTACACACCTGTGGCTGGGAGCCCTGTCAGCTGATAGGACTCCTAGCCACAGGGGCGACCCTGCTACATGTGCAAATTAAAGTTCAATAGCAATCAGCTATAAAGTTAACTTCAAAAATGTGTATTGTAGATGGTTGGAACATTTTATCATGCAATAAGCAGGAATCCTGGGTTTTCCCTGATTTTAGACTCCCCGCCTCTGCTAAACCGCCCCAAATCCATGATTAAAATTAAAGGCCCCCACAACCCACCACCTGGGCCTGCTGGTGTCCCTCGCTCCCCACCCGCAGCCCCTGCACCCTGCCAGAGGGACCCTCAGCTGCCATGGGTATGGACCTGGTTCAACAGCCCCCCACTGCTGCATACACTCCCAGGGAGAAGGGGTGACCCACACCCTCAAGATCTGTACCCAGGGCAGGCACAAGCAGAGACTGCTGTCCAGCCAGGTGGGGCTTGGGGCCCATGGCCGCAATGCATAGCAGCAGGGCCCCAGCATGGAGCAGGATGGGGCCACGGGTAGCTTGTCTGGGGAAGTGCAAGGGCTGGTTCCCTACTGCCATGTGCAGTCCTGGGGGGCATGTGGAACCCATGCCCCCCAAATCTGTACCCAAGGCAGGAAAAGGTTGTGGGCTCAAGCTCCCACCCTGCTTCCCTCCCCTGGGGCCTCTGGAGGCAGGAGGAGTGACATGGCACAGCTGGAGGCAGTGGGGCCACACAGGGATTCCTTGCCAGTGCAAGCTCCCTCTCCACTGCCCTGGTGATGCACTTCCAGTGCCTGATGCTGTCAGGGCAGCGGTGGGGAGGGAGGGGGGTGTCGAGAAACAGCAAGAAGGTTTTCTACACAGCTCCTTAGCTCCCTGCTGTGCTAGGGCATTGTGGGTGGGGTGGGCAGGGGAAGCAGGGCAGCAGAGAACAGCAGGCCCCTGCTTACCACTGTTCACTGCCACCCTGCTTCCCCTGCCCCATATGACCTGGAGTGTCAGGGAGCAGAGGAGCCGCAGAGAAAGGCTCCTTGCTGCTTCTCACCCCCCCCCCCCCCCTGCTGCCCTGGAAATGCGCCTTCTGTGCACTGGACTGCAGTGAGGGCAGTGGCATGGGGCTGCACACCCCAAAGTAGCAACAGGAGCTGGAGGCACATTGCCAAGGCAGCTAGGGGGGTGGAGACATGGGGGGGTGGGCAAGTTTGCATAGTCAAGGAATCCCTGTGCAGCCCCATTGTCCTCAGCCATGCTGGATTGCATCCAACAGTTTGAGACCTTGGAAGAGGAAAGCATGGGGGGAGCTCTAGCCTGCAACCTGTGTCTGCCTGAGGTACAGATCTTGAGGGTGTGGTCTCCCCCACCCTCCAGGACTTCATACATGCAGCAGCAGGGAGCTAGCCCTCCTCTTCTCCTAGGCAAGCCACCCATGGCCCTGTCCTGCTTCCTGCTGGGGCCCTGCAGCTGCACATTGCAGCCCCAGGCCCCAAGCCCCACTGATCAGCAGTGATCAGCAGCCCCAGCTCTCTAGCTCTCTCCCTGCAGGAACCTCAATGCCCCTCTCCCCACTTCCTCCCACTTACCTGTTGGAGCTGCTGTGCACATGGCACCACATGTCTTTCTACCTTCCTCCCACTCCCTCCCAGCAGGCTAGAACTCTACCAGCTGGCAAGGAGCTCATTGCAAAATCTGCAGGTTTCTCTGGCAAAATGAGAAATCCACATTTGCCTCTTGTAAAAGGCAAAAATCCACAGTTTACTCCATTTTTCTGTGGGAAATGGAATACCCGGACCCCTGGTAAGAAGTACTTTGCACTTGTAGCCATCTTAAGGTAATTGTGCAATTAACCAATTTATTGTGCGATACCTGTAATGTGTAGAGGGGGCCTCAGTGTCAGATGGCAAGAAGAAATACAACTAGTGACTCTACTTTTTAGAGCCTTAGTTGAAGGAACAAAGGGACTCACGATAAATGCACTTCCCTGGCAAATAGAGAAAGCACTCCAGATTCCATTGACTGGGCATTTATATTCATGAAATGACATAAGAATAATACTTGTGTTCTTTCAGAAATACGTAGACCAGGGCAGTCCTCATTAGGGAAACTAACTAACTGGCTGTGGAGTAGCCATGATTCCAAGATGAACATGAACTGGCAGTATAACGAGACCATCAACAAGGCCAACTGCACCTTGTCGTGTATTAGCAGATGCATGACCAACAGACTGAGGGACGTGATGCTCCCCCTCTATGCGGCATTTGTCAGGCCACAGTTGGAATACTGTGTCCAGTTTTGGGTGCCGCACTTCAAGAAAGACACAGAGGATCTGGAGAGAGTTCAGCAGAGAGCCACTCGCACGATTAGTGGTTTCTGTGAAAGACCCTGAGAAGAGGTCGAGAGATCTGGATCTTTTCACCCTATGCAAAAGACAGCTGAGGGGTGACCTTGTAGCTGCCTATAAAAACTTATCAGGGGAGGACAGCAGGGAATTGGGGGTGCACAGTTTACCAGAGAACCCAGGGAGTAACTAGGAATAATGGGTGCAAACTAGTGGAAAGTAGATTTATGTTGGACATTAAAAAAAAAAAAAAAAAAAAAATTCTTCCTAAAGTGAAGGTGGCCAGAGTCTGGAATGGGCTTCCAAGGGAGGTGGTACTATCACCTAACTTGGAGGTCTTCAAAAGGAGGCATGACAAATCACCTGCATGGGGTCATCTGACCTCAGTCCTCTTTCCTGCCAGAGGCAGGGGGTCAGACGCAATGTAGAGTCAGAAGGGGACCCAATGTATCAATCTACGAACCTATGAATTTCAAGAAAAATATAGTTTCTTCTTAGGCACCAAAACCTATTTTCCCTAGTTCAGCTTCACATAGCTATGTGTTTAAGGGATTTTCCCAAAGTTCATGAGAACGTGAGACAAGTCAGTCAGGCACATGCAAGGCAAAAGGATTCAGTAATCCATCTTCTGTGTTCACCCACAATAGTATAATTCTCTTTAGCTCTTCTTATAGACCACTATTACTGATACAGCAATTATTGTATATCAATGAAATCTCATGCATTTAATAAAATGTGGTTTTCCATGACAATTCTTAAGTGAGTCAAAATTCTTCACAAATTACTTTATATACTAAATATAAGACAAGGTTTGCTCCCTCAATTAGCATGGGGAAAACAGTCCCTTGTCCTGGAGTCACATACAAGAAAATCTCACTAAATACATTTTCTATTGTTAAGATGCTACCAAAAGCAGCATGCACTCAGCAGTGGAAACCAACTATGAAGTTGACTGAATGCAGCCATTACTGAGCATGACTATAAAAACAAAAAAACCCCAAAACAATGGCCCACACTGGTCAAACATGCTGGTGGAAACATACCAGAAGAATAAGTTAGCATAGTCCATCTGAATAGGGGAAACAGTAATACCCATTAAGCACAGTCTTCCTCACTGCCTCTTTCAAATCATGGTGAAGCATTACATTTCATACATT
This sequence comes from Caiman crocodilus, assembly GCA_030014935.1. Lineage (NCBI taxonomy): Eukaryota > Metazoa > Chordata > Crocodylia > Alligatoridae > Caiman > Caiman crocodilus. Next base: position 11,458,002 of record JAGPOW010002514.1, on the reverse strand, counting down.
TTGACATTTTCTTCATACCCACAACTGAGCCGTGCCTTTCGTTCCCATTTCTAATTATTTATGTTTCTTCCCCAACTTTAAATGCTTGTTAAACCTCACAAAACAGAGCCCCAAACGGTTCACCCTCTGTCACCCCCCTCTCTCAGCCTGTTACCTATGATTAGTGTGGTCCCAACTTCCATGAGTTGAAGCCAGACTAGGTTGCCCTGCGCCTCATCTGCATATAAATTTTGGGAGCATCCCAGGACTTGACATGAACACCTGGTTGCAGTCATAAGTGAAGGCTAAATAGCACATGGATCCTTTGTCAGAGTATCTGGAATATATATACACACATACACTGCACAGTGCTGAGCTGTGGGGTCACCATGGCTTGAAATGCTGTTGATTCTGGTGGGCCTCAGTCCAATGAACTATGTGGTAAATCAGAAGCTTTTGACTTGCACTGTTTATATTACATATAAGTAGGTGCTAAAGGGTTGCTCAAAGGTCTTTATGGAATACTTACATTAAAACTTACAGCGGTTTCAAAAAAACATAACATGCCTCAATTCTGGATGAAATAGGTACATGGATACTATATGCCAATTACTAAAGCCATGTTTCATTTTCAGGTAATTGTTTTTGAATTTACTCCTCACTTTCATATATGTTCAGGGAGAACAGGGTCTGACAGTAAGCAAACGGTGAAGAAGTTATGAGGAAACAAAGAGCAAAGGGGCTATTTAACCCCCAAGATTTATTTTCCTTGCTGTAGCAGCTGGAAGAGGATAAATTCAAAGAAAAACTCCAATAATTAGACTCTATATTTGAAAAATTATAACAAATTTATAAGTTTTCTATACATAGATTCCATTTTTTAGTTCTTATATTCTGGGTCATCTTACATTTAAGAAAATAAGGTAATTTTTGGACAAATTCATCTATTTTGCAGCTCATTCATGGACTGCCAAATGTAGTGGGCTTCAATCTGTAGAAAGCATTGTAGTCTTGAGAAATGTGTTAAACTGTAGCTGATCTGATGTAAAAAAAATGTTGTTTTGTAAACATGACAGCTAATTCTCATGCATGCATTCCTTTAAGACTTCTATAGCATATTAGTTCAGTTTACCTGTCAAAACAACATACTTGCTTCTCTCAGTCTTGCATGATCTACTTGGATTATAGAGAAAAGATACCGTGATTGTTCCATTTTGAATCATAAATTAAAATCACCAATAGTAATTGTTATATTGAGTTTTCTAAATAATTCACTGTTCCCTGACTAATACATGGAAAAAAAATTGACCGATACACTTTGTTTCCATTTATTTGGGAAATTATTATAATAAAATCTTCAAAGTAATTGGATTCAGTACATTTCCTATACTTTAAAATTAAAACAATTTCTAAATGGTTTTAAGTTTTGACTGTAGAGTTTGAGAACTTTTTGGAGAACAAACACAAAAAAGATACACTTCTTCCAAACTTCTATCCATCATTATGCTATGGTGGAGATGCTTGGCTTTGAAACTACAGCTTCTTCAAATGTGTTCTACATCAGTGGTTCTCAACTATTTTTGGTACCAGAAACCATTTGTAAACATCAGTGGCCAGTCCTGACCCAGTGCACCTCATGTGTGGGGCACAGGGGACTGTATGTGATGCCAGTGATGGGCAGCCAAGCAACCCCTCACAGGCCGGAACTCTACCAGCCTGAAAGAGAAAAGCCACTTTTTCCCAGTTTTCTCCTTTAAAGGAGAATCCATTTCTAAAAAAATCTGTTCACAACCCTTTTAATACATTCCTGTGACCTATGCTTGAGTCCCGACCCACAGGTTCAGCAACACTAGTCTAAGACATGGCAAGTGTTAGTGATGTAGTCATGATGGTCCAAGAACTATATAAAAGGCAAGGATTTCTTTGAGTGATATCATTTTTTTAAACTGGCTGCATAGTTGGGCTAGAGTTAAGTTACTGTCTTGCATTTGAAAGCTTGCCTAACTATCCAGCTATGGATAGTTATTTGGTCCAATAAAAAGGTATCACCCAAATAAATCTTTATTTTTTACATAATAAAGCTTAATATTTTTTATGGCAGGACGCTACCTTGACTATTACCACAGTCTTGTAGGAATATCAATGTCCTTTTTCCTACTTCTATTACATAAAACATTGAAATAGTATAAGCAGCTAAGAAAACAAGGATGTTGTTACATATTACAATTAGCACATGCTAACTCCAAGGAATTTTAGGTTAAAGTAAGCACATCTTATAAGCAGTCACACATTAAGGGTTAATATTCTCTGTAAACGGGCTCAGCAAGGGTATTTAGAAATGCCTGCGGACTAAAAGAGGGGCGTACAACTAGTGGAAGGGAGGAGCTTTCACCAAGGAGGAATACTCCTCCTCGGCTCGGGAGCATAGGAGAGCTATTAGGAAGGCCAAGGTAGAGATGGAACTCGGGTTAGCATCCAGGATTAAGGACAACAAAAAGTCCTTTTTCAAGTCCACTGGGAGCAAGAAGAGAGCAGAAGGCAACGTAGGGCCCCTGCAAGACAAACAGTAATCTTGTGGCCACGCCATACAAGAAAGCTGATATTTTTAATACTGTGCCTCCGTTTTCTTGATCAGGGACCGGGATATCCCACGTACCAGAGGTAGGGACAAATCTTGGGGATAGCTCTATCAAGCCTTCAGTCAGCGCAGGTATAGTTAGGTATCTTCTGGAAGGGCTAGACGTTTTTAAATCTGCAGGTCCAGATGCCCTCCACCCAAGGGTGTTGAGGGAGCTGGCAGGGGTCATTGCGGAGCCCTTGGCCCGGCTGTATGAGCATTCGTGGTCATCTGGCCAGGTGCCGGGAGGTTGGAAACTGGCTAATATGGTCCCAATTTTCAAGGGGAGGGAGGAGGACCCAAGTAACTAGAGGCCTGTAAGCCTCACTTAGTGCTTGGGAAGATCTTAGAGAGAATCATCAATGAGCACATCTATGGGGGGCCTACAGGCGAGATCATGCTCAGGGGCAATCAGCATGAGTTCAAAGGCGGGTCCTGCTAGACCAACCCGATTGCCTTTTATGACCAAGTTACTAAATCTTTGGATGATGGTGTCACTGTGGATGTAGTCTTTCTAGACTTTAAGGCGGCCTTTGACACCATCTCTCACCCCATCCTCATCAATAAATTAAGGACTGTGGCAGTGATGCCTGCACAGTTGGATGGGTAAAAAAAACTGGCTGATGGGGTGCACCCAGAGTAGTGATGGACAGGTTGTACTCAACCTGGCAAGATGTGAGCAGTGGGGTACCCCAGGACTCAGTCCTCAGGCCCGCACAGTTTAAAATCTTCATCAGCGACTAGGACAAGGGGATGGAAAGCACGCTGTCCAAATCTGCTGATGACATTAAGATATGGGACAAGGTGGACACACTTGAAGGGAGAGAGGCTACAACTAGATTTAGACAGGCTACAAAAGCTGTGGCCAGCCTGGAGAGGGTTCATTGGAGGGCCATCTGGTTGTTGAGAGGGCAGCAGGACAGGCCCCAGAAGGAGAGACTGAAAAACTTGAACCTGTTTAGCCTCAGCAAGAGGAGGCTGAGGGGGCACCTGGTGGCTGCCTATAAGCTCATCGGGGGGGGGCGGGGAGCGCAGAAATCAACAGCAAATAGGCAAAGCCCTTTTCTCACCAGCACCACCTGGGGTGATGAGGAACAATGATAATAAGCTGATGGACAATAGGCTTAGGTTAGAGATCAGGAAGCAAAAGTTTTACAGTTAGGGTGGCCAAAATCTGGAACCAACTTCCCAGGGAAGTGGTCCTCGCCCCTACCTTGGGCAAATTCAAGAGGAGGTTGGATGATCACTT
>JAGPOW010002514.1:11415198-11427300 GCA_030014935.1 Caiman crocodilus | reverse complement strand
ACATTTTTCCTCCCTAGGTGCAGCACTTTGCATTTCTCCTTGTTGAACTGCATTCTGTTGTTTTCTGCCCATATGTCCAACCTGTCCAGGTCTGCTTGCTGCTGTTCCCTGCCCTCCAATGTGTCCACTTCTCCCCATAGCTTTGTGTCATCTGCAAACTTGGACGGAGTACACTTCACTCCCTCGTCCAAGTCACTGATGAAGACATTAAAAAGTACCGGTCCAAGGACCGAGCCCTGCAGGACACCACTGCCCACACCCTTCCAGGTCAAAACTGATCCATCCACCATGACTCTCTGGGTGTGACCCTTTAGTCAATTCGCCACCCACTGGATTGTGTAGTCATCTAAGTCACAGCCTCTTAACTTGTTCACCAGTATGGGATGGGATACCATATCGAAGGCCTTCCTGAAGTCTCAGTATACGACATCCATCCCTTGTCCTGTCCAGGCGTTTCGTAACCTGGTCATAAAAAGAGCCTAGATTAGTCAGGCATGATCTGCCTGCTACAAACCCATGCTGGTTTCCCCTCAGCATAATTCATCCTGCCAGGCTCTCGCAAATGTGAGCCTTGAACATTTTTTTCAAAGATTTTGCCACAGATGGATTTCCTGCATCAAAAGTTAAACTGAGAGGTAACTGACATGCATTAAATCTCTGCTGTTTGACTAACCTGCAAAGACTGAATCAATTCAACCTCAGGCTTTTTGACTGTTTGAACTTAGTTCAGATGACTTTCTGGGTCCCCTGCTACACATTACCTATATTAAGCAATTAACTGGTTAACTGTGCAAGTACATTTAGACCAGCTATGTGCACGAAGTATTATCACACAAAAATGACTACCCAACTACAAAGTATCAACCAGTTATAAAGCTAGGGCTTGAAAATGCACAACAGCTCTACAGCAGCTGGTTGCTATCAAGTTTTAGTTTGAACATGTAGCAGGGCATTGTCACATACACCTATCCCAATATCATATGTAAAGGTGATTAGGCAGATTAAAACCAAGAATCAGTACTGCCTGTGCACCTGGGAATACCACAAAGCACCTTAACAGTTACATACACAAGGCACTATGGAGCACAAAGTTTGGTTCTACCGTAAACATTTAAAATGTATATAAGTGTACACATTTAAACAAATACATGGACTTGCAGACAATAATTCATCTCCAAATATATTTATTAACAGAAGTCAGCTTGCCTAGATGTTTATAGAAATATAAATTGAAATTGATGCAGCATATGTCCAATTTAAGACTTGTATTTGTTAACAAGTTTGCTAACTATTTGCCCAGCAAAAAACTTCATCTTTATTCCCTTGTGTAGCCTCTACCTGCAAGTTCTGTCTTAAGTGACAGCGTAAGTAGTTACTGATTCCAACTGCATTTTTAAACTAGCACCATCCATTACTAGGATCTTATTATAACATGTCTTCCTTAAGTAAGAACTTTTTTTTTTTTCCCCAATGACTATTTACAAATTACATTTACATTGAACTAGCTTGAGATAGAATTTAAAAAAGCTTTCCCTTTGTAAATTCCTCACAGGAACTCTTCCGGTATAAGAGTCTTTCAAATCATCCTCATAACTCCCATCCCTCTCAGGTAAATGTGATAGAGAAAAAGAATAGGCATTTACTGTAAGTTTCTAGATATGAGACAACTGAAAAATATCACAGCTGCTGAGCCATCTTGAATTCTCCATATCCACAGGCGAAGGAAGTCTCCTTGGTTTCCCTATATACTACACAAGTGGCGTATACAGATACCTGAGCTGGCTCTGGTACTAAGAACAGTACTGGAGCTCTATACCTAGGCTGAATGGCTGTGTTAAAAGCAGGGGATATTAACCTGTGTGGATTGCTATGCTAAAATAACTATACTAAATCCAGTACCCAAGTTAGCTCAGTTATCTGCATTTAGTACCATGTTATACCATACAGATATACATTTAGAAATAGTATCTTGAAGTAGTTGCTGATTTGAAGTATTGATACAAGCAGGCCTATCTACTAGCTTCTGGCTACTACTATAGGAAGTTAGTGTCAAGAACCCAAGAACAGAATCACAGATGTTAAAAGATAGAGGATGGAATGATACCAAAAGCAAGTTAAAGCCTCAGGTAATTGGGAGCCTTCCTTTGGTTCCCAAAAGGAATTTAATGTACAAAAGCAGCAGCTAATGAGCAGTTTTGCAAGGCTGAAAGATGTCCCACCTCCCCAAATGTCATGAAAAACTGTAGTAAGGATATAATATGAAACCAACTAGAGTTTTAGAACTCAGAGCATAAGTATTCATAAACACCGGAGGCATTAACAAAGCAGCCGGGTACCCGGCTGCAACTTCCATTGCTGCAGTGCCACTGGCATAACTGTATGGTAGCAGCTGCAGCTTGTATTTTTCTACTCCCCCAACCCCAAATCAGAGCCTGGGGCAAATGCCCCTTTCTCTCTGCCCTACTTACATGACTAATTAATACCTTAAAAATATACATCATCATCTGTGTCATTTATTATGTAAAAGCAATCTTCAAAGTGGAGTGGTAAAATCAGCCTGAAAGCGCAACTATAGTGTAGAGTGCTTTACTAGTGCCATAAAATTCATCTTTGGCATCATCTAAAGAATACTGTACTGAAATGTAAAAGCTTTTTTTGTGAAAAAAAGGGAAAAAAAATATATATTTACCACATTGTAAGAGACAGGGAACAACAATTGATAGAAGGGGGGAAAAAAAAAAAGCAGTTAAGCTTTTGGGTTTGTTTGTTGTTTTTTAAACCATGCTCTCATTAACATTTTGGCAATTTTAACATGGGTTAAGCAACTGACCACTTAACTCATACAATCATTTGCAAACAAACATCTGAAAAATTGTATGTCTGGTAACCATATATAAATATGACAAAAAAAATACCTGCTTCACTAATTGTACCTTAAATTAATTTATATCAGGCATAAGGAACATATACTTGTATATAAAAACTATTGCTGACTTGTTCACAATACAATCTTTTTTTTTTTTTTTTTTTTTTTTTTTAAAGAAAATAGCCCAATCCAAATCTATGTAGATTTGCCATAAACTGAAAAATATCTAGTCCACAGAGTAGCTATAAATTTCTATAGCACTTCACCAGATCCAACATGCTTGGAACTTTTAAGTAGAAGAAAATTTTGACTTTCAAATTTAGCAGCTATTTTATAGCTGTCCAAACAAACAGCTAAATAGAAGTTCACATAGAACAGCCGGTTCTCATTAAGCCTTGGAAGTTTTCAAGACCTGGCTAGACAAAGCTTTGGCTGGGATGATCTAGTTAGGGATGGTCCTGCTTTGAGCAGGGGGCTAAACTAGATTACCTCCTGAAGTCCCTACCAACCCTAACTTTCTATGATTTTATATACACAACAGTGGAAACCTATTTTCTCTCATTTGCTTTTGTGTCAACGCAGCAAGAATTGCATTGTAAATGTCCTAACTCAGATAAATGGAATAACCATAATATGATGTCATAAACATATATGGATTACAACAGGTCACTTTTGGTAAATGCTAGGGCTGTGCAAAGCTTTGATCTGCGATTCAATTACGCAGAGATATGGCCCAAATTGGTGGCCATATCTCTGACACTGAATCAACTCAGAGGACCATTTAATCTCTCTAAATCAAAATCAGAACCCTCCAAATCGATTGAGAGAGGTTCGAAAAGATTTAGCAATTCAGACATGGACACAGCTTTAAATGTTTTTTCCTACATACCTCTAGGTAGCATGTGGCTTGTAAATGCTGCAGTGCTGGGGGCATGTGGATTATCCCAGAGGCATGAGGGGCTCCCCAGCACGTGCAGCATCAGACCCAGAACTGGACAAAAAAACACTTCCAGGTACACCAGGAAGTGCGCAGGCCCCCCCGCCCGTGCTCCCAAGTCTTGGCAACTGGTGCACCCCCTGGGTGTTGGAGGGAAGCACCCAGGGTCCCCACATGGTCTCTTGCTGAGTCGGGGAGGAAGTGAAGGGGACCCCCCAGCAGATCCGGACTGCAAGTACTTCTGGTCAACTTCTGAGCACTTCCCATGCTCCTGTGGGACACTCCATCTGGCCCAGCATTGCAACCTTCATAAGCCATGCTAGTTCCTCAACGTATGTAGAAAAAAAAACATTTAAAGCTGTGTCTTTGTCCGAATTGCTGATTCTCTGAAACGGTATTGAATTTTCATATTCAGATTCAGCTGAATTGCATCAGGGGCAGTGATCTGAATCAACTAATTGAATCACTGCCCCCGATTCAAGCTAAATCTGAATCAAATAGGACCCGCTTTGCCCACCCCTAGTAAATGTCCAGGTTTGTATATGCTAAAATACAGAACTTGCAGTACATCAGTTGTGTTGAGTTCATGTGATAACACCATAAAGTTTTCTAATAGCCACATGTAAAAATAACAGTAAAACAAACACTGGATATATATATAAACTTAACAGCATCACAAATAAGTTTACAGATGTACAGTCTAGTTAATTTAGCTGTGCTTTGGGGAAGAATACCCAAGAAATGGCTATGTTATAAAGCTGTATGCAGACTGGGATAAGTATATGCGCTACAGACTTCAAATTTACTTATTGTTCTTGTAGCGTTGTTGTAGCCATAATATTGCAAGATACATGCAAGCAGCAAGGTAAATTTGGTAATTTTGTTGGACCAACTAAGTAGCTGGGACAGACATCAGCCAGGCTTTTGGGTACAGGATACCCTGCTTTACGTCTAGGAAAGGAACAGTTACAGCCTAAGCCAAATAAAAGTGATCATTTAATTTGGTCATTCCAAGATCGTTTTAACTTGGTAATCAGTTATACCAGCAGCTAAAGACCCCATCAATTCTTGTGATGGTTGAAATATGGCTAGTTGAGGAGATCCAATGCTGAAAGTTCATTGACTGAAGTCCGAAGTAAAGTGAAACATACTGAAAAAGACTAAGATGCTGCTATTTTGTCAAGTTTTAAAGAAGGTGATGCACACTGCATGCTATGGCTACAATGAATATATCTTTTTTCAGTTGAAGGGGAATCTATTTGTGTATGTACTAAGTTTAAATATAAAATTCCAATCTACTATTTACAAGTGTATAATGGCAGCAAAGTGAGAATACCTGTATGAGGACCACCAGTACTTCAACAAAACTTTATGAGGATATGCAGGAAAGATGCATAGTAGAACAATCAATAACTTGGCCTGAATCACAGATTTAATGTCATAGGAATCCATACAGAAGCAAAAAGAGATTTGTTTTGTGTAGCTTTAACAATTAAGGATTATATGCTATTACATATCCACAAGGACAGGCTCCTTGTTTCCTTCCAGAATAATTAAAAGTAATGTCAGAATATCCATTTCATTATGGATACAGATTAAGTGAAAATTCTGAAGGAAGTATCATTTCCACCAGGAGAGCACCACACTGAACTAGATGTTGCAATAAAAAGGAGTTCATGGTCAAGCTGCTGGATTTGGCTTGGGAAACAATCACTGCCTAAAAATGTTCAACAAGAAAGATAAGAAATACAGAAAGATCACTTTTCATTATCATATCCTTCCTGGTTTAAGTTAAACCAGAGACCCCCCCAGCATCCTGGCATGCTCTCTGGGCTGGGCGGGGCTCTCTACTCCAGCCCAGCCAGGCTGGCCACACCCTTCCCCTCCCCAGCCAGAAGAACAGCCAGGGGTTTAATTCCCTTTCTCTCTCACCAGCAGGAACCTGAGCCACGTTTGCTGAGTGCTCTCCCCTCACTGCTGCAGCAGTGGGGCACCATGGCCCGAGGCAGAAGGGGGCAGGAAGAAGACTTAGTCTCCCTTCTGATAGCCGAGTTTACCCAGCCTCAGCTCTACGCTCTCTGACCCCCACAGAGGCCTTGTCTGGCCATGACCCCTCCCTGCCACTGCCACAGGAGGGAACAGGGCCCTTGTTGGGGGCAGCAGGCTGTCAAGATGTGGGGGAGCTCTAGCCCCTTCCCAGTGGGGGCACAGTGCTACAGAGCCAGCAGAGCTGCAGCAACACCGGGGCCTGGAGTGGGCCCTGCAAGCCCCCTGAAGCAATTCTGCACTCAGCAGAAGCTCTGCTAGCCCCACAGAGCAACCCCTGCTGGGAGGGGGCTCATGGTCTGGGAAGCCATGACAGGCTGCTGCCCATCACAATTACTCATTGGTCACCACTCCACCTGCCAGGTTGGGGCAGGGCCCAGCCCCCCACCACTCAGTCTGTGCTTGAGGCAAGCCCCCTCCCAGCAAGAGAGGGCTTATTCAGCCACTAGCCCTGAACACAGACAAAGTGGCAGCTACAGCTGGGCTGGTGAGCAGTGAGTGACTGCTCCTGGATCCACTTTCCAGCAGGGGCCGCTCTGTAGGGCCAGCAGTGCAGCAGAGGGCTTGCAAGGCTCTGGCCCATTCCAGACCCCAGTGCTGCCACATGCAACCCGCAGCAGTGTTGCCAACCCCACAGCGCAGCACCCCCACTGGGAAGGGGCTCGCACTCCCCCACATTATGACAAAGGGTGAAGGCACGGCCAGATGCCAGCCGACAGGGGTCTTTGTGGTGGGTGGGGCAGGGACAGGTGTTATTCTTCCTCCCTTAGTAAATGCCCTATCCTGGGGCAAGGAACACAGCAGCAACAGTGGGCAGACCCAGCTGCCAGTGGGTGTAGATGGGAAACCAACTCTCCTCCCTGCCCCACTCTGCCTCAAGGGCTGTGGTGCACTGCTGCTGCAGCAGCAAGGGGGAGCACTCAGCAGATCTAGCTCTGGTCCCTGCTAGTAGGACAGAGTTGGGACTTAAACCCCTCTCTGGCCAGTTCAGCCCAGACTGGCCATGCCTCCCACCCCAGCACAGCTTCCTTGCAGCCAAGGGTACACTCTAGCACCTCCTGGCCTGAGCAACTGCAGGTATATACCTGCACTGCATCAGTCTAGAGAAAATATTTGTCCCATTACAAACCAGTTCAGCCTAGACAAGTTAAACTAACCTACAAAGGTTGAATCAATTCAGGCTTTGGCTTTTTGAATGTCTGTCCCTAGCCATGGAAAGCAAAAATGGACTCAATGCTTTATTTAAAGGAAAGAAATAGTAAATGGAATACAAAAGGAAAAGCTACATAAAAATTATATTAAGATTGTATGACACCAACCAACAAAAGCTATGAAATTTAATCTGACATTCAGTCCTTAAATCAAGAAATCGTGCCTCTTTTAAAAAGCAATAATGCAAGTTAATGACAAGTTGTCAGCCTTAACTTTGAATTGCCTGAAGTTTGTCAGCTGGTGTTTGTGTCACAACCTTAATGTTATTTAAATGTAGTTTTTAGTATCTATTATTTAAAAAGGTCTACTTTACGACAGCGAAAAAGCTTTGATGGTGTAAACCTCAAAGTATGCAGCATTGCTGGTATGCCATTTCATTAGAAGTAGTGCATAAAACATATGCTGTTGACAAATCTAATTCATTAAAAGGTGAGATGGATGTACTTTAAAACAACTGGCTGGCATCATTATCTGCAGTTCCTTTTATAAATTATTCCTCTTTTCCCTTTTTGACTGAACTTGTCACTGTTCCCTTTTCAGAGTGTGAATGTTATAGCTTAAAATTCAATACTTTCAACATGTTTATTTAACTCTTGACTTGTCTAAAGTAGCTTATTTGGTAAAAATAAAAAAAAAATAAGCAGAAATATTTACACTAATTATTTCACTGATATTAACTGAAGAGAAATAAAATTAGTTAGCAACATATAGCAGTTTCAGCTTTATTTAAAACAAAATCAAAATGCATAGATAGAAGACGGAATTTAAAAAAAAAAACCAAGACAGAGCCATTGTGGCAGCCCTTCTGCACTGAACTGTGGTCTGGAAAAAAGGGGAGACTGGACAAATCAAAGTTGACAGCCGGCTGACATACTTTTAAAAGAAAAAGTGGCTAAATTGTATTGATCAGAGTTTAAACTGAAGAATAAACTTGGTACAAGAACAAATGGGTATTAACTGCACATGAATATATATAACCTAGAAGTTAGAAGACTCTGACATCAGAGCAGTAAGTTTCTAGAACAGCTGGATAAACATGGTGCACCTCTGTGGCTAGGAGCCCACCCCTGATGGGGCTCCAGCCACAGGGAAGACACTGCTACCCATGCAAAACTGAAGCTTGATAGCAACCAGCTCTAACATTAGTACACATTTTCAAGGTCTAACTTTATATCTAGTTGGAACCTTTTATGGCATGACAGCTGTTTTGCATGTGTAGTTAGCCTCAATGTGACTATGCAATTAACCAGATAATTGTGCAATACCTGTAAAGTATAGAGGGGGCCTTAATGATGCAGAAGGTTACTTCCAGCCTTTTGTTTAAAAGCCAACACAACACTGAAAATTATAACTTTTTCAAAGCAGGCAACAGGAGCTGACAAAGTACACTTCAGAAGTCTCACATATAGCTACTGTTCTTTGATTAGAATGAAGCATATCTAATTAACAGAAAATATTCTTTGCATAATAGAAAGGTTGACTTTAAAAAAACAAAACAAATCAAACCTTACAAACCACAAAAAGGATCTTTCAGGAAAGGACCCACTGTTCAAGATCTATAAAAGAAACTACCAGTAAATAGGTGGTGCTCTATGCACTGGGGGAAAAAAAGTTACGGAGTCAGTCACAAAATGAATAAATCACATTTCTGTATACGATACGTGATCATTTTAATGGGGTGGTTACATTGGTGCTCATCTGTCTGAGAAAAAGAAATTAAACAAGAGGGGTGGGTTTTGCTCCATTATGCATACATGCTAGTTCTTGACTAAATGTCAAGCGTCCTGGCTAATTCCATAATCTCTTTTCCTTATTATGCTTTGGATGAGGCCAGAAGGTTAAAAGAATTAATTCTCAGGATTTATAAAAGCTTATGTTCACAATAAACCAATGGTTCTCAGAAAAAGGGGCCACAGTCCATGCTGCGCCATAGGTGAGCCACAAGGGAAGATTCAAAGGAGGCTCGGGTGGAGAAGGCAGCTGTGGCAGACAATCCCCTCTTGTGCACTAGTTCCAGTGTAAGAAAGGGGAGTGCTGCTTTAGTGTAAAACCATGCCTGAGCTAATTAGGTGCAGCAAATTCAGCTCTGCTGCTAACCATACTGGAGTTGCATCCCAGAGCTGACTGGTGCCAGGAAAGGGTTTTGTTTGGTTTCCAGGGGAGGGTGAGATTACATGCCCCATTTCTAGCTATCTCCAAACTAAGAACCAATGTTTTAAGCATAAACTCTTGAAATGGATGGGGGAAGATTGTTTCATAGATGCTAGGGTCGGAAGGGACCTCAATAGAACATTCGAGGTCTGACCCCCTGCATAGGCAGGAAAGAGTAGCTGGGGTCATCTAGACCCAGCAGATGCACATCTAACCTCCTCTTGAAGACTGTCAGGGTACGGGAGAGCACTACCTCCCTTGGAAGCCCGTTCCAGACCTTGGCCACTCTAGCTGTGAAGAAGTTCTCCCTAATGTCTAGTCTAAATCTGCTCTCTGCTAGCTTGTGGCCATTATTTCTTGTAACTTCCAGGGGCACCTTGGTGAATAAAGCCTCACCAATTCCCTTCTGTGCCCATGTGATGAACTTATAGGCAGCCACAAGGTCACCTCTCAACCTTCTCTTGGCGGAGGCTGAAGAGGTCCAGGTGCCCCAGTCTCTCCTCATAGGGCTTGGTCTGCAAGCCCTTAACCATACAAGTGGCCCTTCTCTGGACCTTCTCCAGGTTATCCACATCCCTCTTGAAGTGCGGCACCCAAAACTGCATGCAGTATTCCAACTGCGGTCTGACCAGTGCCCGATAGAGGGGAAGCATCACCTCCTTGGTTCTGTTATTCATGCATCTGCTGCTGCATGATAAAGTGCCATTAGCTTTTCTGATGACTTTGTCACACTGACAACTCATATTCATCTTGGAGTCTGCTAGGACTCCAAGATCCCTTTCCGCTTCCATACCACCAACAGGTCATTCCCTAGGCATTTCCCCCTAGTGAAAGGAAAAAAAAAAAAAAAAAAAAAAATGAAATTCAACTAGTAGATCTCTTTATACTGGTCACCACAGGAAAAAAAAACACAGCACAGGAAAGATTAACTAGGCCACAAGTTTATTAAGTAACGCAGCTGAGATCTACTTTTTCCAGCGTGGGTCACTCTTCCTTTGTAATCCAAAGCATCTTATGGAGATCTGACATTTCTCCTCCCCCTCCACCTAGTCCTTTAGTAATTATAGCTAAAGTCCAATTTCACCCTTTACACTGTTCTCCAGGCACTGGGCCATGACTGAACTGTAATTCTTTCAAATGCTAACAAGCTGGCCACAATGCACTGATTTCCAAGGTGATGGGGGTGGGGAATAATTCCTCAATATATTAGAAGCTTGACCAAGGTTTCAACCACATTTCCCCCAGAGCAATGCAATCCCAAAACACAGCCAAGAAATAACTTGTAGTGGCGAAATGCACACTCTCCACAACCATGTCCCTTTTTCCTTCACTCAAGCAAACATGTTATTTCACTAATGGCACCACATAAGATGGTACTGTTGGGAAGACTTCAGGCATAGGGCTAGACCAGATGACTTCAAGGTCCCTTCCAACTCTACTTTTCTATGACTGAACCTATGGATCAGGATTCACATTTAGATGTACTGAGACAACTATACTGTTAAGGACTACTTATAATAAATATAGCCATTTTCCACTGTATACATCATTACTTCAGTGTTCAGGCATTGTTTTTTTCTTTTCATTTGCTACAGTACAACCATTGATATGATCAGTTACAGAGTTATATTAAACTCATCTACCAATATTAGTTGCAGTTGCTCAGGGAAGGCACATAACATGAAGAGAAAAAAAGAGCGGGGGGGGGCGTTAAATGTAAATATAACCATAAGAACTTTGTCAATTAAACATCTCAAAAAGATGGAAAGATTAATTTAAGCAATGCGAGACATTGATGACCAGCTCAGAAAGGAGATACTGCTTAATGGGTCAATGTTAAGAGGCAGAGAAGGAAACAGGCCAATACAGTCAGGACTGATAACCACTGGTTTAGATCAAAGTGAAACAACAGAAACAGAACTGAAAAAAGTCAGATAGCAAAGGATGAGAGCCATAGCAAGCATGGACAAAAAAAGCTTGAAATTGACTTGAAAAGGGACCTAGTAGAGATTCAAAATTTGTCTGAACTTGAAAATATTTATCAGCTGCTGAAAACTGGTATTAGAAACAGATGCACCCAAAGTAGTGCTAAAACTGATTTTACTGTAAGTGAATACAAAACCAAACCCTAATATGCCCCATTTTCAAAACCATGGTTGAAGATGGTACAACGTATTATTCTGATCTAATTCTATTTGTGATTAAACCATTTTTAGCACTGGTTCAGCAGTTCCCATGGACTGCAAATATTGTCTGTAGTGGGTTGGTTATATTGTATGACTCCACAACAAGGGATGTCAGAGGAGATTCAAGCCAATGTGAAAGTTCATATAAAAACTTGCCAAAATTCATAATTCAAAATACATAATTCTTCTGACAGAAGATTATGTAAGCTCAGAACAGCCACATAGGATGAGATTATAGTAGGAAGACTAACAGAATATTAGAACCAGACCAGAGTTTGTACTGGAAGAAAAAAAAAAAAAAAAAGCCAAGAGAAAGTCCCTTAAGTCCAGGAAGAAGAAACTTCAGGATTTTAATACAGTTAACTGAAAAGCTACAATTAAAAAAAATGAAGAAGTTGTCTTGATTATCCATTATACTGTTTACATGCAAAAGGTGTGAAAGATACTCCTATGCATGTAAATGAAAAAATTGGCACGTTAAAAATTCTATGCATTTCCAATTTTTTTGCCCCCTTCCCCCACCACAGTTAATATACTATCATTAAAGATAGGTGTAGCTTTCTTGTTCATGTTTTGGGATCACCAACCTCTGCCCCATAAGGCAGTGAAAATTAAAGTGCATATGTAAAGTCCATTTTGTGAGAATTTTAAGTATTGTTAACAACATAGATGAAAGATACTTGCTTTTTTATACACACACACAC
>JAGPOW010002514.1:11392085-11414021 GCA_030014935.1 Caiman crocodilus | reverse complement strand
TTTTTTTTTTCAGCATGCTTCAATTATAGCACTCTCTATAAATGGAATCATCACACCACACTTCAAGGGGGTGCCCAATTTAAGTTATTAAAGTAAAATTTCAGATCAAGATCACTCTGCTTCTTCCTCCAAAAGGTAGAAAAGTAAACAGCATTGTTAATTAAGACATGTATTTGTTCTGCTTTCAAGAGGCATGCCCCTTAGTTTTAATGAAGAATAACCCAAAAGGGAAGAGGGGGGTGGACCTACATGTAACACAAGACACTTTCAAGCTTTTTTGAAGGAGTGACAAGTTGCTTTCAGTAAACCAAGCACAACCTCAAAGCGACAGAGACAGCTGCACGAACCCAAGTGTTGTAGGAGGCAGAGTGCCGTGACAGAGAAGATAGGACAGAAAGGATTAGGGGAGTACTAGGACATAATATCCTCATGGAAACCCATAGCCATCCAACTCTTCTGTTGAGACCAGGAGCCTTGCTGAATGTGACAGCTTCTGGTGACAACCCTGGCATCTTCCCTTATAATGATGACAAAGAAATGGTTAGAAGGTGCTATATAAGCACCCATTCTTTTCATACCATTGTTCTTCCTAAGCTCTAACACTTGCATCTTCCTTCTGTCCTCCTCTCTTTTACACACAATCAGAAAATCATAGAAAATTAGGGTTGGAAGGAACCTCAGGAGGTCATCTAGTCCAATCCTCTGCTCAAAGCAGGGCCATTCACAACTATATTATCCCATTCAAGGCTTTGGATAGCTAGGTCTTAAAGTCTCCAAGGATGGAAATTCTATCAACTCTGAGTAACCTGTTCCTGTGCTTTCCTATCCTCATGAGAAAGTTCTTCCCAGTATCTAACCTCAACTTCCCTTGCTGCAACCCAAGACTTCTGCTCCTTGTTCTAGCATCTGCCACCACTGAGAACAGTTTAGCTCCATCCTCTTTGCAACCCCACTTCAGGTAGTTGAAGGCTGCTATTAAATCCCGTGTTCTCTTCTCCAGACTAAATAAGCCCAGTTCCCTCAGTCTCTCCTCATAAGTCACGTGCACCAGCCCCCAAATCGTTTATGTTGCCCTCTGCTGGACTCTCTCCAATTTGTTCACATCCTTTCTATCGTGGGGAGCCCAAAACTAGACACAGTACTCCAGGTGCAGTCGCCTCACCATTGCCAAAACAGATGGGAAGAACCACTTCCTTCAATCTGCTGGCAACTAATGCAGCCCAGTATGCCATTAGCCTTCTTCACAATAGCACACTGATGGCTCATATTCAGCTTATTGTCCACTGTAGCCCCCAGGTCCTTTTCTGCAGAGCTGCTGCCCAGCTAGTCAGCCCCCAGGCTGTACCAGTGCACAGGATTGTTCCATCCCAAGTGGAAGACTTTACACTTGTCTTCACTGAAATCTCAGGGGATTCCTTTTGGTCCAATTCTCCACTTTGTCAAGCTCTCTCAGAATGCTAGCTCTACCCTCCAGCGCATCTATTACTCTCCCACGCTCCCATTTGGTGTTATCTGCAAACTTGCTGAGGGTGCACTTCATCCCATTTTCCAAGTCACTGATGAAGATACTTAATACAACCGGCTGCTGGACTGACTCCTGGGGCATTCCACATCTGGTACTAGCTTCCAACTAGACAAAGGCATTACTACCTTTCGAATCTGATGTTCCAGGCATTTTCTATTTATTTTACAGTCAATTCATCCAACATGTATTTCCTTATCTTGCTTGCAAGAACGTTGTGGAAGACTGTATCAGAAACCTTGCCAATGTTCACTGTTCTCCCCGCATCCACAGAGCCAGTCACCTCATCACAGAAGGCAATCAGGTTAGTCAGGTATGACTTGCCCTTATTGAATCCATGACTGCTCCCAATTACTTTCTTCTTCTCCAAGTGTTTAGAGATGAATTCCTTGAGGACCCGCTCCATGATTTTCCAGAGACTAAGGTGAGGCAAATTGATCTGCAGTTCCCTGGATCTTCCCCTGTGCCCTTCTTAAAAAGTAGGCATTGTTGTTGCCCTTTCCCCAACCCCCCCCAAGTTTTCAAAGATGGTAACTAGTAGCTCTACAATCACATCTACCAAATCCCTCAGCATCCTTGGGTGCATCACATCCAGTGCCATGGATCTGTATACATCCAGCTTTCTGAAATAATACCTAACCTGTTCTTTCGCCACTGTTGGCTGCTTACGACATCCCCAAACTGCTTCCAGATGCAGGTGTCTAGGAGCTGACCTTGCCAGTGAAGGCTGAAGTGAAAAAGGCATTGAGTACTTCAGACTTTTCTCCATTACCTGTCACTAGGTTGCTTCCCCTGTTCAGTAAGGGACCCACTTTCCCCTTACATACATTATACATAAGTTGTGTTGCAGGTGTTGATGGAGCAATGAGAAATCAAGATGAGTAATTTGCATTCTCTCTTGAATAAAATACTGCATTTGAAGGCCTGCTTAACCAAGCATCTGGGCAATTACATTGTTTCCACACTCTCCTCCTCAAACAAGAAACGTACAAAAGGAACAAATTACAGCAAGTCAACAGGGGAAAGAGACCAATTCAGCTGATCCAATGCAACTGTGTGTCCACAATTACCTTGTGGCTAGCAAAACCTGAACTGAAACTACTTTGTTCCATTCTGTAATACTGCCAATGCACCAGGGCAGGCAAGTACCCACCTCTCTTAACATGCTCTTTCCATCCCTCTTTAAGTCATAGTATCATTGTACTTAGAGTCAGAAGGGACCTAAACAGATCATCAGTCTGACAATCTGCCCCAGGCAGGAACAGGTGCTGGGATCATATCACCTCAGCCAAATATCTGTCCAGCCTCCTCTTGAAGACTCCCAAGATAGGAGAGAGCACCACCTCACTTGGGAGTCCATTCGAGAACCTGGCAGCCCTAACTGTAACGTAATGTCTCTCGAGGTCCAGCCTGAACCTTCTAACACTTTGTGGCCATTATTCCTAGTAACCCTGGGTGATGCCTGGGGGAACAGAGCTGCCACCAATTCCCACTGGTCCCCCCTAGTGAGTTTATAGACAGCCACCAGATCCCCTCTCAGCCTTCTCTTGTGGAGGCTGAATAGGTTCAAGCCCTTTAGCCTTTCTTCATACAGCCTGCCCTGCTGCCCCTTGACCATGCAAGTGGCCCTCCTCTGGACCCTCTCAATGCTAGCCACATCCCTCCTGAAGTGCAGTACCCAGAACTGGACGCAGTACTCCCCCTCTATGTAGCATTGACCAGGCCACAGTTGAAGGATCACCTCCCTGGACCTGCTTGTGGTGCATCTGTAGATGCACGACAAGGTACGGTTAGCCTTACTGACCGCTTCCTCACATTGGCAGCTCATGTTCATAATGGAGTAACAATGACTCCCAAGATCTCCTTCTGCCACCATGTTGACAAGAACAGTGTTCCCTAGCCTATAGGTGTGTTGCTGGTTCCTTCTCCCCAGATGCAGTACCTTGCACTTGTCTGTATTGAAGTCTTAAGTGAAAAAAATGATAAGACAAGAAAAGTAGAAAGTGGTAGTGGGAAAGGTAAACTGAAGTGTGTATTAGACCGTCAGTGTCACGAGTAGCACCTGGGGGGTAGTTATAGATCAAGCAAGGAGAGGAAATTCATATTCAGGTAGGTCCAAAGCAAATCAGCATAAGGTGGGATAAGGAGAGAATACATTTTTAAAAGATTCCACTTGAATAGGCAAAGGCTGTACAAGGTAGTATGAAATGGAGGAATCTTTTTGTAGTAATGGTTTCTATTCCACGGAGATTTATTTGGCATTATTTGTTATGGGCCAGTGGCTGAGACATGGAAACACTTCTTTTGTATTGAAATTGTCATTAAACCAGACTTCACTGTAGTAAGATGCCACTTACATGTGCAAAACAGTTCCAATTAATTTAAAGTGGCACTTCTAAACACTCAGGGACAAAGCTTGTCCCAGATGTCTCAACTTCAGTACCTGCAAATTGAAGTACATACAATTAGTGATCACCTATGGACTCTGAAGTTACTCACCCTGTAGAAACTGTGGTGAAACCCAATTCAACTCTTAAATCACAAGGCTTCTAAATTTTCTATATAACATATTACATATCCTACAACTCTTCGGTTTCAATGGCAGGGTTCCAGCAACAGGAACGTTATTCACAACATAAAACTGATTTCCTAAGCAACGTCCATTCTTTGTGCACTGAATAAAGTGGAGATCTTCTGGGGAAGAAAAAAAAAAAAAGTGACTATTTAAAAAACAGAGACCTGCATCACATAGCATATGTGCAAGACCACCAAACTAAGGTTTTACAGACATGCTTAGTTCTGGCATTCCTGAGTTCTGAACCCTTAAACTACAGCTTTACAGTTGCATTAATATTTTTTAATAGATTTCTCCTTTTTACCCCAGTCCTCATATGGATCATCAACAGACTGAGACCCTTTAGTTCCAGTGCAGTCTGTCCACTAGCTAATGGAGTAACCAACAGCAGCAGCAGGTCTTTGAAAACCAACCAACGTACTATACCAGCCAATTTCCTAGACCTCTACCATTAGTAGGGAAACAGGAAGGAAGAGTTCAAAAAAGGAAGCTTTTTCACACAGTAAGTAATTGAAGTGTGGAACTTGTTCCCCTCAGACATTGTGGAAGCTGCTGGTTGACTGAGATTTAAAAAGGCACTGGGCAAATTCTTGGAAGGGCATCAGTAGTTATTGAGCAAGGGAGTTGGGGGCACAGCCTCCATATCAGAACTTTGTATTTCTTGAGTGCTGGAGGCTGCAGGCAGAAGAGGACAGGAAGAAAGCAAGCCCTGGTCATGCCCTGTTCACTCTCCCTTTCAGCATCCACTCTGCCCCAGATGACAGACCTATTTGTTGCCCCAGGGAACATGGGCCCATGGGCCCATGCCAGCTAAGAAACACTATAAGCCTCTCTTAAAAGGGACGCCACTAGGCAGACCAGTGGTTCCTAAAGTGACAGATGGCACACCAGCAGCTTAAAACAATACAACCTGAAGCACCACCAGCAAATTTCACTTCAACCTCAAGTACCACCAGCAAATGTTTGTCATATAATTATAATAAATTGGTTAACACATACCACTGACAGGTTGTCTGCACACCACTGGTGGTACCTGTATCACAGATGGTCTCCCTCAGCAGTGCCCAACAACTGATTTCTGGGGACAACTACAGGGACGGGAGTGAGGTCTGAGGTTTAACACAAGTGCATCAAGAGGTGCACCCAGCACAGGGCAGTGCCCACAGGCCCTCTAATGAGCCGGAGGATGCTGCCCTCCTGGAAGATAGGACAAAAATGCAGCCCCACAGTCCCCAGGCCAGAGCCTCCTTCCTGGCAGAAAAGCGGCCAACACAGACCTATGGAGGGTCAGGCGACCCGCGCGCTAAAGCATGGCATGCCAAAACATTTTGCTTGGGCCTCGCACCTGGGGGAATCGGCCAGGGACCAGGGCTGCACAGCCGTGAGGAGGAGCGGGCCCCTCGCGGCACCCTGGTCACACCAGCGTCCCACAAGCCGAGGCAGCGAGCGGCAGCTCCGGCCTCCTCGCAGGGGGGCAGGGACAGAGCCCAGGCTCCCTTTCCGCGGGCCGCACCCCCGGCAGAAGCCCGCCAGGCTGCTTGCCGCCGTCCCTTGTGTGGGCTCAACTGCCCCGACCCCCGCGCGGCTCCGGACCGGCCGGTGCGAGGCAACGGCCCCCCCCCCCCGCTGTCTTCAGCGCCCCCGCCTGGCCCCGCCGAGCCCGCCACGCCCCGCCGGGGCCAGCCGAGTGGCGCCTGCGCGTGTGGCCGCGCCGAGTCGGGCGGGGCCTGGCTCCACGGGCTGGGGCTGGGGCGGGGGCGGGCGCGGGCACTTACCGGCCGAGCGGCCTCGGAGCTGGGCGGCGTCAGTGACAACGGCCCGGAACGGCCGCGCCGCCACATCCGGGGGGCGGGGCGGGGCGGGACCGGGCTCTGCCCCGCGCCTCGGCCCTGTATACCACGCAGCTACGCAAAGGCGCCCTTGGGGTCAGGCTGGAAAGGGGCAGCTGTCTCTTGTAGAGCGGCCCCAGCGCCCATTGGCTGGGACCCGATTGGCGCTGCCGGGGCTCGGGGGCCGGCGAGCACGTGGCGCTGACAGGGGCCGCGCACGAGGTGCCGCTGATCCCGCCCGGCCACGTAGCAGAGAGAGGGAGAGACGGGGTCCGAGACACTCCCCCCCGTCTCCGCTCCTAACGCTCCCCGATGGCCGGCTGGGCCCACAAGCGGAAAATCCAACTGACCGGCTTCAAGGGCCAAGAAAAAGAGGAGCTGATTGACCTGCTGCTCAGGCTGGACTGTGTTCTCATCGACTCCAAGGTGAGCCGCGCCCGCCGATTTCTCCTTCCTTCATTCCTCCTGCCTGAGGGTGGCCGAGCAAGCTGGAAAGAGCAAGGCTGGACAGCAGCCTCACCCAGCGCCTCGCCTTGCCTGGGCTGGACGCACCCTCCTCGGCCTCTTGTTGGCTTAGATCAAGCATAGTCCTGTGCTTGCCTGGCAAGTGAAACACCGTGACCTCTGAGGTGGTCTTCTGAGTCACATCCAGAGAAGACAGCTCTCCTGGCAAGGGGATAGTGCCCGCCTAGGTCATGTATCGTAAACCTCCCACTTAAAAGCTGGAGTGGGAAGATCTTGGCTTTAATCCCACTATGTGGAAAGGGGAGGTTCCTCCCTGGGTTGCTTCTGGAGCCATACGGCTACAGGCAAGCAAAACTCAGGGGCATCCAAACGCCAAGCCTCTGGGCTTGGACCTGCTAGTAGGATGCCCACCAAAGGATTTGGAAACATCTGAAGCCTCAGATGGGGATGGAGGATGTTTGCCGGTACTAGGGCCACTTATGGTTCTGGACTGACTCACAGATTTGGAAGAAATTTGGCATGGAATACAGAAAATTTAATTTTAAAAAAGCACTTGAGAATTGAGCGGCACCTCATGTCAACATCTCGTTTATGTATTAACCTGGTTAGCGCCATGCAGAAGAGCCATGGTGGGCAATCATTCAGAAAGGGACACGCCTGAGATGGCATTTGTCTACTTTGGCTTATCTGCTCACCTCCCCACACCTCAGGCACCTCTCCAAGGAACTGGCAGCACCTCAGGTTGTCCTGGTTGAGAATCATTGACCTAGACTGCTGGACCCGGGTTGAGAATCAGTAGCCCACGCTTTAGACAATAGCCAAAAAACAAAAAGAAAAGAGAGAGAGCCCTTTTTAATGACAATATCTTTTTTTTTCCTTTGTCAGAAATACAGAAATTGCACACACCTTATAGCCAAACGGCTTTGCAAGAGTGAAAAGTTTCTAGCAGCCTGTGCAGCAGGTGAGTAAAAATTGTTTTAGTTGGTTTTTATTTGAAGAAAGAATAAGGAAGACATACTTCTATTTACTTCATTTTTAAAATTCTGCCTTTCTGTGCTATTAATCATAGTTTTCTTCAAACTTGGATTTGTTTGTTTGCCATATCTTATCCTCTAATTTGAATGAATTCAATGCCTCTGTTGCCAAACAAAAAAGCTGTTCATTCTTAATAAGGTTAAGAAGGCCTATTCCAAACTATAGAGGTGGTTATACTAGTTACTAATTATAAAAGTATAGAAATAATGAGCTGCTAATATACAATTCTCATAATAAATATAATGTACAACATTTATCAGCACACCTACATAACCTGACAACTTCTGCTTTCAGGGTAACCTGAAAACTCAGAAGAAAAACCCTTTAAATCCTTAACTCTTCCATTTTATTGAATGTATATCCTATAGTCTTTCATCTTTTTTTTCCCCTGACTTAGGGTCTGATGCCGCAAAACTCAAAACAAGTAAAGGTTTTCAAAATTACTCTTTTGTATTTTAAGATGTTGTTTTTGAATGAAGGGGATCCTAGATAGAAGTTGACAGGCCACGTTAGTGGACTAATGGCATTTTGCAGTACTGGTTTGTTGGTACAGTAGTCTGTCAGATATCATCATATTTTTCTTTTCATCATACTTGTGTCATAAGGGTTGAAGCAATGTGTAAGATACATCAAGTTGAAAATCGACAGTGAGAGTTCTACACAGATAAGCTTAAATACATACTATAACAGATCTATAACTTATATTGGGCCTTTGATAGTATAATGATAAGTAGCTAAAAAATCCTAACATCTATAGACACTTGGGTTTGCATACATGTAAGAGGCCACCTGTTAGGTAAGGGCCCTATCAGACAAGATTTTTCTTGTATCAGTTTCTTCTGTTGGTATGAGCTCTGTCTTGGGGTAGACACATGTTGTGTCTCTACAAAGGGGCTCTGACACCATAGTTATACTAGTGTAGCTAAAGCACCAGAGGTAGATCATTAGAATGATTTGCCTACAGCTAAAGTGAGAATTCATATCCAATCAGAATTGGGACTCAGGATCTTCTGACTTCTGGCTGTGGGCCTAGAAAGGATGACATCCTCCAAAGAGGGATAAGTGGAGTGGCACTGGGGAAAAAGAAAGGATTATTACTTTAATATAGGATTAGCTAAAAGAGGAAGTGGGAAATAGGCGATCCATTTTAAAACATAAATATTTTCAGTAGTAATGAAAACGAAGCACAGTACTGAACACATTGAGTATCACATGAGTATAGATTATAGATATATACACACACAAGTGGATATTGTAAAGTTTCCTCTAACAGGAAGGTCCTCTAACTGTACTTGAACATGCTTTGAAATTAGTGCTATAAAGTGGTGATTTTCATTCTGAGGACCACAGGAGAGGTCTGTAGAGCACTTTAGGGTGAGTCACTGAGAGAGAATCTGCCACATGGTGCTAATTTCCTTATTCCTGTGACTGACCTACTACTTTAACAGTATCATTTGCTCTGCTACCATTCAGGTAATCTGTTTACAGGGTAAGTGTAGGATGTGGTTTCAGAAAATGTGGTTATGTGGCAGAGTATTGCACTACTGCAATAATATTTTTTCTGTGATACAGTAAAAGGACAGTGCCCAAAAGGAGCTATAAAATTTGGAGCGAAGAAAAAAATTAGACAATGCAACTTTAGCTGTGAATATTTTAACTGAAGTAAGTTTACTGAACTAGAGTTAAGAAGTACATGAAGAAATTGGATTATAATGTAGGTTTTTCATTGCAGTTCTTTATCATAATCCTACATCATTCTGTTTCACAAATTTGACTGTTTAATTTGTTTTTGTTTACACAACTCTATAAGGATGTTTCTTATTATACTGAAATCAAACAGTATATATAGTTATACAAAGTAATGCAAAATGATGTTTTGTTTCTTGTTCCAATACAAGTAAAGTCTTCTAAACGAGAAGTAAGGACATGTACCAGAGTAAACCCTTACATGCATACAATCTTTTAAAGTGATGCAACTGTCTCCTGACTGTGCCCTAAGCATACTTTTCACTAAGGTACTTTTCAGTTCATGTATACTTTACCAGTTATCACTCCCCATCATTAATAGACTGAATTCTGAAAAAGTTGCAATTTCTGTACATTTTTGATGTACAGAAATTACCACCCAATACCTTCAGTTGGGAAAACAGTATTTATTTTTGGTTGCAGGGTTTTTTTTGATATGGAACCCAATGACTGAGAAGTAGTAATTTTTAATCTGTTTTATAAACAGTGCTTTTTAATCTCTGTGTTATGAGCATAGTAGCCTTTTTTTCTTTTCATCCCATGTCCTCTCAATGTTAGCTCATGTACAAATACCATCTATTCTCCTACAGGGAATCATTTTACCTGTACCGAGCTGTTTTGTGAAATTGATGAGGATTGTACAGTTCAAATAATTTAAAATTCACTTAAAGTATATTCTGTAGGTAGCATTTCAGTATATGACATGGTAGTACCATAGCTGCTGATTCTTACATGAAAGGGGTTGGGGGAGAGGACAAGAAAGGGGGTAAGTACAAATTATTGCATACAACAAGACTTTTCAGCTTTTGAGTGGCTGGGGTCTGTATGCTGCCCCACCATGTGGGCTCCCTGGATCCCCCCCAGTGCAAGG
Source organism: Caiman crocodilus (assembly GCA_030014935.1). NCBI lineage: Eukaryota > Metazoa > Chordata > Crocodylia > Alligatoridae > Caiman > Caiman crocodilus. The sequence goes on along the minus strand of JAGPOW010002514.1, from coordinate 11,403,978 downwards.
AGGGTTCCCTGGCTGTCCCTGAGGACCCTGCTGTACAGGGTCTGCAGACCCTGTCAGTGCAAAGTCCCCCTCCTCCTGCCCTTCCCCCCAGCATGGTGCCTCCCCAAGAGGAAAAGGGAACCTAGAGAGATCCCAGCAGTGGCAGAAGGAGCAATTCCAGAAACAGGGTTTGGGCAACAGCCTGTGAGCTGCAAGTTAACCCCCTGTGGGCTGAATGTGACTCATAGGCCACAAGTTGGGCAGCCCTATAACACAGTATCAAAAGCTCACGTAAAGAAGAAGAAAGAAGAGGAATGAGAAAGTGGAATCAGAGATGAGCAAGAATGAGGAGAGGAGAAAGAAGAAAGACCAGAGTACTGATCTTAAACATTTATCTCCAATATAGAGATCCCTAAATTTACAGAGCCAGGGATATTTGGACTCTTAGAATTATACATTCATAACTGGACCACATCCTGCTTTTTCAAGCTGAAATTTATATCATTTTAGGTAGCATTAATGCTCACATGCTTATGGCTTCTAACCAGAAAATATCATGGGATGACTTTAATTTGCTGAATCCAACTGCACATGAGTGGTTTGAACGGATTATTGCATTTTTTCCGAGTGCATAATATGTGCCTTCATGATCAAGAAATGTACTTAGTATGGTAAGTTGTAAAGTATGGAATTACTTTAAAAATATAAAAGCTAAGTGGGATACCATACAGAAGACACACAGGATAAAATTCTGAGCAGCAAAAAGCGTTTTTGGTTTTTTTTGTTGTCCTGTATTCATTTTAATACATCAGAAGAAAGCAAAACCACTGTTGTCAGTGACACTACAGGATATAAGATTATGAGAGAGGGAATTTGGCAGTATTGTTAGAAATAGTACTTAAGAGTTCAAATGGTTGAAGTTAATTTTATATTTGATCTTCAATAGATTGCCTTTTGTCTGGACAAAAATTCTTTAGTGGCTGACGGTTCATTTGCTTTCTAGGAAAGTGGATACTAACTAAGGACTACATAATTAATAGTGCTGAAAGTGGCAGATGGCTTGATGAAACAACTTACGAATGGGGATATAAACTTGAAAAAGGCCCCCATTTTTCACCTCAAATGCAATCTGCACCTAAAAGATGGCGCGAAGGACTGTTATGCTCTGGTGCTCCAGGGGCCTTCCACAGATGGAAAGTTGTCCTCATTGTTAAAGGTGATAAACGAAGGGATTCTATCACCAGGTAGGACAATACCTCTTAAGTTGAAATAATGAAACAAAAAAAGAATGTTGATTAAATACAGTTTTGTTCTCCTCCAATCCCAGTCAATTTAGTCCTCTTCAACTTGTTTTAGTTGCAGCCCTTTTAAATTATAGCAGATTTACAAGATTGCAAATATGTCATCTTCCTAAATTTACATAAAAAGAACTGCATTTCTCTTCAGGTTTAGGGGTTTTTTTTTGTTTTTTGGTGTTTCTTGGCTTAATGCTGTTAGTGCAGCTTCAGCTATAACGTGAGGATTTATGCATGTTTGGAATGACCTGGCTTTAAAGTTTTCTCGTAGGAAAATATACAGATAACTATATTCTCAGAGTTTATGCTCTTTAGCAGTGTTGTTTAATTTTTTACATGTTGCATAAATGGAGTATCCAAAACTGCACTCAATATTTCACTTGTATAACATCAGTCAAGCTTTCTTAAGAGTGATTTAGTTTCTATGGGCATTTATATACGTGCATGTGCTGCAGTGGCAGGCACTTTTAGAAGCACCTGGTGATGAAGCACATGCAGTTGGTATAACTGGCAAAATGTGTGTCAGCACTGAGAAAATGGCAGTGGTGCACTTTTGAACTAAAACACATAGGAGGTGCTTTAGTTCAAAAGTGCACTGCCATCATTTTCAGTGTGCTGACGTGCATTTCACTGCATATACAACTGCACTGTGACAGGGGCAAGCTTTCATGCCCAGTGCGAGCACCAGTCTGCCCCATCTACAGGTCAGCCACCCACCTGTCTCGCTTGCCATATCTTGATATAATAATATTGATGTAACAATTAGGCGGAAGGCTGCCCATTATACACACTGATATTGGGGGAACTATCCACAGCTCTGTTCCACCCCTACACCGCAGCCCAAGCCTCGCAGATGGCATCTCAGGCAGCCCACTCAAACGTCCCCTTCTCCCATTAGCTGTGGGCCCTTTCCCTGGGAGCTTCAGCTTCCCTTTAAGCCCTGAGCCTGTTTCAGGCCAGTCAGGACCCTGAGCTTCTCTGCTTTATAGGGGTGTCCCTCACAGTGGCCCTCCGGCCTTTTTTACCCTTATTTGGGTCCTGGCCCCAGCATTGATCAGTCAGGTCCCTCAAGTTAGATCTAAGCCTCCTGCCTGCACTCAGGGATCTGGATCTCCCATTCCCAGCCCAGGTGCTTCACAAAGTGTGCCTGGCCCAACAGGGTCACTCACCCCAGCAGGGTCAAGCACTTCAAGAAGTTTACCTGGCCTTCCCTGGATTAAATGTATGATATAACCCGCACAAAGGTGAGGGCTGGGGTTAAGGCACTCCTATGTGCCTTTCACTGAGGAGATAACTGGCCTGACATTTCCTGTGGGCTCCCACGCCACTAAGAGCCCTACCAGACCACCCATCCTCAATAGGGTGCAGTTTTAGGTCATGCCCAGGACCAGAGCCTCCTGTTCCTACCTACAAAATGTTCCCATGCAACAGCTCAGCCAGGTAATATTTCTTGCCTGGCTCCCAGCAGAAGACTGCTCTTGTTTATATAGACAGCCAGAGTTCTAAAATGGCCACCGTAATCAAACACCTGCTGAGTGTTTGATCTAGCCCTTAAAGTGGCAGGCACCACTGGTGCTCTGCCACATGCACGTGGTCCACTGCAGTTCACATCAGCTTGTGTGTGGAGCAGACTCAATTAATTGAATCTGCTCCAAAGTGGTGGATCTCCAGTGCAACATTGGACAAAAGCATATGGGTATAAATATGTGTATAATCTAGCATTCTGTTCAGTTTAATGATTTTATATCTAAACGTCTATCTGATTCATTGTTACTGTATACACCATATCTTTAAAAAACTGTTGCCTTATTCCATTCTTTTTTCTCCTCCCTATATTTAGAGCCCCTCCTCTTTTTTTTACTTGACGTTCCTGTGGGACTTGTAGGCAGAGATATTGGGGGTTAAGGGTGAGGAACACAGTTTGATGTGCTCTAGTGGTCTCATTAGTCTATTATAAAACCATCATACTTTCCTGGGGTGGCAATATTATCTGTCATGGAAAATGGGAATCCCAAGGGAAAGAGTTACTGTGTTGTATGGTAAGACTATGTTAGAATAATTGCACATCTTAATCTCAAAGGGCAGGCCGTTTCCCAAAGTTCTTCGGGAATTACCATCTTAGAGTCTAATGATAAAGTGTCCATTATGGTTGTATTTGAACTGTTTTAATAAACAGCTGTGAGGTGGCAGACCTTGTTAAAAATAAGAAAGAACCTAAATCTGTTTCCATTTAAGTCAGTGTTAACTTACATCCAGAGAAATAGTTAGCTGCATCTTTGGTAATTAGGCAGCTACATTCACCACTGAATATTAAGACAAGATGAATATGTCCTTTTACCATTTAGCAGTTTGCCTAAAATGTAGACGAAAGATAAGGGCAGTGGTAAAGAGAAGAAAACTAAAGGAGCTGGTGATGTAGCTTGAGATAGACTGATGGTATAAAAAAAAAATCACTGAGCGTGGGCAAAATCAGACTGGCTTGGACCTTTTCATAACGATACACAGATGAAACAGCTCAAAGTGGCACACAGCTGGAGCCTCAGAATTTAAACCCAATTTATTTCCATTTTGGTAAAAGGAGAGGGAAAAAGAGACTGGTAAGAGAAGGAAGAAAGACTTAAGAGAACAGTGAAATGGCAGGAATTTAGGCTTTCTGTTTTAAAATAAATTGGGATCGGCTTCAGTATTTTAAGATACATGCACTTTTTCATGAAAAGCAAGTTGAAAGTGCCATTTGGACCACATCCATCTGTTGCCACCAGCACAGCTGGTCTCTGAATGACGTGAGTGAGTAGGAAGGAATTTTACTATATAAGTGAACTGTCTATTTTTTTTTTCATAATGAAAAATATTATATAATGCCTTCTCCTCTTCTGCTTCTAGCAAATGTTAGTGTAGCACTGCCCCGGTACAAAACTGCTTTGACTGGGAGCACAAAACCTTTCTGTCTCCCCAGTCAGAGATCTTATTAATATGGCAATAAGTATGCTGCAAACTACAGAGTTTTGGGTATAAGCTTACCTTATAGTGGCGCATGATATCCTCCAGTTTTCATCTAAGCCATTTATAAAACAAAGCAAAATCTTGTTTATTTTGTAATTTTAAATCTTTTTAATACCATTTCTTCTATCAAATTAAGTTGTGTAGATTAAATAGTAGAACTCTGAAAAGTAAGAGATTTGCTGCATCCCCATTTCTGCCTTGAGTTGACTAGAGCTGTTTTCAAAAGTTGTGTTTTCTCTCTTTTGGCTTCCTTGTATATCTGTATCTTGAAGTTTAAACATAAGTAAATTAGAGATTTACAAGGCTTCTTGTAGTAGCCTCATATGAACTGCCATTATTGATCAAGTTTATGCTGTTTTAGAAAGCTGTAATGAAATACTGGAATTCAGGTTGTCAGAATTTAAGTTGGGCAGAGAATTGGAAGAAATTGTGTTTTATCCATCAAATGAAAACTCCAGAAAGCAAACTCTATGGAGCTATCTGTCGTTCTTCTTAGCACTGTCTTCCTCTCAGGGTGTATAAAAATCAATGTGTTTTTTTTTTTTTAAATCAAACAAATTTATTTAAATTATTTTTTAATTAAATCATATTTTTAATTCTTTTTGTTAAAATGTGTTTTTTTTAATAAATATAAAGATTGTATTAATTTAAGATATGTTAAAGTTCAAAGATATAATCATGGAATAGGGATTTTATAACTTCTAATTATATATTATTTGAGACAATATATCCATGTAACCTTTTTAGAAAAGTTTTATACATAGGTCACAACAGGCCATGGAATATGGAGCCCAATTTTATGGGGTTCCCAAAGGCTTCTCTACAGATTAGTAAAGATTAGATTAAAGAAAACTACTCTACCCACTGGGACTCAGTGCTCAGTAAGCATCTCTGCAATGCTTAGTTTCAGTTCTCAAACTGTGAATGTGTGTCCCTGGAGATAACATTCTTGTTAACAGCAGTATATGGAAATGAGATAACAGACCTTGTTACTTACCCATCAGCCCTCTTGTCTCTCTGAAAGTTACCTATACACAGAGTCAAGCCTGTACCTCTCTCTCGAAGTGCAAAGTTTCAAGAAGTTAAATGAATAGAAGATTGGTGGGGTGGAATAGATCTGGGCAAGGAGGAGGAGTCTGTAAATAAATGCAAGGAGAGAGGGGCAGTCAAAACAAAAAGAAACAGTTTGTGCAGAATTTTGTTGAAATTGCAAAATACTTCCATAACCACTACTTTGCAGCCTCTGCTCTGAAGAAAGCAGGAGGAACCAAACTAACTGTGATGGAACCCAGTAGTGGGCTGTTTTGAATGGTGTATTGAAAACTGACCTAATCTGATGACAATTTGTGAACAAAATGAGGAACAATTAGATGGAATTGTCATAGCCAAAGTTCTAAAACATTGGGCTAAAGAGAAACGTAGAACGTATTCTGACTATCCTGAAGCATATTTCCATAGCCTTGAACAAAGGTTATATCAAACAACAAGAATGTTCTTTTTGTAGAAAATAGTGATTAAATTGAGGCTTCCTGGCCAGTGATTTAAATTGATTTGATTTAAATCAAATCTACCCTGCTCACTCTGATGGGTTTGCTCCTTATAGTTGTTGGGTAAACACTGTAGTTCATGTGCAATTTCACAGGTGACTACAATATTGGTTTTTTTTGCTGTGAGGGAGAGATTTAGAATAAAAAATAGATATGGATATTCAGAGATTTATTAATGAGTACAAGAAGGAAATGTACACATAGAAAAGTGGAGGGTAGAGAGACAAATTGATATATTTGGTATATTATGGTAGGACAGAGAAGGAGACCATGAGGGCCCAGGGAAAAAAAGCGTACAGAGGAAGGGAGACGTTTTTTTGGAAACCAAAAACTTTTACTGTATATTTACCCTCTATTCTTAGCATCTAAAACTGCTGTGATTAAATGGATACAAATATCTTGAGGTGGTTGGTAAAATATAGCTAAACCATGTTTAAGCAATGTTAAATCTGTATCCCTATACCAAGGACAAATTAGTTCTGTCCAGTTCTAACATCTTATTACAATTCTAAATTTTCTACTTATAGTTTTACAATTCAGTCCACAGAAACTGAAGAGTTGTACAAGTTCAGGATTGTTGCTTACTAAGCAAGGCTTTGCTCAAATTTATATACTGCTTTCTTAGTATTTTTATGTGTTTGTAGGACTAAAGACTTACTTTCACAAGTTAGTATAATCTTCTGTTTTACTCAAACTTCTCTGAGAGTTTTAAACTCAGCTTCTTTCAATATAATTGCAATGGCATTTTCATCTAGAAAACCAAATTTAGTTTTCTGACATAAGCTTATTTTTTTAGGTCACATGTCACCTTGTACAGTTATCCCCTAACCTGTACCATAATAAACTCGAGCCTGTTTACCTTCACCTTCAATATTTCTTTAGTTTATTGGTAGCCCAAAACCTCTTTGTGACAGTATTAAGCTTGCATTCACAAATGATGTGTCATGATGAAATCACAAGGAGGGAAGAGGAGGAGCCATTAGTGTCTAATGTATTAAGTGGCATAATTTCTTTCTTTTTAATGTGGAGAAACAGGCTTGTCCTGTGATGCTGTTACCTAAATCAGCAATCTAGTTTTATTGCTGCGTTTGATGCGAGAGGATGTATATAGGCAGATTGTGTTCTCTGTAGGGAAAGTAAATTGCTACTTGTCACAATCCTGTGGTTTTAGAGCTGGGCCCAGCAGCCTATGGCATGTGAAACCTTTGGATCTGCCCCACAGGTGTGGGGCTTCAGCAGCATTTGGCAGTGGGAACACCTGAAGGCACTCTCCCCAGGCTGACAGCAGGGACAAATGAGCACTCCCTTTAGGCACTCTCCCCATGCTGCTGCAGGGAGAACTGCTGGCTGGCTGCAGGTGCTTTCCCTGTGGTGCCAGGGAGACAAGCAGTGATAGAGGCAGTGGAAGTGTCTTAGCGCTTGCCCATCTGCCTGCCTCCAATCTAGGGTGGATCGTGCAGCCAGAAAAGGTTGCCTGTTTTAGGGTATTCCATTGCAGAGTCCTCCCACAATGAGTGAACAGAAGCACTGTTCTACTTTCTTTGCTGTGATGAGGCATGGCTACAGACTGCTACTTCTAGGGTTTCCAACCAGGGCATTCTTTACTAGAAGGGAAAGATTATATTTCCATAGCTCATTGGACAAGTTTACTATCTTCACTGTCCTGGGGCTGGATGAATATCTTCATGTTTTACCTCCTAAAAAATACCATTCTCCCACTGGAATCCTAAACAGCTGCAAATCCTCATAAGACCTTGCTTTAATTGCTGTCTTATACACCTTTGTATTGCTAACAGTAAAGGTAACTTTTAACAGGCATTATACCAGCAAGACAATAAAACTGGGAGTTGTTTGTACTAGGTAATCTATATTTTTTCCAGACTGTTTTCTACAGAAAATGAAATCTTCTTATTCATAGAGAAAACATAGCAAGGTAAATGTTTTTGTCTTTAGGAAATGAATCCTTCAGTCATAGTAAAGCAATACTAACTTTCAGAAAGGATTAGTTTTTCTCATGCCCCCTGCCCTTTACAGCTCCATTTTTCTTACTTGTTTTTCGTAGTATGGACTTCTAACTGGTGGATCTATCTATAAGTGGGTGAGACCAAGATGTTTTGGCTCTCCAATTTTTACCATACTATATGCATTCAACAATTCAGAAGAGTCCCTTTGCCCCTGCTCCCCTCTGTTATCTGTCATCTTTTCTTAGAAACATAACTTACTGCAGCAGTACATTTCTGGAAGATAACTACTGGGAAGATCTGTCATATGTAATAGCGTAAAAATGTCAGAAACATTAGGCAAGCTGTCTCTATGTATCATGTTGGGTGTGATGAACTGTACTGACAGTCATGCAGTAGTGTGTGCGTGCACATGCGCACACTTATGGTGCCATACTATACATTATAAAAATTTCCTGGTACAGTTCAAGATATAGTATCCTGTTTTTTGTTAAACCATTACAATGATGATTTGGCTCTTATAAAATGCCACGAATTATTACTTTGGTATATATTGCAGTTAAATCACCGTAACTACTTTAATTATAAGAGTTTGATCTTTATAAAAGACACGTGGTGTTCCCTACCACTCCATTTGATATTCCCTCACATGAAGCGAATAAGGGCAGCATTTCATCTAGGTGCATTACATACCTTCTTAGGACTCTGATTTGTCTAAGATACAAAAGGTAAATTCACATGTAGCCTGTTTTGCTGTTAATTTTGTGTTTCTGTTGTAGGTTGAACATTAAAATTGACTTAAACCACTATTAAAATATTTACAGTAACTGCATCTTTCAAAATGTATGTTGATATAGGGTTCTAGAAGCTGGGAAGGCAACTATATATCAGTCACAAAATGCAGAGAGAGAGATTACTCATCTGTTCATTGATAATAAACGCTTCACTACAGAAAGAGAGAAACACCTCTTTGAAGCTCCATATTATTCTGTGCAATATCTAGGAGATTATCTTCTTGAGGTAAGTAAATTAAACATGAGCTGAAAGTGATGTTTCATTAGCAGGGCTATAAATTTGTGTCAGAGCTGAAGTATATTGTAACTAATCAGCACAATATTTCATACACTATTAACTTGAATTTTTTCAAATTAACTTTAAAGAACATCAACTTTCTAAAATACCACTCTTTTTAAATAGTATGTGCTATTTTTCTGATGTCATTGTAAAGACCGTGTATTCATTTTTTCCTGTGTGTCCAAATGGGTATTTTGGATCAGTCCAGCAGCAGCATTACTAGCCATGCATATTTTGTTCTCTCTTCTCTGTGTGTCCACCTGCCTATTGCTTCTTTAGCTGATGCATTTTACCAAGATTATTCGTTAACCTCTATGATATATGGAAGAAATGCAAGTCAACTCCTCCTGAGAAATGCATGAAAATAACTCAAATAATCACAAGTAAAAAAAGTGAGACTGACTATTGGCAAACGTCCATATGAAAATGCTATTTCCTTACCCAACATCTTTGTTTTAGTACAGAATTTTCAACTGGAAATAGGATTCCCCTCCAAATATGACACTGCATTTTTCTGCATTACAAATTGTACCTTCATGCTACAGGATTAGCTATTGGCTTTCTCCATACACACACATAAATTCTGCTGTATTTTTATATAGAACATATTCAAATGATGGTCAACTGTAGTGGTTCAGAAATGTATTGAAAACAAGTGCAGCTTCCCAGTGGTAAATTTGAACCATTATGTCTAATTATAACTGTTGCAATCTGGGATGCTAAATCTGTTTTGAATCTACCCACATTGAGATGTTCATTGACATTTATTTTCACATTTGTCTCTTCATGAAGCAAAGCAAAAATCTTTGGTGCCTCTTGTTTTTGAAACTTTTACCAACAAATATACCATAATGTAATATGAAAGACCTAGATTTACTTTAATTTTCTTCTCTGCTAGATTTATTTTCATTTTCTTCTCTGTATCTAGCTAGGGAGTGTATTTCTAGAGATGCAGTATGCATGGGATCTTGAAATATGTAAACCTAGCTCCCACTGAGTGAAACTTAACACTTCAGCATACTAGAGTCTAGACTTCTGCAAGATCATGTATTTCATACTGAATTGGACTGATTTTTTTTAATTCGTCTTAATTATCCTGAAGATAAATTATTTTGCCTTTCCTGACCTGGGTGAAGAACAATCTGGCAGCAGAGCATTACCAGCGCATGCTTCCACAGGTGGCAGAAAGAGAAATAACCTTCACAGAAGTTTAGCAGTGAAATAAGCAGGGGTAACTACAAATAAGCAGTCAAGGAAGAAGCAGTGGCAGCAACCTCCCACCAGGATGGGGACAGTAGATGGTAATGGTTTCCTCCTGAAAAGCCATATATATCCTTTGACAGTGCTGTGACATGGTGAGTATAGGTCACCACTATAATAAGCCTGTCCAGTCCCCAGCCATGGGTCTACAAGTCTTCAACATTGGAGTAGGCAGAAGAATACATTAGAATCTCAATACCTGGGAAGGCAGACAAAGGGTGCAGTGGAATGAGAGATCCATTTTTTTTTTTTTAGCCTCCTTGCAATTGGATTAAGATCCTGTTCTATCGAGAACCATGTGAAAGCAGATGTTGCAGCAGCTTCTCCACAATAAAAGCAATCATGCATAGGCTTCTTCTATGAAAATTACTTTTCCACCGCTTTTTTTAAAGCACTTTGGCAACCAATTAGTGACAATGGGAGCAGCATTGTGAATTCTGGAATGTCCCAGCCATGAACTGGCATGAAGGTAGCAGTTATAAGACAGTCTTCTAACTCTCAGATGAGGCAGGAGTGTGATTTGGCAGCTATAACTACAACCGAGCAGCCCTTTTCAAGATCCACTCTGCTCGCCTCACATGAAGAGGGAACTAGAAATGGTGCCCTACTCTTAATCTGTCTACCTTCTTCCTAACTGGATAACTGCATCCAGTGGGATCACCTTTACTGAAGTCAAAATCAATGAAGATGCACAAGACAATCATGGAAGACAGTCATCCACAACTGCAAGGGATTGCCAGAGGAGATCAATTCATACTTCTGTATAAGGTTTAGAAGAGGAATGCATGTGAAGCAAGAGAGAGAAAGGTTGTGCAGTATTTCTGTTATAGGCATATAGTATGGAATTTGCATACAATTCCAAAGACATCAAGCTAGTATGCTATGAAGAAAGAAGACTTTATTAAAAGAAATTCACATTCAAGTAATTAAAAGATTATGCATAGAGAAATTTTGAAATAATTTTTGTCTGTTAGAGGATAATATAGGAAACAGATCCAACTTACTGGTCTTACAACAATTTCATGAGAAACTGTTGAAATCACAAGAAACTGAAAACTTTTTATTGCAGTTTTAAAGAAAATAACATTTTTAAGATAACCTTGGAATAAAGTTTGTGAGGCATAAGGTAGTATTTGTAGCAGCATAGAGGTAGCATATTCTTTTTTATTTTTCTGGTTGAATATAAAGAGCTGAGATAATTTTTCCCTCTGCTTTGAAAACAGGGTCACCGGCCTAAAAAAGTTGAGAAACACAGAGTTAGGTCTTTTGATCCTTGCACGCATTTGTTCTAGTTTACTTGTATCATTATGCACCAAGCCTGAGTACTTACCCATAGTTCTGGATTGCGGACGTGAACAGAGGTTCTGGAAGTTCACCCCTTTCCTTATAGTATTCCCTCCCTCATGCACACATATGCTTTGTCTGACCTGCTTTGGAGAAGGTCATTTGCCATCTTATTACTCCATATACAGCACTTTCACTCTTAGAGTCATAGAATTTCTCCAGGGCAGCATGTCCCAGGAAGCACTAATATGGTTCTGGGTCCATAAGACATCTAAATATGGAAAGACTAGCCTTAGCTTTTACTCCCTCAGGGCTAAAGAGCTTGATAGAGTCTTGATGAAGGCATCAATCTCCTCAACTAAACCCAAACCTCAGATTCTGATTCCAAATAACCAAAAGTTCTAAGTGACCAGACACACTCTTGGGGTGTGTCAAGAGAAAATCCTAATCACAAAACAACTACAGATGCTCAAAATGCTTCTTGGGGACA
>JAGPOW010002514.1:11381465-11391985 GCA_030014935.1 Caiman crocodilus | reverse complement strand
ATGCTCAAAATGCTTCTTGGGGACAGTCTTCATCTGATGCATTTCTAGCAGACAGGAAGTATATCTCCCCTAAGTTTTAACCATTCCTTTTGTTCTGAGTGTTATCTGAAAAATAAATCAAGGTTGTGGATATTTACATTTCTCCAGTATGGGCAAGATAGTAATAGGTGTATCAGATTTTCTAACATGTCTCTCTTGGTAATTGCTGATCTGTTTACCCAGCAGAAAGGTCTGATGTGCTATCTGATCCTCATATTCTTCACTTGATAGCATAGACTATGGTATTTTATATATACTTCTCAGAAAAGTTTGAGATTATTTCAAATTTAGAAACCTGTAGCACTCCACTTGGAGCTTGAGTCACAATTCTTACAAACCTCTCTCTCCCCTCTCCCCCACCCCAATAAAAAATTTAAAAAACCCATTTTTTTCCATAGATCTGGCATCCAAATGAAAAGCTCAGGTTGGTAAAGCAGTATTAGAATAGCTTTCAAACTAGGTCTGTTTATGCTCCTGTCCAGGGATAGTCATATTGATTCTTAAACTATCCCAGGAGTTGGAATGGTCATTGGCCACTTGAAGAAATTATGGTTATTGATCTGTAACCAGCATTTTTGAAACTATCTCAACACAGTCATGTTCCCTGCCCTCTTTCTTCACTTTCTCTTGACAGATGTTGAATTTCTCCCAGGAAAAAGCCTTTTGACCTAGAATCCTACAGATTTAAAGCTCATTGTCCCACTTTAAAGACCTATGAAATATGTGAGGTAAATGTGCTGTCACATTTTGGGAGGCATATTTACTTTAACTGAAACTATAAAACCGCTTTAAATCCTTGCAGAGGGCAGGATAGATTAGAGCCATATAGACCAGGGGTATCAAACATAGGACCTGTGGGAGCCATATGATCCAGTCCGTGGATCACTGGACTTGGCACCCTGCACACAGCAGAGGGGTTGGGTCTGAGATGCAAGCTGCACAGGACAACCTGCCAGATCAGCCCTGTGCAGTGGCTGCAGGGCTGGTCTGGATAGGGCTGTGCAGGAGCTAGTATGCAGGGCCACTTGGGTGGGGCACCATGTGCAGCATATGTGTGCCAGACCCCAGTGTTACATGCAGCCAGTTCAGCCTTGCATGCAGTGTATACTGGCCCCAAGGCTCCCTGTACATGCAGCACACAGGGCCAGTATGGGATATGTGCCAGTACACAGGCTGGACCTGGCACTGCATGCAGGATGGTGGTAGGGAGGGTGTTCAGGACATATGCTATATGTGGCACCCCAGATGGAGCTACAGGAAGCACAGGAGGTTCAAGTCCAGGCTGCTATCATGGGCTGCTTGCACACCACATGCATGGCAAGGCCTGGGCTGGACCTGGCACTGCAGGTGGTGCACAGGGGGTGGGGTGGGTTGTAAGTCCGGCCCTCAGACCAGCCCAATGTCTTTCACCCAGTATATGGGGCCTGGATGAGTTTGATGTCATTATTATAGACTAAATCAGAGATAGATATGCCATAAGCTTTTGTGAGCTCAAGGTCCCTACATCATATGCTGTCAAAGGATATGCATACACCAGTATATAACATGGAAGGGGGAGATGGCAGTTCTGGGATTTGCAAACGTAGAAACAAAAGGAATCACAAAAGCTACAGCTTAAAACCATACTTCACACAATCCAATCTGTGAATGATTTCTTGTCCCACAATTTCCTGTTCAAGCCAATTTTTAAAGCGTTCAGGTTGGTGGGGTGTAGGTGGAAACCAGAGGGATTCTGTTGTCCCTGTTTTGGGGTTGGTATTGTAGAAAGTTAAAGTGATGTCTAAGTCTGGCTTTGTTGATTTTAGTGGTTATAGTTTTAGGATTGTACTGTATTTGCAGGAATTCCTGCTTCAGATCCTTAAGGTGTGCATCCTGGTCGGTGGCAGTGCAGATACAGTTGGAAAGGGATTGATTGGCTAGTGGTGTGCTTAGACTGGAAGCTGGTACGATGGAGGTAGCCTTGGCAGTTGGTTGGTTTCCAATGTAAAGTATAAAGCTTAGGGTAATCAGGCCTCCTGCCTCTCACCCACTAGATTATATAGTAAGTGTTCTTAAATTTAATTTGAAATTGTCTCAGAACAAAAGGACTTCATGTAACTTCACAGACAATATTGCATATTGGGGCAGTATTTAATTACAAAATGAGACTCTGCTGTGGAAAGTATAAGAAATATCTCATTCCCAAGGTACAGAGAGAATGAAGGGACTGGATAGCTTGGAGAGTCTGCTAATAAGATAGAAAACACTTAAGATCTGTGTTGCCAGCTCAGGTCATCCTGTGTTGGCAATGACTGAAAGGAATTGAAATCTGGCCTTTATAAAAAGATTCAGTGGTATTGGGCAAATCAATGACAAAATCAAGTCTGTAATGTAAGCTATCGTATTCAACACAGAAAGAGATTCAGGGCAGGAATAAATCAGAAGGATGATTTTGAAGGTATTTTACACTAATGGCTGCCCAAGCTAAACTTTCCTTTATGATGAAAGGTTTCTGTTTCCAAGGGTGTCAATCTGGCATATTATTTTGGCACTTCAAGAAATTCACATATAGAAAAATGGTTCAAAGTTCCAAGTCATGCATTTAGGGACTGATAACAAGAATTTTGGCTGTGAGATGAGGACTCAGACTAGAGTTAATAGAAAAAGGTGTCCTGTGCATACTGGTTGATGAAAGGAGGATCATTAAGCAGCAGTGTGGTGCAGCTATGAAACTGCTAATGTAGTTTTAGGGTTTGAGGTCAGTAGTAAGTATTTTCCTTGGGTCAAACATGACGGAATTGGCCTTGCCTTGCTGTAAAAGCAGGCAACATGGTCCTCTTCCTAAGATCCTCTGAGGGTATATTAACCTATGACTTCTGTAGAAGTACAATAGCAGGGCATTGGCAGTATCCTTATCTCTCTTGGGTTTATTTCTGTGGCACGTGGCAAGGCACTTTTGGTTTTGTATTGTGCTTTGCAGTTGCAGGGTGTTAGAACAGACAATTTTTAGGACTTCTTGAATAAAAAGTAACCTGGAAGCTCAGAGGCTGGATTCAGTAGCCTGAGAGGTGTCCTCTACTCTCTTTATACACATTTTTAAAAGAACAAACAGAAGACTAAGAAACCTTGCTTTAAGCTGTTGCCTGCAAATGCCATGTTCAAATTTAAAATAATATGTTTTCTTCCTGCACAGAGTGAAATACAAAATTTTGTTGAAGATAGTCACGTGAACACTTGTCTAGCTGAACAAGAAGCCAGAGATACAGAATCTGACATACACCTTGTTGAAATGAAACATGCATTAATAAAGCATATGTATTTTGCTCAGGTAAGTAAGAGACGGGATTGTATAAATTTCTGGTTATAAAAAATAAAAGGGAATTGTTATTTCTCATCAAAATACAGATTTATAACCATGAAAACTAGTGTCTCAAGGCCTTCAGAAATTGTAACAATAAATGGTAACATAAAGATTAGGAATCCTATAGTGTATTTAGTTTAATAGGGTTGCTTGACAAATGGAGGTAATTATTTAATACGCGTGTAATGAGTATGAGGAAATATAGAAATGTCCACGTTAAGAATAGAAATTGATAATATTTTTGCTTAGTTTTGAACTGTCCAGTGAAGATGTGGACTAAATTTTAGTTTTCTTATAACTACCTGTTAATGACATAAGAACATAAGTGCCATACTGAGTCAGATCAGTGATCCATCTAGCCCAGTATTCCATATCTGACACACCAGCTCAGCAGGCTGGAGGCTGTGAAACTGGTCTGCTTCTAGCTGTGTACACTCATGTTCCACATTGTCCACCATGCTGCCATTGGTATTCTGCCCAGACACCAAATAGTGGGACACCTTAGGCAAGGGGAAGAGTCCTTGGTGAACCAGCCTATGTTCTTCCCTAAATCCACAAGCCACCAGGGACCTAGATTGGCATCTCCTATACGGAGCCATCTGCATAGGTGTGTATCTGCCATACTTCTCTGACTCTCCCACCACCTACCCTTTTTGTGAAAAGAGGGAGACCTTGGCACATGGCTACCTCAAATGCTCCAGGCTGCAGCCCCTCCATTGCCTCCTCAGGAATCTCCTGAGGTTCTGGCTACATCTATACTTACACTTCTTCCTACACCTTTTTTTTTAACCAAATCCTAGGACCTCTGGTTCAACCTTTTCCTGACTCTGGCCAAACTAGCTATCTACCAAACCAGGAAGGAGACCCTAGCTAGTGGGAACCTGGGCAACTGTGGGTCTGTTTTTTGAACTCCCTTTGATTAAGGAATGTCAATAGTTTCCTGGTAGACCTAGACCTACCAGTCTCTTACAGTAAATAGGCCTGTCTCCAAAAGTGGCAATAGTGGATACTTTAGAGGGGGAGCATATGAAGAGAGTATATCTAGATAGATCTCTTGTCATGCCCTCCTTGCTATCCATTATCATTGATTTAATAACTAAATCACATTTACATGTTCTTAAACTTTAGACGTCCATAAGCAGACAAACATTCTGCTGAGTTCTGTACTGAATTGTTATTGCTGTGTCAAATTTTCCTCAAGGAAAATATCATCTAATGCTATCTATTGTTTTAACATCACCAATTTAAATTGTAATAAAGCCCTATAATAAAACAGTCTGTTAGCAACTAAGTACATGAATTCACAGTCAGAAAAATAAGGTATAAGTTATTTTGATTGAATCAGTACATTACTACCACACAATGTATTGATCTCAAATAATGTGTGAGTAGCTTTCTGTGATAGTTACCATGAAAAAAGCGTAAATATTTCCACAGTACTAATACGCAGGCTTGATTCTTAAACAATAAAGGACACTCATAGTGTCCCTAACACAGCTACCAGATCAGAGAATTGAAAAACTAAGCCAATAAAATGTATACTTTATACTTCTCCATTCATAGACAATTATCCCTGTTACTGTACAACAGGGCTGTCCAACTTCTAAGTAGCTAGGAGCTGAATGCTTTGTGGCTGTGGGATGCACCAGGGCAAGCCATGGGCCTCTACAGGCCACACACTACATAGATTCTCCTTATATCCCTTCTGTACTTCTGCAGGTGCCCCCAGGCCCAGAGCAGCACTGCGTGCCCATATCTACCCCCATCACTATTTTACATGCTCACGCAGTCCCAGGCTCACCCTCAGTTCCCCTAGCCACACCACACTGCACTTCTCTGCTGCATGGAGCAGGGCAAGCAGCAAAAACCAAAGGAGGGAGAGGGAGCCCAGATGCTCTTGTAGGTAGAGCTATGGGGAGGGTGGTGGCAGCTAAGCAGGAGCTCAAGGGCCATAAACTTAATCCCTCATGGGCTGCCAGTTGGACAGTACTACAAAACCAGTAGTGCAAGTTTAATTTGGCCCACTTTATTGCTTGACACATAGACCCTTTTCTCCCAATGCTAGCTGTAGATGGTTATAATGCTTCTTTAAAATACCTCTGATGTGTTAAATAAATGTTGTATGCAAAAGTTATTCGTGGAACCTGGTATTCCTATAGGGCACTCTTTAAAGATGTTTTTTGTAGTACACATGGACACTATTGTAGCAGTAGCTGTTAGCTAGATGTAGTAATTACTAATAGCTTTAAATATATGTAGTTCCATTCACTTCATAGGATCCCAGGATTTTGCAGAATAAATCTAGAAACTTTCTCTCACCATTGATAAACTAAAGATAGAAGAGATGCTGAAGACTATGCTTAAGTACACCAAAAATTAATAACATTGATTCCATATCACATAAATGGGGGGGGAAAAAACATGAAGAACAGCTTAATTGAAACTGCAGGACAGTTTAGAATGAAAGAATTTAGCCTAGATTCTTTGCCCAGGGCATCAGTGCTATTCTTTTTAAGTTTCAAAAGTATAATTTCTGTCAAAAAACTAAAGCTAACTTGCTCTTCATATTGAATTTTACTTTTTAATTTTTTAACCACTAGTTCACTGTTTACACACACATGCACACACACACACACATTATTGTGGCATTAAATGTAATGTTTTGTTAGTATACAGCCTAAGCATTGACTTCCACCTATTTTACAGACAATGAAACAGAAGTCTACTCAAATAGACCAATTGAATGGATGCAGTACAGAGGTAATGAGCTTTTTGAGAGGAGCAGCTGTTTCATAAATTTATTTTTTTTCAAACATATCATTTGCTTTCTCTGTTAAACTACTTAAATGTTTTTCTAAGATATTTTTCCTCTGCAAAGAAGTTAACATAATATTCTTGAAAAGAGAAATAACAGTTTATGTTTATATAAGTTCATTATAGAATCATGGAATAAGGCTGGACAGGAAACCCCTTAAAGCAGGATCCTGACTAAACTTTCCCAATAAGTGTGTGTCTAACCTGATCTTAAAAACTTGCAAGGATGGAGATTCTATGCCATCTCTGGGTATCCTGTTCCAATACTTAATCTCTTTCACAGTGAGAGAGTTTTTCCTAATAGCCCATATAAATTTCCCCTGCTGCAATTTAAGACCATTGCTTCTTTTCCTGTTCCCTATAGCCACAGAGAAAATTCTATCATATAATCACCTTCTGGGTATCAGATCTCCTTTCTGCTCCTCTTCCTCACCCCGCAAAATTAATTTAAGAATCATCTATGTGAAAAGTTTGTTCTTAGTATTACCAGCCTTTCTTGAGAGAAAATGTCTTAAATTTTCCTATATGCCCTATAGAGTTTCCTAAATGCCCTATAGAGTTTCACAGATCTGTTGAGTAACACAAAGGAAGGTCACACTTACCTTTATGTACAGGATCTGAAATAGCTAGTCTAGGACTAGAAGTAAAGAAGTAGATGGTACAGATTTTTGCAGCACTGAGGTTTTGTTTTCTGGGAGGGACAGATTTCCAGCTAAGATTATCTTGGCATGGGAAAAGGAATGAGATACATAATTATATATTTGGGGCAGGGGGACAGTCATTCAGACTACAAGGAATGCCATGATTCTTATAAAATACATCCAAAAAGAACATGCAGTATATCACATTTTCTAGTTATGTTTTTCTTGTCATTTAGACTAGGTTTCATTTTTCTATGCTATTTTGTTTGTTTCTTAATTCTCTTGCCCCCTACACCACTAAACCTTCTACCACTGTAGTTTTACTATTTTGCTGCAGAGAGATCCACAGGGCAGATCTTGAAATAAATCTGGCTCCCATTGTATATCAGATACTTCCAAAATGTTCTAAAATTAAGAACATGCTCAAAATTCACCTTAAGAGTGGATTTGAGATTCAGGTGCCATATTAGTATCTCAAAAACATGGGAATATTATAGTAATAAATAAAAAAATATTAAACAGAGGAATTCAGGCTTCAGGCTAACCGTGAAAAAAGCATCTTGAAAGAAAAGGAAAGCACAGTTAAGGTCAGTCAAAAAACTAGCTTTTTTCTCTAATTTATAGTTTTGGTTTCTTTCAAAATTTAGAAATTCAAAAATATTCATATAAAAATATTCAGATTTGATTGTTTGATATTCCTATACTTGTTTCTCATACAGGCAATCTACTTTTCTCTTTCACTCAAGGTTATAATCGTTTTGTCTGAGCTCTGTATCTCTCATTCCTTTAGGTTCTCTCATTCACATGCATGCTTGTCACAAAAGTCTTCATGTTAGCAGTAACTTCAGTAGTACTCATACCTTTGTGATGTTAATTACATGCAAATAGCTAATGTAAACAGAAATTATAAGCTTTTAAATGGCAATCACAAAATAACTTCTTTGTAACATCAATTTGGGGTATCTAAAGAGGACTAGTACAGTTGGTTACCTGTGAGGGCAAAGACAATATTTATCTGTAATTTTTATTTTTTAAAGCTGCAAGTTATATTAAAAATCATACCCAAGCTGAGCATTTTACTCACTCTTATAGGCTAGGAACAGACATTCAAAAAGCCTGAGCCTGAATTGATTCAGTCTTCATGGGTTAGCTTAACCTGCAGGGAGTGAACAAGTTTGTACATGGATAGGCATTTGGCACATGCCTGCAGTGGCTCAAGCCAAAAGGCTGTGGGTGCTAGAACAGCCCTCCCTTCCACAGGGAAGCTGAGCTGAGGGGGGTGGGCGTGGCTAGGCCCTAGCAAGCCTGCCCCAGCAGCTCCCTGATAGCCAGGAGTAATCTGAGCACACAGAGCTGCCCAGACCCGGAGGGAACTCTTTCCTCTCCTCCCTCTCCCCCACCACGGCAGGGCCAGGAGGGAGCCCAACTTGGTGCTAGCGGGATGCTCTTCTCCCTCCTCCTTTCCATCCCCAAGATGGGGTCGGGAGCGGGGCTTTGTGAGGCTACCTGGCCCCAGAGGGGGACTCATCCCCCTGCTTCTCCTCCATCACTACAGGGTGAGGAGGGGGGGCTCCATGGGATGCTACCCAGCCCCAGAGGGGGACTCTGCCCCCCAGACCCCCCTGCCCCAGAGCAGGCAAAGGCTGTGTTCCATGCTGGGGGGAACTCTTGCTGTTCCTCCTCCTCCCCCCCACCCCAAGAGGCAACAAGAGCATGGAGCTCAGCTGGGCAGGGTGTAGGGACCCCCACACACACCCCCAGGGCACGTGGTTCCCCACTGCCTGGCAGCAGCAGCAGGCAGGCAGGTCTGGGTGCTCATGCCTGGCACAGGTGTGGCTCTGGCCAACACTGCACGGGAGGAGGAAGTGGAGTTTGCCTTATCCCTTTGGCTCTGAGCCTGAGTCTGCAGCTCCAGCCCTCACAGCTGGGGAAGCCCTGCATTGGAGCCAGCTGCTTCTTTGTCTGCCCACTGCAGGTCTCAGCACTCTGCTGGGAGTGGAGGGAGCCCCGCCCCCTGCTTTCCCACAGAGCCCAGCATGGGACTTCCCCATACAAGTACGGAGCTGCAGCCACAGCACAATCTCCCTGCAACAGAGGCAGATAGTGCTGCACTGGGCTGAGGAGCACAGCTCTGCACCGCACCTGCAGCTCCACACTTGCAGGAGGGAAGCCCTGCGCTGGACTCTGCAGAGAAGTAGGGGGCAGGGCTCCCTCTCCTGGCAAAGTACAGGGACCTATATAGTGGGGAGCAGAGGAAGCAGCTAGCTCGGGTGTGGGTCTTCCCCTGCTGCAAGGGCTGGGGCTGGAGCTGCAGGCTCAGGCTCAGGCTCAGGAAGCAGAATCATGGGGATAAGGCAGGCTCCACTCCCTCCCCCCATGCAGCACTGGCCACAGCTGCACCTCTGCTGGGGATGAGCAATCTTACCTCCCCACCTGCTGCTGCTGCCAGGCCCTGGGGGCTGCACACCACAGGGTGAGTGTGTGTGGGGGGTCCCTACATCCCTCCACCCTCCCTGACACACCCACACCCTGCCCAGTTGAGCTCTGTGCTCCCACTGCCTCTCTGGGGGAGGAAGGGAAGGGGGGAGAGTTTCCCCCAGTATGGAACAGAGCCTCCCCCTCCACCCCGCCCTGGCTCAGGGGCCAGGCAGCATCGCATGGAGCCCCACTTACCCCACCACCCCCACTCCCAGCTCTGCAGTGGCGGGGGGGAAGGAGAGGAGGAGGAAGAGTCCCCATCCAGTGCCTCATAGAGTCCCCTTCCCTACCCTGGGAGGAGGAGGAGGGGGAAGAGTCCCCCACAGCACAGAACAGAGCTCCACCCACCCCACCCTGTGAGACAATCTACCCAGCATGGCCCTGTTAAACTGAAAGGGGCAGGGAGAATGGTTAATTCCTCCCTCCATCCCTTCCCTGCAGCTGCGGTCCACCAGTTCCAGGGGCCACCGCAGCAGTCATAGATTCATAGACTCATAGATGTTAGGGTCAGAAGGCACCTCAATAGATCATCGAGTCCAACCCCCTGCATAGGCAGGAAAGAGTGCTGGGTCTAGATGACTATCTAACCTCCTCTTGAAGACCCCCAGGGTAGAGGAGAGCACCACCTCCCTTGGGAGCCCATTCTAGACCTTGGCCACTCTAACTGTGAAGAAGTTCTTCCTAATATCCAATCTAAATCTGCTCTCTGCTAGCCTGTAACCATTATTTCTTGTAACCCTTGGGGGGTGCCTTGGTGAATAAAGCCTCACCAATTCCCTTTTGTGCCCCCATGATGAACTTATAGGCAGCCACAAGCTCACCTCTCAACCTTCTCTTGCGGAGGCTGAAGAGGTCCAGGTTCTCTAGTCTCTCCTCATAGGGCTTGGTCTGCAGGCCCTTAACCATATGAGTGACCCTTCTCTGGACTCTCTCCAGGTTATCCACATCCCTCTTGAAGTGCGGCGCCCAGAATTGCACGCAGTACTCCAACTGCAGTCTGACCAGTGCCCGATAGAGGGGGAGTATCACCTCTTTGGATCTATTCGTAATGCATCTGCTGATGCATGAAAGAGTGCCATTGGCTTTTCTGATGGCTTTGTCAAACTGCCGACTCATGTTCATCTTGGAATCCACTAGGACTCCAAGGTCCCTTTCCACTTCTGTGCCACCCAGCATTCCCTAGGCTGTAGGTGTGCTGGACATTTTTC
>JAGPOW010002514.1:11344481-11381365 GCA_030014935.1 Caiman crocodilus | reverse complement strand
GCCACCCAGCATTCCCTAGGCTGTAGGTGTGCTGGACATTTTTCCTCCCTAGGTGCAGCACTTTGCATTTCTCCTTGTTGAACTGCATTCTGTTGTTTTTTGCCCATATGTCCAACCTGTCCAGGTCTGCTTGCTGCTGTTCCCTGCCCTCTGGCGTGTCCACTTCTCCCCATAGCTTTGTGTTATCTGCAAACTTGGACAGAGTACACTTCACTCCCTCGTCCAAGTTGCTGATGAAAACATTAAAGAGTATTGGTCCCAGGACTGAGCCCTGCAGGACCCCACTGCCCACGCCCTTCCAGATCGAAAACGACCCATCCACCACGACTCTCTGGGTGCGACCCTGTAGCCAATTCACCACCCACCGGACTGTGTAGTCATCCAAGTCACAGCTGCTTAACTTGTTCACCAGTATGGGGTGGGATACTGTCGAAGGCCTTCGTGAAGCCTAAGTATACGACATCCACCCCTCCTCCTGTGTCCAGGCATTTCATAACCTGGTCATAAAAAGAGACTAGATTAGTCAGGCACAATCTGCTCGCTACAAAGCTGTACTGGTTTCCCCTCAGCATAATTTGTCCTGCTAGGCTCTTGCAAATGTGAGCCTTGATCATTTTTTCAAAGATTTTGCCAAGGATGGAGGTGAGACTGACTGACCTATAGTTGCCCGGGTCCTCCTTCCTCCCCTTTTTGAAAATGGAAACCACATTGGCCCTTTTCCAGTCCTCTGGGACTTGGCCCGTGCGCTACAAGCATTCAAATATTCCCGCCAGTGGCTCTGCAATGATGTCGGCCAGTGCCTTCAGCACCCTCGGATGGAGCTCATCCGGGCCTGTCACCTTAAAGGCATCCAGTTCTTCCAAGTGACTCTGCACCATCTCAGGGTCTATGCATGGAAGTCTGGCACCCTGCTGCTGCCTCCCTACAACTTCAGTGAGAGACTTGTCATGCTCCTTGCTTAGGAACACTGAGGCAAAGAACTCGTTGAGGAATTCAGCCTTGTCCCCCCTGTCCGTCACCAATTGTTTCTGCCCATTTAGCAGGAGTCCTGTTCCTCCCTGGGCCTTCTTTTTACTCCCTGTATATCTAAAAAACAATTTCTTGTTTACTGGGGATGCCATCCTCAGCTCCATGGTAGCTTTGGCCCATCTAACTGCCTCCCTACAGGCGCGAGCAGAGGAGGTATATTCGTCTTTGGTGATCTCTCCCTGTTTCCACTTTTTATGTGCTCCCCTTTTGGCCCTTAAGCTGCCCTGGATTTCTCTGGTCAGCCAAGGAAGCCTCCTGGCCTCTTTCCCTTTTTTTCCTCACATCGGAATCGTCTCGCTTTGTGCCTGAAGGATCATTTCCTTAAGACACAGCCACCCTTCTTTGGCTCCCATCACTTCAAAACTTGTACTCTGCAGTGCATCCTTGACTAATCATCTGAGTTCATTGAAATCAGCTTTCCTAAAGTCTAGCACTTTCACCGTACTAGTTACCTTACCCACTCAACGTTTTATGAAGAATTCTATTTTTAGGTGATCACTTTCCCCCAAATAGCTACCAATCTATAGGTCCCCTACCATGTCATCCCCCGTTGCCAATACCAGATCCAATATAGCATTCCCCCTAGTGGGACCGTGTACCTCCTGTGTCAGGTGGAGGTCCTGTACACAGGTTAGAAACCTGCATGAAAGGTGGGACTTTGCCGTCTGCTTCTCCCAGCAGATGTCTGGGTAGTTTAGGTCTTTAGCTTTTATGGTCTCCGAGAGCTGCCTCAGTAGCCCCAAATCTATTCCTTTCCCTTGGTGTTGGGGTTTGTAGCAGACCCCTACCACCAAATCCCTTTCTTCTTGCCCCCCATGTAGCCTAACCCACAATCCTACTTCCTCATCCTTCGATTCCATCTTGATGAGGGTTGATGTATATTGCTCATTGACATAGAGCACAACCCCTCTCCATTTTTTCCCCGCTCTGTCCTTTCTGTACAATCTGTAACCCTCAATATGTACCACCCAGTCGTGGGATGAATCCCACCAGGCTTCCGTTAGCCCTACTAAGTCATAGGTGTTTTCTGCAAGCAGGAGCGCTAGTTCATCCTGCTTGTTCCCCATGCTCCTAGCATTAGTATTTAGGCACTTGAGCCCTGCGACTGGTGCCTTTGCTGCCTCCACTCCAAAGGGGCCCCTTATTTCTTACCTTCTCGTTGCTTACCTGTGCTGTAGTTCTGTCTGCCCCATGGCTTGAAGGTTCCCAGTGTTATCCTTCTTCAGGCTGGGCTGTCCTTGTGGGTGCCACATGGTTTGGTGGTCCACAGGTTCCCCCGCCCTCATCTTCCCCTCCCTCCGACGAGCCTAGTTTAAAGCCCGACGGAGGAGATCTGACAGCCTAGAAGAAAACACACGCTTACCTTTCGGGGACAGCTGAAGCCCATCCCAACTGAGCATGTCCCTCATCGTAATGTGGGGGTCACCGTCCAGGAAGCCGAAGCCTGCCTTGAGACGCCGCTGCCGAAGCCACCAGTTGGTCTCTCTGATGAAGTTCTCATGCCACCTTCCTCGTCCGTTCACTGGTAGGATGGAAGATAATACCACCTGTGCACTGAACTCCTTCAGCACGCCACCCAGAGCACTGTAGTCCGCCATCAGGTGATCAGGGGTTCTCCTGGCTGCATCATTAGTACCCACATGGACTAGGACCATGGGGTAGTAATCGGTGGTCTTGATCCTGGCCTGGAGTACTCCCGTCACATCCCAAATCTTTGCTCCGGGCAGGCAGCATACCTCTCGTGTTGAGGGGTCCTGGCGACAGATAGGCCCTTCCGTACCTCTCAGGATGGAGTCACCTATGACAAGCACTCGTCGCCTCCTCCTCTGGTTCCGCTTGGATCTCTTGACCAGTCCTGTCCCCTCTGCTCCCCAGCAGACAGGCTGACCCCGGCTGCAGTGGGGAAAGAGGGGAAGGAGGAAAGAATGAACCCCCTCCCTACCCACTTTGCTGTAACAGGGCCATGCTGACCAGTGTCTCTGCTAGGGCCTGTCCCTGGTCTGGCTAGAGAGCAGAGGGGCAGGGTCAGCCCTGTGGCTAGAGCAGAGAGCCCGTCCCAGCCCAGAGAGCATGCTGAGATGCTGGGGATGTCTGATTTATCTTAAACCAGCAAGGAGTCTGGGACAGATGTATAAACTGGTGTGAGCCAAGTCAGTTAAGTCTGATACTACATTCAACAAGCTTTATTTCAAACTAGTTTTGGCCATTTATGTGCACTGAACATCTGTTCTGTTACAGGTTTAAACCAATTTGTGATCACTTAAACCGGTCTGTGTGTATGTAATGTCTGCCCCTAGCCATAAAGAAATTGACAGGCCTTGGGAACTGCTATGATTTCCACAGTGAGGAGTGGTTAGTTTAAGGCACCCAGTCATTCTAGAAGTTTATTCTGTCCAACTACCCTACCAGTCTCACAGAAAGGATACAAAGACATGACAATCTCTTACAGATTGCACCTTTAGAGAATAAGTTATTGAATATTCTTCTTTTAAAGGTAATTTTAGATCCTGTGTTTTCTGAGAAAATAAGTACTTCCTGAAAGGTGCATCAAGAGCAATGATTCCCTTCGAAAAGATGCTATTGCATTGGTTCAGACTGTATATTAGTAATTAGATAAAGCAAAAAAAGCAGTTCTACTTTAAAAGTGTTGTATCTTGATCAAGAAATAGACATTTTATTTGGAAACTCATAAATGTTTCCTTTCAGATAGAAAAAAGACTAAGCTCTTTAAACTTCTACTTGTTTTTATTTTAAACTAGTCCATCCTGTGTTTTTAAAGGCTTTCATTAATCGTCTTTTATGCCATTACTCACAATAATATCTAATTTCTAGGTTAAAAATAATGACCTTTCCAGAGGTACATTTTGTATTCTTGAAGGACTAGTAGAAGGACATTTCTTTCCTGATGTTATAGGAGAACTTTCAGCTGCTCAAAAATATTCCATTCCTCCTGTGCAACATCTTCATTCTCTGCTACAGCAGATGTTACAGGTAAGAAACAAAGGCTTTATTTTATGGGTTTTAAACCAGGATGAGGGAATCATAAGATGGAAAAGGGCCTAAAGGAAGATCTAGTCCACCCCCCCTAAATACATGCAGGATTTGCTGTTCCTAAACTTGTTGTAGGTGTAACCACTCATATAGCTATAATTTTCCTTGATTCCTTTTCCCCATGTAGCCAATACTCTAGCAAAATATATCGTATCTACCCAAATCCAAAAATATTGAATTCAAGATGACCCCCCACTAATTAGATTTCTTTGCATGAAAAATTATATGGATGTTATAAATTTCCCATCTATCAAATCTAGTAAATGTACAGTTATCTTAAATTCATCCCCTTCCAGGGATGTGGCAGGGGAGCAGGGCCAAACCATTGTCCTTTGTCCTCCTGCCTCTTCCCCTCTCCCCCATGCCTATATCTAGCCACCTGCCCTGCCTCCCCACCACCCCCCTGCCAGTGAGTGGTTCCGTGAGTCTAAAAGAGCTGAGAACCACTGTCCTAAAGATATGTAAGATACTTATGGCTTTCACTTTACCATTGTATCTTGCTCAGAGCAAGCATGTTGTTGGTGTTAAGCAAAGTTACTAATATTCACTAATGATAGCAAAAGAGTTCTCTGAAACTTGAACAAAACTGTTAGAAACTTTGATGTTAGGTTGTCATTTAAGGTGAGGTTGTTGATTTTTTTTTTTTCCCCCCTTGTCCTCTCCTTGGTACAGATTTCACTATCCAGTCATTAAAATGTGAAAAAAATACCAATGTAAAATGACATTGACAAAATTTGTAAAACAAAAATTTTTATAGGAACTTAATTGAATCTAGCATAAAAGAAGGGAGCATAGCTTCTGGGATTTGTTCTGAAGCTAAACTGAGCTACAGATATTATATAAATTAGCTAAACAGGTATAAGCAGCATACAGTAATAGTGAAACTGGCATTAAGCATACGAAATAATGACTTGCATGCAGAAGCATCAAAATGATTGTACAATCAAGACAACCAATAGGAGGGTGCAAGATAAATTATGTGTGCTTATTTATACTATACGAACTTCAAATTTCTTAGTGGCATAAAAATGGAAATGCCATTTGGTTTCATGAGAGTTGTTGCAGTATTGTACCAGAATTGAATTTGTTCTTCTGGAATACCATATTGTTGCAAATTATCCTTCTTTTAATTTCTTTTCTATGCAAATTATACCATCTTTGCTAGTTAAAATTAAACTGCATTACTCATATATAACTAAAGGACCGCCTTCTTCCTTCTGCCCCATTGTAATCTGTGAGGTCAGATAAGAGCACCTCCTGCTAAAACCATCAGTGTACCGAGTTTGCTTGGTGAAAACATATGAGAGGTCAGTCTTGGTAGTTACTGATCAGCTTTGGAACTCCCTCTCTCTTGAAGCCTGGATATCTTTACCATAGCACTGTAAGGCTTTTTATATTTGGACAGGCATTTATCAAACTGCAGTATTGTATAGGGAGGTTTTTTTAATATTTTATTTTAATATTTTACTTTTATATGTTGTTCTGGCTTTTACTGTAAGCCATGTGGTACCTTTATTGGGAGGCAAGCATATTAATCAAATTTAAAAAAATGCTAATTACTGGTGATTGTTATCATTTGGGTTTATGGTGAATATGACTAAATTTTATGTTCTTCAAAATTGTGTTGAATCTTTGCTTGCTAGAGAATCAATTTTATTTTTTATTTTATTACAGGGAAATACAGATGCAGTATTTTCTGCTAAATTTTTTCACATTTTGTACATTCTTCTTCAACTTGATCCTCCTTGGAAATCTCCTTCCATGTTAAGATACTATTTAGAACTTCTTCAGTGTCCTATTTGCATGAAGGGAACGTGGTCCCTATTAGAGATGCTCGTGAGGTAAGGAAATTGTTGAAAATTATTTTTCCTAAAAGGTTAGTTAAGTAGAATTAATTTATAGTGTGCTAATCCAGAGAAAGTTCTCCTAATTAAAAACTACTTAATTTGCTTACGAAGTGAAACACTGATACAGAGAAGTCATTTTTCAGTAATATCACAGCCAGTGTTGGTTCACTGTAACTAAAATAGCAATTTGTACGTGAAACAAATTTTGAACATTCACTATAAATTTCAGTAAATCTGAGTGCACTGCAAGTGATTCTTACTGTGCAGGAAAATTATACATCTATTTCTTCCCTTTTTAGTATTTACTGTATATTAATTGTTCCAGGATGACTGAACATGGCATAGCTTTTGATTAACTAAAGCAAGGGTGGCCAACCCATGGCACAAGTAGCATAGGCAGCTATTGTGTGGCATGTGAGCCCCATGCAGTTAGTAAAGGGAGACACTGGAATGGAGATAGGTGTGCTCAAGCATCCAACCTCAAGGAGCAGAGGCTTTATGTGAGGAGGTGTCTGATGTCAGTGCCAAGAGCCACATTAACCTTCCCCAGGGCTTCAAGCCATTGCCAGATTCAGGGCTTTGGATCCTCTCTTTCCATATCAAACTGCAGTGGTTGCAGGGCCAGGTTAATCTAACTCTTGGTGATGACACATGTCTTACAGTAGTGTTCTGCCCACTACTTCTCACAACTAAAGTCTCGAACCCCACCTCCTCCATTCAAGCACCTCAGGGCACAGACTCTGTCAGGTGTGCCTCTGGGAGGTAATCACTGATTAGAGTGGATTTCAGGGAGAGGGCTGGGCTTAACTCCTGATATGCCTGCCAAAGACTTTGGCCACCACTGAACTAAAGTAATCTGTAATATATAACTTGTTTTGTTGCATATGAAACAGTATTAGCCTTACTTTGCCAAATATGTGGCTTCATGCTGCATTTTCGTTTTTCACATGACATTTGTGTAATACTCAGGACAACCTGTTGTGTTGGGGAATAAACTTTCAAAACTGCTCTTTGTGACCTTTGTTAGTAGAAACCACTTGAAATTTGTGGAAGGCGTGGACCCGTTACTCAAGCATTTATTAAATTAGAGAAAATGTCTCAGCAATGTACTAAGTACATTTGGGCCCCAGGTTCAGCCACGGCACCTCCTAGTGACTATGCTACCCTTGCCCACCTTCAGGGTACCCTTTTCGTCTCACTCACCTGCCGTACCTTGATGTATTTAATTGATCAGAAGGGAGGCTGCCTAATGGGTCATAGAGTAAACTCAAGCCCGGTCTGTGTCTCAAGCCCCAATCCCTGACATGGCTCAAGACACTGTCATGCCTGCAGGCACTGTTGAGACCTCTGTACCACCCCTATTAATCCTAATCCCAAACCACCAGTGCAATTTTTAACCAAGGAATAAGCACACTGGCTATAAGATAGCCACACTGGCTATAACCCACTTTGGGCACATTCAAATGTGCATGGACATTTGGTTCTTCACGGACAACTAGCAGTGGCACACTTTGCACTGCAGCTACTTGTCCTTCAGAAATGCCTGTGCCACACACACTTTGGCATACAGCAAGTTACCCCAGGGGCGGTAGGGGATGCTGGGGCCCCAGCACCCTTACTCGGACTCCTAGAGGCCTCATGGGGCTTCAGCCATGACAATTCTGCCATGCAGAGCCTGGCTGGCTGACAGTGAAGCAATGCTCCAGCTCCACTTTTCAGCAGCTCCAGGCTGCCCAGCTCCGCTGTTCAGCAACGCTTGCTGCTCGAGTGTGCACTCTGCTGGGTTTTTTCCCACCATTTTTTTTTTTTTTTCCTCCTGGATACTAGAGGTAAAAAAAAAAAATACATGGAAAAAAACCCAGCACAGCGCATGCTTGGGCAGCACACCCTTGCAGCCTGGAGAATACCAGACTGTGTGGTATGTTGCATTTTGGATGCATGCTGCATGACCATACTCCTCTGGATGCACTCTGTAGGTGCAGATATCAACACTAGCTTACTGCCTTGCCTGCCTTTACCCACAGTGGTATATCTCTGCAAGGCATCAGCCTCTTGCATATAATCTGCAGGGCAGCTCACAAGTGAGCCAGGTATCCTCCTGCAGCCTTCCAGACCGGGAACTCATTATTCTGCAGCTTGTGAAACAGACTGTCTAAACTGGCTCAGGCCCTAGGTTTATATTCTGCCTACGCCCTGCCCCTCCTGGTCAGGTGGCAGTCTAGCCACTCAGAAGTTTCTCATTAGGGCCTGAAGGCTGGTTAGCATGGCAGCTTATGAGTGGTGCTCTGGCACCCCTTTGCTGCCCAAACTAGTCTGCCTGGCAGCTAGATCTGTACTAGGCAATCATTGCTTCTTGCCCCAAGAGGCCTTTTCCCCTGCTGCCAGCTCCCCTAGGCAAATTTCTCCTGACTGTCAGTATGTGTGTCCTTTTTCTCTTAATGGGCAGTTCCCTGCCTAGGCAGCAGTGTTTCTTCTCTGCCTTCCCTCTAGAAGCTGTTCTGAGGTCAGCTGCCCTTGCTCTTTCAACTGCAGTTTCTCTCCTTAAAGTAACAGGGAGCCCCCGGGCTGTCTGTTACAACAATCATAGCCGCCATAGAAATGGTACATTTTTTAAGAAATACTATTCAAATAGGATGTTTACATTCTGCTGAAGTCAGATTTCCCCAATATTTTAAACTAGAAAAAATTACACTTAGGCTTAAAACTGTGTATTATGTTCAAGAACGCTCAAGAGTTTGATTAATGTAAATGGTATGAACTCTCCCTCACATAGCTAGAGATTAGAAAACTTGTTTTTATTTATAAAATACCATGAGGTGCTTTGGTTGTGGAATGATCTTTTTACAAGGGATAAATAAACATACTTAAATACAATAAAATGATTTGGCTTTCCTAACAAAACCATAGTTAACCTTAACACTCTCCTTCCATAAAAACCCATGAGATCAAACAGCTGATTATTTAATGTCAGAAACAAATACGTTAAAATATTGCTGTAAATCTAACTCTATATCCTCCAGTGTTATTGGTGGATTAAAATGTATTTGTTTTCAATATGGAAACATATTAATTTATTTACAGTAAAAATTACTTTTTATGGAATTTGACTCTGTGCAGAGCTACAGCAAAAGACAAATGTAAAATTGAAGCAAAATGTAGAATTTAAGCACGAAGCAATACTTTGCATTGATCCTTTGCAGCCTTGAGGAGTTCACTTGCTGCGCTAAAAAAAATAGTTATTTTTGTTTAGCGTTTCATCTGGATATAAAGGGATTCCCTACTAAAATAAATGGCATACATGCCAGACTTCATCCTGAGTAAACTTTTTACCACATTAAAAAATCGTTGATCATGGACATAACGTTTTTGAAATACAGATAATAGGGCCGTTTTATTTATTCAGTTTTGAATTATTTTTTAACTGTCGATTTTGGTTGCTTTCGTACATTCACTGTATTCAAAATATAGCTCTGGAGCATCAAATATACCATCCATGGAACCATCACATCCAGGGCTACCAGTGCACAGTTCAGCTCTGCGCTGCAACACGACCCTGGCACTGCTGACTGACTAGAGTTCTGTGCCACTGAGCAGTGGCACAGAGCTGGGGGTATGTGGCTGCATGAATACAACAGGGCATGCAGTAGCACAGATGTGCCTTTGGCCAGAGCTCTGTGCTGCTGCGTGCCCCCAGCTTCTTGCAGACTCATGCTGTCAGCTCCATACTGCCCAGACACAGCTCCATATGGCTGCACAGCCCCAGCTCTGGGCCTGTACCCAGCAGCGCAGAACTCTGGCTGATTGACAGTGCCAGAGGCTTACGGTAGCATGGGTCTGGGGGGCGTGTTGTGCCACAGAGTCTCATTCGGGCAGCACAGCGTCAGGGGCATCTGTTCATAAAGAGCGGGAACAGTAGCAGCACAGAATTCTGGCTGAATATGGATCCACACTGCCACATGTCCCTGGCTCCTCCTGGACACATGCTCCTGAGTTTGCACTGCATGAACATGGCTCCATGCTACCTCATGCTCCCAAACCCACTCTGCCACCTGGCCTGGACTCACACTGCTGCCCAAACAGGCATCACAGATCTGGCTCAGAAGGAGCCCCTGAGATCTGAATCTGGCCTGGGATGAGTTTGACGCTCGTGATCTAGCTCGAACTGAAATGTCAAAATCCCTTTGTCAACAAAATACTTCATAGCTCATTTCAGTCTTAAAGATTTTTCTGCTGCCTACTTTTCAGATCTTGCCTATACTGTGAAAACTTTTGTCATGGAGTTTCAGGTTCAGAAAAATTAAATGAGGAGAGAATGGTTCACAAAACATTACTGAAGTTTTTCTTCAATTTAGTGAAAGCTGAAGTGGAGGCTTTGATCAAAAGGTGAGTCTTAAAGGAGAATATTTTTATCTCCTTAAGTTTAATTGTTCAAACCCATTACTTTATCTACAGTAGATTTGCATTCTGCTTTTAGTGTGTTCCTTATTCCCAAAATGTGATACTCTTTCATTGAAGTTTGCAGGTGCTGTTTTAGCTATGTTTTTACTAAACATTTCTTCTGGATTTTTCTGTTCTTTAAAAATAGTTTTCATTGTTTTTAGAAAAATACTCTTCCTTTAATCTTGATTTATATATTATTTTGTCATACATTACAAATGTAGGTAGGTGTATAGTTTTATTTCATAAGAGTGAGTTTTTAGCTTTGATATTCTTAGATGCTCATTCTTAGCAAAGTTTGGTAAAGACCCTAAGCAAGGTGTGCAACTTTTTAACCTTAGTGTAGACATTATCTTTTGCTAGGAAGGACAAATGTAAAATTAATACCTGGTTGTTTTATAGAGTAAAAAATTCCACCTTTTCCCACCTATCTGTTATATTAACAGATTTGAGTTCTTTTAGTTTACGTCATAACCTTTATCATTTTACATATTATTCACAAAAAGAGCATATGATCTTTCTCTACTTAAAAATTTCCAAACCTTTGTGTATTTTGACAAGACACATGTTATCTATCTAATAATGATAGTAATCAAATTGGCCTAAAACTTTACGTTTCATTAACTTTCTCTTTTATAGTTTGTTTGAAGAGATGAATTCACAGCAGCTGCAAGTCATGCCACAGACAGTTCTTCTGAAGACCTTTTGGCTAGAAAGCGAAACCTCAGTGCTTTTTACCAAACACACAAATATTCTAGTCGATTGGGTCATACATTGCCAGAGAGAAAAGTACAGAACAAATGATGTGAGTATGATTTATCTGCCATTAAATAATGGAGGCCAATGTATTTTAAAAAAAATTTCTTTTATTCACCCTTTTGTGAGAATTATATTGCAGCACTATAGCTGTTTGTTCTATCTGCCTTTTGGTATTATGAAGCATGCTGCCTTTTGCTCCATTAAAGGAAATGAACCGATCTGTAAGATTCTCATATATTGATCTGTAAAGAAGAAATATACTGACGTATGAGTGGCTTGTTTGTTGTACTCAGATGTTCATATGCCCTTACCAGCAGGTATTACTGCAGTCATTATGAACGTAAGGTTAACACATCTAGTCAACACACTACGCTATTACCATTGTGAAAATTAAACTTATTTTATAGTGTCCTTTTCAGACAGTATTGTATTCAGTAAAAATTATCTGAAGGATGAAACACTGAAACAAATAAAGCTTTGTTGTTTCAAACAATTTTTTTTAATAAACTCATCATTTTTCTTCTCAGGCCCTTCAGCTTCTTTCAGTGTTTTCTGTAGGTCTTTTCATCCAGACATAATGGAAGATATCGTAATTGCTGTTCTGTGGCCTACTGGCCAGCAGGACACTGACCTGCACAGAGACTGGCTCTCCTCAACACCACCCCTTTCTTTCAGAAACTAAAAGCTGTCTGAAATAGCTTTGACTACAAAATTCCCCACATAATTCTTTTTAGATTATTGTGAAAGTAGAGAATAAACAGATAGCATGCATACATATTTTCAATACGATAACAGGACAGCAACAGAAAATCAAATATAGAAGGAAAAATCCTTTTCAGTGTCCTATTTGCTGCCCTTCATAGTGTGATGAGGATAGAGAGATCTAAACCTAATGAGTGCTTTGCTCAGGTTACTTCATTCCTACCCAGACCACCTACCAATTTTAAGGAATGTCAAAGCAATTCATTCAGAAACAAAGTCTTGTCCTTTATCTTTGGTCAAGGTATTAAAAAATGGCTAAATCTAGGTTTCTAGGCCCATATCTAAATGTAAGTGGCCTGATTTTCAGAAACACTGTGCATAGAGCAAGCTTATGTCCAGTTCACTTCAGTGGGGGGTTCAGTCCTTTTGAAAAATGAATACACTTTTGTAGGTTTCTATTTGTAGCCTAAATTGAGTCACTGAGTTTCGTTCCTAGTATTAATCTTGTTTTTATATTGAGAAATTTCAGTTTTGTCAATAAACACCATTTCTTATATTGCTTCTTACATAAGCACAATGAGTCTTTTGTTTTCTGATTTCAAAACAAAAGTCAACATTTTATTTTAAAGTACATTCAGAAGTGTTCTGCTTTTTTAAGACAAAATTGTAGCACTGAATACACAGACCTAAACCACAAAACTGAGTTTCTCACTGATTTTCGTATTTCATCTTATTTACAATAGCAAGTGTCAAAGTCACCCTACTCCATGTTTCAGATCTGGACTGTGGGGCTTCTTGTGGGTCAGATCCAGACCTGGAGGTGATAGGGCAAGGAGCCACAGGGCAAATGACAGTGTGGCAGATGGAGCTATATCAGCACAGCTCTCCCTCGCCCCCCTGATGCTAATGGCCATGCCCAATGGATTGCATAATCCTGGAATCTAGGGCAGGCCTTGCCCCCACTAGCCCCACCCACAAATTCCCTACCTTCAAGAAACCCTGCAGGCCAGGGGGAACAGCTTCAGGGGCTGAATCCAGCCAGTGGATCATATGGTATCCCTGCACTACAAGGTTTAGCTTCCTAGTATATGATATCCCTGCACTACAAGGTTTAGCTTCCTAGTATATGACAGCAGAGGGGAAAATGGTAGAACCGATCAGCGGCTGGACTCCATTTCTCAGCAGCCCCTTCCCACACCACTGCAACTGGTTTCCATGGAGACCCCAGCCGCCGCGGGGCCATGACAGCACTTGGCCAGTGTTTCCATGGAGACCAGTTCCAGCAGCGCTCACAGCTGTGCAGGGAGCTGCTCCAAGGCTGGGGCTGGGATCTTCTGGTGGTGGCAGCATGGTCCAGAGCCAGGGCAAAGCAGAGGCATGCAGGCAGCACATCTCAATTCTGCCCAAGGTCTGGACCACACTGTCACCACCACAAGATTCCAGCCCTGGCCCTGGAGCAGTTCCCTGCCTACCCAGCTATGCAACCAGTGCTGCTGGGACCAGTCTCCATGGAAATGCTGTCTCCTTATTGTCATGGCCCTGCAGCTGCTGGGGTCTCCATGGAAACCAGCTGCAGAGATGCAGGCAGGGACTGCTGGGAAATGGAAGCTGCTGTGGGTTGGACTTTGCCTGCCTCTGAGATAAGACCTTAAATCAGAGATTATATCGTTCTCTGACAAGATCTATAGTGTTTTCATTCTTAATAACTTTGCTGGTAATAACCTGTTCCCTATTGTATGCAAAGGTTACCATCATCTTTTTGTGCTTTCAGTTTTAGAGTATTGTTTGCCAAACTTTTATATCAAACTTGGTCCAGATATATAGAGACATTCAGTTAAAATTTTTTAAAACAGATGAAAAGACTAATTTTATAAGAAATACCTACAGGAGCAAATCTTCCCCCTCAGTACATAGCTAGCTGAGCCTCTCTCCAGTTATTTTGTTTTTAAAGATATCAAAGT
Organism: Caiman crocodilus; assembly: GCA_030014935.1. Classification (NCBI taxonomy): domain Eukaryota; kingdom Metazoa; phylum Chordata; order Crocodylia; family Alligatoridae; genus Caiman; species Caiman crocodilus. The sequence continues at coordinate 11,367,579 of JAGPOW010002514.1, read as the reverse complement.
AAACCTGGAGTGTTTCCTTGGCATTAAGTTTTGTGATTAGGATGCAACGATTCTTTACCTTCTTTACCTTACCTACTTAGAGGAATGGAGCATTGTGGGTAGTTTTGTTTTAGAAAGAGCTTTTTACTTGACGTTGTTATTCCATTGACAACAGCAACAGTGTGTATTGCCATGCAGAATCCTGGGTCAGAAAACATCTTTAGCACTCCTATGACCTATGTTGATAGACAACTTTAAGTGCTTGATAGTGGCAGTGTCCAGAGGTGAATAAGTATTCCACCTTCTCTAATATTATCAAAGATGTTGGAGCAATGAACACCTTGAATCTAAGTGGTATACTATGGTTCTTGATGATCTCTAATGAAAACATCTGTGAATAAATGAGTCAAAAGTTTCTTGTAATGAAAACGTTTCAGGCTGGTTTAACATCTTCAACTAACTGATAAAAGTGACTGATTTTCATTTTTATATCTATAGACTGCTGGTAGCTTATATTGCTTGTTGAATCAGAGGGATTTCAACAAATAAAAAGTAGAGAGAATCTATAAAAAGCTAGGCAGATACAACTCTAAACTCTGCCTCAGAATTATTAATTTCCTGCCTTGTACATTTTGAGACTATTTTGTTTTTCTGGCCAAAGAGGTTTTGGTAACCTATGGCTGCAACAAAGAAAAAATTAACGAATTATTGGGGAAGGGAAAAAAAACTCCATTCATTGAAAAATATGTTGTTTATTATGTGTCTTGGTATCTTTACTATATAACATTTACCTGTAAAATAGGTGACACCATGGCGTTACTCTGCTGGAACGTCTTGTTAATATAACTAGCCTCACTCTCAAAAAGGCACAAAGTTTAGTAATCTGCATAAGTACCAGTCAGCAGACCTTGCCAAGGGACATGGTAGTTTTCGCATCACTTGAAGTCAGTACTGAATATCTTTCTGAAAGAGAACTAAAGCCCAAACTGAAGTTATGAGTTTGATGTAGAAGATATATTGAGCCTGGGCAAGGCTCTCTGGGTTCTGTTTTGCAGCATGTCAAACAGGATTATCATAATGGCTTCCTCTTGCTAAAAAAAATTTCTGTGATGAACTCCATCAAAGTTAGATTAGCTGTATACAGCACTCGATAAGCAATTTTGACCAAAAAAGTCAATAAAATGTCAGGGATCATTAAGAAGGAAATTTGAAAACAAACCAGAAAACATCATTATACCACTATATAAATAAATGGTGCATCCACATCTTGCATACTGTGTGCAGTTATGGTTTCCACATCTCAAAAAGGAAGTAGTGGAAAAGATACAGAGAAGGGTAACAAAGATTATTCCATAGTAAGAGGTACTGAAAAGGCTAGGACTCTTCAAGGTGGAAAGAAGGCTGAAGAGGGAAGTGATAGAGGTTTATAAAAGTTATGAAGTGTGTATAGAAAGTGAATAAGGAACTATTATTATGTAACCAAATTAAAAAAGAGATTAGACCAGTGTTTCTTGACGTGGAGGCCATGGCACCCTGGTGTACCGTAAGATCTTTTTAAGGGTGCTGCAGAGTTCCATGTAATATTAGCACTATTAGGTATGCAAAGATGATTCACAAACTACACCCAGAGATAGGAATCCATCATGTTAAAAACACTGACCTTTTATGATGTTCCGAGTTCTTTGCCATTGAAAAATTGCTGTTATTTTTATCTAGTCAAAAACACAAGTGAAAACTAGGATGTGGCATTTTCTTATGGGCTCCTTAAGTCTAACAAGGGATGGATGGGCTGTGTGTAAGGGGTGATTTGGCTCTAGAAAGGTTGTTACACAAATTCATGGAGGACAGATACACTGGGAACTACTAAATAGAAGTCATGGATGCATTCTCTGACATCAGAGGTTATCACCTCTGGTGGTTCATGACAAGGAGGGTATGACAGAATGGATTACACATGCCCTATACATACACTTTTCCTCTAAGGCATGAATTGTTTGTCAGAGATAGGATACTGGGCTAGATGGAGCTTTGGTCTGATGCAGTACGGCATTTCTTATGTTTGTATCGAATTCAGTGTAGATATGCAAGTATATACCTAGAGTAATTGTTAAAACCGGATGGTTTTATAACTGTTATACGTGGAGTTATACCTGCATAAAACTGGAGTAGTGCCATGATGAACCAGGCCCAGAAAATGAAGTCAACTCCTGAATATAAAGCACAACATCTGTGTAGTTCACAAAGTGACGGTAGCATTCCATAGCATAGCTTTTCATAATGCTAAGATACCACTTACATTGTTTCCTAGGCTTCATGGGTTTATGCCCCACTTGTAGCAGGGTCAGCTACTCCTTCACCCACAACTGCCAATTCTCCTCATCAATTCCCCTAGCTGCCAGTTTCTGCCAGTGAGTTAAATTGTCAAAGTACAGTAATAAGGGCAAGGAAGAAATGTCTGACAGATGAGAATTGGAAAAGAAGTGGTCTTTTCATTGCTTATACTTTAAATTCATTGGGAAGGAGGGAAACAAACATTCTGAACATACTTCCAACTGTGAATTAAAACTCTTAATAGCAGTAAGATCCTTTTTCAGGAATGAAGTTTTAAAGATACTTCAAGGATGAAAATGCAGTAGATTTCATTACATCTGTAAAACAGAGGGGCTCAACCTACAGCCTGTAGAGCCACGACATCTGACCTGCTAGGCTTCCCATAAATTGGGAAATTTGGCAGTGGGGGAGTGATGACCAAGCCAGATCAGGGCTCGGCCTTGCCTTTTTTCTCCCCATGCAGCTAAATCAGGGCCAGACCACAGGTCCTCTGCCACATGGCCAGAACAGAGCTAGCCATGTTCCTTTCCCTGCAAAGCCGGATTGGGGATGGGTCACACCCTATCCCCTGTATAGTCAGATTGCAGCTAGGCCACATCCACTTCCACATGGCCAGACTGAATTCAGTCTGTTCCTCACCCTCTGCCCTCCACACACAGCCAGGCCTCCTGTGGCAGCCCTGTGGACCAGATTGGACTCACCACCTGGATCTAGCCAATGGGCAGATCAGGCACTGTCCATCTGGCCCACAGGGCAAAAAGGTTGAGCACCACTGCTATACAACATATTTTTCTGCTGTCATTTGTTGATTAACATGTGACTCAAACAGAATTAATCATCTTCAAACCAATGTTTGTTTCAAGCAGAGATACAGCAGCAAACTTTAGGGCCCAGTCCACTAGTCTTTGTACATGCTACCTTCCAGTTCACTGAAGGTGAATGCCACAAGTCACTGATTAAAATTCAAATGATTTATCTAGCTAAAAGTGTAAAAAATTTTGTTCCCCCATATATTTTGTTACTTTTTTTCAAGTTTATTGAAATAACAGTTTTAATCAAGTAAATACCATATAATTTTTACAGACAACATTATGATTCTAGGTATATAAGCTTCATATATATATAAGCTTCATACAGTATGAAAACACACCTAGATCCTAAAATGAAACTATTACAAGAATAAACTGTTGGTTTCCTTAGCAATTAAGATATAAATCCTCAATTCTACAAGGTTCTAACTTATTTTTTAAAGTACTAAAATGTTATTAATAATGTATTTTTACTCAAAGTTTTCTTTTTATTTGTTTTTAGGTGATAAAGTTTACTAAATTGCACAAGAACTGTTGCAAGTATGAAGTTGCTTAGAAAGTGTAGAATTGTAAAAAGCATAGATTATTGTGGTGTTTTGGTTTGAAATTTTCTATTATGAATAATAAGCAGAAGCTTATTTCTGATTGAGGAGAGGTTGTTGCCACACCTAGTAGCGAATTCCATATTTAATATGAAAGTAAAGTTAAATTTTTTCTTTACATGTACTTTTTCATTAATGTATATCACTTTCCCTCTGGCAGTTTCTATTTAAAATAGTTTTGTGCATTCTTACAGATATTACTTTAATGGGACATTTTTATTCATTGGTACCATGGAATCTTTATTTAAGAACATTAACTAAGCAGAAGCCCCTTGTTTATGTTAATATTTTTATGATAATGTCAACCAGCAGTGTATGGCAGCTTTCCAGGTGACATCATAGCATTACATTTCATTATCAGGATTCTAAAAATTCATTAGGCAGTGCTGAAAGGTGAGAGATTATGATGATATGGGTGGACTTTGTGACATCTGCCAAATTGTTCTGCAACTCTATTTTATAAGCCATTTGCTCTAAGAGTAACCTCAAGATCGCTGACATTTCTTTCTGATAGTAGTTGTGGCTAGCAAGCAGTGGTTAGGGAGCAGAGAGGGAAGCAGAATATCTGCTCTGTGCTTAAAGATCTACCCTAGGCTTCAAGTGCAACCTTAACACAGTTGCTTAAAATTAGCAAAAAGAAGTTATCTGCTGTGTTTATAGACATTTTATTAATTACAAGGGGTTATTGATAGCAATAATTTGTTAACACACATATAATTTGTGGTCCTAGGACAGAAGATACATTAGTAGTACAAGTTGAGAGCAGGTTCTTAAAAGCCCCACGTACAAGCCTATTCCTTGAAGATAATATTTCTCCTGCTTTTAATTTGTAAATCTTTAAAAGAAAAATTCATTTTACATATCAAGCTGAAATACTCTGTCCATTTTTTCACCCTGCCCAATTAATTCCCTGTTTTATCATGAGGAAGGTTCCCTCAGTTCATATAAAATAAATTAGAATATAGCAAAGATGAAGAGAAACTTAACATAGTAAAGAATTAAATGGATAATTAATTGTATGTACTACTTTTATTTTGACAAGGCAAAGAAGAAAATTTCCCTGGTTATTACCTTCATGAACTCTGTGATGTGTGTGCGTATGTGTGTGTGTATCATTGTGGTTCACAGATATCTTGTTAAGCAAATCTGATCCACATCTTAGTGGGTGCGTCTACATGTGCAAATGCTATGGGCTGGGTTTATGCTAGAGTAAATTTAGAGAGTAAACCCACCCTGGGCAGGTGTCTATACGTGTGAGCCAATGCTATTTGATGCACAACCTCAGCTAGAGCAGTAGTCTAGGATCCTTAACCATGTTTTATACAGTTATTGTCTCCAATACTGTTAACAATACACTATCCATTTTAATTTGCATTTCATAATGTTGTTTTACAAATACTGTTTCTTCCATTTTAGATGTTGAAACATGAAGTATCTAGCCTCCTGAATGGAATTCTTGGAGCTGTAGTAGAATATTGGATTTTGTCAGGCTTCATAATGGACAGAAATGTATTTCAGCAAGTGGCTGAAAACTTGGCACATTACATTGCCATTTCCTGTGATGGTGAGTGTCTGGGGTACTTAGCCTTTTAAATGTCAGCAAGAGAATTTAAAATCTTAATTGAAATCTGCTGTTTGAACTTCGAATCAAATTTTGCCAAAATATGCCCACACAACTTCATTGCATGTGTATATTGCTAAGGGGATATGACTCTCCTCTCAGAAAAGAGCTAAGATGTAATGAATGGGTTAAAATTGATTTGACTTTTCTTCATCTTCTGCAAGACATGTTATTTCTATCAGATTTGGTCTTACTAAAATCCCCCATAAACTGCTTATAGCAATACTCTGTAGCATTTGCTATCAGGTCAGGAAGAGGTAGAGCATCTGGAGCTCTGTTGACAAACCATTAAATTCCATACCTACATAGACTCCAGTTGAAACTCTTCTGTTAGAGAAAAATCTTTCATTCAACTCTCAAATGCAAATATTCCTTACTGATCAATGATGACCGTTCTTCAATAAATGTAAAAATCAGCCTCAGTTTCCTGGTCCAATTTACCTTAAAATAAAAGAGCTCCAGTATGTCACTCCAGATTCTCAAATCACTAGGCAAGAAATCCAGTGTCCTTTCAACCGTCTGTTCCCCTGAAGAGTACACTCTAGGGCAAGGGTAGGGGTGTCAAACTCATCCAGCCCAAGGATGCATGGACTGGTCTGCAGACCACATCCAGCTGTGCCAGAGGCAGTGGGCAGGGCCAGCCCAGTGAGACACTGCATGCAGCACATTCCCCGTGCCAGCCCCCTGTGCCACAGGCAGCCCTGCTCTGGGGCTCGCTGTGGCAGGCAGTGCATGAACTGGACCTAGTGCTGTGTATACTGCCCACAGCATCCCACCAGCCTGGCTCTGAGCAATAGCTTCAGGCCCAGTCAACATTGAATCCAAGGCTGTTCATGCATACTAGAGTTAGTGCTTGGGGTTGTCCGGCGGAGCACTGCCTCAGATCAATCTTCTGTGGTAAGGAGCACCTGCTGCTCCGGGTCCAACTTGCACAGCATGTAGAATCAACCCAAGACGCATGGATTGGACTGTGTGGCTCCACAGGCCAGATCTGGATGTAGGGCAATGTCACTCCTGTCCAGTTTGTACATAAATATTAATATTGATATTTTAGACAATAAGGTACATTATAACTCGGAGAAGTCACTGTTACTCAATAGGAATTCTGTTAAAGAAAGGGGATTTGTCACTCTACAACTGAACCCAAAGAGTCAGATGAAACCAAATAAGACCAAAAATCTTAAAGAAAATAGCTAAAAGGTGTTCACGACCCTTGTCATCCTACAAGCTCCCTCATGGTAACAGGTGGGCCTTTTTCATAGATTTCATAGATTTTAGGGTCTGAAGGGACCTATTAGATCATAGAGTCCAACCGCTTGCCCTGGGCTGGAAAGAGTGCTGGGGTCAGATGACCCCAGCCAGGTGTTTGTCCAATCTCCTTTTAAATACCTCTAAAGAAGGGGACAGCACCACCTCTTTGGAAGCATATTCCATATTTTGGCAACCCTCTAAAGACTTTTATTCCTAACGTCCAGTCTAAATCTGCTCTCCTTCAGTTTGTGGCCATTGTTTCTAGTTCCCACAGTGGACACCCTGGCAAACATCATATCCCCTATTTCCTGCTGTCCCCCCCACCCCGTGAGTTTGCAGGCAGACACATTATTACCTTGTAGACAAGGTATAATTATTATACCTTGGTATTATACCAAGGTATAATAACTATATAATAATTATAATAATAATTACACCTTGTAATACCTATGTATTACTTTACCCAGAACATCATCAAGAAGATTAGATGGAGCAAGAGAAGTTAGACTTATTTTAGGGTGTGACTGCAGAAGTCCTTGGCTATAAGTAGAAATATATTGTGTAGGGCTGTCTCTTCTTGGATATCTTGGTTTAGTCATCTTCAGTCAGAAGGGTAGATAAACATCCTGGAACTCCTGGAAGGGTTCTCTACATCCCTTCATCTTGACTTCTTCTGCCTTGAAATTGACAAAACATCAAGTGGTCCTGAAAGCCTCCATCTTAGAAACCCCCTCAAGACAAGTGGTCTTATCCCAGCTGATTTCTTGTTAAGAAAAGGATCAAGAGCATTCTAGGCTCTCTTACAACTCAAGAGGCCAAATAGTTGTCCAGAGAAAAAATTCCTAGGTTTCCACTATTGTTGGAATTTCTTCAGAAGAACTTTTAACATTTATACACCTGGCAGAAACTTGTCTGTGTATTCCAGCCTGTATTCCAGATCTGAATTAGTCACCTATGGAAATTGCTATTTTTGATATAAAATGTCCCTCTTTAATTTCTCCTCCATCCTCTACAATATTCCTGAGGTATTGATTTTGACATTAGCTTCTCTAAATAGTCTAGAGTGGATGATGCTGGGGGATAGTAGATATGGTGGGGAGCGCAAAGCTAAGCAACAAATAGGAAGGGGATTATAGGGGCACTTAGGGAGGGCACAGTAATTAATTTGTGGCATTCCTGTCAAAAAGGGTGGTTTTCACTGGCAAGAGGCTCCTAGAGGAGCAGTTGAACAATTGTTTTCTTTACTTGCCTGCAACAAGCCTCAGCTCTACTAACACCTGTTCCTATATTCAGTTTAGATTGAGTCCAGTAGATCAACTATTGCATGGCAAGTTCTAGACAAAACAGAATATTCCCATAATGTAGTAGAGTTTCTGTTAATTTGGTGTAGGTCCTTATCTACCTCAATATTATATGAAAATTATTTTGCTAGTATGAAGATAGCCATTTCAGCTCTTCTGAATTCCATATGTAAGAGCCTAGAGCAGGGGTTCCTAATGTTTGTGTGCCCAAGGGAACATTCAAATTTTTAAAAAGAGCAGCAGATGCCAATATGAATATTAACATTTAGAATCCTGAATATGTGCATGCACATAGTTTTGTTTGGGGAGGGAGTAGTAAGCACCACTCTGTCACAGCGTCAGTCAGACTGATTCAGCCTCATTTTGTCGGCCATTGCATACAGCCTTAGTGTAATTGATAACAGCAGCATTTTTTGTTGAAATAATGATTTTTACTGATCGTGAAAATGCGCATGGGCACCTGAATAATCCTCAGTGGGTGCCATGGCACCTGTGGGCACCATGTTGGGAACTGCTGGCCTAGACATAAGCCTAAGTCTTCCCACCATAATGTTTCTTGTCCTGTTCTATTTTGAATGACATCTTAAATTCAGGCTTATTTTACTCTCTGGAAAGTCTGATAGTACCAAAGTTGTCCTGAGGTAGGTAACTATTTAAATCAACAGAACAACTTACCACTCCAAATCTTATCTCAGTGCTACAGGTTTTAGGACCCATCTTTTCAAGTTGAAGGACTCTTGCTTCCTGCATGTGCTTTCCATAGAGACAGGTTTCCTTCTTATGAAGAAGAGTCTGAGGTCTGTTTAAAAGAAAAACCATAATTCATTTTTAGGAGGACAAAGTAGCACTTCACAATGAAGGTTAATTCGTCCTATACCTAGAAGAGGATATTTTTCAGTAATTTTGCCCAAAGCCTCAATACTTGAATGAACACTTGAGTGGTCTATGATAGATCAGACACGTTTCAATTATAGGTTAGTAGAACACAGCAATTCAGGAAAATATTTATTTCCCTCATACTAAATGTCTTAGTCTAGACTTCTAAGTGCTGTACCACTAGAATAATTCAGTCACAGAAAATCTAATTCTAGAAAAGTCCCTTTGTGCACAATTGCATTCTAGGGACACTTAAACTTCAGAGAGCAGAACTGTAAAGATTTCGCCTGCTGATATGTTAACTAGGGCTTTACAAAGCTTCGGTAGCCGATTCGATTTGGAAGAGATTTGGCCCGATTCGGCAGCCAAATCTCCAAATCCGAATCAAATCAGGAGACCCATTAAAGGTCCGAATCAAATCAGAAGCCACCAAATCAATTCAGAGAGATTGGAAATTTGGAAGGTTTGCAGCAAACAGAAACTGAGAAAAGGGAGGGGGATGGGATGATTTCCATATATGGAAAAGACTGAGGGTGGGGTGGGGGAAGACTGCTTTGATATCTGCTTTGACATCTGTAGCTGACCAGTGACTGATGTTTCTCCAAGTTCCCTTTCTCTGAGTTTCAGCAGTTTGAGGTGCACTTTCACAGAAACCCCTGCACCTATCTCCTGGAAACCTGGCAGGTTTCATGCCCTCAGAAAGAGCTGCCATCCCTGCTGCTTTCATCCGAATCTACAAAAAAACTGACAGTTATAAATATTTTGGTATATTTTAGTGAATCTCCGTTATAGTCTATGACCAAATCTTTGAGTTGGAACTAAATCTCCAAATCTGAATTGGCCAAATCAAGTTGGGACAGTGATTCGAATTACGGAATTGAATCGCTGTCCCTCCAAATCGTCTGAATCCAGATCTGAAGCGAATACTTGCTACTTCGCACAGGCCTAATGTTAACATGTTTATAAAGCACTACAAGTCTACACTTAATCTTCCCAAAGAAGTATCCTTTGGCAGATGGTCCCTAAATAATATAATTCTAATTTGTAGGGAAAGAGGTGATCTTACTATTTAGCTTTTGTCCCATTTTCTAGTAACTTATTTCTTTTCTTCACTGATCGCTGAACCCCAGATACATAGGGTAAAGATCAGGATCTATAATGGAATACTGGTCACTTGATAATTTTGTGCTTTGGAATGAGCTCTCCCAAAGTCCCCTTCATCCTTTATGCTCTTCCATGATAACCTCTTTTGGTCCAGAACAGGGGTGCTCAACCTGCAGCCCATGGGCCAAATGAAGCCCATGGAGCTGTGGTATCTGGCCCGTGGGGCTCCCAATGCATCAGGAAATTTGGCAGCAGGGTTGTGATGGCAGTTAATATGGCCACCTTCCCCTACTCTCAAATTCCCGAACTCCAAGCCTGGTGCAGCTGGACTGGGGCCAGGCCATGCCACCACCCCCAACAAAGGCTGAATTGGGTCCAAGCCACACACTCCCTACAGATGACTGCATGGGGTCCCACCATGACTGCCCCCATGTTGAAGCAGGGCCACCAGTAGGATCCAGCTGTGGATTAGGCCATGCACTGCCCATCTGGCCCACCAGCCAAAAAGATTAAGCACCACTAATCTAAATGAATAAAGTATGAAGTAATATATTGAATAGGTAGGTGTTTAAGGTAGATTCCCTCTGAAGGTAAAGGGAGAAATCCTAAGGAAAACTATTGATTTATGTATCTTTATTTATTTATTTTATACACACACACACACACACATACATATATATCTATCTGTGTGTGTGTATGTATATATAAAATTATATTGACTTAAAATAAAGAAATACAAGTCAACAATTTTCCCTAGCAATGCTAAGCAGTATGTCTGTGCTCTCTTTACCTGTACTAAGCAATGTAACTTACTGATATGTAGGCTAGAAATAGAGCTTGCCTGATGAAACTGATCTGCCTCACTGAGCAAAATGCATATCACCAATTTTCTTCCATCATCAACAGGAGAGGACTGATTCGGCACACCACAGGAATTCCTGTGCAGGATTAGGCTCCCTCAAGCCTTGGGAGCTACTACCCAGCTTACCAAGATGGTGTCCCTGAAATCTCCAGGGCCCATCTGGGTAAGCAGAGAAAGTTGGAGTATCTGCTTCCTGAGATGCCTGCACTCTCACACCATAAAGTAAATAGACCTCTGCCACTAAATGGCGGCACAAGCTGATACCACTTTTGTCATGGCCACTCTTTGCAGTGCAACAAGGAGTAAGGATGTCTGTTTGCTTGATCTTTGTGCTACCAAAAAATCTTCATAGCAGCACTAAGGCGATAAAAGGTGACATCTATTTGCCCCCCCCCTCTCCTTCCCGCCCCATGCTGGCTGTAGCCCCAGGGGAACCACAGGGCAAGCAGTGGTAAAAAAAATACAACTCAGGGTCACACTTAGTGATTATAAGATGCCTTATGCCAGAGAAGTTTCTTTTAGAGATACTGTTAAGAATGTGGTGTGTATTTTTCACTGAACTTCTCTACATTTGTTAAAATAGTGGGTGTTCTTAATATTCAGTTACCATTAATGTTCTATTGCCATCAGGACAGTAAAGTACTCGTCTAGATTTACTTGTGCACATTACTCTTGTTACTGTTCCACACATTTTGTATGAATTGTATTTATATCATCCCACTACTTATTTTCTTCGCTACTGATTGAAGGGAGGTGTTTAGCTGTGTTAGTATGAAGTCAGGTAGAAGTTAGGGTATGGTAGTACCTATATTGAAACCATACTCAATACAATCCAATCTGTGGATATTTCTTGTTCTGGAATTTCACATTCAGATTTTTTTTTTTAAGTTTTTCATAATTTCATAGACATTCAGGCTGGAAGCAACCCCAGAGGATCATCGAGTCCAGCTCCCTGCCCAGGGGCAGGAAGTCAGCAGAGATCGTAGGAGCTCAGCAAAATAAACATCCAATAATGTCTTGAAAGTGTTCAAAGTGGGTGCTTGAACCACCTCCGGCAGCAGTCTACTCCAAACCTTGGGGGCTTGGACAGTAAAGAAGTTCTTTCTTATGTTCAGCCTGAAACGGTCACAGAGGAGTTTGTGACTGTTCAAGCTTGTCATCCCTTGGGGCACTCTGGTGATCAGACGTTCCCCCAGATCCTGGTGAACACCCCTAATAAACTTATAGGTGGACACCAGATCGCCTCTGAGCCTGCGCTTTTCCAGGCTGAAGAGTCCCATGGCTCTCAGCTTCTCATCACAAGGTCATAGATTCATAGATGTAGGTTCGGAAGGGAACTTGTAGATCTTCTAGTCCAACCCCCTGCCCTGGGCAGGAAAGAAAACTGGGCTCAAATGACCCCATCTAGGTAAATGTCAAGCCTCCTCTTAAAGACCCCTAAGGTAGGACCCAGCACCATTTCCCTTGGAAGTTGGTTCCAGATCCTAGCCTCCCTGACTGTGAAGTAGTGCCTTCTAATGTCTAGTCTAAACCTACTCTCTATCAACTTAGGACCATTATTTCTTGTTACTCTGGGAGGCACTTGGGGGAGCAAGGTCTCTCCCAATTCCCTCTGGTCCCGCCTAGTAAGTTTATAGATGGCCACCAGGTCCCCCCCTTGGCCTTCTCTTGCGAAGGCTGAACAGGTTCAGGTCCCATAGCCTCTCCTCATAGGGTTTGCCCTATGTCCCTAGATCATGCAAGTGGCCCTCCTTTGGACCACTTTGGAGTGCTGTCCACATTGCTCCTGAAGTGCGGCACCCAGAACGGGACTTGGTACTCTAGCTGCGGCCTGACCATTGTCATATAGAGGGGGAGGATCGCCTCCTTGGCCCTGCTTGTGATGTATCTGTGGATGCACAACAAGGCCTACTGACTGTGTCCTTGAATTGTTGGCTCTTGTTCATCTTGGAGTCAGTAATGACTCCAAGATCTCTTTCTGCTACCGTGCTTTCGAGAAGGGAGTTTCCCAGCCTATAGATATGCTACTGGTTCCTACTGCTTAAGTGCAGTACACTGCACTTGCCAGTATTGAATCCCATCCTATTTTCATTTGCCCACCCCTGTAACCTGTCCAGGTCCCGCTGTAATCTGTCCTTCCCTTCTAGCATGCCCACTTCACCCCAAATCTTGGTGTCGTCTGTGAATTTAAACAGGGTGCTGTTATCCTGACCTCTGATCATGGGCGTGGCTCTCCTCTGCACTCTCTCAAGCTTCTCCACATCCTTTTTAAATTGTGGAGCCCAAAACTGGAAGCAGTACTCCAGCTGCGGCCTCACCAAGACTGAGTATAGCGGGAGAACGACATCCCGGGATTTGCTTGAAAAGCATCAATGGATGCAAGCCAGCATTTTGCTCACTTTTCTAACCACAACATCACATTGAAGGTTCATGTTTATCTTGTGGTCAGTCATGACCCTCAAGTCCCTTTCATCTGTAGTGATAACCACTATAGCACTGCCAAGCCTATAAGCATGCTGCAGGTTTTTCCTCCCAAGGTGGAGAACCTTGCATTTTTCAGTGTTAAACACCATCAGGTTCTCATCTGCCCGTTTCATGAGCCTGTCATGATCTGCCTGGATCACCCTCCTGTCCTCAGGTGTGGATGCTTTACCCCAGAGTTTGGTGTCATCAGTGAACTTGGCCAGCCCGCTTCTGATACCATAGTCTACATCACTGATGAAGATGTTAAAAAGTAAGGGCCCTAGGACAGAGCCCTGAGGGACCCCACTGGTCACCAGGCACCACGACAATTGACTTCCGTCAACCACCACCCTCTGGGTCCTGCCGCGGAGCCAGTTCCCCAGCCAGCAGATCATGGTGAGGTCAAGGCCACAGTTAGCTGTTTTATGAAACAACAGCTACCCTAAGATCAGTGATGGAACTTCCAGGAATGTTAAAGTGTTCTTCAGCCAGCTTTTGTATCCCCCTGGAACTGATGTCAAACTGATGTCCATCTTGCATATGGGATTGCCCCATCTGTACAATAATAGAGATGCACCGATATATCGGTCCAATATTACAGACTGAAATTTGGGATGGCTGCGACCCCCATTGTCCCCCGCGTAGCTTCCCTGCTAGCACCGCCGCCACTGCCTGCCCCGAGTGCAGCATGCCCCAGCCCCGCTCACCCCACTGAGAAGAGCCCATCGCAGCCCCAGCCCACAGTTGCAGTGCGCCCTGCCCCGCCCCTCACAGATTCGGGGGCACACGCCTCCCCCCATGTCCTCTTTGGGTGTGCACAGTGGCAGGAGCTGCTCTCCCTCCCCACACCGCCCCCCCAATGAGCCATGGCTCTGTCCCCCACTCTGCCCCAGCTCTGCAGCATCTACTCTGGCCCCACTCCTTCCTTCACTGCAGGGACATTGATCTGCTCCGCCATGCCTCTTCCCTCCCCCCCGCCCCCTTCCACCACAACAGACTTACCAACTGGATGCATCTGTATCAGAAATCAGATCGGTATCGGCCTATATGCCTCCTTAAAAATCGGCTATCGGTACTGGCCTCCAAAATCTCTATCGGTGCACCACTAGTAAATAATTATCTCTTCAGAATAACTTTTATAGAGATTCTATCCAGAGATATTGTTTTTTTTACTAAAAGGTTTGATTTGCTATTAAGTAGGTTCTGCTTTTAAAAACTGATGAATATTGTAGAAAGTATGCTTATTAGCAGCTGAATGATAATTTCTGTCTAATATGACAGTTTTAGTAATTTTCATGTAGAATAATTCTGAATCATGAATAGGACAGAAATCTAGTAGAGGTATTAACTAACTTGTCACCTTCATGGAAGTGACTTGTGTCCTGCATTTGTATGCGTTTTTCTTTCTTCTCCCACTCCTCCAGACTTTTCAGCACAGAAATTAAAAGTGTTCATTGATTCTATACCATCCCTCTGGCTTCAGATGTTTGTTGCAGAAGCAGTCTTCAAAAAATGTTGTTTACAGAGGAACATTATTATTTCTACTGAACCACTTTCTCTTCAGAAAATAGTAAGTAACACATTTGTATTTCTTGATAGCCTAATACATTTAAAAATGTTATGACAGACTTATGAGAAACTTAATCTTTCTTTTTATTTGCCTGCTTCTTCTCTTTTTACTGTGATGGGACATGTTCATTGCCTATGTGGCATTCTGTCCCTAGAGAATCTAAAGAATTTAAATGCAGAATGATATTAAGATGGACTTTATCTTGCCACAGATGTGAGAGGATAGTTCAGAAATGGACAGGACTTTCTTAAGAATCTGCAATAACTTTCTGTAGCAGCTAACATAAGAAAGTATAGTGGGAAAGGACTAGGCACCAATAACTATAAAGATGCAATAGTATATTTAAAATTTAATAAAAATGGCCTGTTGTGTATGATTTAAAAATCAACAAGGTATAAGAGATAAGGCATGTTCTTCCTTTTAAAGTCCTGTAGCATTATACTGAGACGCTAGTTAGATGTTTGATTTCAGGCAGCAGTTTTTTCTCTTGTTTTAATGTTCCATCTCATCCTACTTAGTTAAAACTGTTGCTTGGCATCACAGTCACTGAAAGTTAGATAGGGAACGCATTTACTCAGGTTGTCTCTCACAAACCTCAAAATGATCTGGTCAGAATATGAAAAGGGAAAGCATAGCAGAGCAGAGTTCAGCTGATGTGATCCTTCAGTGGTGTCCCAAATCCCAATCATGGACAACCCTGAATATGAAAGCCACAACAAACTGTTGTGAAAAGGATAGGATTTTTTAATTTATTTTACTTTTCAGCATAAGTATGCTTTAGGCAGAGCATTAGGAAGATATTCTCATATGTCTAAAAATGAATCAAGAAAACTGAAGGTATTTTTGATGTAAGTAATCATCAACAGAGAACCGAAAACTCCAACCTTGTCAGCATTGTTAATGAACCTTTACCTGAGTAATTGCAGTCAATTATGAAAAGTTTTTTTAGTGAATAAAGCAAATTCTCATTCCTTTTTCAGTTTTCCTAAGGTCACAAGTCATTTTTTTCCTATCCCCACAGCAGTGTTAAATCTGTGGCATAGTTTGGCCACCAATTCCCATGTAGTATCTTCCTAGGCAATTAACTCCACACATTGGGACTGAAAGGCCACTTCATAGATGATTGTACAGTGAGGGAGGCGAGAGTAAGGAGGAATCTTTTCTCATTGTGTAGGAAGGAGCCAGTAATTTCAACATCTATAATATCCCATTAGAAGCTATGTCTCCATTCCCTACCTGCTCTTTAGGTGATGTCTTTTTTTCTATTGTGTTTGAAATCCTGGTTTATCAGGGAGTTAGACCCCACTATTGAATTATTATCTTTACTGGAAAACCACTAGATTTCAATAAAAAAAAAAATGTTACAAGTAACCCACACATTAACTCTAGACTGCTGGGAAGAGAGTTAAAAAAAAAAAAAAAGATAAACTAGCACCACCTGGCCTATCTAGCAATAAGGAAAAAAATCCTTCTCTAGTCCTAGGAGGTGATTAACCATGATGTCTACAGTCAGGCCCAAAAGACACAACTCTATGCTGATCCAAGAGGATAGTCTTTCTTCTCATAAAGAGTTGCCCCTGTTCCTGTGGAGTAGTCTAAGAAAAGCTTATATGTAAAGCTGTCCATTAATCCTGGGATCCAATAGGCTTTAGAGAGAGACAAAGTCATCCTCAAAGGGGACATTTTGTAGTAGTTATAAGATTCTTTTTTCCATATTGATACATTACTTGGTGTCTGTGTACACCAATCACTTCAGTAGTAGTTTTAAACTCTTTCTAAGTATGCTCAGGTGTTCTTTTATTAAATACAACAAAAGGAAAATGAATAGAAATTTCTAATTACCAAGTAAAGTCATAAAAAATTAAAGAAGAAACATTACTCTTGCAACAGGTTCGTTCCTATTTACCTGCTTTAAGGGAACTGGGTATGCGTGAGACAGTGAAAATGCAGAATGTGAAGAAACAGAAAATAGGGCAGTGGCCATGCCCTCAGTCTCAAAGGGCATTACTGATGCTAAATGGTGATAAGCAGAACCAAGTCGAAGGGCTGCCTGATCTACCGTAAGTAATACCTATAACATCACCAGTTCTATTCTGCTTTGGGGGACAGCTGCTGACCTGACACATTTCTTGAACTTTATGTGACCTGTTTTGTTGTCTGCAAATTATTGTGACTGGCAGAAAACTCCATTTTAAACCTGAAACACATCTGGACTGCATTTTTTCCTTCCCTTAGTATATATACATATTGGAGCCCATTTATTTCTCCAACAATAACATAAAATGCTTTCTTAAATAAACTATTCAAAAATTACCTTTAAAAAATCTCTGCATATCAAGTATGTATTTTAACAACTATTGATAATATAATTAAGATTAAATTCCAGAAAGTCTCTACAGCACTAACACATATTACGGCTTATGTTCGTGCTCTGTTTACCAGTAGGTATATCTTCATCGTTTCTAAAAAAAAAAATTAAGCACATCTAACAAAATACACTTATTATTGCTTGCTTTCCTTTAAGTGAAATAATCTGTAGTAAGAACCCTTCATTGTCAGAGAAGTTAAGAGTGACAGCAGAAGTTGAAGCATTACACACCAAAGAGAATCATCAGTCTATGGTTAAAGACATGCGCCTTTACAAGACTAATATTAAAGGTATTTTATGTTTTGCAATTATATTAAGAACTTTACATGCCTACAATCAGTACTTTCAGGTTTAACACGTGCCCTGCTGACTGCTGAGCTAAAATGATGGCTGGTGTCCAAGAATTACTTCCTCATGTTTCATGTGTTGTTTTCAATGCTCATTTGAGAGAAATAATTTTATTCATGGTAGAATAAAGCTGCTTTCTCTACATACTCCCCTCCCCCAAATATTAAAATACAGTGTACAGCTTGTGAGCTCATTCCAGTCTTGCCCGCCTTACTTTACTAATCCGCCTCAACCTGTGCTTGGTAGGATCAAAGTTGTCTTCTGATTTGAAAGTATAATTCAGTCGTCATCTCTTTCAGTCCTAGACATTTTGTGAACAAAGACTGAGGAGTATGCTATGTTACATAGCTGTGTTAAGCATATGGACTGTTTTCTTCCAGGCATTGAGCCCAGACTGTGAAAGGCATTTGGCTTTTAGTCTTAACTATACTGGAATCCAAGCACCTAAGAATGAATAGCACTGCAGTAATTCACTCAGGCCCCACTTACTACACAAATTCAATAAAATGCGCTCTCTCCGGCTAGTATCGCTTGCTGGAACTCCCATTTTTATTATTTGAACCTTACCTATAGTATTTTTAGTCCAAATATATTTATCATAATGACGCCCAACGGAGAACTGAGGTAAAATTGGCAACAGAAACCCTTCATCTTTCAAAGGATTACGTTTAGAGTTGTGAGAGAAACACTGGAGGATAAAGACCTCAGTCATATCAGAGATTTAAAAAGAGAGCTTCAACAAGAGAGCTAGGCCACGCACTTCAAAAATTGGTGCCTTTTTTCTTCACTGCTTCTTCATGTAAAGTTAATGAGCAAAATTAATGTGACTGATTGCTTTCTTTTTTGTTTTAAACAAGGGAAGCAAACTAAAAAGAGTAGGACCAAAAACAGGATCAAACTCTTCATTTCCCTGCTAACATCCTGAGCACTGTTTCTGTTGAAAGGAATTAGTATGGCACTTAGATTTTTGTAGGGACTGTGTCAGTGGAATCAAAATTAATCTAAAAGCACAAGCAGCAGAGAAGTAGTCTGATGTAGACATTTCATCACTGAATTGCCTGATGCTGCATCATCTTTCACCTGGCTTCAAGATTTTGCTCTGGCTCTTGTTCAGGCAATCACTTAGTGAAACCAAAATAGTGTATTGCATGTCTGAAGTTTTGAATCACACCGTTTCCTTACCTTCAAGCAGCAGCTCTCAGTCTCTTGCTGTTCAGTTTTCCACACTCTTGTCAGCCGTAAATGGTATGAGGGTTTATCATCATTATTATTAATATTATTATTAAAACTCCTTTATTTATCCATCTCTCTCTCTCTTTCTTTCCACTACTGTAGCCAAGTCAGACAGCCTATTGAGAGACAGCAAACCATCTGTTAGCAGATTTGAAGTTCTGAATTATACTTGACTATGTAAAGGCACTCGTGCTTAGCCAGAAACATTCATTTGAATTAAGCTATAAATGCTGTGTAAAAAGAACCATACATTTCAACATAGGTTCATGAATAAATTTAAGGGAGGGCAACTACACTCTAAACTTTTATTGCTTCAAAACCCAGTATTTGTGGTATTCTGTGATCATTCAGTGCTTTTATAGTGTGATTGAAGCTTTAAACCTTGAACTGGGGGGAGATAATTCCTGTGTTAAACCTTTTGCAGTACAATTTCATTGCTGGATTTGTGATGGAACAGAAGCTCTGTGGGGTTTTTTTGATTTTTTCTTAAAAGATGGTTAAACAGGACAAAGGAAAATCTTACTCATTATTGAATTTTCTGGCGCATAGCCAGATTTCCTAGTTCTGTGCACTTTGATTATTTTCTTTAGTAGCTATCTTGCCTAGTCTAGTACAATCTATTAATTTTTTATGGTAGGAGAGACAGCCCTGCATATAGCTTGCATAAGAAACAAAGTGGAGAAATTGATTCAGCTCCTCTCTATCCCTGGACTAGACATTAATGTTAAAGGTAAGTTATTTTCTGTACTCAACCAAAATATTGAGACTAATAAATAATTTTTGTAATTTTAATTTGAAATGCAAAACTTCACATTTTAGACAGGATTTAAAAATAATCATAATTGCTTTTCATAATATGGAGTCAGGACTTAAAGATTTTATGAACTGATATCCTACATTTTGTAGGAAGATGCATCATAATTTACTAACCATATCGTCTGTCAATAACTAAAAATGCAGTTTAAAAAAAAGCTAATTTTCAGTAATTTTTACTTTTAATATCAATTGCAGTTTTAGTATAAATAAGGAATACTGTTTCTTTTAAACAGCCCAGCTTTCTTTAAAAACTAGAATGGTAATATTATGAGCTTTTACAGTAATTTTTGCTTTTTAAAAACTTCCCTTGATTTATAATTCAGACCATGCTGGCTGGACGCCTTTGCATGAAGCCTGTAACCATGGCAGCACAGTGTGTGTCCGTGAAATTTTGCAACGTTGTCCGGAGGTAGACCTGCTCAGTCAAGTGGACGGGGTGACTCCTTTGCATGATGCACTGTCAAACGGACATGTAGAAATTGGCAAGATGCTACTTCAGCATGGGGGTGAGTGCATTTATGCTAAACTGGTTTAGAGAAATTATCCAGTGTTAGATGAGTCCATGTGAAGTCCATAGCTTTCTTCTTAGGAGATGGTAAAATGCAGTGATTGTTTAAAATAAAATAAATTTTGAAAAGTGGACTGTTTTGAATGCTAGAGAGAGAAATATTACCCTTTTCTCACTTATTCAGATTGTCATCAAAACAAATATGTAATTAACATCAAATATACATGACCTGTTATTCCTATATTTAAACATTAAACATACGTGTGGTTTGTTTAAAATGTTGTACACTCTGATGACAAGATTCAAATACAGTTCTTCAACTCACTGGTGAATGAACAAAAATTATCTAACTACTAAGTAATTTTACAGATATTTTTGTTTTGATCTATATTGTAATGTTATAGACAGAGAGAGATTTACATGTCCAGATTTCTACATGATATATATTTCAATGAAAAATTATTCGGCATCTCTAAAAAAAAACTGTGACTATCCCCAAAGAAAAAATTGCTAGGAAATTAGTTGAAGAAAAGACCATTTTGTAATTGTGATAGCTGCTGCTTGGGAGGGATAATGATGATTTGGGATACCGTAGCTTTACAATCAGTCATTGCTTCTTATACACTTTACTAATCATACTTTTCACAGTTTTTTTCCAGTGACAGGAAGCTTAAATCTTATTTTGATAAAAACTCTACACATTAAATTAACCAACCATGTTTATGAGCTAACTAAATACAAATAACTCTTAAAAGAGACAGTTGATATCTAATTCATCTCCTAAAAGAAAGATTTATGTTCCTTATCCTGTTCATACCTACTGTATGTATCAAACTAATTTCTGCCCAGTAAATGTGTCCAGACCTTTGTAAAAGAAATCATTCTGCATATAATGCAAAGGAATGCACTGTATTTAGATGGCTTATAACTCAATTAAGCTGGGAGAGACAAAATTATATTTGTTTTTTGGCAGAGACTTCTGTATTTACAGTCTTCTCCTGCCCCCTAAAGGCTACTTATGTTGGTTTTACAGACACCATTTCATAATCAATACATTCCTCTGCTATTCTACGTCTGCATGTTTGCTGAGCATCAGTGCTATGTCTCCCGGGTGTTTTATTTATCTACTGAACCATGTAGCTGACATGCCAAGCCAATACCTGGCCTCACTTCAATCGGTCTAAGTGATGCAAGAGCCAATATTATAGTAAGCCCAGCTCTTCAACAGAGAATGGCATTGCACTGACAGATGTGCATTTTTCCTGCGCCTTGTGAAGAATAGGCAGTGGATGATCCTGTTGTCCTAGGGGAGGAGCTCTACTTGCACTTGCATTCATCAAGGTCTTCTGGCAACTGTAGAGGCTGAATGCGGCCTTATCTTTGCCTTTGTCACATTCTGGATTTTGGCCTGTCAAGTAGTTTGACACCAGCATGGTAGAGACAGCGTTATACATTCAATGTAAATTCACTCAGGTTCGATAACTGTAATTTGGAGCATTTTTTAAGTAGCTTTTTAAAAATCTTTTCCTCAAAAAACTTGCAAAAGTTATGTAAATATCTTGCATAATTATTGGTGTTAGAATAAAACATTGTTATACACACTATTAGAATTAAAGCGGCATAAGAAAGTCAGAATGTACTATGTACATATGTAGGGCTGTGTATATAGTACAGTTATCTTTTAATGCATTTAAAATATAATTTTTTTAATAGGAGACTGGCAAAGAGAAGTTACGTGAAAGCAACTGTGCCTTTTTTTCACCACAGATTTACAGCTTAAAAGTGCAAAAGTGTAAAAAGCATTTAACACTTAAATGCTTAAGTGTTCACTCTTGAAGATGCCACTTGTTATGCATTAGCCTAACTCATTTTTTTTTCTTACAAATTTAACTTAGTAAATTTGTATACTGTTACAAAGCGGGCAGTTCTGTTCTAGTAATCAATTTGGGGGTTATTTAAAAAAAAGAATCTAGCATGTATAGACATTTTGCCCATTTATTTAAAACACAGTTTATTAAAGTACCTAACATCTGCATTACAAAAATTGCTAAAAACAACTATTGTACCTAAGTGATTAGTAGTTAAGAGGAACCTGGGTTATTTGGAACAAGTTACTTGATCTGTCTGTGTGTTAACCTAACCAGCAATATAATAAGCCAAAATCACCACCACACTGGAATTAAATGTTGTGTTTGGGCATATCTTCAGCAGGTGTACATAACTGATGCTAAGAATTTTTAATGAATTTTGACCTTAGCAACACTTTAATAAAATAAATGTCATTTTTATGCATGCTGTATGTTGTCACTAAGTTTTGGGAGATAATACTTAAACAGGTGGTTGCTTTTTTCCCAGATATTGTTATGCTTTTTAAATAGTAAAATAAGCAGATAAAGAAAGGCACAACTAATAAGACAACTGACTTGAAGTTTCCCTCTAACATGTCTCAGCTGTGCAGTCAACATGCAACCAAGGTGTCACTATAACTTAGTACAAAAACAGGTTATAAACAGACCCCTAGCTGCTGGCTTGAAAGTACTGTTACCGTTAACCGTTTGTATTTTTTCTGCAGGACCCAAGCTCCTACAGCAGAAGGACTCTTCTGGAAAATTCCCGCTGGATTATGTGGAATCCATACCAGTCAAACAAGAATTTTTGGATATTGTTCACCCAGAAGAGACCGTTGAGAGTTTCTCTAAACATGTAGAAGATGATTTCCACAGCCAGCAAACAGAACTTTGGTTGATTTTATTTAGTAAGATGTTGCTAAATATTTGCTCTGTTTATAACCTGCCTTCACCATTTACTTTGGCTTTTAAAGAACTAGGGTGCTCAAATTCAGTTCCATTAGTGGTTAATGATGGCCGAAAGTTGAAAAATAGCTTTGTTGCTGATTGGTTTGTAGATCTTTTCACTAGAGAGCTAGAAACTTTCCAAAAGCTTCCAAACTTTCTTCATACAATATCTATGGACCTACAACATTTTTCTGGAGAACAAATGGAAGCCTTATTAGCAACACTGGAAACTATGACAAAAGCAACTCGGCTGTCTGCATT
>JAGPOW010002514.1:11327046-11344081 GCA_030014935.1 Caiman crocodilus | reverse complement strand
ATCTTTCTAATAACTAAGATTGATTTTTAAATGTTTTCCATTGGTTCAGTGTTGAGTTAGGTTCATTCTTGTGAACACTGAGGGTGTGAGGGACATTGTATGTCCCAACACCAGCAGAATTTAGGGGCTGCTTGCCCTTTTAGTGTTATAAAGCTTTGTTAATTCTTCCCACTGGCAGAAGCTGTATTCAGGACATTCTGAACCAGTGCATCTTCTGGCTGCCATTGCCATGTGACAAATGGCTTCTGCTCTTTAGCTTGAACCTTATACCTGGCTTCCTCAGCAAGGGAGAACTCATTTGCATTAAGTTAAACCCCTCCTTTTTTACACTCTGTAAATTTTCTGTCACTACGTAGACCATAATCAGTACTGGCTTCAAAGTCTATTGACCCGTAACTTAATCTGGTAACTTCCAACGTATAAGTATAGGCCTGTTTTATGCAACTAATCTTCTGAATATTTGTCAATAAATAAAAAATGTGTGGGGAAAACAACTTTTAATCACAATCTATTTTTCCTATACTATGTAGAAGTGTTTCTTTTCAGGAAAATATATTAAAAATGTAGTACTTAGATACTTTAAGGTATGATAATTTTTTAATTAAAATCTTAATTTTTATGCTGTACATATATATTAATTGCTAGAAGTTCCCATATTTTCATAGCAAACTGTTCGTGTAGGGATGCCATTGAACTCAGTTAACTTATTTTGTGCCTGCTCATTTGTCTTAGCCTGCAGTATGTTCAGCTTAAAGTCTGGTTCAGATCACCATTTGTGCTAGGACTTTGGTTGTTTTTAGCTAGCTGAACAAAGAAGGTTTAATGGTAGTCAAATCACATTTCTGCTTCCCAAATTACTACAACTGCTGATGGCTAGTTCAGCACTGAACACGAGTTATAGGAAGGTTGATAGTGCTCTAACCTATATAAGTTTTCATTTCATTCTTAGATCTGCTACACTGGCAGGGTTCACCAGAATACAAATGCTCTTACTGCACTCTGAGGCATTCCTTGGGGGCATAGGTGGTGGTAGTGGAGGAAATGTAGATCTGGCTTTGATAGTAGGGAAGTTCTGGATGGACTACAAAGGGCAGTTTCACAACAGGTTCCTGCCAGTTATTGGCCATCAAGCTCTGGAGTTTTAGCTTAGTGATTCACTAAAGTATGGACTTCCTTAAAAAACTACAGCCTCTTAATGTTATTCTGTTACTACAAACTCATGAAGACTACATCAGATAAATCCTCTAAACTAGTAAACTAATCATCTCACCTAATTTAGGATGTGAATTTATACACTGTTAACTTGGTTACATCTATTAATCAATTACAGAAAACTGGACAAGTCGTGAATCATCTTCCACAGGCACAGAAGTATTTTGTGCAAGGAGCTACTATGATTCTGGTGCCTAAAAAAGTTTGGAAATTAGAAAGAAGTAGAGATTTTAGGGAGGCTATACTTGTACAGCTACCTAGCAGTAAAGGATATCTTACTACTTTTTCCTCCCTGTTCCTCTGCACAGATTAGGGAGTGAAAAACATTTGCCCTTAAATAAAGAAGAGAAAGAAATACTGCTTTTACAGGGGTATTTAATGATGAAATCTAAATGTGATTTGATAACAGATTAGGAATCACTTCCAGATCTTCAGCTCTTAAAAGGAATTGCAGATTAGCGATTGTTCAATTTTCAGGTCTTCTATAGCAGTAACTTTTGTCTATTAAAAAAAATAAAAAGTAAGGTTGTAGATAATAGCACCTACTGGAATTAGTGTTGTTTGACTAGAGGGAATAAGTTACATTGATACAGCTGGCTGATGCACATTAAAACTTCCATTTAGCTTTCACACAGCTAAGATATATGATCTCCTGGCACTTTATCCACTAAAGATGTGCAGGCTGTTTCAGTCTTGGAACCAGATCTTCATTACAAATGTTCAGTGGTTATTAATGACTGATTACGTTTGTTTTAAGACATGTCACAGAACATGCTGCTTAAGTAAGGCTAGAGGGTCTATGCAGGTTGGATATGTAAGTGCTTCATCAGATACTTAGAGTAACAAAACAACTAGGCAATCAACCAACCTTCACTGCATATGAAATGGCATAGTAACTGTAACCCTCTAGTGTAATGCCTGGTTAGAGAAAAATATGAAAGGAGTCTGATGTTAAACCTTGCAAGAAATGCAAAGCATGCAGTTAAAATGATAGTACTTAATTGGATTATTTTTAATCATGAATTTGGGAAATAATCATAGTGGAAAACAAAGGGATAAAATAAAAATAATTTTAAGAATCAATCACTAAGACAGAGATGACAATTATAATGGCATTCTGTTGACTTGTTAGAGAGAGATACTATTTAATAAAATCACTCCCTAGACTTAGCATTCAGTCAGAGATGTAACTTTCATTTTAAGGTTTACATATTTCTGTTTGCAAGTTACTTTAAATATATCTATCTACTCTGTAGCATCCAAAGAGGTGAAAGAACATTATGGTTCCGTAATCAAGCTCTTAGAATGCCAGAAGTAGTATTGCTCATGGAAATGTAATTCATCCATCTTGTGTGTCTATAGTCCTTAATTGTGTGCTCATACAATTTTTTCCCACTCCTTTATACATATGTACTGAATGAGGCTGTTTTGTACAAGACCCCAACAGTGTTTATTGCAACAGGTGGAAAGTGTGAAATGAATGAGATGGGAAATTGCAGGAAGGAAAGGGACAGTCTCATGATTAAGACAGTTGAATGCACCCTGGTAAACTAGATCCTATCTAGGCATCTGTCAGAGTTCCCACATGATTCTAGTCAAGTCATTTAAAGACTAGACATCTTCAGAGGTGGTGACTAATGTAGTAGGCACTTCTGATCCTAGTCTCGCTGCCTCTCAGTACCTACTCATCTACTAGAAGTGGTATAAGAGTAAGTTTATTAATTGTTAAATCACTTGGGGGGGAGAGTTAACAGACACCTCATGAAGAAATAGCTTTGTCTTCAAACCAGGGGTTGAATCATGCACTTTTCATAAGATAGAGACATACATGGCAGTAGAGAAAATGGAAGAAATTCAATAGCCGCTTATTAAGTGAAGGCTGTCCGTTCTTTGTGCTGAATGAGACAAGGCCCTGGAAGGGGAAAAAGAAAATGACAAATAGGTGAACATGCAATTAAAAACTAATTAACACAGCTTTCTCACTTGGGAAGTGGATTAGAATTTCATGGGCTATCTGTAAATTCTTGCATTTGCCAACTTGGAAGATTTAAAATATCCATACGGTATGTTCTGCACACAGCTTTCTCAAACTTACATCTGAACCTTCAGTCACCTCCCCTTCCAAACCATGTTTCCTGTTACTATTTTCCTTTCTCTTTCTCTGGGCTATCCCATCTCAGTCCTTCCCTCCCCCTACCATGACTTTTCCAAGTTTTTTAGCAATCTAATCCCAGCCAGCTCTCTCATACTATCTCCTTGTCAAATCTGTCTTCTCCTCTCCCATGTATTCTTCCCTTTTAATCTGTTTCTCCCTGTCAGGTTCCTCATCCAGTCTCAGTTTTTTCCCAGCTTTGGTCTGTGTCCTCCCCCACTTCACCCCTTTCCCCTCTATATTCTAAACTTACATTCCTTGTCCAGCTCACCCCCTCTGTACCCTCATTCCAAAGTTAGGTTCCAGTCTCAGTCATAACCAGGGAAGCCCAGCTTTGCTCCTTTAGCATTGACTCCAAAGCAGAAACTTGAGAGGATGAGGTTTGCTTTATGCCTATAAGTAGGGGGACCATGGTGGTGTTAAACAACTTCTGCATCTCCTGATCTCTTGCTTCTCCACTGAATAATTCCTCATGGGTTTGTGATGATGTGCACTGAGCTGAGATAACAGCATGTCAGGGTCTGCATGGGTGACCTTAACAGTTCTTTTTCTCAGTTTCTGTATAGGGGATTCCTTTTCCAGTCTCCTTTATAATGTTTGATGTCTAAAAATAGGGAGGGGGGGAGCTTCTGTTTTATCACCTAATGTAATTTATTTTAACTCTACCTTGTATGTTTTCAGGAGAGCATATCACAAAGCTATACCCAAGATTCTAAATTTAACTTTTACCTAATGCACAGCATACATTTCTCATTAACTTACTAAAATGTAACGTTTTTGTGGCAAAGCACCAACACTTTTAGGTGAAATGTGTAAAACTTGCAGGTATTAATGTGAAATAATAATTGCAACAGATTGAGACCAACTAAGTTGACAAAAGGTTATCTATTTTCCTTCCTGGTATGCAGGAAATTCTTGTGGTACTTGCTTTCATTTTAAAGCAGTTTCTTCCTGCCACACAACAGCTTTTTATCAGGTTTCTCCACTTGAAAAGTATTTCCTTATAACCTTAGGCCCCTAACTGTTCTCACTGTTTTTCTGGCTAAGTAGAACATGTTCACAGTGCTTTCAAAACATGTTAATACCCCTTTTCTCAGTGGAGAGAGGGGTATTTCTCCCAGGCACTTAGCACAGTCTACAGTATTCTCACTCCATGCCAACAAGGGTGAGAATCTTAAGTTTATACACATACTTATACCCAGTGTGACCCTCATTGATGGTTCACTATTGTTCAATAGTTCAACAGCTCAGTGTGAAAGTACTCCCTGGTGTTGTCAAACGTACACTGATAAGAGCCAGCAATGTCAGGCAAAGATATTGTTTGAACCACTGTGTTGTTAGTAAAAATTGTTTCAGAACAGAGTTTTGACTTAGTGGTTTCCTAACATGCATTATTTGCCTTTCACATTGCCACATAAATAGAAATAATATATGCTACTGCATTTATACAATTTTTTTTTCCATCTACTGAAGTCCTTCTAAGATATTTTACAGCATGCATTTTGGATCTATCTTGTTTTCAAACATTCATTCTTTAGTTACTAATCAGCTTACTTAGAACAATTCCAGCTAATTAAGAGTGCAGTCCTGTACAGTGTTGCACAAACCTGTTGTGCTGTTTAAATAATATATTTTGTTGGCAATTAACTTTCCAACAATTCCAGTATTATTGAAAGTTTGTGAGTGTTAAGAGCTAGACAGAAGTAATGTTAATTTGGATTAACAGGTAGCTTTGTGACTACATTTACAGCTCAGTCCACCAAATGTACAATACTTATGGATGTTTTTATACATGCTCCAGGGCTGGGAGGGGTGCTTTAATTAGAGTGATTTTGAGAGCCACCCTAATTAAAGCACCTTGAATGTCTCATGTATCAGCGTCCCAGGACTTCAAAATGGTGGCAGAAGCTTTTCAAATAAGTGCCTCCACTGCCATTGTGAAGCATGGGGATGCTGATACACAATACGCAGAGGGTGGTTGGAGCATGGTAATTACCACACTCCAGCCAACTCAATTAATCCAGTCTGCACTGATGCACGTCAGAACAGCTTCCCAGCTTGTGTACAGGCACCCTATGTTCCTTGAAACTAGTGGTTCTTAAAGCTTTCTAAGGTAAATAAATATAGTAAGATTTCTACATACTTTGCTGTATATTTATTTTCGAGATGAGGCTTTAAGAAGTCCTGTCCTTCGTAGATTTTAAAGATCACGTTGTAGTTACTCAGTAATACTGTTTCCAATATTGCATTTAAAGTTCTAGCATATACACATTTTATGCAATATTGTAGTCTCACCAATTCTGCACAAAAGTAATATCACCCCCCCACACCCATTTCTACTTACCGCTTCCTTTTATACACCCAAGCATCACATTGGCCCTTTTTGGCTACCTTATACAGAATACCTAGTCCATTCAAAGCCCTAGATTCTTTTCAGGATAGGAACAGACATTGCATTTGTCCTGGGACAAATTGTGCTTATGTTTGTTTTAGACCAGAAATGTCCTGGGATTGGCATGTACACACATCATTCTAACCACAGTTCAGTGAGCTGCAGAATGCACAGTCCCTTTTCTACAAATGATTTGATGCAGTCCAGGGATAACCAGTCAGCTACACTTCATGATGTCCTAGGACAAAATGATGTCTGTTTGTAGCCTCCGAGTAATATATATCAGGGACAGTGAACTCCTTTCTCCCCGCCATCATTATATATGACCTGCATTCCTTTGCTTTTCTATAACTTAGTTTTTAGCTGTAATAAAATACATGCATTTGAATGGGCCCAGCTTACCAAGCAATCCAGATCACTCTATAACTACCATCTTCATTATCTTTCTGCCAATATTTGTCATCCACAAATTTAATCAGCAGTGATTTTTACATTTACTTCCAGATATTAAATGAAATTTTTGAACAGCATCAGTCCCGAGGGACTATCACAAGGAGCACCCCATTCAACAGTTATTCTCCATTAGCTACTATTTTTAAGATCTGTCAGTTAACTTGTTCTTAAATCTATTTAACATGTGCTTTAATGATACTACATACAGCAAATTTTTAATTTAAGCTAAGTCAAACATCTTGCAAAGTACATTAAATCTTTGTAGATATCTTTAACAACCAAACTTCTAGTCTCCAGTGGGGAAAAAAAACCCCTCAGGTTTGTTTAAGAAGTTGTTGTAAGAGATGTTCTCATTAGGTACCATTGGTAACATATTTCTGTACTGTTTGGAAACTGAAAATACCACTTTTCCTTTATCAAAAATGCCTCCTTCTCAGAAGAACTCAGTAATCGTCAATGGAATTTGCCCTGCAGGACAGGAAATCCCTTCTGAAATTTTTAAGGCTTGAAGAATACACTGAATATTGGAGTATATTTTAAAAGGATGCTTTAAATGACTAATACAATTACTTTAAAAATGCATATGGGCTTGGTTCAGTAGGACTGGGCACTGTTATCTATTTAAACTTGCTAGGAATAGGGAAAAATAGAAAATATGTGTTCTTTGCCAAGCTAGTTAGTAGGAATTACTATCATAGACTGCTACATTCAAAGAGATTATAAATTTGGAAAAGAAGAAAAACAGGTATAGGAAATGAGGGTATAAACAGAAAAGCATTACATGTTTTCTTAAATTCAGATGAACAACATAACAGTCTAGGATGCAACTTGCAGTTTTCTCCATCAAAAACTCCACCGTGGAGTACTACTCCATTGGCACCAGAAAGCTGTTATTAATCTTGAATGTAAATGAATGAAAACAAAAACAACTGCCACTTTATGAAGCTTGTTAGTCTCGGAGAGTGTGACCCAAAATGTTGTCTGTCATTGTCGGGCACTTTCATATAGTAAAATAAAGTCTAAATTAATGAACAATACTTCTCAGCTCTCATAATTTATCTTTTATGCTTTTCATAGCTTAAAAAGGATCTCTTGATGAGGGCCTCTTATTTTGCTATCAGCAGCACAAAACTGACTTTGCTCACATATTTACAAATAGCATACATTTTGATCAGATTCTCCTAATCTGTGCTAAGACAACAATATTCAGGTATCTTTTTTTTCAGACAACAGTTGAATTGAAAATGTATTGAAGATCAATTTGGGAGTGATGCAGTGATTTCTTTGTAGTATAAATATAGCTGTTACCTAACTAGACCAGTATAAACATTCTTTTCAGCTTTAATAGTGATTATTTTGCTAAACCTGTCACTGTTCCAGTTACACATTTATTCTTCAATCTGGCATTTTCTATTTCTCATTGATGGTGTGGTACTAACACAAATTCTGATCTTTTTAGGGTGCTTTTTGGTTAGTTTCAAATGAGGTTTTATGTGTTATCTTACATGTCACAAGAATACCTCTAAAGGTACTGATTTTTTTCTTTGAGAAGGAATTTGATTTGGCAGTTTGAGATGGTCAACCAATCATTAGTTTAAACCTGTTCAAAGCAGACCCTCTCTGTGTGGGGGACATGCTATCTATAATGGCTCTTAAACTGCTAAAGATTGAACTTTTTCATATGGATACCATGTGGATTTATGATAACATATCTTCTCTATCAGCCCCTTCTGATTTTAGGAGTGTTCATGGAACATGAAGAATTACTTGTTCCCTGATGGGTCTTTTCAAACTCAACACAAAAAAGCAGGGAGGGAACTGATAAGATTAAACGGCGGGCACACTTATCAAAGGCTCTACCATAGATGTATTTGTAGGGAGTGCACTACTGTTATTAAATTAGGTTCTTTTTTCTTGACAAATCCAGAATAAAATGCTTTCAAATGTGTATTGTACTACAGCAGTATCAGGTTTAAGAGAAAAAGCTTTGAAATTGTATTATCTAGTTTGCCTACAGTGAGTGCTAGCCATGAGTAATACTGCAGGTTTACTGTCTGTCCTGTCAAAGGGTGTTAATCTCATGCCTTTGGAGGTGATTGGAAAGAAAAAAAAGAGCTGCTTCAAAAGAACTGGAAGTAGGTGAATGGTCACTATTTGTAAATGTTTGCCTTTTATCATTTCTAAGAATATTTTTCCCTTTTCTAAACAGGCATAGTAATCAGAATCAAAACTGTAGAATCACCATCACAAAATGAATCAGAAATACAGATCTGTTGGGTAAATGTGCAGGGCCAAATCTTTTTGGGGCTCAGCTGTTCCAACAATGGAATCTGGAAACTTGTGTTAAGGCATCTAGGTTTCCATGTGTAGCACACATCTCCAAATGGGATCCACCACTGCCAAAACAAATGCATAGAAGCTGCCTTGTAGTCATCACCCTGAACACAGTGGTGCCTAGTGCTAACCAATAGGAAACAGAGGAAAAAACAGTCTCTCTCAAAGACAGCCCTTTACTTGGGGGTATGAAAAGGCATCTCCATCTGCTTGGGATCTGTAGCCCAAAACCTGATGGTAAGTGCTTACAATGTGCCTTTCAAAAACAGAACAAGGCTCACTCCTGTGTTTTAAGACATGGGTCACCCCACTTTATCCAGCAGACTGTTTGTTAAAGCACTTGGCCCTGATGTGGAAGATCTGGGTTAAGATCTTTCAGTTCCCTTAAGCAGTAGTGTAATTAGGGGTAGGTGGGAGGGGCATCTGTCTCAGCTGCCAAATTAAAAGGGGTGCCTTTTGCCCCCTGGTGTCTGTGCCCTGCAGCAGGAGTAGCTTGATGGCTTACCCAGAGTGGCACCTTCAAAACGGTGCCTAGTAGCAGCAGATGCTGCTTTAAGAACAACAGCCAGGACCAGCAGAGAACATGGCAGCAGTAGCAGTAACTTGAGCAGGAACTGTTCAGGAGTTATAGTATAGGTAAGACTGCTGCACCCCTCCCTTCTCACCCCACCTGTCCCTGTTTCAGAACTGCAGGTTTGGCCTGTGCACCAAGTCTGCTGCCCCTGCCCTTAAGGGATTCACACCTCCCCTGTGGTTCATCCAGTGGTTAATGTAAAATACATAAAGACAGGAACCAGGTTTCCACACTCCCAAAGTAGTCATCAGGCTAGAAAACAATGTTCCCTCTTGAACCCTGTTTCCATTTTAACCTTGAATTTTGTATGTGTATGGGCACTTAAGCACACATGTGCATGTACAGTAATATATGTTTTACGTAGGGGTTGAGTATGGAAAGTGCCCCATCCTAGAAATGCCACTGGTTAGGATGTTCTCCTAGGAAGGACGGAGAGAGCTTGCAGCTTGGAGTCCCCCCACTCTGGGGAAAGTTTTGAACTGCTACCTCCTACCTTGTTACTTTACCCAGACTCTTTAATGCCTAAATATTTCACACAATACTTTTTACAACATGGTTTATGGAAATATGTCCTTTGCCCTGAAAAACAGAACAACTGGATAGGAATAGTGAAAAGGAAAGGAAGTGCCACCAGTCACCCTGCTTAAACCTCTGTGGAGACTCCAAGCAAAGGGTTGACTGGGCTTTTCCATTCCTTTTCATTTATCAAGGCTGATTGCATCCCATTCTCTTATGGGTTATTCAGAGCCAAAGGCTCTTAATTTTGTGTTTCAAAAAATGTTTTTATCTAGTTCAGTATTTTACATAGCCTATATAATTGCTTGAATTTGGTAGCAGGCTGTATTATTTATTCCATAACTGAAATTAAATGGCCAGACTTCATTGTGAAAGATTGGCATTGTTGCCATTCGAAAACAATTAAGGTTGTTTTTCACAAGTTACCTAGTGACTTATTTTGCAGCATAGCCCTAAGCAAGGCACTGGTGTCTCCACATCGCTCGCTTCCAAACCAGTAGTGCTGCTACATGGACATAGTACAGCGGACACGTTAACTGGTTCTATGAAGTGACAGTGTTAATTAGGTGTACAAAGATCCCCAAGTTACTGAAAGTCAAGGGGACTTCAGTGCTTTTGAAAAATGTTGCCATAGGTCTGTTTACCTTTGATAAAGGACATGGCACAAATAGATCCAATTTGTGAGAGAATGCAAGATTGTGAAACTGTTTTGAACAAACAGCATGCATTTGGAAAAATACCAAAGTTCATTCATAGATTGTCACTGAAAAAAGGATAAGCGAGTAAAAATAAGCGTGTGCATGTACTAGTTCTCCAAACGTTGAATATTGAGTTATTTTCAGTAGATCAGGGTGTTGCTTGGTGTGTGCACATGTGTTAGGTAGCTATGAAGTGTAAGGTAAAAGGTTGATGATGTGTAGTGTCAGCTGAAGATGCTCAAACTAATACAATATATCAGTATAGGAACAGTCCAGACTGTCAAATATCAACTGCACCTCACCTTTCATTGACTGTGTATCAAAGTACAAAGAAGGGTTTAATTTTCAAGCCGAGACACAGACAGTATCCAGGAAATTCAAAATAGTTCATCCTTAATGTGTGGAATTATTTTCCTTTTTCCAATGGATTTTTTCCAATGGATCGTTTAATTTAGTGCTCATGAAAACTGAGGGACTAATACACCAGTGTTAGCTAGGAGTAGCAAGGACAGACATATAAGCCTCCATGTAGAGACTTGACAGTGCACCTAAATCCCCATATGCAATAATCCTGTTCTTATCCTGATTACCATCAGGATGTGCCAGGCTGCACAGCGATCCTGTGATCTGAAGGATTGGTGGACACTTAACCCCACAGCTTGTCCCCAAAACAGGCTGAACGCAGTTCCCCACTACTGCACTACATCACTGAGGATCTCTCTCACCCTCTTCCCTTCAGCTTAAATTAAAAATCTAAATAGCAGACCTAACTTTGAACTTCCTGGCATTTGACAGTTTGTACATCAGCTACAATTGTAAACCATTTAAAATGTCATTTTCTTTTTAAATGTCATTATGTTTGTTTTGGAAAGAGTGTGGTCAAAGCACAGCTTCAGCATTGCCCTCTAGAGAAAAGGGCCAAATTGTTTAAAAAAAAAAAATTTAAATCACAGTAAGTAATTAGGAGCAATAGGACTTAGCACAAGACCAGACTAGTGCAAGGGGAAAATATGTTTCAAGCTGGAGAATTCACTAGTACAGAGGGCAGCAATGCTTCAGTAATGGCAGAGTAAAATTATCAAATTCTGTCCAAGGCATGCCAGTCCTTCCAATCCAGCCATTGCTGTCACTTACCCCCACCACCCAGCCACTGCCCTGCCAGTGAAATGCTACCAGTCTTGACTTTGCAGGCCAGATAAAATG
The DNA here is from genome assembly GCA_030014935.1 of Caiman crocodilus. Lineage (NCBI taxonomy): Eukaryota > Metazoa > Chordata > Crocodylia > Alligatoridae > Caiman > Caiman crocodilus. Next base: position 11,332,547 of record JAGPOW010002514.1, on the reverse strand, counting down.
GCTCTGCAGGCTGGATTCAGTCTACAGGTCATAGGTTGCTAACCTCTACATTAGAATAACCCTCTTATATCCACCCCTAAAGTATTCTGACTCCAATACAAGGTCCTGCTAAAGACCATAACACCCTTTAGAAAACAGCTTTCCTGTTTTTCTTGAAGTCTTTGTTAAACTTTGCCAAAATAAAGTGCAATATTGTAATTTGATTGAAATCAGTTATTCAAGCAAATTAATTTGTCCTGTTATCTACAGTACAGACTCTGCGTATTAGTATATTTTAGTCCAAATAAAAAAGTAGTTTAATTCTTATGTTCTGCAGATAAATAAGCCGCCCCTCCCCATATTTTTCCTTTTATATCGAAATGCTATAGATACATTTTAAGTCTAATCATTTCAATTTCTATACTAATTTTTACCTGAAATAATCTTGAAGAGTTTCACAGGCAGCTCCTAGCCACCCTAAGCAATGGAAATAAACATATAACTATATAATGTTGAAGGACAAACATCTGCCAGAGGGGACACCATTGGTCTTTATTCTTTCGACAACACAGACAGAATCATGTTTATGTTTTTGTTGAATTAAATAAGAGATTCTCCATGAAGCAAATATAGCAGAATTACTTGTATTAATTAAAGTATTATAACTACTTAGGAGTAGAGAAAGGCAAGAGGATTACTGTAATAAGTTAAGGTTACACATGATCACTTCATACACTGCTTCCTGTGTGTCCAAGAAGATGGGCCCAAGAGAAGCCTATCCCCTGCACAAAGCACTCTTCTGCCTTTGCAAACAAGAGCTTCTCATCCTTTAAGATTACAGGACTGTTTTTCTAACCTGTTCTGGATATTGTGCTAGTAACTTTTAGGGGCTGGAAGTAGCTTTTCCTTACTTCCAGATTTGTCTGGGCAAAGTGGCTCAGGGCTTTTTGGTTTCATACCCACCCCCTCAGTTCAGAAGCATTTTCAACAATTATTTTATTGAGCTAATATAATTTACAAGAACCTTAAATTCTCTGGTTTTATTATTGTAATGGAAAGGCTGTATGGCGCCTAGTATGAATCTTGCTGCAAGTCATCTGCTTTTCCTGATGCTGTCACCTGTCTGGCTCCTTCACATACCCTCCAGGCAATCAAACACTAGTGATATTGCTCCTTGGCACTGTTTCGTTTTTTTAGCTTTTAAGGACTTGGGTGATCCGTTTCTGTTAGCTCCTTTCTCTAGCTCTCCAAACACCTTCCCCAACCCTCTAACCACAACTGTTTCATGCTCTTAGCCATATTTATCTTCCACCCAGTTCTGCAAGTGCTTTCAGAAATATAATGGTGACTTTTTGTTCATGTTTATACAGTTCTCATTTACAGCCTAAAAAACGCATCCCTTTCTGAGAGCCAGGGATTTGAAGATCAGTGTCCTTTATATTGTGTTTTTCTTTTTGGTTAGACTGAAGTTATTGTAAGTACTTCCACCAGTTTGCATTGCCCCGTACCTGTAATTCCTGTTCTGGTCTCAAAAGTTTGGAGAAGGTAGAAGATCAAAGAATTCATCTTGGTGGAGGCATGGGAAAGGAAGCCTTTACCTAAAGCCTAGAAGTTGCCAATTTGAAAACAGTTGCCTCTAGTTACCTTCACTTGATGCAAGTGACTCTTGCAAAATGATCTGGAATTGCCTCCCCTGGGAAAAGAAAATGTAAGTTTCTCTCTTACTTCAGAAGTTTTGCCAGCCACAAAATGAAACGCAGCTAGCATGCATCTGCAAACATAGCCTCTCTTAGGGGGGCAGTTTAAGCAGAAATGGGAGGGAGCTGCTTTTATTGACAGCCGGTGAAGCTACCGCTACTTGAGGGCTTAACAGGGTTATCTTAGATTATTCACTGATTTGTTAAATGGCAGTGAATGTAAAGCTTCATTGACTATCATTTGGTATACTACTATTTTGTTACAGAAGTGAGTATACTTTTTCCTATTCATGATGTCACTATGTATCTCATTTTGCCTGGTTGCTGGTAGTCCTCTGAACTCTTTCATTAACTACCTGAAGTTACCGAGTTAAAATTAACATACCGCGCATGGGGCCTTTTAAAATTAAACCATTTTTATTTCACTAACATTTGAACTCAAAGATAACAAAACTTTCTGCAGAATAAGTAAAGGTGAAAAAATATTATTCAAAATGTTACCTGCACTATAGCAGCACCTTTCACTAAAGCCATAATACTACTGTGAGAACCATTTCTTTTCTTTGCAAAGTGAAACAGCCCAAGTAATGTTCATATTCTGATTTAGTCATGGAGTTATGAATACAACCCAGAGTCCTTCTGACTAAGGCTCCTGGCAGATGTTACACTTAAGACCTGATTAACTTGTTAATAGCAACTTAAATAGTAACCTGGCCACATGTTCAGACAATTAATAGTGTGACAAAATGGGAAACCAGCCACAAAATTATTCAACAAAATGTGCCCCATATATTTAGGCTGACTTCCATCATGCCTTAAATTGAACATACGGCAGAGAGAGAACGGACTCATAATCAAATCACTGACATTTTGGTGAAGAAATTGTTTTCTTACTGGTGGAGGTAATCCTGTGTACATGCATTTAAGGCAGTGGTGTTCCTTTGATGCATTCTGCATGTAGTGAGACTGTAAATAGTGAAGGCATCAAATAGTTTAAATAATTTTATTAACTGGTAGATTCCACAACCACTAGAATCTCTCCTCTTAATTTTGATCCTGAGAAATAACACTCAATACTGAAAAATTAAGTTTTCATTCAGCTTCAGTTGATATGTCTTTCACCATGTAATACGTAGGAACATGTGGGTGTAGGATAACGAAGAAAAATGCTGCCAAATACCTAAAATACTGATATACATAAAAGTGTCTGTGTTTAATGCAGTAAATGGACATACGTTAGACACTATCACTGAAATAGATGAAAATTTAGTACAGGTCAACAAACATGAAGTTTCACATAGAATGATGGACAATAGCAAAAGGGTGCAAGACTTGCAGTATATCAGAGGAAGTCTGTAGACATCGTCGGCGCAGAACAATTTTTTACATTATCAAATTGAAAATTATTGCAAACAAAAGTTATCAATAAAGGTCATTAGTAAGGTTGACATTATTGTAGTTCAGCAATGAATGATGACAAGATAGATATGCCTTTTAAATAGATCACTACAACATGATGATCTATCTGGAGCATATTTAGGTCAGAGTCTTTCTACAGAAAGGTAATATGATTGGTATTCTTTCAAGAGCTTTGTACAAACAGAAAAGATCAAAATAGTTCTCCTATAAGAAACAATAATTAGCAACATATCTTTAACATAAAAATAATTTCAAAATAGTTCTAAAAAGCAATGCAGCTAAAGAAGAATTCTTTAGACATTAATTTATACATTCAACTCCCCGCATACTCCTTCTAAGTATCCTTTGTATTGTTACAGTATTGCAATACAAACTTTCTCAGCAATTGCAACAAAAACCCAGATGTTTCACAGGGTAGGTCATGAATGGCTTAGTTACTAAGGGCATAGTCCTGCAGTTTTTACTTGGCCCAAATTCCCTCTGACATCACAAGGAGGTTTAAGTAGCAGACATAAAATGGGGCCCTTAGTAATATATTCTCAACTTGCTATATGGAGAGCCAGGTGTATAACTCTCCATGCAGAGATGTGAGAATATGTCCCAAAGAATTCGTTATCCAACAACTATTTAAAATATTTTAAATAGAAACCATTTTTCTGCATGTTTCATTGAATTTACATGCAATGCAATAGGGCACAGCTGTATCAGAAGGACCAATTATATAATTAACTAAAGAAATAAACTTTAATATCACTTTTACCACACTGCAGTTTTACACTATATTTCACATGGGTAACACATAATTAAATATACCATAAAGCATTTATAATATGACCTTGCAATTAGAAAGCAAAAACATTTTCTGTAAGTTTGGTATTAAAATTTGTATATGCACAAATGGTGTTCATAATCTGACACCTGAAGTAACATGGATTTAGTGTGATTTTTTTTTTTTTTAGCGAATAAAGTACTGAGGTCAGGTGCAAACTAGTTAGTACAAATTAAGATCAGTGGTACATATAAAAAGTTCCATATGCAATTACAAACCTGGCAGTATTTTTAGAGAGATGTATGCATTTTAAAATCTTAAGATGGAATGATAAAAGTGGCAGGTAACTTCTTCAGTTAATGGAGTCCCAGAAAGGGATTCACACTTTGTATACACTTCATGAGCTTACAGGCAGTCCTAGTTAGCCTGAATACATTGTACAAGATGTTAACACTGGGATCTAAAGTTCAGGATTTCTGATAAAACTGAAGTGCAGTAGGTTCCCTTTCACTGTATTTCCCTTGAAATTTATAAACATAGAAAAAGCATAATAGAGACTTACATAATACAAATATTAATGCTCACAAACAAAACTTCACTTGCCTTTTTTGAATCAGATTTAAATTTACATTTTTGCGGATTTAATCAGCATGACTTGAATATTTATTTATATGTGCCTTCTTCTACATTACAAAATATCTGCCACTTATTATTTTACATTAATTCTTGTAATGGGTTATGTATTTTATAAGTATTTCACACAAGCATAAGCCATACTTTAAACCTTCACCAAATTTGTCTCTACAATGGTAAGTATAGTTTCAATGGTAAATGCCTTTGTACAATATTTACAAATTCTCTCCATTGGATAAAAAGGCAAAATAAAAAGCTTAAAGAAAGGAAGTGCAGCTTAGGCTTTGGGCTTTTCCTTTTATCTTCCCCTAGCAGACGCTAGTCCTCTCAGAACATGAAGCTGGCTAGCCAGGGTTGTTTTTCTTCCTCTTACTTGGGCTGTGACTGGGATCGTGTTTCAGTTCTTGGTACTGCACCTGTTTAAACACAATGTTCAGAGAGAAACTGGTCAAGTGGCAACTCACTAGCAAAAGAATGAGAGTTTTATTTTTTTCCTGGGGTGAAAAAGTGCTGTCTCCATGCACACACTGTGAGATCTGCAGCTGGGACACAAAAACAATGGAATGATAGATCTGGAGTAAGAAGGAAAAACAGCATAAGGAATATCCTGCCAGGAAATAAAACAGTGAACTGATGTAAATGTTAGTGAAGAACACTCTCCCCCCTCCAAGATCTTACACTGAAAATAAACAATATCCACTTTAAAGAAATGGATACAAAATTCCTTCAAATCTGCTTCTTGGGATTGTTTGCTTTTTTTTAATGCATTCTCAGACTTAGACTTAGCTCACCATGGAAGTGACTAGATTCAGATCTAGTGTATACAACTCGTACTCACACCAGGTCTGAATTAAATCAGCATCTGAAAACACTTGAAAATATAACCAGCTTCTTAATACAAGAGCTGATTTATGCTCTAACTTGCCTTTCTACTTAAGAGCTCATATCAAAGATCCAATATCACAATATAAGCACACCTAACACTCATTGTCTTTAAAAAAAAA
>JAGPOW010002514.1:11306829-11326946 GCA_030014935.1 Caiman crocodilus | reverse complement strand
AAAAAAAAATAGTGACTTCACCCCAAATCTCAAACAAAACAAAAATTCTCACCTTAGAAAAACAGGTGGCAGGATCTTAAATTTTACAGTGCTACCACAAGATGCTGGGCAAAATAGCCTGCCACTGGCTCTGCATTACTGCATTTCCTTTCATTATCTGACATTCCTATTTCCTCCCTTCAGGTGCTAATGGCCTCAGGCAGCAGCACTTCCTACAAAAAAACCCAGCAGTACAGTACTCCAATGATATTCACCTAATCCCTGGAGGTTGGTTAATACACACTCCGTCACCCACTGCCATCTCCCAAACATTCTTCTTTTTTACTGCTTGCCCCTGAGGATCCTCAAAGGCACAACCAGGGCAATAACTAACTCCTCAACGAGAAAAGTACAGCAAACTTGCTTAAGTTTAACTGGATTTTACCCCCTTATTTGAGTTTTAATGTATTTGGCCCAGAGAATGCAAAGTCCAAACACAATTTAAAAAATCAACACATAATAATATAGGATTAATAGTGTTTTATATTAAAATGACAACTAGATGAGAATGAAAAATAATATACACACCACTTGTACATCTGAAGGGACTCTGGAAAGGAAGTCAAGTAGCTCATTGTTATCAATTGTATATGGACTTCGAAGTTTCTTTGTAAATTTATTGATGCCTGGAAAAGTGACAGTTCAAATGTTATTAAGGTCTCTGGTGTATTCAGTGTGATATTGTTATTAAAAAATACATTTCTGGCAAACTTTTGACAGAAATTTTAAGACCCATTTCATTTTTGAGAAACGAATTGATCATTATTCCACAAAAGAAAAGCTGTTTTGGTTTATTCTAATCAGTAATCAAGGATCAGAAGTACCAAGCACATGATATCAGGAATAAGTTACAAAAGAAAATGTAATTACACCTGCTATTGCATTATAAGACTGTGATTCAAAATCTCTCCATAAGATTTCCCTAGTAAAACAAACTATATTTACTCTAATACAAGATAAGGTTTTTCTCTCCAATCAGCATGCTCCCCTTTCCCCCCCTCTTACATTTGCATACAAGAAAACCATTTTAAATTCAATGGCTATCATTAAACTGATGCCAAAAGCAGCCGGTGCTCAGGAATGGAAATCAGCTATGAAACTGATTAAATGCAGACAATGCTGAGCATGACTATAAAAAAAAAAATAGCCTCGTATGGGATAGATTAATGCAGCCCATCTGAATAATACATATGACAGTGCCTGTTAAGTCCACTCCTCACCGCCAACTCTTTTTCAAGTCATGGTGAGCCACTACATTGCATAATTTTTTATTCCTCTTTACTTCCACAGCTAAGCTATGCATTTCTATCCCATTTTCAAGAAGTCCTGTTTCCTTAAATGTCCTTAAATGCCTGGTAAACATCATCAAACAGGGCTCCAAACAGTTCATCCAGAATCCCTCCGTCACCCCCACCTCCCGTCAGTCTGTCACATATTATTAGTGTGGCGCCACCCTCCATAAGGTGAAGTCAGACCAGGTTGCCCTGCACCTCATCTGCATATTTTTGAAGCATCCCAAAAATACTGGTCCCAATTTTAGGTCGGATCTAATTAGCACAATTTCAAAGTTATTGTTTTCAAATGTTCTGCTCATTTTCTTGTGATCAGGAAGAGTAGTGCCTAACAGTAAGGAGAGGGAGAAGGGCCTGCTAGGGGGAAAAGGTTGAGCAGAAAAGAGAGCAAGGGGGAACCTGACCCCCAAATTTATTTTCCCTGCTACACTAGTGGAAGGGGGACAAATTCAAGGCAAACCTCCAATCATTAGATTCTATATCTGGAACAAATCTTCCATATATTGAATTTATTTATTGGGAGGTCATCTTATTATCAGGGTCATCTTCTATTTGAATAAATACTGTAAGTTTGTAGCCTATGGGAACAATATAACTGACATAAGGCCCGAAGGGACACACAACAACCAGATCTACTACTACACAAAGTAAGCAGAGATCAAATCTCAAAACATACAGGGACTGCCCTGTGGGTTATGGCCAGATGATATGGGAGATGAGATGATTTGATGCATCTTCCAAGCAGATTTTGCTGGTAGGTCTCCTATATATAACCCTAGACAGAATGTGACACTTCACCCGCTTGACAAAATACATAGATAACAGGCACTGGTAACTCCACTTGCCAACTGATTCAGTGAATCAGTCATCTTACAGAACTCTCCTGTGTGTGCATGCGAGGAGAGGAGGAAGTTGTGCTTAGGTTGATGATTCCTGCATTCTTTTAAATTTTAGCTCTTAGTACAATTTGTCATTAAGCAGAATACCTGAAGTCCAGATGTATCTATTTCAGGGGACCCAGCCCTGCTCCATGTTACTGACAACATGAATGCCTCTCTCATACTTTCTCATACTGTAGTCAATGGGCGGGTGCTGGCGTGGCGTCAGCTTGCCTTTGATGCCTTGAGAAGAATTTGGATGCTTGTAAAAGTAGCTGTAAATTAATGTGAAAAAAACCTAGATTCCTCCTGTTGGCTTTATTCCGTGACAGAAGGAAGAGATGGTCACTCTCCATGACTGGAGGCAGAATACGGCAAGAACCATCAATGGGACATAAGGCAATTGTGGGACATATTGTGGAAAGAAGGGAACCAGGAACTATACAAAAAAAAGTGTCAAACAAGGGGACTGTGCAGCAGGCAAACAGAAGTAGTGATGTGGTAAGAATAAAACAAACTAAAGGGAGAAGTGCAGAGTCAAAGCAAAGGGTCCAATTAATCCTTGTCAAGAGAGTTTAAGATGCTTCATATAAACCAGGTCAAATACATCAATATTTTCTTAACATTACTATTCCATAGAAGTAACTGTATTAGCTGCAGGGATAATGCCTAATTGCTCTGGTCCACACTGAACAAGTTTGGAACTCCTTAAGTTTATGCAGAGAAAAAGAGGCTGGAAAAGAAAACAAAGTGTCCCTTGGGATAGGGAGTCTGAGAGACAGAATCTCAGTGGGTTTGGAGAAGAAAGATAGACCCATGCAAGTGTCATCTGTCACAGCATGGAGGAGTTTTCCTAAGGAGAAAAGCTACCTCCCAACAGAGGAGCTTGGGAGAATGCATTCCAAAGCAGCCCACACAGTGCTTTCTTAGAGGTGGCCATCCATCATAACCCTAAAAGCCAAACAGAAATGAGTGTTTGTCTTTAAATGAAAGAGAAGTGAATGAGATGAGCAGGTGAATCTGCACCATTGAGGCTAGAAACAACAAATAGAAAAGTAATGTATTTGGAAGCATCCATTTCAGAAACAGGCTTCTGACTTCAACGAGCTCACCAAGGATATTTAGGTGTTGCTCTGCTTAGCAGAGCAACGCCTAACGTAAGAGAGGTCTGGTGCCAGCTAAAATCCTTAGCCCTGAGCTAATACATAGAACGAGTTAGGTACTTAAAGAAATGGTCTTCAGAAGCCAGCTGAACAGGTTGCTCCTTAATCTAGCCAACAGTGAAATTGCAGGGGAAAGTGCAGGGCTGACCCATCTCCTACAATTTGGATCTAGAACCAGGATTGCCAGTGCCATAGCGGGGGGCGGGGAATCAGTGGCATGACCACCCTGGTTGCCAAAGTGAAGGGGTACCAACAGGAGCTGCCCAGCTGGGGCGGGCCACAGGATGAAACTGTGAGCAGCTCATTTGCGGCGGGGCACAGGGATGTGGGAAAAGTGGCTCCTGCCACACCAGGCACTCCCAGGCAAGCATGGCGGGGAGAGGGCATGTGGCCCCTGGATCTGTGCACAGGACAAGGGCGGGCTACCACTGTGAGTTTTGCCCCAGCACCAAACTTCGTTGCTACCACACTGAGGTTCACTGATTCAGTAGCGTATATTTTCTTTTACCAACTGTGTAAAACTGGAAATATACCAATTCCAACTCGACCAATAGCTTAATGGTGAGAGCAATCCTCTGGGATTTAGGACGTTCTAATCCTTGATTTAGATCCTTGATCTAATCAAGTTCTAATCCTTGATTTGGGCAGGGTGTCTCTCTCTCTGCCTCTCGCACTGAAGCTGTTCCACTATACAGAAGAACCTGGGTCATTTGTACCTGGGTGGTTTGCAACCAGTTCAATTCTCAGTCAGTTAATGAATTAAGGAAAAGCTGCTCAGCTGTTTCCTGTGGTTTTTACTTCAAAGGGCACTGCTTCTCCCATTGCTAAAGCACAGCGGCAGTCCCGTGCAGCAAAACACAGAAGCAGTGCCTTTTGAAGTAAAAGCCACAGCAAAAAGCAGTGCACTGCTGTGGTCTACCTTCTCCCTGTTTGCTATGGCTATAACTTCTACTTAGTTTGCAAACCCTCATCGTCCCAGGGGATTAGGAGACTAACCTGGAGAGAATTTGTGTTCTACTATGTAAATGGACTCTACTGATTTAGCCAGTGGCACTGATTGGTTCTATGATCTACAAGGAATAGGAATTCCAGTCTTATCTGAAGGCAGTAGGCAACAGCTGAATGGTGGTTTTGAGAATAGCAGAAGTGCCAGAAGGTTTGACTTGGGTTCCTAAGTTTCTTTTAAGATTTGCCTGTTTCATTTTAAGTGACTAGTTTAAACTTCAATAACCAATGTCTATTGCAAAAACTGCATTGGGAATCTTCAGGTAAAATATCTGAAGTCAGGTTAATGCTACAATATGTTGTTCCTAGAGTTTGAGGGAAAACTGAGTTTTCCAAGGCATGATTTATTTTTATTTAATATTTTTATTTTTGCGAACAAAAGCTAGCTGCTCCACATGTAAATGAGCCAATTTTCTTTATGTTGGGTGCGTCCCTACAGAATGGAGGTGTTGCTGATACAGAGGAGGGTTTTTGTTAAAAATGTATGGTTAAAAACATAAAGCAATTTTTAGAACTGGTATGTAGTACATTAGCTTTACTAAAACTGTATAAAAAATGGAAACAAGTCATTGAGGGTTAGCTCTGTCCCCAAAAGAAACCTACCTACTTTTTGTTCATTATCCTTGGGTAAAACACCACATGTGCTTTTCTGTTACCCTAAAAGTGACCTTTTAAACAGCTTTTTGGCACTGTGTTTACATACATTTCCACAAGATAAAGTGCTGCAGTAAAAAAAGCATAGTGTCCTAAATGCACTATATAGATTGAAATGCCTCTGTTTGTGTATAAGTGGTGAAAATAAATCAGAATAATATCTAGACAAAGCTACACTTTGATATATGAAGAATCCTCACAGCTACATGTTTATAGCATGATGAAGTCTAGAATGCCAGACAAGAAAAATGTTTTTTACAGGTGGGCCTAAATCTTTACACAGTTGTGATTTTTAACTAACCTGTCTGTTTCCATCATGGAGTAGCTTCATGACCATAAATACAGAAAACTACTGACAGTGTAACTCATCCCTTAAGAAACAGTTTGTTCTAAGTGGCACAGACAGTTAAAAAAGGCTTTACTTACCCCAGACAAGGACAATGTATCTCAGTGGAATGAAATACAGGATGACTGTGAACACACAGAGGGCAACAATTGCCAGCCAGCTTAAGAATGGTACAGTCCAGCTGAATGTACTAAACAAAAAATTAACATAAGTCAGAAGTCTAATCACCTTAACTGAACTTACAAAAGAACAAGCAGACTACAGCTCTGCAAACAGAAGGGTCAGTCTTCATTAGTGAGATAGAATTGAAATTGTGTATGAATAAATGGGTGCAGAAAAGGTGGAAGATCTCAGATCTGTATTCATACCATAAGGAAATGAAAGTGAGGCTTAGCTTCTTCATCCCATGTGAAAAAATCTCTCCCAACTCACTTAACTGGGTCCCTGCATGCCAGTGAGAGACTACTGTTGTCATGGGGTGGGGAATTCCAATACCTTCCCCTATTTTACTCCCAGAAAAAATTGTAAATTTCCTTTCTTCTAAGTTTACTCACAAAGACAGCTCATATCCCCGTCTTTAGTTCATTTACTCAAACACGGCCCAAGTGTGTGTGCTTTTCCTCCCACCTCCATTATTAATGGCTGGAATATTGCACAATGCTGGTTAGGTCTTCTGATAGAATTCTCTCTGGCGCTCTGAAACACAGGCAAGGAGTTAACTGTGGATCTGAGTGGCTTCCCTGTCTCTGTTTGATATGTGGTAATACTCCCAAGTCAGTGGTCTCTCAGTCACAGTGGGGTCAGAACTGACTAAAATTATGCAGGTGTTATGCATACTTGTACAAAGTGGACAACCCTTCTACAATGCAGGAAATTCCTGTATTTCATTTCAGAAAGGCAGGTTTGATAGGTAACAGGTATGAAAGGGTAGGAAACAGAAGGAAGAGGAGGTATAATATGGGAGAGAAAAGGACAGAAAAACAGTATTGAGAATAGGGGCAGCAAAGATGAAAGGAGAGCACTAAAAAGAAAGTTGAGAAAGGGACAGAGAGGAACAGCACAAGAAAAAAATAATTATAGGAGGGAAAAGCAAAGCTGCAGCAAAATGGGAAGTGTTCTTTGGGAGACAAAGGAGGAAGTAGAAGGCCTAGACATACGGTATTATTGAAATAAGGTAACTTGATTTTGAACACCAATGCAAATCACACCAGGGTCCAGAGTGGCTAGCTGACCAGCTCTCCCAGAGTACCTGCACACCCGGGTACACGTTACTCTAGCATTTCATCATCTCATTTCCTGGACTAAAGGCTTACCCTGAGATAAGCTGCAAACAGATGGCAAGTACACTAACATCATTTCCCCCAATAGATTTTTGTTCCCTCTCCTTTTTAGGGTAATTCTATACCAGACTGGGCAATGTTAGCTCAGTGGAGGGGTTTATGCCATCTGCCTACTCATTTTTTCAGGGCCGTACAGGCTGATTATATCAGTGTAAATGTTTCAACTATCTAGGAGCAGAAGGACTGAAGTTTTAAAGAAGCTTCAGGTAAACTGGTTTTACATCAAGCTTTAAGATTAAGAGCCTTACTTTGAGCTTCAAATTCCTAAGTGGAATAAAGATCAACTGGGGAGCCACTTTGCAGGGTCTGTGATATGGGAGCAGAGGAGGATTATGCAGAAAGTCTTGAAGCAGTCGTGGTGTGGATTCCAATCCTCAGTTTGTAGAAGAGAGAAATGGCAATGGGCCAGGTTAAATAATCCCAGGGGATCTTTGGTTAAGTGAGATGGCTATATAAAAGCATCACCACTCCAAAGATTTCACATGGCATTTATCTTCCCATAAAGAAAGTATGTTTTTAGCTCAAAACAGCTTGATGGTATCTTTAAATTATGTTGACTGTGTGCCCTGATCATTGTGGTTAAATTATTCTGGCTTCTCTGGTTAAATAATTACTGCTGTCTGAGTTGCTAGCCATATTTTTCATAATGAGCTCTGGCTTCTTGTTTTGTCTTTTTTCTCCCCTGGCAATTTTGACGAGTCTCCAGAGTGAACATTATGTTAGTGTCACTTGGTGTGGGATCAGTCCTTTTTTCCTCGGAGGACACCTGCTCTTTTCCCTTCTTCTGCGTGTATTTGGGGTGAACAGAAGGTTGAGGGTCTGCTCATGTTCCTGTGACTCGGCTTGGTGCTATGGATCACAGACACCTCATGTGTGGGAACACTGGCTCCTCACTTAGCAAACCTCCTTATGTGCTGTGTTAGCACTGTATTCAGTACAAATTTTCTATAACATTTTTAGGAGCAAATTACAAAGATTTATAGGAAGTGTTATTAATCTCACTTTGTTTAGCAAATGATGTTGCTCTCTTTTCTTATACAATGGAACACAAATCTAATTCCAAAATGCAAGCTGAAAAATATGATCAAGATGACTCCCTTGAACAGCCTTAATTAAAAAGGGGCTAGTTTTGAGAGTCTGACCAATATAAAGTACCAAACCTGCTTCTACTCTTGTGTGTATGCCTGATTTTGAAGTTGCAAAATGCACCATTTTTTACAAGTACCCCCATGGGAAGACTTCCCAGACTTCCCTTTTATGGTCTGTTTTTCTGAAATGTGTAGATGACAGCTTCTGTAACAACATTCTGTTCATCCTGACACTGAAAAGCTTACTACTGGCCCATGCTATGGATGAAGTAAAAGGATGAGAGTTATGTTCATCCTTTGAGCATAAAGCATTATGCTCAATGCTTTATAGTTATAGTGTCCTGACCCCATGACATTATATCATTTTCTTAAAATTCACTTCCAGTTAGTGTTTTAGTGCCATGTGCCTGGCTGCAGACTTCATTATCAGAAACAGAGAGTGCAAATGAACAGTTAGGCCTAATTCATGATAACTGCTACTTAGCAAAGTGAGCCTAGCCCCTTGGACACCTGGAGTCACTGGACAGTATTCAAAATAAGTAGTAAACCAGTGTTGGGGCTGTTGTCTCCACCTCTGCATTACTTTGAGTGTACCATGAAAGCCCTGGTAGACCTGCTGTGGGGATGTTTGGAATGACAGTGGTCTCCTAGTCACCTTCTGCCTCATCTTTTGCACTGTGTTGCTTACAGCACCAAGAAGGTCCTGAACACATTGCACCAAACTTCCTACTCTGGAAGGACCTGCAGCTGGCCTTTTTCTGGCAGAAGTCCAAGCAGACTTCAGCCCTGTCTTTTAGCTGAGAGATACTTTGTAGAATTTTTCTGGTCTCAAAATAATAGTATTCATTGGCTGAACATGCCAGAATAATACCACACTTCCTGTAATAGGTCAGCATCATTCAGATGTAAACACACCATTAAAAACATTTCCCCATATATTCTGCATAGTATTTAGCTATTTAATTGTAATGTTTACAGCTGTTGGTAAAGCATATATTTTATGCATAAATAATACACCTGCAACAGATGAAAACTGCTCTAAAAGTAACCTATCATAAAACAAGCATTCCTAGCAATTGAGCATGTGTGTATGTTTAAAGTCTCTGAAATCTTTATTTAGCTCTATGTACTTCTTTGATCAAGAATTTGTATTCATTTTTTTTCCAATGTCTAGGTTAAAAAGTGTTCCATCTCTCAGCTGGAGGACAATCCTCTTTTTTCCTTCAAAGCCACAGTTCTGATCCTTTTCCAATTCATATACTTCTAAATTCCAGAATTAAAATGACAGGACTTTCATGAAACCAAGGGTCAGCACAAAGCAAAGTAACTAATGATAAGATTTTGCAATACATCATCCCAAAATGGAGTCTTTTGCCAAAAAAATGTAATACTTTGCACCTCAGCTGGTGAAAAAAATGTGAATACCACAGAAAGCAATCCAGCACCAATGTGTCAGCACTTACTTCTTTATCCTTTCTCCAAGTGAAGCCACTTCATCAAGGACATTTTGGACACTGACACAAACCTCTTGGATGGCATAAAGTTTATTGATAAATCCTTTCTTTTCGTTATCCTAAAAAAACAAACAGAAAAGAACAGAACAGACTGTCAGTAAAAGTCTGTATTTAGAAACTGTCACAGTAGGGTCCAATCACAGGCACTAGTTATTTCCTTAAACTTTCAATAGGATGTACAGAGTCTACATAAATTTGGTACATAGAGGTTCAGTTTTATTTGTCACTATAACAGTTTCCTAAATGCATATTTCAACAATTCAGGTCTCTGCAATTATTATTGTATTAGGGATGCCATTTTCACTTTGCATTTTGGTTAAGCAGTGTGTCAGGCTTTGTTCCGAACTGCATCTTCTTAGTTGATGTGGTGTCTTCATTCAAGATGACAAAAGCTCTTTTTGAAGTACAGGGTATAAAAAACTAGATACATCTTACTTCTTGTGGACAGGCTGTTGGCTTCAGAAATTACTTGCCAAATTTCCATGTGATATTTTTTTTTCTGTTACCCCCTTTGGCAGAAATTACCTTAGACAAGAATGTCGGGACTGAACTGGGAAATGCCAAAAGAATTAACTCGATAAATGGTGTTGTGCTCCTTTCCTTATCCCTGAACATCCTGTGCATTTCACGTAATACAGAAAATGTGGGGTCACATGTAACTGTTCATATCTATAATGTTATATAAGGTGCAACTCCATTTTCTTAACAGCATATTTTGTATGGTTGACTGTGTGGAAGACCTGTAATGTCTCAGCCATGACAAGAATGAAATATCCTGGGAATATCTAGGAAAGGGGGTTGTGGCAGGTTCATGACCCAGGGGTGGCCACGACACCCCTTGGTGGCTGCATGAACATATAAACCATATTATTAATATATAAACCACTTGGTCTCTCTTGGACTCCCAACAGCCTTCATTTGACCCTTAAGCTCAATGGGCCTTTCCATAGCTTCAAGAGCTACATGCATATCTGTGCCTCTCCAGGGCACCCATAGCCTTAAGGGCTCCATGTGTAGCTCTGTTGCTCCCCTACACCACACCCCAAGCCTCCTGGATGTTCTCTCCCTGAGGTTGCCTATTTGTCCCCTTAGGCCCTCAGACCTCCTGGTCCCTTACATGATTTCCCTCTGAACTCCTAGATCCCTGGTGCCACACACAGCCCCTCCTCCAGGCTCTCAGACTCCTGGTCCCATACAAAACCCCCTCCTCCAGGCTCAGGGACCTTCTACTCTGGCTTAGGCTGCTCTGGGCTCGTGGACCCTCTGGCCTGGCTCAGCTCTTCCCTGGGCATGACGACCCTCCGGTCCAAGTCTCAGCCTTTTCCTAGGCTCCTGGACTTCTTACTAGGCCCTACTCTCAGTCTGTAGGCTCCTAGCTTACCAAGTCTCTAAGTAAGTCCTGAACCTTTCACAGCAGGGCTCAAGGCTAAACCACCAGTGCCACCTGAATAAAAATAAGCATCTCAGCCTTTAGGTGGATACCTCAATCCCTCTCTGGGTTCAACATAAAACAAAGGCTGGTTGCCTGTAAAATCCAGCCTCTCCCTGCCCAGGTGACCTGCCTCTGTTCCCAGGCCTGCAAAGTTCTTTACACAAGTCCAAGTCCCTTCAGGAACCCTGCAGCTCTGCACCCAGGAGCTCCTTACTTCATGAATGCCAGGGAAATACGGCCTGATCAGTTTAGGCTCTGGGCTCATATAGCTCAAGCCTGAGCCCTATCTTCTGGTCAAGTAAGTCTCCCATTAGCCCCTTAAAGGAGCAGGAACACCCCAGTGCCTTGCTACAGTGATATTACAGTGATGAAGTAGTTTGGTTATCTCTTTATTTAACCAGTGTTTATACAAAACTGGATATTTATTCATGTAGCCATCAATTTATATTAATACAAAAGCTTTATTAAGTGAGATGTCAATAGATTTACAGTTTCATTGCCTATTACTAATAGATTCTCATTCAATTACTTTCATTGAGTTTTCCATAAAATAATCACCACTTTTATTTGAAAGAGGAATTGTCATTGCTAAGGCTTCTTCATATGTGTTGTATGCTTTTACTAGACACATCCTGTATTTTGTAAGCCTTGCTTCCTAAAGGAACATATCTCCTGGCTGGACATGTCTTGGAAGGAGTGGTCCTGTTTTTGATATCCCTTTTGTAGCCATCATGAGGCTACTTTTTGAACCCTAATCTCATCCCTAGATGGTATCAGATTTACATGTAGTCCAAAGCTAGGTCTGAGAAGTGCTGTAACATAATGACTTTACTCTTAGGTTAAAATTGGCTAAAAGTAACATTTCCTCCTTGCCTTTCTCAGAACTTTTCTAATTGTGTGCAATGCCATATTGAGTTTTTCTGTAAAGTGTTTTATCAGCAACAACAACAATACTTTTCAAGGTTAGTAAAGGTTTAAAAAGCAAAATATTCATCTAAAATTCTTTTTTTTTTTTTTTTTTACTTTAAAACTTCTTCCATCACAAACTGCATAACACATTGGTTCCCTATGAATGAAGTAATAGGTCATTATATATTGTATATGACCCAAAACCACAGTGGCTAATGGAATTGGTCTGTGTTGCATTCCAATATTTCTTTCTTCTTCACTAATGTTCAATACTTTATTAGTAGAGAATAAATTGGTACATTTCTTTTATTGTCATTTTTGCTTTCCTTTATAAACCAGCGTGGATGAGGGAAATATCATTCAGTGTTTAATCATCCAAAGATTCTCTGGTGACACTAGTCCAGAAACTACATTGTCAAGATTTCTTTTGAAGATGTTAAAAGAATTTAGCCACAAAAGACAGGTTGGCTATAAATCAGCAACCATGTGAGGTGTATATACGGCAAAACTATTTCCAATGATTCAGTATAATTTAAAAGCCATAAGCACCTGGGGATGGCAAAACATACAAAGTCATTTTGAACCCACTTGAAAGAGTCAGACAGTACTCTAAGTTCATTTGTGAGATTAATAATAAGTTGCTGTTCAAATAATGTATTAATCAAGCAAAAATGTTTTCTCTGATGACCACAGCCACTAAAGTAAAATATACCCCAAGCTATACAGCATCAGTGGCTCTTTTTAAGTTACCTCCTCAGTATTTATGTAATTTCTTCCTACCTTGCTAATGATACTGATACTCATCTCAGGTACACTATAGCTCCTCTGGATGTGCCTTTCATTTTGTACAGAAAAGGTAGATTCATAATTAACTGTCCATAACACTACAATGTCATTATGAAAAAGATCTGCTTTAGTTATGCAACTATTGCATGCACTGACAGATGAACATAACTGACAGATGAAAATAATCTAGGTTTTTTTCAATAAACTAGAAAGCAGACAATAAGTGACACTCAAGACCAACTGCTTTCTCCAATTATGGTATATATAGTTTCACCTCTTCAGTTTGTATTCCCAGATCCTGCCTTTGCTATAATTAAATTGTAATGAAGAATGTCTTGCATTGAAAACCTTGTCTAACTTTATCCCAACAACACAGTTGGTCCAATAAAAGATATTGCCCTAAGAAATCCTTGCCTCTTATATAATCAAAATGTGTGAGAAAATAATTATATCAATGTATCAAAAAACAATGTCTGTTGTGACATCTGCAGAACTCAACAGGGATTATTTTAGGAGATCCTAAGGTTATTTTTCTTGACAAGTATTTTACAAGACAAACCTGTACCTTTTTTTTCTTGAAAGGATATCTGTTTTAAATTATCTCCTTAAAAATAGAGAGAAAGAGAGAGAGAGAGAGAGATGCAGGGACAGACATAGAGAAAAAGAATCACTATTGCCTCTCCTCCCCATTTTAGGAGTTTAGAGGAAATTTGTTGACATACTCTGAAGCAGGCATAGACAAAGCAGTACAGGGAGGCAGTCAGAAAGATCAGGATTCAGCTTTGCTTAAACTAATTCCACATGCCCCATGAGCCATTAGTTGCTTTTTACTTTGTGCTCCAAAGATTTGTAGAGAAAATAATCTGGGCTAGGGAAAAGCTACACTTTTTTTCAGCAAGATGCTGTGTTAGCAAATCCAACATAAGAGCCACCTTCGGCAAGCCAAGGTTCTTAATAAACCATTTTTCAAACACTGCTGGTATTTCCTTTCTAAGGAAGATGGACTGTGACTGGAATCAATTTCATCATTTGTATGGCTACAATTGCCAAGTTTCTGGAAATAATTGCCATTTAAATACTGGATAAAATGTATCATATGAAGCCGACAACAGTTTTATCACCATTTAATTTTCATGATTTGTTTGTTTGTAGTAGGCTCAAGGTATCTCAAAATGAAGATGTCTGGTGAGGGATGAGCATTTGAATAAATCACAAAAGAATGCCAGACTAATGTTGACCATCTGACTTGAATCCACAAAAAGAAGGAAATGTGGAATAAGGGCTCAGACCACCTTCTTATTTCTTTTCACAGTAAATTGTAGATTGTGGTTTGATATGCTTCTTGGCCATTAATAATGTTTTCTTATACAGGTTTTCAACTATAGCCTGTTTACATAAAGAGGAACTGAGGTACAACATGGTAAATGCCTTTTCTAAGACCATTGAGCTCTTTTAGAAGAGCCTGAATGTAGCTGTAACTCCAAAACCAGGGACAAGAGTAGGAAGATCAATAGGCCAGATTTTTCTTCATCCACACACTTATAAACCAAGGGTAATGCTCTTGAAATTAACTGAATTAAACAACTTGTTTTAAATGAAAAAAATAATGTTTTAATTAAAGGTCTGGCTCACTTGCCAGAATCAGTATCCTACAAATAAACTGGCAAACTGGAGGGACGAGCACAGATCTTGAAACCAAGCAGAGAAAGAAATGGGGGTGGGAACTGAAGAACTACTGGTGAATTTTACATGGGAAATGGGTCATTTAGGAAATTCTGTTCTGGAGGTGATGAGGAGAATACGGGCTCAGGCTCATTATGTACTCCATGTACTACCTAGCTTTACCCAGCCATATTCCCTATTGTCTAAGCTTTTCTCCCTGCCTGTTCTTTCAGCAGAAGGAACAGCAGACTAAAGGTGGAGAACCTCTACACAAAGTATAGGAGGCTGACTGGTCTCCAACAGATGAATAAAGGACAGATAGCTGCAAACAGCAGAAGAATAGAAATTAATCCACCAGTTATGTGACAGCACCTGCACAGACCCCACAGTCACTGACAGGGAATGAACCTATGACCTTCTGCGCAAAAACCACAGACCTTTATAATTCACATTGGGGAAGAACTACTTTAGCTATGAGATAGACATATACTGTTTTACCCAATATATTATCAGAGTACACAAAGCCGTACCTAGCTTCACTTTTCCAAGTGAGAGGTTCTCTCATTAATCCATACTGCTTTTTCAAAGTTTCACAGTCAAGTCTTTCTCCCTATGAGGAGTTTCTGATCAAATAAATAAATAATTATGAAAGCACAAATGTAAATAAAAATAATACAAAATCAAATCACAGTGACTACATCTGAAGCAGGTTTAGCAGTCAAGCACACACAGTGCACAAACAGCAAGAAGCAAATGCATTCCCCTAAGTTTCAACCAATTGCCCAGTTCGAATGCATTTGGAGATGTCCATTCAGACGCTTGTGTTGTATTAAACCCATGAGTATCAGAAGGGAATGCCTTAGTCCTTAACTGGCAGGAAACACTAATGCCTCCCTTAGGAAGGGCAAGCAGCCAGCTACTGTTAAACACTATGCTATAATCTGGCCTTTACTCAGAAAACTGTCACTGGGGATTAATGACCTCACCAATTACCTCCCAGATTCTAACCTCTGCTTTCTGGGGAAGGTCACTGTGAAGGTGATAGCAAACCAACTTCAGTAATATTTGATCTCCTCTAGATTTTCTGCACCCACATCAGAGGAGCTTGAGACCTGGATATGGCACATAGATGACTCATTATCTAATCATTTCCTCGGGGAAATCGGAAGAGATCAGACATGCTATTAGATCTAAGCCCACTTTGATACTGGTGATCATGAGATGCTGCTGATTTGTCCATGGGACCTGGCAGAGGTACACAGAAAGACTTGAAACTGGCTTCCTTCATGACATTGATAATGATTTGAGAGGGTTAGGATGTTTTAACTACTCTTCTCCCTCAAGTCTTGCCACTTGTGGAGTACCAGAAAGGTTCACTTTGGTCACCCCTCTTGTTTAACAAGGATGTGAAGACACTTGGGGAGATTCTTTCAGAGAGAGTTGAAGGCATTTAACAAATTTTAGAATCCAGCTTTTTTATCTCCTAGCTAATAACTCCTTAGCTTCTGGTCATTCTTTAAAGTAACTGATTGCATCCACCAGAGAGACGTATGTGGCACCAGTGTATGCTCCCCCTGTGGAGCAAATATTGTAGAATTCAAATATTACATAGAGAGAATGCAGGCAGCAAGGGTCTATTTACCAAGTAAATAAAATAAACTGCAACACGATAATTACATTAATTTTTAGGGGAATATATCATGAAACAGAAGTCTTGGAAAGGCAGCTCTTTGGAGGCCACTTTTCTATGAAGAGGCATAATCTACTGCTTTCATGGATAAGGTATCCATGAATCAAAGTTAAGTTGTTTGACTCAAGCCCCAAAGACCCAGAGTTATGAACAAACAGAATCATATTATAGCCATACTATAATGCAAATAAACTACTGAGGAAGACTCATTAACAATATTTGCATTGCTATAATATTACCAAAACCATCAAATTATTTTGGACAAACTGATCTTGATTTTCAAGTTCTGGCAGCCACCTGTACATATACAAGTTTACATAATCATATCAATTATCTGTTTTTCATGCAGTGACAGCTGTGCATGCTAACCATTTCTCTGCAAAGCCCATTTGCTAAGACAGGTCTTGTATATACACATTCTACCGTCCGCAGGTACAAATAGTAGATAATGTGAGTGTGGACAGCTATAAGCACACAGGTTAGCAGCAGGTTAAGGCCTTATTGAAAAACGGAACAAAAACCTGAAGGCTATATTAACAGAACTTATTTTAGATACTTGTGTTGTAGTTGCTAAAGTACAAGAAAGCTACAATCTAATGAGTGTTCAATATTGTAAGATCCATGCATGATTAAACCATATCAACACACATACAAAAATATTATAGGTTCACTGTTTATCAAGACACCATAGCTGTAAGCATGAACATTACAACAATCTGCTCTGCCTCAAATGATCTATTCAGAGGTGATAAAATCATTTTGAACCTTTTGTGATTCTATTCACTTCTACCCATTCTACAAATTAGAATTTTTGTCTGTGATGAACTACTGCTGAGCTATAATATAAGTATAATTTTCATAATTTTAACATTAAATCATGAGCTACAGGAATGATCCAAGGAAACACAGACAATGTTAAAATCTAGGTGGTGCAAAAATGAAAACCTGTAAAGACAGTTTTCAATTAAATTCATTTACATGATTTTCTTGCTGATATTTTTCTCTCTCGCACCGCTATCCCCTCTTACTCTCAAATACTATTTAACTCTTTTCCTTCCTGATTTGGCTTTCCTTAAACATGTTACCTCAATAAATATAATAGTCCTGATACAATACAGAAACATGAAAGTAGCAATTTTATTGAAGAGCCATCTAGTGGGGAAAAACATCCCCCTAAATTTTCATTGCACAATGAAAACCCTGACTGATTTTGATCAATAGCATATATTAATGAAATACTGTTTTCCAAAATACTCTAAAACAATGCAGTACTTGAAAATGGCAACATGATTATCTATTGATGACTATAATTTTAAGGACAGAAAGTCAATATTGCCAAAGGCTATCTTTGGCATTATTTCTAGTGAGAAATATAAGGAATTTGGTATTTATGCAATGTATTGTGGGGCAAATCACAGGATTGAAGGGAATCTGCCAAGTATACTTGCCTAGGGTGAAAAACAAAATTGTGATGTTGTCCTTTTGGCTGATCTTTATTTCCTTTACATCCTGGGTATTGTTTTTAAAGGCAAAAAATAGTATCTCCTACTGTAAGGGAGACAGAATGATGTTTGATTGCAACAATTATTTCCTTTGTGTTTTTTTCTGGATAGTACCTCATTCTTTAGTCTAGTCAACATCACTTGCTCCTATCCTTTCTTCCATATAGTTGCAGGTCATCTCATTGCTAATGTCAGCTCTAGTCATTCTCTGCAATACCCAAATTACTGAGCATATTGAGAAAGCCTGAAATACTGGCACTCTGGGGTACCACAAAAAGACTGTCTTCAGTAGTTAATTAATCTATTTAGAACACAACCTTGAGAATGTGTATTAACTAACACAACACTGACCACAACTTCTTAGTTCTTCTAGAGTGGTCCCAGTAGTATTTATTCATGAGCAGCTGACAAGGTACTGTCTATGCTGATTGCAAAGTTGCAGTTGACACTGTGTAAGTTAACATCACCCCTCAAGGTTTTGATCTAATATCATGTAAATTTTTCATAAGACAAACCCTAACATTAAAATCACAAAGGACACACAATTTAAAATAGGCAGCAGACCTTGGCAGCAGTACTGGAGAGGCAGATGCTTCCTCTGGGAACTGCCCGTGCTGCTTGAGAGGCTGGAGGGGATGTAGGGAGAAAAAAAAACAGAAAAGCTCCCCTGAAAAGCTCCTTATTCAGCTAGATGGATGAGAGGAGATTTGAGAGGCCAGAAAGGGGAGTAAAAAAGGTTTGGGATTAGATAAATATCTGAACTTCTAGAGGTTTATCCCAATCAGACCTTCCACTTTCTGCAGTTCACCCATCACCAACAGATACATAAAATAAAAAAGAATGAACCATTTGATACTGAAAGTGTAAAATAGTTTTCAAAAACATATCTAATCTGAAAAATTATTTTCAAAGCCTAACCACAGATTGCTCTACTGTATAAGAAGAGATGCTTATGTAGTTTTGTGGACTTATATTCATTTACATTTTCAATCAGTTATGCAGTATATTGGCTCAAAGGTAAAAGATGCAACAGTTAGTTTGATTCTTTTAGGTTAGCTCATGGAACAGGATTTTATTTTTTTCTGAGAAAACACTATGTTAAGTATGCACCTAAGCAGAGTTTAAATAGAGACAAAATAATCAAGAGCTGCTCTAAAGATTCACCCTCCTGATTTAACACAGTTTAAGCATGGCACCAAAGTATACTTTAAGATTTACTGTATGGTCTCTAACAAGTTTCTCAGCTTTGTGTCAATAAGGTAGTATGATTTTACACTTCTTATGTAAGTCATTCAACTAATCAAATACAGGAAAAGATTTTAGGCTAAATTATGGCTGACCGCAAGGAAGCTAAAGGATAGATAACAGCTGTAGAGGCCACCGAAAGATCTGCATCTCCAACAAGGATGTACTAGAGAGGGTGGCCTAAAATGGATACCACACTGCGATAGCTATCACCATGACAAAGACTAAGTAGCCTAAGCAATGACTCTGGAGGAAGCAACCTAGAAATCTGAATCAGTGACTAAATAGGGACCTACTGAAATCGTGAATGCGTGGAAAACATGAAATCCAGCATTGCCTGCAAAAGTGGACAATGTCTGCAAAATCCGCAGAAATAAAACCTTAATGAAAATAAAATGCTGGCTCTCCAGAGGGAGCCAGCAGTCCTTATGGCACTGCAGCCTGTCGGTGGGGGTTGGGGGGTAGCCGGTACACAGAGGAGCTCAAGATGACTGCTGCCCCTGCCGTTTGCCACTGATTGGTTTAAAGGGCTGTTTGTTATGTGGCTGTACCCCCTCCACCAACTGGTAGCAAGGGGTAGGGTCACCAGGGCCCCTCAGTCACTCAGAGGCATGGGGGGCCCCAGTCACAATAAGCCCTCAAAAATAGCAGGCAGCCCCCCGATCTACCAATGAAATCAGCTGACTGCCTCCTTGAGTTGGGTAGACCCCTAATGACATCCTATTGCTCCTTATTGTTATGCCCATTTTCTTCCTGTCATTTCCATTACTTTTTTATTGGTTGGGGTGGGGTTCCATGTTTTCAACATTTTTACCTTGAGCTGCTGATATTTTTAGGACCTAAAAAGTCAAACCAAAATATATTAAGTGAAAGGGGATATTTCCTTGCCTTCAGATTTTAACTGTAAGTCATGCAGATCTGATCACAGAAAGCCATTAGGCATAAGGTCTCAAGAGATGTTTCCAACATCTACTCAGCAAAAAAACCCCCAAAATGTGGCTGACCGAGTCAAAAACTTTGGGTCACTTCTGCACTTCAGTGATTTAATTCAAGTGTGATTTGTTATAAAAAGTGGAGGAGAAAAATGAAGGAAAAAATGCTTTCCTGAGGAGCCTATTTGTATTGATCAACAGCCCAGAGACTTGAAAACTATGGGACAGGCTTCATCTGTTCGTATAGCTCAACAGAAATCAGCAGATCTAAGCTGCTCAGGATCTAACCGTAAAACATAAATTTGGGAATGTGAATCTCAAGTTTTCAGTGACCACAACAGATTCTTTAGCTATACCATTTGATAGAGGGATGAAAAACATAGTCCCTGATTCTCAATTGGTATTAATGACCATAGTTTAGTTTAAGTAATTTATTCTAAACATGTGTCTAAAGAAAACACTATTAAAATACTAATTGCAAATCCTGAGCTTCCTGACTGAAGCTGAAAGCCCTAATGTTTCCAAAAATCTTTTTGGAACAAGTGTTGGGATTGAATCCAAAGATAGTAACTGAGGTCAAGAGATCTTACAATATTCCCTGTAAAAGTTCAAGAAGTGACGGTAAAGACAAAAAAAAAAA
>JAGPOW010002514.1:11283421-11306729 GCA_030014935.1 Caiman crocodilus | reverse complement strand
AAAAAAAAAAAGCTCTGAAGCTATGAAATGAAAGATGACCTACTATGAACAGCCCTTAAGTTAGACCCCCCTGTCAAAGAGATCTCATCTGTAGAGCAAAGATGGCTAAGTAACCTTTTAAGTTTTGAATATATTCATTTCAGAGGATAGCTAAAATTATTCAAGTGTACTATAAATACGAATGTAATCGTATGAACAATTTCAGAAAAAAGCACCATTACTTCTGAAATTTCTCATCATAAGGGTTCAGGCTAAGATAAAAAATAATCATCCAGTTACAGGAAAATATGGGGAGGAGTTGTGTGACATAGCAATGATGAGAAAAGAATTTCACCCACTGTTAATAACATTTATTTTAATGCTTTTAGGGCACTTTGATGTTGGAGGTCTGGACCAGCGTCTTTATGTTAAAAATTGCATGATATACTGGGAGGAAGACCCTCAGGGCTGGGCTCTAAAAGACACATTGAATGCCCATTTTCCTTCCTACTGCTGACTAGAGAGTGGTTAAGAAGACAGTTGAAGCTGTTAAAATGAAACATCCTTAAGAGGTATCCTTCTGTTGTTGGCATTTTTTCTTCTGCTCACTATCTAGTTTGTGCTAAGTTGTAGGTATATAAGAGCAGCTGCCTGATTTGACTGAAGCTTCTTCAGTGCTGAAACTCCCTCTACAGCCTATTTCAAGAAGAATCCAATAGGCTAGAGACTCTATGAAGTTCCATTTACTGGGTCAACTCATAGGTCCATCTAGCCTAGTATTCTGTTTCACACAATGGTAGAGTGTGGATGTTTAAGGGGAGAATGATAGAACATATCCAAAATCTTCCACTTTAGATTTTTCCCCTTGAAGCTGTCAGCATTCAGAGGTTTAGGAAGTTCTACCTCTTGAAACAGGGTGTACAGGGTATTAGAAGAAAAAAGACAGTGGGTGAGGAGGGCTAAAGGGATATGAGGACCAGCAGTGAGATTTGAGAGCTCAGGGGGGGCAGGGAAGGCCTCAGTAACATTTGTGTGGTGGTAAGGGGTCACAGGGCTGGAGTATCATGTCGATGAGTCTGTGCAGGGTGCACTGGGTTCCATGGGAATAGTGAGGGGGCAGAGTAGGACATAGTAGGGCATGAGAGGGATGGTGGGGTCTGATGGGACTTGGGGCACAATGGAGTGAAGCTTAGCATAGGGAAGATACATGGGATAATGGGAGACAGAGTGGAACCAGGGGCATTTAAGGTGATGGGGCAATGCATAGCACAGATGATCCCAGCAGGGTGCAGGGCTTGAGGCAAAGCAGCCTGCATGGGTCCCCACTCCTCATCCCACAGCATTATGCTGGGGAGTGAAAGCCCAGCACACCGAACATGGTGGGATAGGTGGTAGCCAGAACTTCTGGCAGGAACAGGCAAGGAGCTGTCCAACCTGCCAGGCAGGAGAGTGGGCTAAACTGCAGCCACAGCCTCTCTGCCCAGGTCTATGCCCCCCGCCCCCCAAGAGTGGAACCAGGGGCATTTGAGGTGATGGGGCAACCATCCCGGGTCCTGTGCTTTCAGGGGGGCCCTCCTCACCCACAGTCTTTTTTGCTTCCAATACCCTGTACACCCTGTTTCAAGAGGTAGAACTTCCTTCCGTAGAAACCCTGCATACAGGGTAGTGAGGAACGGGGGCAAAGGTGGAATGTCTGAGGAACCCTTGTGCTGAGGTGCAGGGAATATTTATTAGGGCTGTGTGAAGTTTCGGGTGTTGATTCGATTCGGAGGCGATTCAGCCCAATTTAGCAGCTGAATCTCTGAATCCAAATTGAATCGGGAGACCAATAAAAAGGTCAGAATTGATTCTGCTCCCCTGGATGCCCCCCATTCGCTCTCCCAGCTCTGTCAATGACTGCTCTGCCCAGCCCCAGCATCCCGGCTTTTTGGGGAAAAAAAATTAAAAAGCTCCGCACTCACCAGATGCTGCAACAGCTGTCAGAGCTTCTACGAGTACATGGCAGAACCCCACCCACGCAGTGGGGGACAGTGGGGACCACCCTCCTCCCCCCCCACCTGGCAGGATCCAGTGAGTGTGGTGTTATTTTTTGTTTTTTAAAGAGCTGGGACCAGCCCAGCCCTAGGGACTTCACACAGCCCTAGTATTTATATCCATGTCCAGGGTAGTGGGGTAACAGCTGTACTCCCTTGGCACCAGGGGCACTTTTACTTGTGCTCCAGGGTTGAGGGGTGTGGTGCTTTAATTAGTGTGGCTCCAAAAGCATCTCATGTATCAGTGTCCCAGTGCTTCAAAATGGCAACAGGGCACTAACTAAAGCTTGTCGAATGAGCTTTAGTTAAAACACCCCACTACCTTTTTGAAGTATGGGGATGTTGGTATATGAGGGCACGGAGGCTGTTTGGAGCACACAGTTAGCATGCTCCAGAAGACTCAATTAATCTGTAATTACAGCACATTGGAGCAGCCTCCCCATAAGTCTACAGGCACCTTAGATGCCAGCCCCACCCAGGAGCTGATCATCAGCCTCACCACTCAGTTATATTTGTTTTTGCTTGGATCTTTCATAAAGAATATAGACTTAAGGTCCTAGCTTGTAAGTAAACCTTCCAGTTTCTTTTTAACTGAAGAAAAATATCCATTGCATTATGTGAGGATGTGACCACACCACCTGCAGTCACCTATTCAAAATCCTAGATCTGCCCATGATAGTAGGTCTGAAAGAGAATAAAATGTAGGTAGGAAGAGACTTAGAAAACACAATTTTTTTTAAGATATATCCAAGTTCCCTTCCTCTATCTTGAATGACTGATACATACGGTTCTATTCATTGTTAGGAAATGAATCCAACTGGAGCTGGCTGAAAAAAATAAAATTAATTTTGTAATGTAATTTTCTAGAAAAAATTGTCCTAAGCTCAGGAATTTTTGGACTGTGTCCTATTTATTCAGCATCAGAAGGGCTAGCAAATCTGAATTCCTGTAGTGCGGGTGCAGCATAACGTTCATGTGTAACTTCTTCCAGGGTATTTTCTAATTGTGTCTTAATTAAGGATATAAATAACATTTTCAAAAATATTTGTTTAACCTCCTCTAAGTATATCAGTTAAACAATTAATCAATAACACAGCAGCTTGGACAAAGCTGGGTGCTGCTCCCAGTTCCTGGAGCCCTTTCATGGGAGGGATGGAAGGAGGAAGAGAGGATGCAAACCCAGGCAGACAACACAGCCCAGGTGAAATCATGCACTGGAAAGGAGGGAACACCTGTGAACGAGCAGCTAATTGCTTAACTGATGAGTCATTAGGCTGCTTACTGTTTCCCTTTAAGGCAATAGGTGCTAGTCCCCCTTGCCTCTCCATCCCTCCTTTCCCTTTCCTCCCTACTTCCATCCTGCTTGCCTGATGCCTTCCAATTCCTGCGGGGGCACCATGCACTTCCCTTGCTCCTTTCCCTGCCAGACTGCAACTGCCCTGAGCTAAAGAATAGCCAGTTACCACTGCACCTGTCCATTAAACGATTAATTATTTAACCTTTCACATCCCTCATTTTAACCATATCATAGCCTACTGAGGTCTCTTCATAGAATAAAAACTTACTTAGATTGGACCACAATAAATTATATTCTGGGTGTAAGGCATGAATAAGCCCTTCAATATTTGGAATACAGGTTACATAAAAAGGTGGAGAGATGTTTTTTCTTGCAAGTTTTCAGTGGTTTACACAAGTATCTATTTGCTTCCTCAGATAAACAAATATTTACAACTGATATGATTTCCCAAAGTTCTGAATATGTTCCAGATGTACATACTTACTATATTACAAAAAAAGACCACGTAAAAAAAAGCTGCATACTTATTTCCAGTCACCTTAGGTGAATTTGGTTTTGACAGGAAGAATTAAACTCTCTCAGTCAAAATAAGGATGAATGTGAATGGTAGCCAGAAAATGAACTTCGTGTTAGAAGTAAATACAAACCCATATGAACAGTACAGTGTTAGAAACCATAACCTAAGAAACACACATGCCAGGACATACAACATTTTAGGATTCCATTGGAAATGTTATCTCATCCAGAGCATCCTTATGACACAGGGAGGTCAGTGATGATGCTATTGTACGCTAAAGCCCACATTCAACAACACAGGCTGAAATCCAACATATCAGAAAAGAGTAGTGTGTTTTCAGATGCGATGGCTTGTTATTCTAAAGAAAATAAAAAGGAACAAGAAATGCTAGTGTGGTAACTGCATCACAGGCAGTTGCCCATTCTTGTGAGGCCTCTGAGAAATGCACTATGCCGTTCCCTGAATCCCAGACTGTAATAAAATACGAAAGCAAACAAATCAACAAAACAGGGCTACCAAGTCCCATACAGATGTATGTGTGTGAAGGATTTCTGAAAGTTATGAGGACTGATATGCTCGATAGAACAAGCAGGAAGGGAAACCAGACAATTTCTACAGTTTATGTTTAGAAACTTATCACACAAGGGAAGTATCAGGGGGTCCTAAGGTGAACTAAGAGACGGGGCATGAATGTGATAATGGAAGAAAAGGTCAATTAAAAGTGTATCACAGTTGGTGGAACACAGAAAGATCTCACATTCAAATCACACTGTATACCCAAGGGGCGAAGAGCCTTTGAATGCAATGTCACTTTCAGGGATGCTTAACACATCTATATTTTGGCCCAGGAATCCACACTGGGATACGCGCTCCAAAAGCAGATTGCTCATGTTTCTCTTCGATCCTTATCTGAGACAACGGCACTTCTCTCTCTGTCTAGAAGGCTGCCATCCCTGTGTAACAGAGAATGATGCAGTAGGTACACTGTGACAAGATGCAGCCTATTTAAAATACCATTTTATCCCTGTGAGTATTTAAAGAGAAAGGGATGTTTGGCCACTATTTACAAAGTTCTGTCTGCTCCACAAGCTAAAACTCATGGCTTATTTTAGTGGGGCTCACAAAAGAAAACATCTCAAACCACAGCATGTAAATTCAACAACAGGTCTCATTTTCAACTTTTGGCAGGCAGTCATTGTATTATTTATTGCCTAGTAAATAAAGTTTAAATACTTCTCAGCCTTTGTTGCAAGCTATCTACCCATTTGCAGTCCAACAACAGCAGGGAATAAAAACTGCCATCATCTAATATCTTTTTTTCTTCCTCTCTGTGACTTCTTTCCATAGATTTCATTATTTCTATCGGATCTGCACATATTGTCATATCCAGGGCACAGCAGTACTAAGTAAACATGGAGAAGAGTTGTGAAATTTTTATCATCGCTGAAACAACTGCTTAGGAGGATATACTATATTAAATCTTTTCCCAAAGAAAACAAAATCAGGACGAGAACAGGTGCCATTCCTCCAGAAAATGATCTATACTATTCTAGCCTGACAGTTTGAGATTAAACACACAAACATTTCTGAGATATTTATGCTTCGTGGCAGAATGGTTAGCAACAGACTGCTGAAAGCAACTGGAGCAAGGTTAAACAATTTTTGTAAAAGGCCAGATTTGGATTGCGTGATTTCTGCAATATACAGAATAGTGCTGCAGTTGATTGTTCAAGCGGTGTAACAATTATTCTTCATGCACTGCATTAGACTGGGCAAGACTGTGAGACAGGTTACAGTGATGGAGATTTCATCATCTTAACAGAGATAGCTGAATAAATGTTGACTGAAAACACTGGGGTGGCTTGTCTATCAAATACAGAAACCTCCACGAACAGTTTGACAATCTTTTAGAAAGTGCTGGGGAGGAACTTCTGTGTACATAATTGTACTAATGACATTAAAAGTGTACGAAATCCTGAAGTTTGTGCCCAAAATTTTGTCTGACTTAAGTCAATGGAAATTTTGCTATTGATTTCAGTGGAACCAGAATTTCTTACAATTTGGATTTAAAAGAAAAGGGCTTAAGTTTAGGAACTGACTAGCTAGACAGTTATAGTGTATGGATGAAAAAGCAGTATAATAATAAGCTGTTTAAATACCTGAGGCAACAAGAAAATTTTCCTCTCACTAAAACGAGATGCTGTATCCAAAGGATGGAGAGTACCAAAAGTACCTGTCTTAAAAAAAAAAAATCAATCAGGTGTTCCTTGGAGCTATATGTAAATAAGACTAAACAACTGGTTAACTGCTTGAAAAAAAAACATTGAAATAAGACTTGTAAGAAAGCCCACATGAGCATAATAATAGGTTAGGGACAAAGAATTGTGATTTGTTGAGAAAAAGTGTGACTTTGCAAACTACTGCAATTTTTTGAGAGCATTAAAAAAGCAAATAAAGTAGATGACGTTGACAACCTGTATGGCCTTTTTAAAAAGCCTTTCATTTCCTCCCTAATAAAAGGACATTAAAATGACTATGAAGTCAGAGTTGAGAAGTAAAATGCTGACCAAAATTGAGGTTGGCTACCAGACAAAGAAAAAATGGAAGATGTGATCAATTTTTAACATTTCAAAAGGTTACTAGTGGAGTGCCACAAGTTTCAGTGTTAGAAATTATATCATTTAATATATTTTTTCATGCTCTGAAAAGAGGATGAATGGTGAGGTGGCAAAATTTAAGAATGAAAGAGTCACTTTGGTTATTCAACACCAAATAAAACTGGAGGTTCTGAGTGACTAGCAGGCCCAGAAAAATAGACAACACAATGGTGGGGTAAAGTCATTGTTAACAAATTAATGATGAGGTATTTTTATAATGCCGTTACATACATTCATTATATTCCCTTACCTAAAACAGTGAGTTCAAGTTCCTCCAAAAAAGAGCAGAAATAGGAAGATGGTAGACTGATGGAAATGATTAAATACATAATAGAGAAATTGAAAAAAAATTATGATGAAAAGAGCTGGAAAAGATTGGGGCATTTTAGATTACAGAGTAGATGAACAGACATGAACAGAGTATAAAATATAATGAACCACTTATAGAAAGTAAAATGAACATTCATAATTACTCTTCACATATATTAATAAAAATACTTAAAAAAATTGAAAGCAACATATGTAAAACTGGTAAAACAGTATCATTTTTCATACAATCTTTAGTATGACTCATTGACAAAATGAGTGGGACTCATTGACAAAATAACATGATTAAAAAATATTAGACATTTTCAGGAATAATGAAAAATTTCCCTGTTGTATTCCTCTTTGGAGCAACACAGTATTACAGCTTGGGCTACACTATGTAGAAACTAGTGGGTATCACACCCACCCTTAATCTGGAATAAATATAAAACAGTTAAGCTCTTTTATGAAACTAAGTAGCATGAACAATAGCAGCCCCCATTCCAAATATAGGCAATATGTCCCTCCCAGTACAAAGGGACATACAAGGGATAGACTGTTTTTTTACTGGAATTTTTTTGTGAAATGTGTATGTTTGGACATGAGAGGCAGAAAGACCAGAGAACCAGAATGGGAAAGCAGCAGGAAAGCACTAGCTAGACAGAGGTACACAACTACTAGCAACCTAATTCTAAGCAGAAGAAATTTTGAGCCTAGTGCAACTGGAGGGTCTTGGTGCTTTGAACAAAGCACCAACCTGCATGGTCCCACACTTCAGCTAAGTGAAATGAGTTGGCTAACTGAATTAATCTAAACATAATTTCTTTGTATAGATAGGGAAATGGGTTTAAAAGATTAAATGACTTGCCTAAATTCATAGCATCAGTCACTGACAAAACCAGGACTAGAACCCAGATTGGTCTCCTGTTCACCGTATATTATATTATAACTAGTAGTCCATATTGCCTCCCTTTTGAAATTTGCCAGTTTCTGCTTTGAAACCGATTTTTTTTTTTACTACAGTCATGTAAATTTAACCATGGAAATAAAAACATTTTAAAACTTATGTCCCTTATATCATGAACATGATATCTTCACTCTGAAAATTTCGCCCTGACAAGAATCAGTTTTAGATGGATGAATATGAATATCAGATCAGTCAGAGCAGTTGTAAAATATACTTGAACGTTTTAATAACTCTAAAGAGATTTACTTGGTTTTCTGTGCTTTTGCTCCCAAATTTTTAATTATGGCAGAAAGTATAAATATATGTGCTCTATCACTGGCTCAAAGTGCAGTAAAATTTGCTCCTTCCCATTCAAAGACAGAGAGCTTCACCTTCACAATGCATTCAAGTCTTTGGGGAACCCCAGCATATTCCTGAGGTTGTATCTTTTGCATTATATCACATTGAAATGTCAGGGCCAAATTACTGTATTACTCCAGAAATCGTATTCTTCTTGTATTGATTTTAGTGCCTTTTGGTTCCCATTCTGTGGAAAACATTAATATACAGCTACGGGGAGAATTCAATAACAGGCTTATTCAAAAATAATGGAATGAAGACCGTAAAAGTGTGTAGTCTGCAAAGCATTTCTCCCAAGTACCTGTAAGCAAGTGGGAAATACCCCATTGTGTTATGCTAATGTGAAGCGAATATAAGGAAGTTCCCTTGGCAACCAGAGATGGCAAGTCCTGATTGGATGCAGCTCAAGTGTTTTGTTTGAGATTGCTCCACATTGCAGGGAGAAGCATCAAGCTTTTTATTTAATCATCATCATCATCATCAAGAGGTCTTTTTTTTATCAGAAGTGGGATCTAGGTAGACAGAGGTAACCCCAGAGGATGAGTGCACCCAGGATAATGAAGCAGGGGGCAGAAATCAAAGAAGGTGGGTGATGGAAATAAAGGAATCTCATGTTAAGTTAGCTCACATCTAGGCTCCTTTCATTATTGACCCTGGTTAGAGGAAGGACTAGATATGCTTGGGTAGAAGTTCCCAGAAAGCCAATGTGATCATATTCCCAACTGATGGCCATTATTTATTAATGTTGTGTTTATGTACCTTTATTCTTCTTCCTTTGTCTTTTTTTTTGTATTTATCACCTCTTTAAGAAAATGGTCATTATCAAATATTGGGTCCCTATTATGAGTACTACATATATATAAAGTTCAAAGGGTGGTTCCCTCCTCCAAAATAATTTAAAATCTATATAATCTAACCCTGGTAGCTCTTAAGTAAACTTTTTCTGAATGTGTACACTTCTGTCTACTTTCATTATTTTCTACTCATGTATTGTAAAATAATTTGATCAACTCTGCTGATATTGTGTTACTGAGCCCAAGTTTTCACTCTTACCAAGATTATAGAAAGAAGCAAGAGTGTGTTAATTTGGAAGGAATTGTGGCATTTTAATATGAAAGCAGAATGATTCTTTCTAAAAAAAACATTATTAGGAAACAACATATTTTATTTATACATTCAGATAAAAATACTACTAGGTCATTATTTAGTGGTTTAAAGTGAAAGAAATGTAAATCTATTAAAAAAAGCAGTGATAACAATATTGCAAATTATGTTTTTTAGTAAAGGTAAGTTAGCATATCAAATCAGTTCCCTTTAGAGCATAAAAGCAGAATGCATATTTGAAATGTGGAGGGAAAAGGCTAGAAAAAGACCTTTAAACATATATGCCCTTGAAAGTAGTAACAAAAAGTACTTGCTTAGCTAGCTGTACTTTATAAACATATGGGAGATATGCAACCCTCTGAAATACAATTGTCCTTTTGCACCTTTGTTAGGACATATATTTGGAGAATGATATTGATAGTGCCCAGAAGAAACATATTAAGTATGGATGGTATTGTCATCTCTGAAAAGAACAAATGATGGTGGAATTGTCAAGATAGAGGAGATATGTTTCAGTGGCATCTGTCCTTGAATGAGCTCAACAGTAAATGAAGAAGAGGGCAAACAGGATATTATAAGACTATAATTGTAACAATATTTCCTCTGTTTAGTTTCATCCTTGAGGAAATACACTAGTTCTGATTCACTAGCATCCATTATAAACCTTTCTTGTAAATGGCCACTTGAAATCAGCCTGACATTTATCCAAAACTATTCTGCTCTATACAGAATACTTATACCATGCTCATCACCATAGTATCTGAACACCTATAATGAGCTGTACAATGAGTAGCATCATTTGAGCCAGGACCTATAATTTAGGTACACCTGATGGAAATGACTGGGATGTTATAAGTACATAAGGACTTGGACTATAGTGCAAAGATGATAGGATTTGTATTTTTTGATTTTCTTTTGAAAGCAGGAAGATAACATTTTTTGAGTGGATTTAAGCTTGAAATCATGAAGATTCATCTCTTCAAACCTCTTCACCTTGCTTTGAATTTCAGAAGAATGGAAAAAAAAACAGGCTGGTGTGAGCTGATGGGCAAAATAAAAAGAAGAAGAAAGTAAAAATGAACCTGTCAAATTCCCAATTTGTGAAGCTGATTTCTGAAGTGCATTTTGATCCAGATTTGGAGGTTTTGCTTAATTACATTCCTAATCCCAGCCCCATGGAAACCTCTGAATGGAGTTCTGATGGATTCTGGATCTAAACACGGGGACAGAAGAACAGTTTACAGTAATATAGCAGTAGATATTTAATCATTTTGCTCCTAAGTATTTATACCAATGTTTACAAAGCACAGAACATTTAAAGGAAATAATGGTGAGGATTAATGCTCTTTTCACTTTTGAAAACTAAAAGTTTAATTTTTTTCTCCAGTCTTTCAATAACTTATCTATGACTTAAAAAAAACAAATATCAGCAATACAGTGAGATTTAAAATAAGATATCCTTTCAATTTTATTTTTTTAAACATTTCTTCCAACTATTCCTTTACCGAACACCTGTAAGAATAAATATTCAATCCTTTCTAATTTTGCACTATCTAATATTATCCTGAAGTGACTGTTCGCAGCAGACATTTTTAAAAGAAACTAGTATGTTTTTAAATCATTAATTTTCTCTCTCTCCACATGTATTAGAGGATATAATTTTTCCTTGCCATTTCCTTTTTTACTTTTATATTTGTAGAAGCCCCTCTTATTCCTCTTAATCCCTTTGGCTAACAAAACCCCTTCTGATTCTTAGCTGTCTTTATCTTTTTCCCTAAAAGCCTTAAGTGACCGAGTAATCTTGTTTGGTGGAATTCTTCCTTTCCATTTCCAGTACAGCTTTGTTTTAACCTCACATCTTTGAGCAGTCTCTCTTGAAGCTACAATGACATTCTTATTTATTGAATTCATTTTTTTCTAAAGGAAATGTAGACTATTGCACATTGTTTTGCTTTCCTGGAAACTAATATCCTTGGTCTATGCATTCTGTGGACAAATGCTTTAATTTACTCAGTTCAAGTGGCTCATCGTTATGAAGTCTAATCTTTTCCATTATTCTCGCATTCAAAATCAGTTACTCTCTAGACAGACC
Organism: Caiman crocodilus; assembly: GCA_030014935.1. Classification (NCBI taxonomy): domain Eukaryota; kingdom Metazoa; phylum Chordata; order Crocodylia; family Alligatoridae; genus Caiman; species Caiman crocodilus. The sequence continues at coordinate 11,295,438 of JAGPOW010002514.1, read as the reverse complement.
TGTGGAGTCTCTACCTTCTGGTTCATTGTCTTGTACAAATCTTAAGAATCTCAAAACTTCTATTTTATACTGCATTTAATGTCCAGTTGGTAATTGCAGATACAGAATACTGCAGATGAAAAAACCTTGATAACTGATCCTCTCCTCAAAATTCATTCTTTTTCTACACTTATCCAGGCAAACTATAGCAAACAACACAGTCATTTGCCCCTTTTTTTCTTACTTGACTAGAGAATTTCTCCACAATGTTCCCTATCAAATTTTAGTTCTTAGAGCTATAAATACTTTTGACAAATAACACCATTCCTTGCTTCCATGTCTTCAAATCTGGGATTGTGCCTATATCCTGCATGAGTGGTGGAGAAGAAGTGTCATAGGGGAAGGATAAGAAAGAAAAAGTCCTCCCCTCCCAGACAAGTCACTGGTTGGCCCTATGCCTCCTGCATTCCTGAGCAGATTTTTCTTTGTAAACATCAAAATAGGACCGAAGAACATAGTGATGTTAATGTTCAATGTTGAAATGGAGAAAAAAATGTATCAAGAAAAAGAGAAAGACTCCACAAAGCACTATTGTCTACTTCAGGCACCTCCAGTAGCCTGTCATGCTGGCTTAAAAGGACAATATTAACAACTTACTTTACATGACAATTAAGGAGTTTTATCTAAGCAAAGCATCTGGGTAGTAAATATCAAATCCTGAATACTTTACAAAGTAAAAACTGAATTCAATAGGAGTTTTATGAGAACAAAAATTCATAGGGTTTGGAACTCAGTCCTTAGAAAAGGGAAAGAGAAATGGAAAAGCAAAAGGAAATCTATTTCAATCTCGAGACAAACTAAACGTCTATTACGTGTGGAATTTTTAAATTTTTTTTTATTTTTAATGTGCAGAAAACAGAGTTTAATCATTACCATTTGAGGCGTAAAAAAAACTACACTGGCTTGAAATGGTTACACAGAAGATGTATCAGATTTTGTTCCAAAGTTTAAAGTCCTATAAAATATGACTGCTCTGGGCATGGACATATGCGTGTTTGGAGCTGTTTAAAAAGAACAGGAGCTGTTACATTCTAATTATTACATATGGATAAACTGGGAGCGATATGAGAATAGCAAAACTGCTGCAAGGTTAGCACTGCTTCATTCCCTTTTAAAATGGAAGCAGTTTTGCGACATTTGTAATACTCCTAGTTTATCCACATATAACAATTAAAATGTAATAGCTGTTGCCTTTTTGAAATATTCCCTTTCTGAAATGGCTCCAAATGTACATGTGTTCATATCCTCTTTAACCTTTTCCCTGCACTAATTCTGTCATGATTTTTGCCTACCAGCAGTGGCACCTGAATTTTGAAAATGATATACAGTGGTACAAATGAACTCTTTCTATTTATCTCTTTTTTTGGGTTAACACTAAATGGTTACAGGACCTAATGACTGGTAAACACAGTGTTAGTGTTATGCATTTGTCCCACAGGCCAATTCTAGGTTTCATGAATGGGGCAGACTGGGGTTGGCATTGGTGAAGGGACTTGCTATGGATTCTGCCAATATCATTCTTATATTTGCTGACCACCAAGAGATAATGTGCATTTGGAAAGATGGGAGACCAAGCAAAGTGGGAATTTAACAAATAGGATAGAGACAAGGAATTGGTTGTATAGTCTAAGGTTAACTGTGACACAGCCTGAAACTGTAACAGAGAATCGAAGAGCAGAAGCACAAAGCCTTCACAAGGGTTAACAAGTGGATAACTAAAATTCTATGATGGTTAAATGATAAATGTTCACCCAATGTGGAACTTCATGCTCAATGCACTTTCTTTGGGTTCAGAACTGGAAGTGAATTAGGAGAAGACAAAAAATGGAACTGACACTTGCAATATCTTATACAGCAAGAAGACACTACTCTTTTTACCCGCAGATAAAAGAGGGCACCTGGATCTTAGCAATGCTGCTGAGACAAAGTTAACAGGGTGTAGCAATGACAAAAGCTCCATGTAAAGGACAGAAGATTACAACAAAAATGGTTACTGCTAGGTAGCTCCTACATAGTTGTGTTACTTAAACCTATGGCCCAGTTTAATCATATTCCTGTCTTGTTTTTCTTTGTGTCTGGGACTGTGACAAAATGGGGCTACCATGATGCCCCCTAGTGGCTACCTCTGTCCTGTTGGGTCCCTACTTGATTCTCCCAGGGTTTCAACCTGTTCATTTTCCTGTCCTGCCTTGGGCTGCTGACAGACGTGAAACTCATCCCCTCCCCCACTCTGCCCCCCGCACACTTTATTGGAAGCAGTGCACTAGTTTAACCCAGCTCTGCAGCGTATGTATAGATTTAGTGCTTCAGTGGAGCTTTATGGAGCTTTTATCTAAGAGCTGATTCAATCGCCAAAAAGCCCCATTAAAGTACCCAATCTATACAGATGTTGGGCAAGCCAGATCCAACTAACACGATGTCTCTTTTGGCATGCACTGGGCTTGGCACTGGTGCACATGAAGTTTAAAGTAAAGCACCGTTTTGTTTTGTTTTTACATCTATAAGCAGCCTTGATGTTTAGGACAGCAATGAAGGGCCACTCAGTCTCTGCCTGCCTGTGTTTTGCACCTGGGCCTGGAAGGGCTCAAAAGACCTGCATGCCCCTTGAGCACCCGTGTCCTCCTCCTCATCCCTTGTAACACAGTCTGACAGCTTAAACTATAACTATCACTTCAATAAAACCTCCCTGTTCTGGGTAAAGAAACTTTAGGAAAGAAAAGGCATGCTGTCATTTTAACAAAAAGCTCCCCACTGTGGGTAGGCAAATGAACATTAGAACAGCCCTCCTCCTCTGGGCTCTCACCGCTCCCTGTCTCAAGGGTGTTCCAGGCTGGCTGGGGACTGTCAGGACGCTCTTCCCCGACAAGGGGCTCTATTCCCTCTGGAGTTCCAGCCCAGCCCCTCTTTTCTTCTTGCTTGAAGTGTAGGGATATTAAGTGCTTTGGAGCCTGGCCTCTTCTGCTCAGGTGACTCTAGCTCTACCACAGCTGTCTCTCTTCAGTTCTAATGGGTGGTTTGCCCTGCTCTTCAGCTGCAGCATGGCTTTGCTGAATGCAGTCCCCTCTCTAGTAACAGGAGTCTTTGGCTTTCTTTTACAGGGATGAAGGTTTAACGTGGACTTTTCCCACATGGCAAACAGAAGTTAATACATGCAGGTCTAAGCAGCTGCCTCTATAAGTTATGCCAGTCAACTGCTGCACATAGTAGATCAATGCACAATAGCACGACAGCTGCCATGACTTGATGCTAGCACCTGCAGTTGTCAAATGCACTGGTCAGCTTTCATGCAGTATTTCCACCCTTGCTGTTGTCTACCAATAATCTGTGCACCTTCATTCAGCTCCCCAAACAACAACTGCTTTGGGTACTTGCCACTGGGCATGCAATATATGTGCCCAGGTCAAAGAAGCTTGCTGTACATTCACCGTTTGCATGCATGATGACCTGGCTCTATGTAGTTAGTACCTGATGGTTAGACACTCTGTACCACCAAGAGATTCTTGAGATTAGCCTCAGACCTTGCTGACAAAATATTCAAAGGATATGAATTTGCAGTATGGCTCCACTTTCACAATCACAATGAAGATTGCACATGCTTTCTGCAGCTTCGCCACCTTGAGGCCTGTTATATGGGAAAGAGAGGGGTTCTTGGCACCAACAGTGTTGTCAGTCTGTAAAATGACTACACTGTTGGTGCCAAAAACCCCTTTCTTTCCCATATGACAGACCTCAAGGTGGCAAAGCTGCAGGAAGCATGTGCAATCTTTATCCATGACGTCTCAACATCAGGTGATTTGTTTTCAAATGCCATGCTTTCAAGAAAGGGTAAAACTGAGATTGCCTTCAGCATGTCATCCTCAACGGCTACTGTCTGGGTACTTCACACTGCAGTGTTGGAAGCCTTGCCCACTGCCAGGGAGCTTAGACCAAGTTGCAAAAGTGTAACTAAAGCAAAGCCAGTTTTTGAGTACTTAGAAAGTAAACCTCTGCTAATTCACAGATCTGCATAGTCAGCAATTTTTTAAAAGGCGCTAATATGCCCAGCTAAACAAGCAGTAAGATCAAATTAGACAGAACAAAAGGAAGCATCATACAAAAAGCCTTGAGATAAAATAACCCAGCATAACATATTGTAGTTTCAGCTTAACATATGTAACCATACATACCACATGTAGTTGTTCTGTAATAATCTTTGTTAAGTTTCTTATATAAGTTGTAAGACAAAAACAGTCTTCTCAAAGAAGGTCATAATATACAGAGAAAATAAAAGGGAGTGGTGTATATGGCATTCCAGCAAGATAAAGAAATAAGATAAGAATTCTTCCCTTCCAGAAAACTGTAATTCACACAAACACACAAATCCCAGACATGACACCTTTCAGGGCCAAGGAAGAATTGGCTCAGTTTGTTTCCCAACATCTCAGTAAAGCAAGCAATTTAAATAAACACATTAGAGAATGTCTGTTAGAATAAATCATGTAAAACTGAGGTATGGACTGGAAGGAAAATTAGAGAACTAAGCAGATCCGAGGTAACCTGTTGCCAGTCCAAGTGCCATTTCTTCTGATTCTCCCAAGCTGCTATAGATGAGAGTCTACACTGTACTGTCATGGTAGACAAGTGGGTATCAGAACACATATATATTCTTGTGCTTTGCAGGTATAAACTATAAGAAGTCAGGCTGTGAACCTATTTCCTGCTTATTTATCAGTAGCCAGGGGCAGATCCAGCATTTCCTTAAGTGGGGGTGGTGTACAAAACACTGCTCCTCAGACCACAGGGGATAAGATGAGGCATGGCTGGAGCCCCCACGTGGCAGGCAACACTGGAAAGGTGGACAGGGAGTAGGCACTGGAAGGAAGAATCCACTCTCTACTGCTGTTGTTGTCCCCTGCCTAGCATGCATGGGAGGGCCCCAGACCAATTCCTGCACCACTCCAGCCAGAGACTATGGAGAGTAGCTGTGTGGGGTGCCAGGCCCAGCGGTGGTGTTGACGTATGGGTCATCCGCAGATGGTCATCATGATACTGTAAAGACGGAATGCAACTGCGCCCCACTGGATCTGCTCTGATCAGCAGCAACCTACTAGTGTACCTGTAACAGAGGTAACAATAACCCTAGGCTAAGCTGGTCTTGATTAGGGTGATACTTGATGCAGCTGAGTCTGACACATCACAGCAAAGTCAGTGCCATTTTCCTACTAAAACTCACCAGTCCACCCCTATCTGTGCCTTGAACATAATCTGCAGAGGGAGAGAAGTCTGCTGTCTAATCCATGCCATACTCCATGCACCACCTACTGTGATGCACCCTTTCATCCCACTATGAAAGACAGCAATCAGGTGGAAAATTTTTCCTGGCAGTTCAAGTTTTAACAGTAAGTCCCACAACAGGGTTTGAGTCAGACTCTCTGTGTACATGGACACCACATGGCACACTCTAAATTGCTCTCTGCATTTGCTTGCATTGAGTAGAGTTGATTCAAGATGATGTGAACAGAATTTTGCCAGCAGCATTAAGGGGAACAGTCCCTTGGTAGCTGTTAAAGTTGAGTCTCTAGTTTTCTTGTGCAGGGAATAATAAGGCTATCTTTAAAATTCTGTGGCTGTCCTTGGTCTACATATACTGACTAGCAACTGATGCAGCTGAGACAGCAGTGAAGGGCCACCTTACTTGTAGATTTCAAGTTGTATACCATCTTCACCTGGGGCTTTAACTGGGTGACGATTTTTCCACTTCAAGAGATGGGTGTAAGTGATAGGCAACTCAAATCAGCATGAAATGACTGAAATATCTGATCTAATTCAGCAAAGTCTTGAAATGCTCCTCCCATCTTAGCAATATGGCTTCCTACTCTATAAGATGTGTGCTATCAGTATAATACACAGAATGAAGACCAGGTGACTTTTGTCTGCTGAGCAGCTTCAAAGAGTTGCCTGGAGTCCTGTTGGGCAAAATGTATCTCAGTTAGGGCTGTGTGAAGCTTTGGGTGATGATTCAATTCACAGGAGATTTGGCCCAATTTGGTAGCCAAACCTCTGAATCTGAATCAAATTGGGAAACCAATAAAAAGGTCTGAATTGATTTGAAGCTCTCCAAATCGATTCAGAAAAGATTCGGAGAGTTTCAGAGATTCAGGCATCCCCCACTCACTGCCACAGTGTGGGGCTTTAAAAAAATATATTTTTTAAAGAACCTGGACCTGGGGCCAGGCAGGGCAGCCATGGTGGGGGTGGGACTGGGAGAGTGCAAGGGGAGTGGGGGCTTGCGGCAGAGTCCTCCACACAGTGTGGTGCAGTGGGGAGCACCGGGGATCACATCCCCTTCCCCCCCACCTGGCAGCAGTGGTGAGTGCAGGGCTTTTCTTTTTTTTTAAAGCGCCAGGATGCTGGGGCTGGGATAGCAGGTGGGGAATTGGGGCTCATAGCAGAGCCCCCCAAGCAGCATGGGGCATTGGGGGGCAACAGGGATTGCCCCCCCCAACCTGGCAGGAACTGGTGAGTACAGGGCTTTTTTTAATGAGCTGGGACACGTGGGCTAGGCAGGGCAGCCATTGCCAGGGCTGGGAGAGCAAGCAAGGGATGAGGCCTATTTGATTTGGCATGCATCTGAATCTCCTATTCAGATTCCGCCAATCTGTGGGGGGATCTTCCTCCAACTTTCTTTGTGACTCCTATTGGAATAAAGGAAGGAGCTGAAGGCCAGGTAGAGTGCTGACTGGCTCACAGGATATGGAGATTGAAATTCCAACACTGGCCTCACTTCTGGACTTGTCAGTAGCCTCCAGATTGAGGCTAGGGAATTGGAAAGCAAATTTGTAAGTCAAAGCCTCTGGCCAAGTCCTTGAAGTGAGAAGATCTGGAATATAGACCCAGGTGCAGTCAAAGCTCAGGGGAAAAGACAAGTCAGGGAGATAAGTAAAGAGGCCCAGATTTTGTTTGAGGTTCCTTCACTGGCCGTGGTCAAGGACAGACTGAGAGCACAATTCCAAGCACTGTGATTAAACACAGAAAATGATAGCAAATTGCTCCAACCTGTTACCCATGCCCTTAGCAAAGAATAGACTGGGGTTTCTAATGGTTTTCACTAAGGAGGTGAGACTTAGAATGCTGAAGGTAGTATATTTTGAAGACTGGTTTAATTAAATTAATACATTTAATTAATTTATCCATTTTGATTGGGAACTTGATATTTTTGGAACTGATTGGTATTTGCCAGATAAACTGTGCAGACTTCTAAAACTCTGTTGGGCAAGCTCCTTCTAAAAGCACCCCTAAGACCTGCTTGAGCATAACAGATTTTGCTGAGCCATTGCTGCCCTTACTTCACAGATTACTGATTTGAGAGTCCATAAGGTCCATCATCTCTATGCAGCTGCCACTCATGAGGTTCTAAACATCCTTATGAAATGTCATTGGGGGAAAAAGCCTCATTTCAGTTCTGTTACAGGAAATGACACTTCCATATTTATGGACTAAGCCTGAAAACTTCAGCAAAAAAATCAAATGAACAATTTTCAAGATGGGAGAATATATTCTGTTCTGAAACAGATACATTCCTTTTTTTTTTTTATAAACAGTATAATGTGTTCTTTCAAAATTTCGTTTATTGAGAAATTTATTCTTGGGCTAAGATCATGTGTGCTACATTTCAGTTCAAGAAAAGTTTTCATAGTTGTATTATTAGACTTTGAAAACCCTGGTGTTTAATGGAAGTGATCAGACAATGCAGCTCGTACTATGTGAACCATACATCTATCAAAATGCATAGATCTATGTTAAACTTGAGAAACCAGCTTGATTGAGGTACTACCTCATCTCCACTATATACTCTGTATTGATCGAAAGTATACAAGTAGCATTTGTTCGCTGAAAATGGCCAATAAAGCATCTGAATCAACAGAAAGACTTTTTGAGGTCATCACATATTTTAAAGCCAGCAAAAAATTTAAATATCACTACCGGAAACCAGTCTGCCAATGAACAAAAGAGAAGACATCCCCTGGGAGTGCTATCTGCCCTTTTCATACTGCTACCATTATTTAAAGTTTTAATCAAGACATAGTCAAAGGCCAAAGAACATGCCTGCACTTAATTCCATGTGAGGGCTAATATGGTGCATACAAGGTGTAACAGTATACTTATGGTAGTCACATTTAGCAAAGTTAAAAGAGTTTGCAACATTCCTGAGACATCTTCAGTTTTAAACACTGCAAATAACATCTGCTGCACAATTCGTTCTAAATTATTTTAGCTGGTTGCAGGAAGACTTTAGATTAGCAATACAATTTTAAACATTTTGCACATTATTAGAGAAAAGTAAAAACGAATACTTCCCAGGTAGAGTAATATAAGCTTCCAAGTAGATATTTCCTCAGACTTTCATGTTACTTAGATACCATTAAATATCTATTAGAGTTACTTTTACATAAATGGATTATGTAAATTTTGTTTTTTTCCAAACTCATCATTTTTCAGAACAAGAACAGTTTGCTAATGTAAAATAATGCTTCCTTATCCTGGGCTTTATTACCTAAAGACTTGAACAAACTGAAGAGGGGGAGAGGATGTGGGGAGAGAAAGAAACAAAGCTTAAACATTTAACAGCAATTTTACTTATGTGGGTTCTGAAAAGTATGAAAATAATCCAGTTACATTCTTTAGCTCGATTACTTACAAATAACTTATCTGTAATATCAAGTTAACCTGTCAGTTGTGCAAGTTTATTTTTCCATGTGCTATCTAGAGATAAGCAGGTCTGTACTATTAGATTTCCACTGACATAATTGTGCATGAATTCTGATCTGATTTGGTATTACATGGTGCAAAAGGTGACACATTTTCTTTAATATAACCCATTAGAAAAGGAAAGAAATTGCCAATGTATGAAATCTGAGGAGTCTGATTCAAAGACTTTGAGGTCAACCCAATGGAAAAGTAACTTGTACAACTACCCCAGGCACTAAACACTGTGACAAGCAAACCTAATACCCAGTATAGTTACTCGGTTAGACAATCAATAAAAACATTATATTATCAGACTGCTACAGCTGCATGTTATCCTATCATATTACCCAGTCTGTTCTAAAATGTTCAAACATGCATTTACTGATCATTCAGATAACACATATACTTCCCCAATCCCTGTTGCACTTAATATTAAGAGTGTTAAGAGAGAGTTAAGTATTTGTGTTTTTTCCATACAACATGATCAATTTGTATTTTAATGATTATATATAGTATTATAAATACACTAAAAGCATGCTATTAAATTTGCAAAGTCAAACACTAAAAAGTTAGGAAATGTCAAAATTAACTTTTATTTTACAAAGTAAATTCACCCTCACCTTGTGCAACCAGTTTTTAATTATAAACTATTTTTTCATATCATCCCTTCCTTGCTTTATGCTTACTTAATGAATTTTTCACCTTCTTGTTTAATGTATGGCCCTCAGGCTTAGTTACTGTACTCCATTCAAACCTTGCTTTGAAGACAGGGGTTTTCTAAGCTGTTCCACACTACAGAATCCAAGTGCTATGCAAACATAAATAAATTTATCTTCAGAGAACTAGTGTGAGCAGAGGCAGGTATTATTATCCTAACTTCAGAGACAAGGAACTGAAGCAAAGAATGATTAAGGTAAAAAATATTCACTGATTTTGGGTGCCCAGTTTGAGATACCTAGGTGCACACAGACATTCAGGGAGGTTAGGGAGAGGTTAGATTGCATTAAATATACCCAATCTAACTTAGTTCACCCAAGTGTGGACCTTATACTTAAATCCCTAGTTAGGTGGATCCAAATGTGAACTACATAGAAGTTCAAGAAGTTGAGATCTGTGATTGACCCAATTTAAGTTAACTGTACCTCTGAGGTAGTCTAACTTAGATCAGGTTCAGTGAGACTGATTTAACTGAACTTCTGGGCTGGAAAACCCCAGCCACTGACCCTAGCCCCAGGGCTGCACTTTTTCTACTTTCCTCCCCCCATTACCAGGCTATTTTTAGGCCTCTAGCCCCTCCCCCAAGATGGACAACCCCCCACATACCAGCAAGCCCCCCCAAACTACAAGCTTTTCCCAGGGCCAGTTTTACTGGCATTTGCCAGTTCTGGGAGAGAGAAAGTAAGTCAGAGAGGATGGGAGGGTGGGGTGGGGCAGGGGTAACAGATTTATCTGGTAATGGGTTTGAGCTCTAGGAGGGATGCTGGCATGGTGCATACACAGTCCTGCCATACATAGGCACTGAGGCTCAATGAGGAGGGAACCTTGACCGTTGTTAGCTGTTGAATTCCACGCAGATCCTATGCAGGAAGTAAAAACTGTAATACTTATAAGTATTGGAACTTGGACAAATTTAAGTGTATTTTCATGGAGGTGGGAACTTCCCCCCCACCCCCCATCCACTGTACAAAGACAACATCTTTCTCTTTCAAACCTTGGTTTTTAAAAAAGTAGGCAAATTTGTGCAAAGAAAATAAGACTGAAGAACAAGTTATTTTTTCTTACCCTCCTCAGAAATGGCTGATTTATTTTTTTTAATTTGGAAAATGAGTTAAGTTTGAGGCAGGCTGTCAACATAGAAAATTTCAAATAAATTTTCTCATAAAGCTGATAAAGTTTGGTTATGCTATAAGCAACTGAAAACAAAGTTTTATAATGGAACATGCCAGACAGCCTTAATAATAGTGTTACTGGCCCCACCTTTGAAATAAGGATATATAGGTAGATCAGAAGAATGGATCCTTTTCCTGTGCATCTATAAGTCCACTAGTCTTTAAAGAGTTTACTGGCAAGATTTATTGTTTTTGACTGTGAATATTAGGAAAAGAGTACATTGTGTATCACAGGTTAAAAGACACAAAAAATTACAAACAGAAATTCCATAAGATATAGCAGCTAATCACTATATAGTCCCCTGTACCAATGCAGGCTGAATTCTGTAACAAGGAACAGGCAGCAGGGGAGGGAGGTTGTGATATATTCACTGTTGGCAAAACTGTTCCTCTCAACCTCTTCAACATTTTAACAGGCTTTTCCTCTCCTTGATGCTCACAGACCAGTGGCAGACCAAGGAGAGGGGTGGGGCCCAGGCACTGTCCTCGGGAGGTACACCGGTTCGTATCATGCAACATGGTATTGCTACAAGAAGGCTGGGGGGTAGAGGGATGTGCAAATGCAAACATTGGCCCCTGGGCACCAGAGACCCACAGTACATCACTGTCACAGACACGCACACCAGCCTGGAGAGGGTTCAGAGGAGGGCCACCCAATTGGTGAGAGGGCAGCAGGACAGGCCCTATGAAGAAAGACTGAGGGACCTGAACCTGTTCAGCCTCAACAAGAGGAGGCTGAGAGGGGACCTGGTGGCTGCCTACAAACTCATCAGGGGAGATCAACAGCCAATAGGTAGAGCCCTTTTCCCAGCACCACCTGGGGTGACAAGGAACAATGGTAATAAGCTGATGGAGAACGGGTTTAGGTTAGAGATCAGAAGGCAATTTTTTACAGTTAGGATAGCCAAAATCTGGAACCAATTTCCCAGGGAAGTGGTCCTCACCCCTACCTTGGGCAAATTCAAGAGGAGGTTGGACGATCACCTGTCTGGGGTCTTGTGAACCCAGCATTCATTCCTGCCTCAGCAATTGCCTTGATAGCAGCACACAACCAATGTACACATCACCAGAGAGCATAGTTCCTTAGAGTTTCTGGTCACTGCCTGTTGTGAAGGATGATAGGGCTCCCAAAGCCCTACAAAACCATCTACAAAATGAAGGCTGTAGATGGAGCTGATTATCTTCATTATTTATCTAGAGCTCTACTGATGCTGAATTTGCTTTTCTGGTTACTGGGCCACTGGAGCCTCAGAAGCTGTAGTTTAAACGGAGGCTGAGGGGGGACCTGGTGGCTGCCTACAAGCTGCTGAGAGGTGATCAGCAGGAAATAGGGCAGGCTCTTTTTTCCCGGGCACCACCAGG
>JAGPOW010002514.1:11270792-11282591 GCA_030014935.1 Caiman crocodilus | reverse complement strand
AACCTGCTACTTCTAACAACGAACGTGTGAGTACACCCTTATCTCGGCAATCTCGCGATATCTGATCTGTCTAGCAGCCAATAAAAGGGGAAATCAAAGTCTAGCGTGGGAAAAAGAAATAAGCTAGAGCCCGTTCATTCTCGCCCTAGGGGCCTGTCGGAATTAAGGCTCCGGAGGTGCGACAGTGGGGTATGCAGGGGGGCTTGAGGGGATTGGAGAGCCTCTCTTGACCAATCTGTCTATGAAGTTCAGTACTTAGACTGATCTAACTAGTGATCTAAGTGCAAGGTCCACACATGGGTGAACTAAGATTGGGCAGCCATTTTTTACCCGATGTAACCTCCTGAACATCTATATGCACCATTACTTGGATTCAAGTACTTGGTTGCTATCCAGCAACCCCTTTACCAAGTGCAAAAGAGCCACACAGAAACAGATATTAGCCCTATATACATACTAAACAACCAATCGTGTTCTGATTCTGCAGGATCCAAACAACATAATGAAACACATACAGATCATATACACAATATGAAATATATACAACATTTGTCCATATTCACATATCTTATTAATGCTGTTCTCAAAAGCATAGCAAAATCCTGATCAACTGTCATGACAAATTTTGTAGTTCGGATTGGAACTTTCTGTTATGTGCATCTCAATGAAATGAAAGGCACATCACAGATTCACTGGCTTAGTTTTCAGCTGTGATGTGCTGCAAACCTCAGTGGCAAGCCTCAGCTGAAAAAGCGGTGTGACGTGCCTTCCATTTCACACAGAGTCCTACTGCTAGGAAGTGCCAGAAAAAAGCTGCATTTCTTACATTTTGGTTTAGAAATTCTTCAATCATATCATATGTTGTGTTTTTCACAGTATGCTCATTCAGTGCTCATCCCTATGCAAACATGTTTCACCCTTAGACCAGGGCTCCAAAATGGCCTCCACATCTGTGCCTTAGTTGTAAGACACTTCTGACTTGCATCAGCATTGGATATAAGTCTGTTCTATGTTCTAAGCCTAAATTTGAGACAGTTTTTTTTTTAGATGCTCTACTGAGTGGACATTTGGGCTCTCAAAGCTAGATGTTTTGGCTGTTCTGTGCCAGACTAAGGTTGGCAGACACAAATGAGCCTAAACAGATATTTAGGTATACAATTAGTAGCCACACTTCGATGATTACATGAGACTTGTCTTTAGTCACAGCTGGTCTATGGCAGTGGCTGGAACAGAACCTAGATCTCTTTCCTCTCAATCCTTAAACCATGTGAAAAGCACCTTTAAGAGTTAGAAATGGCTTCTTCCACTGATTTCTGAAAGTACATATTAATTAATGCCTTCCTTGAGGTTGAGGAGTTAAACAGTTGACAGGCCTATGTTCACATGGACGTTCCAAAGGGAACCTAGCACTTATCCTTGTTTCTTCCCATGTTCAGCATTTCCTTCCCTAGAGTTGTAAATAGGACAACTATTTTGTAAAATCATTCTCTGAATAGTTAGCTAAAAAAAACATTTCCTAGCCTCAAAAGTGTTTATTATGCAAGGTAATATTATGTCACATTCTGAAAAAGCTAACATGATTTAGAAATATTATTCATTTGATTTAATAGCTTATTGAATTATACTTGGATGACTTAATAAATGAAGAATATTATTCATGTTATATTAGTCACAGGTGAAAAAAACTACATACGTAAATGAGTGTAATCCATTCAATAGTTTATGGACCAAAGGTCCCCCAGAGGCTATCACACATGCACATGATATCCCTTGGTGCTGAACTTTGATTATGGATCTGAGTTGTCTGAATGTATTTACAGGCTGGGACACTGACTAGTACTGGTCTAATTCCAGAGGAACTCCAATAACTACAAAAGAGTTATTCCAGAATTACACCAGTATTATTGAGTCCCTACTACCTAAATATTGGAGGAGGCTTTTCTGGATTGTATGTCCCCAAAGAACATATTAAGTTTATGAACTGCCTCCCTCATGCACAAATATGTAGTAGATTCCCTCATCCCTTTCCTCATTAGGATGACCATATATGCCCAATTATGGTGGTTTCTGAATGTCCCACTTTGTGAATAACTGGCACCCAGAGCTAAAACACCGCATCTTTATTCCAGCCACATAACTTTTTTCATATTGTTGAATCACAAGTTTGTTAGATAAATGTCTGTGTCCTAACTAGGCTTTTAGGGGATAGCAGAATCATATACAGCTGCAGTTTTGGTTGGAGAATGCAATTAGTTACTCCTCAAATGTATCTGTTGTTCTGTGTTGAAGTTGCTATGTATGTGTAGAATCCAACACTGGAATCAAATTGCAGGTGTGTCTGCAGATTTTTCTATTCAATTTTTAATTTTCTGATTTCCTCCTTTCCCTCTGCCCCCCCTCCCAGTTCTTAAGCTGTTTTCCTACACAGCTTTTATTTTATAGAAAGCAACGGTCATTTTGACAGGTTAGAATTTTTTCATATCATATATCGTAGTTATCTTTCTTCCCCTTCATGATTTACTCAAGATGCAAAGACATGATTCTTAGGCAGTTTACAAATGTGTTTGGGCTTGAAAACAAATTTGGTACCTCTTGACAGTTATGATTAAAAGCTTACATATATATATTAATTCAAATTAACTATATTCCATTATCTTGAAACAAGATAACAAAAATATTTCCAAACTAAGAACAAATGGCTAGAGAAAGATGTTAAAAAGGTAAATGACCTGAGTATTTTAATAAAGCCTCTTATTAAAAATAATCAATAACATTAATAAAAATAATTTAGGTATGACAATAGTTAAAATTTCCCCTTAAACCTGTAATATTACTGTTACTTTGGAGCCTGATTCTATAGTGTTCTAATGCTTGGCTCCTCACCTATCAGGCCCTTTGTGCTTGCCTCAACTCTCAGCTGGACCTTCTTACAAACAGAAGCTATGAGAAAAACATGCCCGAACTTTCCAGGCTGCAGAGTGAAATCTTATCTTCCTTAATTAGATGTATAGATTATACATATTGATCACTAAAGTATTATTATGTAATGCTGCATAAGAGTTTTTTATAGTTTGTTGATGACTTAATTCCATGTGATTTAACTAACTCTTATTTGCTAACATGTTGTATAACCACAGAGTCAGAATTTGAAAGAGGTTAAAAAAAAACCCAGATCAAACTGTAAATTTGTGGCTGGCACAGGTTTAGCACAGAACATATGGAATGCAGAATCCTGTGTTAACTTACTGAAACACAAGTATTAAAATTTATGACAAATGTCACAACTAAACAGCAAACAGCAAGAGCACTTCACTTCTTCAAAGCACAATATTAGTAAGTAATAATAACAAGAAAGCAGCATCCCCATGTTAAACATTAGATTATAACTGAAATAACATCAAGTATACTTGCCATTTTAGCATATTAATCATTTTTCAATTGACAACAAATGTTAATGTCCTCCAGTTAAAAGAGTTTAGGCATCATATGAGCTTAAATCTATAATCTTGCCTGTCTGATTATTTGCAGTGCTAGATTAAATAAAAATGGTAAAAACCTGGAAAAATAAGATTTGAAAAACTAAGCAAAAATCTAATTACAGCTCTGCTTCACCAAATTTAACTGAACTCCTCACAAGTAGTAAAAGTCATCGTTAATAAAAAGACATTATAAAACTATTATTTTAACTAACTGCAAACATTTGGATATTCAGAAACCTCAATTCATTACTTCTGTAACTCTAATTTATATAGGGATGTCAAGAAACAGCCCCCTACCACACATCCCCTAACCTACTTCAGTGTGCGCCCACACGGACCTCATCAAGTAGCCAGTGAGTTGCCCTTTCATTGAGAGTAAGTGACTAATATTTAAGCTGCCCCTAAAGAAAGACACTTTTCATAATCGCCCAACAATCTGCTAAGTGAAATCATATGGATAGGCTTAGGCAAAGCCTGCCAGGGGTCTTGACTGAATGGAAAACAGGTGCTCTAGTTTTGTGCCATGTAATACCACATTTACCCCCAAGTCCAAAGGTTACAGGAGTAATAGCTGCCTTGTGGTAATCAGGGAAAGCGAAGGACTGGCCATGGTTAAACATCTGGGACATATTTTACATACTTGCAACATATGCTTCAGGTTCAATTAAAGTGAGGCTTTGGCACATTTATTAATCTTTTTACTTTTAACCTAGAAGAGGACCCATTGACCTGACTTTACTATTGTACCATATGAAAAAACAGAAAAGTAATGGAAGCTGGAGGTCAGTCCCTGCCAGTATTGTAAAGTGTGCATTTATTTTCTCACAACATTTCATTACGCACAAACCTTTAGCTTGAGGGACCTATGAATTAAAGGAGTATAGAATTCTGCCCCTTCCATACTGACAAACTGATAGAAAAAGAAAAGTTGCAGTTAATTGTATATGATACAGCCTTAAGGAGGAAAGTGGCAAAAAGAGACATTCATGATCTGTTTTATAGTCTAGTTTGTAGCAATAAAATGTTCATTGCAGAAATTACTGGGTATATTGTACATCTATTTTTTATAAAAATATTGCATGTGTCATTTTCTTTCTGTTCAATCTGTGATTCTTCATATAGCACATTGAATTATGAAGGCTTAAATAAAATTTATGTACTAATGAAATAAGGATTTGCATTTATGAAAGGCAACTCATATGCCTTTTGTACTCAAAACACACTGCTTAGTCATTCAGTAAATAGTACCATGTGATTCACACAGTAATTTAAGCACTCTCAGACACCTTTGGTAACTATATCTTAAGAAGTGGTTCAACTTTGGTGTCCATTTCAGACAGCTAAGCACTAGATTACAACTGAAACAGCTCCAGAGATTTGGTGTTATTTTTTGAATCTAGTATGTTTTGTTTGGCAGCTGCTTTAGCTAAAGCATAACAGGCTTTTTATGGATGCACTTTGTTTAGTAACTTGAGAAAAACAACGAAGTGGTAACTAAATAGGCTGATTTAAACTGCAAGAAGTAAAGTACTGTACTTTGTGAACTGATCACAGTTATTAAAATTTCCAGGAACACATATTCTACTGGGTTGATGTTCTTACACTGGCTCTAATAATAAAGCAGCCAGATGCAGGAGAAAATGGCTACAAATGGATGGCAGATCAGTGTTTATCAGAAGAGAAATGATGATTCAGAGCTAGCATGTTGAGTTAAAATACAAGCTCTCTACAGCTACATGGCTGACCTTTGCAATAAATCATATATTTTATTGCCAGAAGTGTATGCTCATATCATTTAGTGTGAAGAACTAGGACATATGTGTTTTGTAAAAAGGAGGCTTTGTTACTGCAATGTTTGATGACTCTGAAATGATGTAGCTAACAATTTAAATGATGTACAGAAGAATTTCACATAATATCTTTCTGTCAGTTGTAAAATGTTTGAACTGGCAATGGAATGAGGGAAATACTCATTTTTTTTATCCTCTCTCTCACATCATGGGTGTTAGCTAACAGAAAAATAATCATTCAGGGGATTAACTAATCACAGTGAATTTTCTGACATTTCAAATGCTGCTGCCAGCATACGAATCTTTACAGTGGTATGTAACTGTACATCTCTACTAGAAACAAAGGTCAAGGGCATAAATTAAGATACACTGTTTTTCTCCTCTCTTCAGAAAAATTCATTGCTTTACTATAGCTGAAGTAGAAGAACATTTGTGAAGGTCAAAATTGCCTGTGTTTAATACAGCACTGTTTTAAAATAATATGTTTTTTTCCCCCCTCTTTCGCATATCTCATCTTATTGGTATGAAAATCCTAGAAACAGCAGCAGGGCTCTCTTTACTGCATTTGACTCTCCAGCAAAGCTCTCCTGCCAATGCTAGCCCCTGCATCTGTAGTGCAAGGTCATTCTAATTTCCTCCCTCTGGTTATTCCCTTTCCCTAGGGGACAACCAATCCAAACAGTTCATAGTTTGGCTCAGTAAGGTGGGGAAACGAGCTGTTATTTACTGTGGTTGCAATCCTTAACCCAACCAGTAGCCTAGGAACCAAACCACATATTCTCAAACGCCAAAAGATCTGCAACAGTTTTCTGGCTTGCTGGGCCCCAATGCCAGTCCCAAATCAAGTGGATGGCTATGAAAATTGTGATTATTTAAATGTCATAGAGAGTACAGAACATATAAAGCTTTCTCTACCAAGTAATTCATTGAAAATTATAGATGGCAATAACCCATCTTCAACCAATGTGGAGTTGCTATTTTTACACCATTTCCCCCCTAAAGTACAGCCCTATTTGTAACATTCAAGACAGGACAAATTTTTGTCCTTCAAAAACAGTTGTCACTGCAGTTATCTTCACATGAGCTATCAAGTTACAGACAAGCTGAATTATTTTTGTTCCTGGCAGAAAAAATATTTGACCCAGCTCTGGACAAAAAAAGAAGAGGATTTATAGTCCTCTATCCCTTCCCGCAACACACAGTAGCATTGTTAGGATGATAAACAGCTCTGTCCAATTTTCTGGACTAAAACACTTCAACTCCTTTTTTAACTGTCTGTAAAAACAGTGTCATGTCTAAATTCTCCCATCCCCAGGTACCCAAGTGCTAAGAAAGATAATTACCTTGTCATCTCTGTCATCCTCTTCTTCCTCGTCCTCTAGCATGTCCTCCACTACCTGCAGACAGAAACAGTAGTAGTTGTCATGATTTAAAAAGGAAGAATTTTGTTCTGTCAATTGTAAACCTTTTGTAGATGAAAACTTTATTAACATTTGAAATAAATGCACAGAAGGCAAATGTGCAACTAGAAAAACATTTGATCTAGAGATTCAAATTTAGGAAAGTGTTACAGCTTTAATTGACTTACATTAGGGAATAATACACTGAAAATCTCTATCTGTGCAAAATGCTAGCTTGACAATTTAAGTATTTAAAAGGTAGTTAGAAATTCACTCTGGGATTTTTTTAACTAAGGAATCCTTAATCAGATCTTCTGGTGACTTGTAGAGCAAAGTACAAATGCTTATTTTAAATATACAAGTAATATGAGAAAAATACAATTTTTTAATTTTATTTATACTGTTTATTAAGAGAGTGTTGAGAAATTCAGTCTCAAAAATAAATTCATCATAGCCTATACCATTAATGGAAACATCTCCAGCAGTGACAAGTGGAGCAAATTTTATCATCAGCAGCATTATATTTACTAATAGTGACTCACTGCTACTGATGTACCTACTATAACACATGCCCATCTCTCCCTCTCTGATTGTGTGCAAGTGTACTACGTGTATAAATTTATCTTGCTGTTTCAATAGATGGACAGCCAGATTGATATTAGAGAAGAAGGGAGAAAGTAAAAGAGAGAGGAGCCATAGCACACAGAATTTTGTACTTTTAACCTTCATGTCAGGATTGTGAAATAATTTTTATACCTATATTATTGACAAAGAAGGTCAGTGGCAGAGCATTTGGAAACTGCTGCTTAACTTACAATTAAGCCTCACAATCAAACTACAATATGAGTCAAATTCTTTGCTGACATAAAGTGAAGTAGAGTCACTTTTATATCACAAGAGAATTTTTCTCTATTTGTACACATGAAAGAGCTGAGATACAGACCTGGAGATACAAAATTGTGGCCTACTTTATACTGAGTTGTTGTAAAGTAAATTAACAATGTAACTGAGTATCCTGTACAGTGCATGTGGAAGTCAGGTACCTTGGAATGATATTAGGTGCGAGATGCCTGGAGACAGAAATATTGAGGATGTAAATCTTAAATTCTGCCCATTTAACATGGATGGCATGAGTTTTTCAGGCCCCTAGCAGGTTACATTTATGGCACAGTTAATGTGTTAATTGTGCCATAACTAACAACATGCCATACATTAGTTGTATTTATGGTGCCATAAAGTGGCAAACCAACTACAAAGATGTCCCACAAAAATGTGTAATATCTTTGTGGCTGGCATGTGCCATCACCCAATCATCAGCACTGGGTTCTGGGCAAGCCAGGGGCTGCCCCAGTCTTAATGTCAACAACTATGGATTGTCAGCATCAGGATGCAGGCTTGCTTGGACCAAACACTTCAAAGTGCATGTTGTTGGCCCTGCCCTTAGATAGCCTCTAGACTTGAACCAGATCCCAGAGTTGGCCAGGACTGGTGCTGAAAATCACCTGATTGTCACCAGTGGCCTGTTAAAGTCCTGGGTTTCTATCTGGACGTGGGGCCATCCAGTATGGGTGCCAACCATTAACTGTTTGTCACCACTGACCCAGGACTGCCATAAGTTTCCAACACAACCTGAGTCAGCATTAGAAATGTGGCAGTTCCCTGGGTCTGGGACAGAGCTGCCCCTTGCCAGATGTGTAAGACTGGGCTTGAGGCAGCTCTGTAGTGCTGTGACTGAGAGCTAAGGAATATTATGCCCTACTCTCAAACATTGCATATCCTGAACAGAATGTCTGGCATGGCAGGATGAGCAATGTTTGTGATGGGGCATAACACTCCTCAAATCCCAATCATGACTTTTTTAAAAATTTGCCAGGGTCCTCACTATTAGCAGAAGGTGCTCTCATCCACATTGGATTCATAGCTTTGAATCTTCTGGAGGTGGATGTCTATATATAATCTTTAAAAACAAAAGGGTATGCATCCTTTTAAAAAGCCTGGCAGGAAGAAAGGTTGCTTGGGATATTGGCCTCAGCTTATTATATAACAATTAGTTGTTAAAATACTTATGTAAGATTTGGGAAATCCCAAGTTCAACTCTTCCCTCTGCCTGAGGGGATTTACACCCACAACTTTCCAACCCCTGGAAAAAACCCTCACTATCAGGCTACAAACTGCCTGTAAGGCAGGGCTGTGGGCCACTCCCCTCCTTTGGTTAAGGCTGTTCCACTCTGTAGTAAGAATTAAAAATTAGCTCAGCCAAAGACATAGCACAGGGTGGGAGGATATGACTCTGTAGCCTAGTGATTAAGGGACACACTAAAAACAGAGCACCTTGGGTTTCAGCCCATACTTCAATAACTGTTTATGTATTTTATCCAATGACTAAGGTAAGGGGAAAGTGAATGTGACCCAGCTGCTGATGTCCTGTCATCATTTACAAAGAGCTTTCCTGGCTTGTCTAAGTCACTTGGGGAACAGGCTGTATTTAACAGACCCAAATCACGAGGGCATAAAGGCACAGCACAACGCCTCACCTTGAAGCTTCAGGGGGGAATGCCCAGCATATTTGAGACTGTTGAGGAACTGTGTCCTTCCACTATGGCCTGGCCACAAGTTGAAAGAGTGAATTTCATTTCCACTTCCTGCAAAATTCTGTAGACAAAAGACTGCTTGTGTGTGGGTTTTGTTCAGGGTGGGATAAACCACACCCTTAATGGCCATTCTCAGTAAATCCTTATATGATAGTCTGGTATATCTCTAAAGAAGCACTTCTGAACCTCCAAGTACCTGAATAATAATGGAATTACAAATGCTTGTGATCACATATTTAAGCAGTACTCATCTATAAGGGCTTGTTTCCCTTTGATGGATTTGTTTGATTGCTTTAAAAATAAAAAAGACAATGAATCATAAAGATCCCTCCATGGATCATATTACGTTAAGATCAGAAGAATGGGCAAGTACCTAACAGGTGAATGTTTATGCTGACATACTGTTCTTATAATGGCTTTTTTTCCCCAGGTTACAGCTTTTTATGACTTTTCTGTCATAATGATGTAAGTTACGGAAAAGTTCAACATGAACTTTTGAATTTAAATGTCACTTTCATATATATATATCTGTAACTTACATCATTATCACTTTGCATACACACACACGGATGCAAAGTCATATATGAGATAGCTTTACGTATTCTCTCAGACCAATGGGCAATATAAAAGATGATGTTAGACTTGATATGCAGAGACAGAAACAGAAAATACTAACTCTTTCTGTTCTAATGCTAAAAAATACCTGCTGATCATGAAAACAATTGTACTGATCTGATAAAGTTTTGGAATGCAAACAGGGCACAAAATACTGGACTTTAAATCACAGGCATTATCTAAGGTAGGGCTGTCTAACTGGTAGCCTGTGGACCACATGTGGCTGAAAGGGGTTAATCTGTGGACCACAAGCTCAGTGTAAAAGTAGGCTACATAGGAGCTAGCAGTCAAGGGCTCTGGGCTTTCTCTCAGGCTTCTGCTTCGTGCATCTGCCTCTGCAGGCAATGCAGCCTATAATGCTAGGGGAGTCTGCGGCTGGTGAGTAGGGGGGTCACCCACCTCCAAACACTGCAGCTGTGGTAGGACCACCCATGTGCACGATGCAGCCACAAAGTGGGGGGGAAGGGGAGGAGGGAGCATCCATGCATATGATGCAGCGAGGGATGGAAAGTATCCACAGCAAGGACTACAGCAGCCACTGCTGGTACTGTCCACACACAGTGTGGCCCCCAGATGCTTAGAAGTTGGACAGGCCTACT
This sequence comes from Caiman crocodilus, assembly GCA_030014935.1. Classification (NCBI taxonomy): domain Eukaryota; kingdom Metazoa; phylum Chordata; order Crocodylia; family Alligatoridae; genus Caiman; species Caiman crocodilus. The sequence goes on along the minus strand of JAGPOW010002514.1, from coordinate 11,272,117 downwards.
TTAGGGAATTAACAAAATATTTTTTTTGTATTATCTGTAAAAATCATTTAATAGTTTAAACTATTGTATAACAACTTATTTGAAACTTAAATATGTATGATATGGACCTTTTGATGCCTTTGACAGTGAGGAACAAAAGAAAATGATTAAATGAATATTTTTTAAAATTAGATGATGTTCTCAACGTAGTTTATTGTGTTTTCCACACCTCCCATGTTGCAGTTCTACGTGGATTTTATTTCTAATTGCTAATGACCTACTCCACGATTTTGGGCTTTACTGTTCTGTGCCTCTATTTCCCCATCTGTAAAAATGATTATATTCCATCATGATATGATTTTTATTATAATGATACAAATCTACCTTTTTTGAGACCTATAGTTATAAAATTCTGTGCAAGAGTTGGTCACTATTAATTTATTTGTTTACATCACATAAATGACTATAGATACAGTTTCATCCCTTCTGTGACCTGAAACTGAGATTCCTACTTGCTGTTTTGTCTTCAAAAAAGATTCTAAACTCATATGACTGAAAACAACACAAATGCAACAAATTCAGAGTTCTATTGCATCTTTAAGGAATTGTATGACTTAACAGTAGGATGAATATATATAGCTGTACTGGACTCTGAGATGCACCCTGTGCCTCCTTAAAGTTCACTCAAGGCATATCTATACTGTTCACTTACTGTGCCAGGCACCGTTGTGATGAAATACGTCATATATCTTTTTGTACATTACCCTGCCCACAAAGTGTGAAACTGAGTATCTACCTTAACATGGTGCTTTGGAGGTACTAAAAATTCTGCTGAGACAGAACCAGCTTAGCCCAGGTGCTGCTCCAGATGACTGTAGCCATCCTGTTTTCCATGCGGGGGAAGAAGCATAGTGTCGGTCAACAGAGGGACTGGGTGATATACCTACGCCTTTATAGATCCCTGATGTAAAAGGGAAGTTCAGGCACTGTTACTCCCTGTGAGAGGCTGCAGAAGGCATTCCCCATCAGAGCCAGCCAACCCTACTAGTCAGTGAAGAGGAAATCACAATTTTGACTTGCCATTGCTTGGGAAGCCAAAGGCTTCTTGTGCCTTTCCACTCCAGTCAGTTGTGACCTGGCCTTCAAATTGATTTTCTATGGTAGGATCTATATAACCTTTCTCTGTATCTAAATTATTATTTTTATAAAAAATTATTAACAAAAGACTGCTTTCAACAATGCCCAGAAGTGCCACAGTCTTAACAGGTCTGAGCAGTTCCATGACAGTTTTACCTATAGCTAGATCAGGATCTAGGAACTAGGCACTCTTCCACCTGTTCTCCAGA
>JAGPOW010002514.1:11218361-11257228 GCA_030014935.1 Caiman crocodilus | reverse complement strand
TTTTTTTTTAATCAACCTAATGTTTAATCTTATTAAAAGGCTAAAATCAGGTCTCTTTGACAGAACTGATTTTCCATATAACGGTGTTAACTGGCATTAGTTCTATTCTGGCCTTTCATTCTTTATCATTTGACTCCCATGTCAGTTTTGCCATTATTTTGTCCAGGGCTTATGTTACACTACCATCCTATAATTACTGAGGTCATCCTGCCTGCCCTTTTTCACTACCAGCACAACATCAGTACTTTTCTAGACTTTTGTAATTTCCCCACTATTCCAAGATTTATTAAAAATGAACATCAGCAGGCCAGATATGTCTCCAGAGACTTCTTTAAAACTCCTGAGTTCATATTACTTGGACTGTTGATTTAAAAGTGTTTTATCCAGAACAGATATGTAACATCCTCCTTGCTTACTAACATTCACTAATAGACTGGAATGTAGTCATGTGAAACATGGAAAGTAATCTTTCCAAATACAGAACAGAAATATGTAATTCACAATTCTACTTGTTCTGGATCAATAATGGTTCTATCATCTCCATCTAGAAATGGGCCTAGAAATAATTGCTTAGATTTCTTTTGTTCCTACCATTACCTAAGAACTTTTTCTTATTGTCTTTAGCTCTCCTGAGGTCCTTAGTATCTCATATCAGTATTCTACATTTTGCAACTCTTAATTTATATCTGGTGTGGTTCATTTTTCCTTTTTTTCTGTGGTGTGTGTATGTGTGTAATTTTAATATGAAAAATATTCCACCCAACAGAAGATCAACCTCTTTTGGACCTCATTAGGATGGAAAAGATGAACTCATCACTGACTGGAAGTTGCTGGCTGCATTGAGACAAGTAGTTATGAATTCAAAATGGGCAAATGGAGGACAACCCCAAACATCCAAAGTACACATCTACTTAATAATTCTCACACACACTTTTTTAACTGCTGTCTTCACTTTGCCATTGAATCACTCTGCGCTTTTAGCCAGAAGTGTTCCTCTTGACTGGGGAATCAGAGACATCCCCTTGGCTGGGGAATTATGGCTGACTGGCCATCTAGCGTACTCTTCATAAAAAGCTCCCAATTTTTAGTCACATCTTTTGGCTAAATTTTTGTCTCCAATAATGTTATTCTTAATTTTACTCAATTCAGGAAGTAAACCCTTTCTGAAGCATCAAGTATATACATAGTCTGGATGGCTGGGACTGTCCTCTGTTTACCCGTATTGAATTCATAAAAATTTGTCCCAAGGCAGCCAACAGCCTCCAGTCACTAATTAATTCACACTTTCCATCCTAATGAGGTCCAAAAGAGACTGATCTTTTGTTGGGTGCAAAATTTCTTCATATTAAAAATCATCACCTATGCTTTTTGAAAACTCCAGTGATGATTTATTATTAAATCCAGCCTGTGTCCATAGTGACAAATTCCATGACATCAGTTTTTCCTTTTTTATATTGTAGGGAGATGCCCACCTTTCTATACCAGACTTCCACTAGTATCCTCTCCTCTGCTATATTACATAAAACATTAAAACATATATGTTCAAGATCTTGCAGACTGAAGATATCAATAGGCATGTCTACACATACATTTTAATGCCCACGAGACTATTTTAATGTGCATTAGAACATCACATCAAAAATCATGCTAATATACTAATGTGGAGGCTGCTCTCACACACTGGAATTCCAATGTATTGGAGCAGGCTCAATTCAGTCTGCTGGACTGTGGCAATTACCCCTCTCCAGCAGCCTCCTGTGTGTCATGTATCAGAATCCATACTCTTAAAAATGGTGACAGGGTGCTTGAAATAAAGCTTGTAGAATGAGCTTTAGTTCAAGTAGCCCCACCATCATGTTTAAACGTGGGAACACTGATACATGTGACACTGCAGTGCTTTAATAAGAGTGGCATTTGGAGCCACTCTAATCAAAGCACACCACCCCTCACCTTAGAGTATGTGTAAAAGTGCCCAGGGGAACTAAATTTAATGTGCAGTAGCAAAAGTGCATTAATGAACATGTAGATGCATCTGCTAATTCTAAAACAAAGAATGGTGCATTTAATATAGACTGGCAGCATATAGCAAGTACTTTCATTTGCTCTAGCTTTCCCGAACAAGTTATAACCTGAGACTTTAATATTCCAATCATGCAAATATTCCTCCAGGTTTCAGTAATGCCAATTATATAAATTTTTTTACCCTCATCACTGAGAATCTTGCCTAGTACCCAGACTCCTAGCACTGGTGTAGTGCAACAGAAAAATCCTTTCTGTATTCCTTGGCACATCAGATGAATTTGTTTGTACCATGCTGAGCTTGAGTTCATACCACATTTGCCTCTTTAGCTCTTTCATTGATAGCATAATGTTCTCCTGGCTGCTCCAACAAGCCTCCAACAGAGACAATTAGTCCTTCCATATGTGAAATGCACATGGCCCAATATCCTTCCCCAAGAAAAGATTTCAGCTTTAGAATGTTTTGCAGCTAGTGGTTCAACTCTGGTACTTTTTAATGCTCTTGAATATGGGAAGATCTTAGAGAAAACTGCTTGGATTTTTCTCTTCTTTAACTCTCTTCCAAGATGCTGGTAACACTTTAGAACCTATGTCATTCCACCTAATGCTATGTCATTTCCTCCAGCACATCACTTCCACTAGACATTTGCCAGGCAACTTAATAACCTTGACTTATTTTGCTACTAGATCTCATATTTTTACTTCAGGGAGACAATCCCCACTCCTATTGTCCTAAGTCCTTGATTGATTTGTCTGTGCATTCTTCTTAACAGCAAGTCACCTATTACAGTTGCTTGCTTTCTTAGGATACCTGAAGAACTTCTGTTGGTAGCTGTTCATTTCATAACTCAGGGACAATCACATCAGGTAGATACCCAATAGCTTTCTATTCTGTTCTGTTCCTCCAGAGACAGGTTCCTCAGTAGTTTAATCAGTAAGTGTATGATAGTGAGCCAGTATTTGAAATTACTCCTGCTTTCTTTTCCCCTCTTGGTCAAAAGTCACTAGCTTGTTTCTTTAGTTTCTTGGCTGTCCAATTGTCATACTACTGATGTGTTTTCCATATGAACAACAGTTTCTAAATATAGTTGCCCAAGAAGTTCTTGGAAGCATTGAAATGTGTACCTTCAAACCACAGATCTTCTCCTCCAATAAGTTTATCAGCATGCATTTCATATATCAGAAATCATTTTTGTCCTCCAGCAAAAGGAAAACATAGCACATCCAAAGAATCTTACAGAATGTGTTCCCTGTTGTACAGCTACATGTAAGTTGAAAGAACGACACTTCCTCCCCCAGGAATTGTCCAAAATTCTCCCGTTACCTACACTTGTTTGCCAATGCAAGAGGTCATATGGAAACTGATTGGTATGTCATACTGCTTAGTTCCCCCCTCATGCAGACAAGGAATAATATATAGACTTCAACACACTGGGTCCAATCAAAGAGATAAGAATTCTACACAAAGACTAACGATCTACTAGCAAACAGACCGAAGCACACACCTACCAAGCACAAGATACACAGCTACACCTTTTGAAAAATCTGTTAGCTGCTCCTGTTTACCTGCTCTTTGTGTAATAAAAATAAAGGCTCTGTTAGAATTCCTAAATCTAATGACTGAAAGCCTACACTTTTAGGATTTGCTAATACTTATGCATCCGTTAGACAAATCATACTCAATGCAAAAAAAAATCAGATCTGAAAAAATGATTATGAAAATTAATTTATATCTATAATATAGTTCATATAATTTCTTACAGAATATTTATGGAATATTTAACAACAAGCACTGAAGCAGTTGTATTTTTAATGTTAAAATATTTTTTTTAAAGCAAAAGATTGTTTAGAAAGACAGAAGGATGTTTATTGTGTCCCTTTGAATATGTAGCAGGTATGTTTTAGGTTGATTTAGTGAAAGGGCTAAATTTAAACATGGGTCATAAAGGTAGCTACCCAAAGCACTGTCAGGGGTTCAACTGAGGCTAAGGGGAAAAGTTACACATAAGCTAGCATAAGTCATCAGAAACTGGTTCAAATCTGTAACAGAACAGAAGTTCAGTGCACATAAACCACTTTCAAAATGTCCAACACCAGTTTATGATAAACCTGGATGGATGCAGTATCAGACTTCACTGATTTAGTATAAATTAGCTTATTGAACTTCTGTCCCAGATCCCCTCCAGATTCAAGTTAATTCACAGTCCCACAGTATTCCAGGATGCTTTGCACCTGCCCTATAACCTCCACCTCGCAGAATTGGTGGGCTAGACTTGGCCTAAGCTGTCTGCTCTGGCACCCGAGCTCAGCTTCTGGCCTGAGCTACCACAGGCATGTGGCTGCTTTTCCAGAATTAAAAGTGAATGCCTGTTCACTTGCTTATTGGTTCAATCTATACAGTTTAGATTAACCTGCAAAGATTGAATCGATTCAGCCTTGGGATTTTTGACTGTCTGTACTTATCTCACTCTCCAAAAACTTCTGCTAATCAGGATAATCCATTATTCCTTGGAGGCTTTGTAGCAGTCTAGGCCCACTCTTCTAAATGTCCCTGTGAACTTGACTCTCCTACAATGTAATTCAGGAAGTGTGGCTACTACTGAGATCCCTTTCTCTGCAAGAGGACAATTCTTCTAACTCCAAGTTCTTCTCCTCCTAATACTCTGACCTTGATTTTTATGAGTTGAAGGATCAGTGAATTTGCTTAAGTGCCACTCTGGAACGCAAACCTGGCCAAAGCTGGCATGGGTGTGAGTGGGACAGTCAGTGAAGGAAGCCAATGAGGCAAACAAGAAGAGGTATGCTTGCAGAAGTGACTGTAAGAAACCCAGGGTAACAACAATTTCCAGTAGGTCATGTATACCAACAATGATGGTGGGGGGTAGTAGCCAGCAATGAGGGTGGGGTGGTAGTACTGGTCAAGAAATCTATGAAGAAGTAGTTTCTTGGCCACTGATATCTGCACGGTGATAACAGTACTAAACACCCAAGTTCCCAAAGGGATAGTGCCTTGCAGACTGTGTCCCTCTGCCCCCCTCTCCAGTGGCTTCTGTTCCAGTTTTCCAGAAAGCTACCTTCCTGATGCCAACTTTACTTAATTTTCCCTGTTCTTCTGCTTTGCAACCTCAGTGCTTACATAGCTACCTCTCTCTAGGCTCCTGATTTTGAAGAGATGCCAAGGATCCATGAAAAAAATTAGTTACTGATCGGATACTTGACAAGAACAAAGAAATACACTAAAATCATGCCTCTTTTCTCATCTTAGGTGAGAGGTAATTAGAAAGAAGTGTCATTAACTGACCAAGGATTCCAACACAGGTATTTCCATAGGCTTAGTGGATGAATGCTATTTAAAAACAAAACTTTGTAAAACAGATGAAACTGAGGGTAGTCGGTAATGAAGTGGTAGTTGGTGTGGATGAAATATGATCAGTTGGTAGTTGGTGTGGATGAAATATAACCACATGGATTTCACCAAAAGCACCAAGAGCATCTAGCTCCAGCCCTGCCATTGAAGTATCAAGAGAAAAACTCCTTGTTTTGTTTTAGGAACTCTGAAATTTTTTACAACTGTCATAGGATAACAAACTAATCAATCAAGGAGTTAGGGTGAGCAAAGGGTAGAGCTGGGGAAGCACTGCTGGATAGGTTTGTTTTTGTCTACTGAATGTAAGTGATATCATTAGACAACCCAGAAAGATGATGCCATGTGTGACATGAAAGTAGGTGAATATCTATTATAAAAAATAAGCATCCTACATAGCTTAGTGTTTACAGCTTAAGTTATGATGGGTTTGTGGTTTGTATATGTTAAATAGCAGGTTATTTAACCTGACCTCTGCTGTTACCTTGCAGCACAGAGAACAGCTGAATGTGCGGTAGGTGGTACCACAGAGGTGCCTGTGGCGCCACATACTGCAGGGTCACACTAATCTGGAAGTGGCCTTAGAGAGCAACTAATGTTGACACACAATTCTTAAGACTAGATGACAAAGAGGAAGACCTGTGCCACAACAAAATAAATTCCAAAATACTTCTAAGCTTTTTGGCACCTGAGAGGGTTTGGCACCTGTAAAGATATTCAAACAAGGATGAATAAGGGATAGTTCATCTGTCATATCCAGACAGCAGCTCTGTTAATGATTTCATTGATTGGCAGTAGAGTACAGTCTATAACGCTTCAACTGATAGTCAGTGGCGCTCAACCTTTTGGTCCTGCAGGTCAGATGAATGGTGTGCAGTCAGTACATGGGCCACATCAGGCCCCATGCACCAGGATTATGCACCACGCTGCCTCTGCCCAGCCCTCACATGCTAGAAACAAGCCACACGCACCATGACTAGGCCCGGTGGTTCTGTGCTATTCCCGACCAGCTCCACATACCAGCTTTGGGCTCTGGGTCCTCATGAAACCTTGGCTGGCCCTCACGCACCGGGATCAGGTGCCACACTGCCGCATCTAACATGCAGGGCCATGCTATCCAGCAAGCTGGACTCCCCATGGGTCTGAAAATTTAGCATCAGAGGAGCAGTGCCACTGCTCCCTTGCTGCCAAATTTTTGTATCTGTGGGGAGTCTGAATGATACAACACTGTGGGCTGGATCTGGCTTGTGGGCTCAAAGAATTAGCACCCCTGGATTAGTCAATGAGATTTATTAGGGGCATTATAATGGAAAGGAATTTTCAAAAGCTACTTTTCAAGGTTCCCATTTTGTCTATCATCTTTAATCTTGCCTAACATAAATGAAAAAGTCAATTTTTAATCTAATACAAGTCCATATGCTGTGAGTCATGGTATTCTATTTAATAATATATTTATGTTTTGCTATTATAGGGTTCATCTGAATGTTCATAAATGCAATTTTGCTACTGCTCATTAAATTTAGTACCTGTAATGTGAGGGCCCTTTAACATGTGCTCCAGGGGTGGGCAGCAGGTGGTGCTTTAATTAGAGCAACTCTTAGTGCCGCTGTAATTAAAGTGCCACAGTATCTCATGTATCAGCGTCTCTGTGCTTCAAGTGGTGGCGGGGGTACTTGAACTAAAGTTTGTTGAACAAGTTTTCAACAAACGGCTATTTTGAAGTACAAAGACACTGATGCACAAGACGTAGAAGGCTGCTGTAGTGCAGTAATTACCACGCTCCAGCAGACTCAATTAATCAAGTCTGCTCTGACATGCTGTAATTACAGTGCATGGGAGTAGCCTCCATTCTCATACACAGGAACCCTCAGGTACTAAATAAATGTGCATTAGACTGCCCAAATGCACAATAGTGAAAGTGCATGCTTTTTTAGTGATACTTAAGTGTGCAGGAGCCTAATTTTACTGTGCATTAACCTATCAGCATGGTTTTTGACATGACACTCTAATAAGCAGTAAAATAGGCTACTGCACATTGAAGTACACGTGTAGACATGCCCATTGTGTATCTAACACCAAGGAACAAAACAATTCACAAAAGATGGGTGCTATTTCTAGTTCAACACAAGTACTAAGAAGTGACTTCACTAAGAGTGCATGATAAGCTTCTGGCACAGATGGAAACGGAACCCAGATCTCTAGATTTCACAGAATTGATCTAAGCAGAAGCAATACTTTGAACAGTAATACAGAAGGCAAAATATCATCAAGAATCTTAGTCAAATTTTGACATACTATGTTAGTTTGCTCAACTAAGAACACCATCTATAAAGATGTAAGACAATTTGAAAGGCATCTAACAATTCTGCAGCTTCCTTAGAACCAAAGAATGATATGTTAGGTCTTCAAAGTTAATTCACTAAGGAAGAGGTCACATCTAAATCCCATCTAAACTCAAGTAGTTAACATCATGAATAAATATTAAGGAAGAATGTTATTACAGTTGACATAAATGATACTCAGTTTGATCTGAAGATTAAACTCAGGAGAGCAGCATCTAGCATCCTTACCAGCTGAGGTATCAAATCATTACTTTATTTGGGCTGTTACACATGGCTCTGAGACTATCTTCATTGTGGGTGTTGTTTTTGGTACAAAGAGACTGAATAATGCAGCAAGTCATTAGTTTAAGCTTTCTTTTTTTATGACAGACTTTAGTTGCATGTGGGATCTTCATGATGAAATGATTTAAACCCCAGTTTTAAGCAGCTGGATGTATTAAAATGAGATGAGCATTAAAGAAAGAATATCTTTTGCTTTTATTTTCATTTCTTGGGCTTTCTCTATAAATTTAGCACCCTTGGGCTCAATTGTGCTCCTTTTGTCTTTGCCACCAAACAATACAAATTATATATTACCCTAGACCAGGGGTGTCAAACTTACCCCTCCTTGTGGGGGGTAAGATGCAGACTGGATATGGACATGGCATTAGCCTTGGTGTGGTGCGGGGCAGCAGAGTGAGTAGCAGTGGGGATACACGTCACCAACAGGCTCACGCCTGGGAATTCAGCACAGACTCCAACCCCAAATTCCTGACCCCTCTAGAAACACTGCAGTTCAGAAAACAGCTCCACAGGCCAGATTTGGCCCATGGGTTGTTCTAGGCAGCACATCTTCTTTATTTAATGCAAACTTAATTGTCACCAGACAAGGTAGTTGCAGGATTATACTCTGTTTTGGGACACCCAGGTCAAAATAAATTTCATGTAGAAATCCTGTATTGTGTGTATATTAGAAGACTTGCACACCTATAGAGCCAACAAGAACAGCATATTATATATGCTTTGGTGGCATACTTTTGAAAATCTACCTCTTACTGTTTGTTACACAAACTATTGTTTTGACATTACTTTGTTGCTTTATATGCCAAATACCTGGATGGCCTGAATTACTGGGAGAGGCAGCAGGTAACCTCAGTGAGTTGAATGTACTACTGAATGGCATATACAGCTTACTCTCTAAAAAGACAGGACTTTTTAAAATCTATTTAGAATTCTGGAAGAGTCCAAGTTCTTATATTTTCAGTAGACAAAAAAAGTTATGTCAAGCAATAAGGCTCAACATAAAAAACAGTTTTCTTTCTTTCTTTTTTTTTTTTTTTGCTCTTTCCTGATCAGTAAAATCATTGTGCACATGCAGGATTTAGAGTACAGTGCATGCTCTAATGCATTTTTAAAGTCATAGTTTCAACAAAAAATAGAACTGGTTATTGAATAGTTGGAGAAAAGTTCTGATGTGGACAGGAAGAACTGTCCATCAAGCATCATAAACTGAAATGGTTTTGAAAAGATGTATTTTAATAAAGAAATTCAGTTTCTGCAACAAACTGTTTTAAAGTCTTTTCTTAGCATTAAAAAAAATAAGCACAAGCATGTGCTTGAAGAAGGGAAGACTTACTGTATCATGCTGCCTGTTATCTTTCCCTGATATGATCAAGAAGTAGTTCCAAGCCAATAGTGACAACAAAGCCAGTGGTATCACGTAGAGCTCAAAGTTCCAAACCACAAAAAGAAAAAGCTAAAAGACAAGAGAGAGAGAAATGAATCAATTCTGCATTATGTTAAATAAGCTTTCATGCACAGTCAAGAACAGTACATTTAAAGATTTTAAACAAAAAAAATCTCTCTCTAAATAGGCACAAGAACACTTGGTTAAGCACTTTAGTGACTGTGAAACTTAGCTCTGTAAAGCAACTATTACACAGCTGCTTTGTACCTTAATTTGTGGGAAAGAAAAATTGATATTCAATTGTCCAAGAGGGAATTTTAATTGTCCTTCTCCAGTTAAGTCATTGATAGGATGGGAAAAATAATGATGAAATGGCACAAAAATAAAACTGCCACACAATCAGGAAAAGCTTGGGTTATTTCTCTTAATGAAAAAGAGTGAACTGCTATTTACAACAAGGGACTTTATTCTCACTGGTGTAATAATATCATATACTTAAACAGATGACGCAAACATTAAATCAGCAAATTTGAAAGCTGTTACACTTATGAAACATGAATTAAAGCATTGGACTAAAGTCATGATGAAAAGGAGAAAAATAATTAAAAAGTGTAGAAAATTTAAATAAAACTGTGATAGTATGGCAGTGCTGTTAATGGCTTACATATAATATGGGTTCAAGCTTCCCCATCTTTCCTGTACTTAGTAAACTTCATAAAGGTGTAATGTACCAGAACTATAATAAATCCAAAGTGAAACAAGATTGAAAATTAAAAAATACATAAATGTTTCATTTCACCCCTCCTTATCATCTAAAGACAAAAAAATTGGTTTGAACAAGGACTGAAAAAGGATTTTAATAATCTTCTGACCTGAAGATTTGTGTTTAACAGAACCAAAACACACCATCCTATCATACTAGACTAATGCAAATACTAACTAGAAATCTACATTTTAAATAATCAACAGCATCATATGACTTAATTTGCCTTCTCCCTTCACACCACTGAATGTTCTGTGTCTGTATGTTTTCCTAGACTACAGGTATCAACGTGATTTTTTAAACCAAACAGGGCTGAGAGAGATAAGATGCTTACACAGGCTATTGGCACTTCCGATATTTAATGTTGTATTTGACAAACATGTTTCTTGTTCAGTTTGCTTCGTTTAAAAGGAGATTTGTTGGAATTAACATGGAACATAAATACAAGGATTTATAGAATTTATAGACAAGTAAAAGAGAAGACTTCTAGAGATTTACTAACATGAGGGATATTTACAGGAATGTAATTTGACAAGATTGACATAAGTCACTTAAAACGGGACTCTACAGTTCAAACAAAAACCCCGCACTCTATTTCACCCAAGAAGACCTGAATGAATTGACCAGCTTTGATGGGCAGTCTCAAAGTAAATGAACAAACAGATAAGGAAAGCATCTTCATAGATTAGCGATTGAAGACTGCCTCTGAATGCAGTCAGCCCACTTCCACCTCAATTTTAATTCTGGAAGAAGTAATCATACAAGTCAGAATCAAAAACACATAAGGCTTCACAGAATAAAAACAACATCCTGAAATCCACCTGGAAACAAACTGGTGACCAGTGTACAATCATTATTTTTTAATCCACCTAACCATAGTTAGTTTCATCCAAATTCCTACCTGTACAGGCATTTGGGTGTGAGGATTTTAACTGCCATTCTGCATACAGAACAGCATCAAATGCACAGGAGTCCTACATGCTAAATTAGCTGAAATATGCTGATGCAAGATGATTTTCAAGGGCAGTCCCAAACAGATTGTAATAACTGACTTTGGAGGTTAGAATGATGTGGCGAGCTATGGTGAAGTCCACACCTGAGGGGAATGATAAACGCCAATAAAATAAAACACTACTGATTATCCAGAACCTCTGGGCATGTACAGCTGTTCACCATGGCTGGTCAACATTCACGTGGCTTACTTTTAACTTGCATGAGCATAGACTGGGAGCTGTGTGTAGGCATTTGCTGCTACTGGGAGACACACAGAGAAATTGGTATAAGTCACTTGGGGTGAGAGCTGAGGCAGGCAGGAAATACTAGAAGGGAGGCTAACACATCCATGGGGGGGGAAGATGGAAGATCTATGGGAGAGTGTGACAGGAGCACCTCTTCTGGAGTTTGCCTATCGGTGACTCCACCCTCCTGTGATGGGCCAACCTCCTGCCTTCTCTCCTGCCATGCCTTGATCTTAATTAATTAATGGATGTTAATTAGCAGGAAGCTGACCATTTATTGCCCCGGTGCCAGGGGATGCTATCTGCAGCTCCTTTTCCTCCCCTACACTGCAGCCCAAGCCTCGCAGATGATACTGATGTGGTTTGATCTGGGCCTTGTTACAATTTGGCCCTCCCCTTGTCCTCCCTGGGCTTTCCACAGCGCTGTCTCGCTCTGTCTCACTGCCCCCTCCCTTCTGGGACTTCTCACTGCTCCCTCTATGGGGCTGGGATTCCCACACTGCTGCAGGGGGGGGATACTCTGCCCCTTAACAGCATAATGAGGTGGTTGAGCAGTCAGGCCCAACCCCTTCGCTTGTCTGACAGAGCTCCCTTCCCCCTTGGCTGCCAGCAGAGAAAACTGCCCTCCTGGCCTCAGGCCTGGTATTTATGTGGGAGCCAGGCCCTGCCCCTTCCGGTCAGCTGACCAGGCACAGGTGCAGCTAATTCCCTCCTTAACCAGTTGTCCCAGCAACTGGCACCTGGGTTCCTGCCTCTGCTCTGAGAGTAGCAGGCACCTTAGTGTCCTGCTACAGGGAGCAATCCATCCAGAATTGGGAGGTTAGAGGGTAAAACAGCTCAGTTATGTTTGTGGCAAGTGCAATTGACTGCGTTAACCTGTTCCCAGTCTAAATTAACCCATTCCCAATCTAAATTAAGTAACATATCAAGTAAACTAATTGAGATCAGGCCTTCCATTTTGGGGGCAATTTAAATCCCAATGCCCAAATTCCACAGGTAGGAATTTGGATCAAACTACGGTTAAGTGGATTTAAATATAATGATTGTACATATTCTCTGATTCTAAAGAGAAAAAATGGCTCTGAGGTTTTGAACCCAGGAATAAAGATGACAGGTTCAAAACAAAATGCTGGAGCAAATCTCACCAAGGCAGCTACACCCAAACAAGTAGGTGGTGCATTTGAAAGTGAGAAAAACAAGCAAGCTGTGCTTTGAAGGGCAGCTTTGAAAGCATAAGAAAATTGCCTCAATTTGTCCAGGTATAAAATTTGCCACTGCTGAAGCAAGGCTTTACATCACTTTCAAGGATTCTGTCATGTGTTTCCTGCTTTTTTTTTTTAAATTGGGAAAGCTTGACTTGCCACAGGTTATCCCATTCATGTGTCTATGGCCTCAGGCTGCAAACCTCATTAACAATACAGACATACTCCATGACTAGAAAGAGTCAATATTATACCTGCCATCTCCTTTAGATAATTCCTCTGACCAACCAGTATTATTTCCATCTAGCCTGGGCTGAACTTCAACTGATTTCTCTTTTAAGCACCTGTCTCAGTCAAGCACTAGGAAAGCAGGGATGCTATATTTGCAATGAAAATAAACTGTATATCTATGTGAAATCTGTACAGTGTTGGCAATGCAGCTCATACTGCTTCTCTAGTCTCCCCAGCAGACAAATACATGTTAAATAAAAGATATCACTAACTAGAAATTTCCAGTAGTAGACAGCACCTTCAGAATATCTCAGCAATCCCCAAAATTATGTGGTGCAGAAGGGGGAGAAAATGCAAGGAAACTGGTCAGCTGCCAGACACAAAGGATCTTACAACTATTTAAGCAAGAAAAGGCTCTCTTTTTTATGGGGAGGATGGGGGAGGGGGTTGCTCGGGGCAGGGGTTTGGAGGGCTTTTTTGCTTTAGCTTCACTGCATTTCAAAAAGGGGAAAGGAATATGATATAATAATTCATAAACATTAATATATTAAAAAAAGACCAGGGAGTGGAAGGAAGGACGATGAAAAAATCAAAATCAGGGAACTGTCAATGTCTATAAAATATCCACTAGAACACAAACTGTATCTGGAATGATGGTATGGGAAGGGCAGTATAGAAACAGATTAAATAAATAAATATTTATTAAAAAAAACAGTGGGTGTACTTAAGCTAAAAAAAAAAGAAGAAAGGATTTCCCCTGTGCCCCCCCGCAACCATTGAAACAACCAACTTCTTTAAAGGAAAGAAGGCGAGTCCCAAAGGTTACAGTTTAATATAGCTGCCGTTCCTACACAGAATGCTACAAGGAAGGATTTTTTTTCTCTTTTCCCTCTTGAGACAAGGATTTTAAAAGTCACAGGCACGAACTGGCCATTTACAACATCATATCAGTTGCTACTCTCAGTGAAAGACACATACATTAAATGATCATTCAGAGAGACACATGACACTATCCCTGGTGTACAACACTTCAAAAAATAATTTAAGTTAGAATATTGAATATCCTATTCTTTTGCAAACTACAGTATATTTTAAAAAGAAATCTCATCCAAAATGATTAACACTTCCTACTGTTCAGGAAAAAAAAGGCTGCCCTTTCAAACTAGCAGCTGTGGATCATTAGCTTTCCAGTGATGAGATGTGTTTGATGAGTATTTTTCTTTCTAATTAAGAGATGAGATTCTCTATTTGACTCTCTCTTCAGGCAGAAGTGAAGAGAAAGATTTCTGTCTATGTGGAAAGGCCATATTCTACAGAACAATTGTTTCAGATTTCTTTTTATCTTCCCCATTCCCAATTTCATTTCATTTTTAACAGAACCCTATGATTCAAATTTTCAATCACAGCTTATAATAACACCACAACTCAAGAGGGCAGGTACAACAATAGTTGGAAGTAAAGATTTTCTGATAACCTAAGATTTCATCAGGAAAGGCTTGATGTTTCAAAACCAAAATACAGTATTGCCAACTCTCATGATTTTTGACATTGTTTTTAAAGTCTACACTTTGGGAATGTGGAAAGTGTAGCTCTTTCTTTTATCTAGATATATACCTATAAATTTAGATAAAAGAAAGAGCCAAGTTTTCCATATTCCTGAAGCATAGCCTTCAACAAAAACACCCCAAAATTATGAGAGTTGGCAACAATGAAAATAGTTCCTGGAAATGTCTTGGATCAAACTTCAAATAAATGCCAGGAATTTGCCAAGTCACCTCCCATCAAATAGAGGAGCCAGGGTACACACAGCAACCTTGCCATTCAGGCTGCCTTGGAGACAGGGACCAAAGGTGTTCTAAGAGCTTGCAGGTTTTTCACCAGGGGGAAGAAGTATGGAAGCTCTAGATTAGAAGTTAAAGCTCTTTTTCAGGGATCCTAAGGCTTCTTTATATCCTGTCATAAAGACTAGGGGCTCTCAACCTCCATACTGTGGAGTTAATAGCCTGAGATCCCCAAATGCTAATCTCCAAAACTCCCAATCTAGCTGTGTGTGACTCACTTGCTCTGGATGTCTAGAAGCCCTAGGAACCATTGTACCCTAAGAACCAGTGAACCAGGAGCTCACATCTTCCAGATCAGTTTAATCAAATCTGTTTTCAAACTTCTACCTACCTTTTCCTTCTGTAAGATTTTTTAAAAATTACTGTTCAGTCTCAGAAAGAATGATTTTTTAAACAAAACTGGACTTTCCTGCAAAATGTAAACTGTGACTAAGTCCACTTTGCTCTCTCCAGTCCTGGGTTAGCTTCACTAGTCTGTTTGTCCACCATAATTACATTAAAGGCTAACTTTGAAGCACAGACATGCAACCTTCACTAATACATGTAATTTTTACTCAAACTAATTATTTCATTCATTTAAATGGTATTTTGGACACATGTAAAAGGTTGCAGCATTGGGGAACTTCTCCGGCTCATTTATGGAATGTGTAACACAACCAGAAAGGCACCTATATGCATGATTCCAAATACTGTGCTTTAATCACAAGACTCTGGTTTTTTCAGATATTTTTCCAGAAAAATCCAAAGAATGAAAGAAAGTCTATGTAAATGTACTGTGAGGGTCTTCTATCACATGCTATAGAATTCAAGGCTTCAAATGAAGCAGCATGCTCCCTGCACCATAAAGCACTACAAGAATTATTTCAATTGAACTTGAAATCACCTACTTACCTTTTCAACATATTCTGTCACCTGCTCAGTTTTCTTTTTAAAAAAGGAATGAAAATGCTATCTTTGGTGTTTGAATCCTATCTCATCCCCAAAAAAGTTTCTGTTTTCTAAAAGCACTTCCTTCAGCTCCACTGGATTCCAAAACAAATTGCCACTGTAAATATTAACATTGTATTTTTTGGTCACAGAATACAGAGCATTTGTTCAGAAAGGCCTGGAGAAAATGAGCCTCATAAGTGAATGATACAGTCTTCCTAAAAGTTTTTCAGATACTTGAGCATGAGGAATAGGTGAACTTCAAAAGATCTGAATCTTAAACTATCCAGATCTAGAGTATGCAAAAGTCAAACAGAGAACATGACACGGTATTTACAGTAGTAGAATCAGGAGAAATAAGTGCCATTCTTGATTGTGTCACTCTGGCAGAGTTACAGTATAATACAGGTAAGTGACTTAACCTCCTCTGCCATTTCAAAATGTCTTCTTGGGGCCCATATTTTGATGACCCATAAGCACAACTATTAAATAGTATTAACATGTAAAGGAATAAATTGTGCTGTGAGATTTCCTGCATTTCCAGTCTTTGATATTCTGGCACTGTACTGGAATTGTCCGTCTCACTGCAATTTGGAGGGTCCCCTCAGCTTGCCCCCCTTCCTCTCACCTAGAACCAGGAAATCAAGATGTTTCCAAGAAAAAATAAACAACAAAAATGTGTTAGATCTTCTTTAGGTTCAAGCAACAGTTAGTTTTGTCATGCTGAATCTGAAATTAGATATAACAAAATCAAATTACTTGTCATTTTAATCCTGGCTCTGGTGAACCACTTGACATTAACATTCTGTTGCACTTCTAGTTTGGCTATGGTATATACAGATAAACAGTCAACATCAAAAGTTCCCATTTCTTAAATAGGTAGGGTAGTTCAAGTCTTGGTTTTCTCATGTTTCATTCCAGCTATTAAAGAAGCAAGTATGACAAGATATGACTCATCTGATATGTTTTATCCCACCTCAATCTCTCTTGAAACATCTCTGTAGTTAAGTGGACTTATTTCACCTGAACAACCTCAAAGATGATGCCATCATCTAATCATACCATAATGTAGACTACCTGTGCCTTGACAGGGTTGTCAGCACCAACAAAACCTTCTAGCTATGGGCTGGAAAGTTTTTTTTATTTAAATGTATTTTTTTTTTCTTTCTCCACTTACAACTTGTACTGACATTCCACATCATTTTATAGAAGTCAAAGATGAAAGTGCTGTGACTTTGCTTTGAGTATACTGACAATTCCAAAAAAGTGAACTCCAGAGCCTGCAAGTACAAGCATCCCTTTAACAGCACATGAATTACTGATGTAAAATTCATGCCAATGACTTTCATATAGCAAAAGTTAGGTGGAAATAAAAAGGGCATATTTACAAAGAAATCTGTAAATATTTACAAAATGTTGAGATACTCTTGGGTCCCTTTATTTTTCACTTAAGAATTTCTGAGCTGTATTAGCACTAGTTGCACAGTACAAAAGCCAGAACTTGGTCTGATGAAATGATCACAATATGCAGCCTACTGCCATTCTCGACTGCAGTTCAATGCATTTTTGTGCTCTCAGAGAACAAAACACAAAGAATTTACAAACACAGAAAATTTAGAGTAACTGGTATTTTTTTCATCTACGAGAAGTATACTAATATCAAGTAACAACTTCCCTATAGTGGTACATTAGTAACTAGATCAAAGAAATGTCTGAGAATGAGGCTATTAGGTTCACTGAAGCTTGTCCCTTTTTAGTACTCCATTTCCCCAACAGAATCTCCAATTGTTTCTTGAATGACCCATGTCTTTGTCTCAGCAACATTACTTAGCAGAGCATTCTATACATTAATTATCTTCTAAGTGAAAAAGTGCTTTTAATGCCTGTTCTTAAATTGTTTTTGCTTTACTTTTATGTAGGCCTCTTAAGCTGACTTTTTGTTTTTAGTGCAGTGCTGATGAGAGGGGTAATCACTGTCTATATGATTTAAATCATTATATAATTCAATTATATCTCTATTAAGTGTCTGATTTTGCTCTAGGCTATACAAATACAGCTTTTTAAGCCTTCCCTCATTGCTCATGCCTTTTAGGCTTGAGAGCAATCTAATTCTTTCTATCTCAAACTTCCTTACCAATTGTTTAACACAATTACAGAGTTAAACATGCTGTTGCATTTGGAAGTGCCTTACTAAAAAGCTAGCATTTCAACACATTTTATATTATTTTGGACATTTTCGAAACTCTTACTTCTATTTCACAAAACTATCCATCCCTCTCCTTTTGTATGTATAGGTACGTACTACTTTATAATATCAGCAGATTATCTCTGTACTTTCTCTGCACTGAAATGGGCCAGTTTTGAAAGTGAAAATGGTCAAATATGTATGCTTTCCTGCTGATGCAAAATTATACTAGCATAAAAACAATTTTCACTAATATAGCTTTTCCCACATAGGACAGGGAAAAACATCATACCACCTCCCTGGCATTGCTATATTGGTCTAAAACCTGTGTGTAAAATGTGTCATGTGTTTGTGACAATTCTATTGCTACAACTTCTCACATATTGCAGTTGGGTGAAATTCACTCTTTCATTTCCTCTACAATCCTGAATATTTTGGGGGCCTGAATGCCCATGAATCCAGCCACTTCCCAGCAAGCAGGCTGTAGGAATGCAGAACTGCCCTTCTATAAGCCATTATTCCAACCATACAGAATGGAAGTTCTCATAATGAAGCAATATTAGCTAGTTCCTTGAGCTATTGAGAATGAGTATCTTTTCAGGTACATTATAGTACAAACAAGGAGAACAGAACTGTAGTTTCTTACCCACACTGCCTGGCCCACTTGTATAAATGTAGATAGTACATTCCCTCTGCAGTTTGGCTTTTTATCCCTATCAACATTTGCTCTACGCTTCACACTTCACACTACTATAGATTCACTGTTGTTCATTCACCAGAACTAGTGTAAAACTACTCAGCATTTCAAGAACTGTAAAAACAGTGACTATCCAAATACTGAGAAATGAATGGAAAAGAGGCAGAATTTTTTTCTCTGGGGAAAATAATCTGCATGTAAAGTAGCTAACCTGAATATATATTTACATTCCAATATTTAACTGGCTTTATTGCTCTTAGAAGAGTTCTAGCATAAAAATTTCCTGCTTAAATGAATGGAGCAGCTAGACACATAAGGCAAATCAGTGTAGAAGTAAATTGCATGACTATATTTTGTGCCCAGGGAAACATACACTTTGTTGGCTGTACATATCAAAAATGAAATGGTTAACATCGACATTTAAGGATTGGTAATTAGGAGTAAAGTGATTTGGTTAGGGAGAATATGGGTAGTTTAACCATTTCTTGGTGGTTTATTTTAGTCTATTTGTACGGGAAGATACCAAATCATTGCACCAAACCATCCATGCACCTTGAAAAAATGGGCAATGTTCCCTTCAACAGAAAATTATTCAACAGTGGCCTGATATCTGATTTCATGGATCAGATGTGTACCTGTCTTGAACAAACATCTTGAAGAGTCTATGGGTCACCTTGCCATACACACCAAAATGAGCGCTAAGTAGTCACTCACCCCACCCAGAAACTGACTATTTTGATGTCCTTTAATAGTTGAATAAAACTTTCATAGTTCCTGCAAAGAGCTGTTTTCCGCCACCTGGTACTTCATCCAAGCCCCAAGCTTTGAATCATCAATGTTTCTGCTTCCTTAAGCACTTCTCCTCTAAAAACATTAAGTAGGCAAGGTTATTGTTCCTTTTAAAATGTCTGATAGTTTCTCTTTACTAGATTACTATATGTGGATGTGTTTAAATTGCTCCAGTCATTTTTTTCTCTTTTTTTTTACTCCCATATTAGGTATAGTCTTGTAACATGCTGATTGCCTTTTACTCTCACTTGGTATGCAGTCATTTGGTATAATGTTGACTTATTTTCAATTTTCAAGATCGTCAATCTGTCTTAGTGAGCTTTCTGTGATGATTTTCATCAAGCTACTGACTGACAACTTGTTTTGTTTTGTTTTGTTGTTCTGGGATGCCTGGAGCAGGAGTTAGGTGTAACTGTAAAATGTAAATAAATAAATTTATGTCAAATATTTGTTGGTTATCCATTGTCCTGACTTTCAGTTTGAGGTGCAGATAACAAGTCAGTCATTCAACTGATGTGAGATAGCTGAAATATATTATTATTCCTTAAATGTATTTACAATAGAATACATTTAAAAATGTGCTATCTTGCTACCCTTTGTAACTTCATCTCCCAGTCTCTCTTGTAATTTTCTAATTTTCTCCTTCACTGATCTCAAGTTTTTTTTCCTCAGTTCTGGAAAAACTTTGAGAGTTATGTTTAGAATCCCTATGCCATGTTGGCATATTTCTTTTTGCAATTCTAATTTTAATCCAGTGTTGATTTAAGAAAGATTTCTCTTTTCTATACTATTATACTTTTGTTACATGATGCCTACAAGGAAAAAGTATCCTTTCTTGATTTATATGTTTAAATCCATTTGGATACTTGAGAGCTCTATATGTTTGTATACCAGGTATATATATTTCTCTTCTTTATTTATCAACTCTCTAAATCCTCTTGTACAGAATAAGGCCATGAAATGCATAAAGAGGAAATCAACAGAGAATACTGGTTTAGACAGCAAAGCAAGTCAGGCTCCAACTATTCAAACAGCCTAAATTCTATAGTAAAAAGAAAGGCCCTGGGCCAAGGCCAGTGAGACAGGACAGTATTTTTAGTTCACTTGTAAGATAGCTATAACAGACTTCTGCAATGTTTTCTTTAAACAAAGTCAACAAGACATAACTCTAAATTCCTTCTCTCTAAGATGGGATTTCTTTAGGAGAAAAGAATGACACAGATCCCAAAGAAGCTAAGCATGTTCAGATAGTCCCAGGTAGAAGTTGAAAAACTGGCACTATAAACAAAGCAGTGACCTCTGCTATTAACATAACTGGTGAAAACATGGAGCAATGCTTTCTCTAAGGAAATAGATGAAAATCAATTATAGCTGAAGATTAGGTGAGCTAATTTAGGGTTCAGGGAATTTCAGCTGTCCTGGATGGTTTTTTAATTTTTTTTTTTACCTTGACACATTTAATGCCAAAAAAATAAGGGATGAAGGGATGAGAAAAGAACTGTTTGTTTTATTTCTTTTTCCTCTGACTTGTTGTGAGCAATAACAATAATTTATAATAGCAATTACATTGTTAGAGTGACAGTACCAGTTACCTCCAGGTCCCTAAACTTCCTTCTGCCAGCCTTAGACTCTACCATTTGCACAGATACAGCAGCAAAAAAAAAAAAAAGGGGGGGGTGTTAAAATTACCTTATCCATTGAGAGAACCCTCAACTAGGGTAGCCTATTTTATTTTCACCCTACCACAGAGGGAGAAAATGGGTCAAGCATAGAGAAAAAATGTCTCAAAAGTTCCAGTGATCTGGAACTATTCTTGCTATTATATATTGGAGCAGGGCTGTCCATCTTCTGAGCAGCTGGGGGCCATATGCTGTACCAGTCACAGGCCCCAGGCTGCAGGCTGTCTGGGCTCTGTGGGACCCCTGCCCCATGGCCAACACAACTCCCCCCCCCCCCCCCGCCTCCAACCTAAGCGGCATGAGCTGCCTCACTTGCTGCTATGTGGGCAGTGAGTTGCCCTGCCCCAAGAGGTCCTGGCCACTACAGCAGCTGGACAAATGGGGGGAAATGGCAGGTGGGTGGGAGTGCACAGGTTTCATGCTGGCCTCTCAAGGGCAATACCAGTTGGACAGCCCTGCATTAGAAGAATCCCTGAGCTGGGCCCAAGATTGTAGGCTTCAAAATGTTACCCCCTTTTCTCTCCTCTCAGCTGAGTTAAACCCAAGCCTACCATTTTAGGATTATAATGGCACTGCTTGGGAATAGAGGCCTCATCACATTCCAAACTGATGAAGATGGGCAAGCAACGGAGGTTCAGTACAGAAAAGATGAACATGGGAACTTTTCTGGTGACATTTATTTGGCAGCTGTCACCCTTCATCTTCTGTGAAAAAGTTGATGCAGTGGCTACAACATGGGCGCAAATATTATTTGGTGTTTGCTTTGTATTTCTGGGAAAGCAGCCTATGAGGAAAAGATCAACCTTTCGAACAGAACATCCTTCTAGATGCCAAAAATACTCACAAGAATAATAATAAAAAAATACAAGGGGCTACTTATCATAAATTAAAATGAAGGAGCTGATTTTGTCCAAAGGTGAAAAATATCCAGGAATGGATTACACAGACTAAAATTGCTATGAATACTGGAGAGCCTGGGTAGGATTGTGCTGGGGACAAATTTCTGCTAAGAAATAGCAGCACACCATGAAAATTATATATTTGTATTACAACCATACTCTCCAACTCTGTCATTTTTGGCATGGAAACAAATATCTTTTCATTCCTATTTTTAAATGTTCACTATTGCCAGCATACCTGTAGTCCTACCTACAAGACAGGGAAATAAAATCTTTCCTCATTCATGCACAGAGACAGCAGAAAAACTCTTTGAAAAACATCTACAGTAGTTTACTGATAGATGCTGGTTAGTGTGCCTGACTCATGTTGGACTCGTTTTCCTTGGTATATTACAACAAGACGACAAAAATGAAAACTGATGATCACAGTGGGAAGAGTGAAATAAATCTGGAATCAACTGTTTTTGTTAAAGCTCTTCTAAGATACCACAGAAAAATCTTGTGCCTCTATACTATTAAAACAACATCTTGCCTTTTCAATTGTTCCTCCATAATAAAACTTATTATATGTGTTTTTACATGAACTAAAACAAATCAAGCATAGAAGAGACAGGTGTGCCTTGGCAAATTTCCCATAGTTTTTAGTCATTTTTCCAGGCACCAAGTATTGCAATCTAAACAGGCTCCTTCTTTACAGTCAGCTTTCTCTGTGCCATACTAGCACAAGGAGACAGGTGTGGCTTTGTGATCCAAGTATGAGACACTTACAGCACCTAGTTCACCTCTCAATAGTTCACTGTTTCAGCAACATGACACTTAATTTATTTGCATGCTTTGCCTTCCTGACATGTTTAGCTACACTTTGTCATAAAAAGGCTTTTCTAACTCTAATAAAGCCATTTACTGAGCTGACAATGCTATCAGCAACATTTACTAATTCGATAAAGAACACTCCATTTTGTATCTGCTCAGATTAAAGCAAAACTTAGAAAAGTGGGCATTAGGAGACAGTATTTTACTGCTGTCTATACAATAGTGGGTAGTACAAGAGTGGGAACTTACAGTATTTTACTGTTGCCTACAACACTGTGTCTCCTGCTGATGGTTGACTGTGTACTGCATTTTATAGAAAAACAATAAAAGCACCACCTTTTCCAACAATAAGCAGGCACAGAACCCAATTTACATATGAGGAGAGGAGTGTCTTTCTTTGAGGGCATTTATTGCTCAAAGTGTTCTCTCAGGTCTCTGTCACATCTTACAGTTAATCACATCTTTAAATTGTAACCCAGCCACATGTTAAAGCAATTAGTGGGATTACAAAACAAGGAATAACCCACAAAGTTCTTTCACAAAATGTGTGTAATGACTTTGCGTCTGGTTCTTATCATGCTAGTAATTGAACCATGCACCTCCAAAATTTGGAGCATGAGGCTGATGGGGCTCCCAACCACGGGGGTGCACCACGTGCTTCTATGGGTGGGAGTCCCATCCCCCAGTTTGGGCTCCCAGCTATGACAGCTTGTTATTTGCCAGTGCAGGGGGAGCCTGGTATCGTGATCCCGGGCTCCTCCTGCACTGGCAATAAGGTGCAATGCTCAGTCCCACAGTTATACCTCCTGCAGTGCATGTGTGGCACAGCAGGAAGCATGACTGTGTGGATCACAGGAGATGTACACCTTCACCTGTACATCTGGCAGGGTGTCACAGGGCACTTAGGTAGCCCTGTGCCTGCAGAGGAGTAGAATTGCCAGAAAGGGCACCCTAGCAGTGATTAGTCTGCGCAGCTGCGGGTTGCCAGGCTACTGATGAAGGTCAGCTGACCCGAAAGGGGCAGGGCTTGGCTCTTATAAAGCCCAGAGCCAGAGTCAAGCAGGCAGTCCTCTGCTGGCAGCTGGAGGGGCAGGAGCTCTGAGAGAGAGAAAGAGAGAGTATGTGAGTGCAGCTCTCGAGCTCCAGAGGCTGGAGCAATGATGCTGTGGAATAGCTGAGAGGCTTACATTGTTATGGCCAGGTGCCTTATGTTTATGTTATAGTCAGAGGCTTGTGTTTATGTTGCTGTTGTTATATATGAACCGGTGGTTTGGGCAAGGCTGTAGGAGTGGAAGAGGCCTCAGGAGCGACCCACAGTAGTGTGGGGCCCTAGCGCCAGGAAGGGGTGCAATTTGGTGCCCGTGGGGGCGCAGCAGCACGGGGGGGTGTGTAGACCCCAGCCCCAGAGAGGGGGCATTTGATAAGGAAGCCCCAGAGAGGGGGCGTTTGATAAGGAGCCCAAGTTGGGCATAGCAGGGCTAGCCCAGAAAGGGGGCAGCCCTGAGAAGGAGGTCCAAGAGGGACTCGGAGAACCCCTGGAAGGGGGGCAATGATTGAGAAGCCCAAGAGGGGCACGGTTGGAGAAGCCCAAGTTGGGCGCAGCAAGCACCTGGATGTGATTCACAATATAAATCCAGTATTTTCAAATAGGAATCCACAATGTAAAAAACATTCTATCCTGTTTGGGTTTTTCTGAACTGTCTGAAACAGAAGAATTGCTTTTATATTTTTCTGTAGTCAAAAAACAAATGAAAACTAAGAGTTTCTGGTGTCAAGGATGTGCCTTTTGCTCTCTGCATTTTCCAAGGGGTGCCTGGAGCCTAGTGCCAGAAGACCCACTGCTCTAATAACTATAGACCCTCCTGCTCCTGCTTCCCCAACCTCTCTGTCCCCTTTAACTTCTATGCCACCTTTTCCAACTCCTGGCTCTGTAATTCTCCTGGTGCTATTTCTTCAGCTTCTGCCTGTCCCACCTCTTCCTGGTTCTAGTTCTTCCCTCACTCCATGGGTGTTACCCTGTTTGTCCTTTCCCCTTAATGCTGGCCCTCCTCCAGATTGCTTGTCCTCAATTCCTGCCAGGACCCACCTCAACACTTCTTTTCTTTCCCTCAAGTCATGCTGCTCTTTCCCCACTTCAGACTCATATTTTATTGTCAGAACTCCAGCTCCTTGTCCCCAAGCACCCTTTACTCACTCTTCCTTTCCAAATCCTGCATTCAGATCAGGGGCTTCCTCCCTTCTCTGCTGCCTGAACACCAACAGTAGAAACACCAAGAGTTCAGACTTCCTTTGTATGGTAGAACTGCTGATCAATACCCCACAGGATCTTTTAAAAATTAGCTGCCAAACTCTTTTTAGTCTCTTCCACAGTCTAGTAACTTGATCAATTTGTACTAATTTTCATGCAGAGAGCAAAGGGCACATCCTTGACACCAGAATGAACTCCCTCT
Source organism: Caiman crocodilus (assembly GCA_030014935.1). NCBI lineage: Eukaryota > Metazoa > Chordata > Crocodylia > Alligatoridae > Caiman > Caiman crocodilus. Next base: position 11,232,123 of record JAGPOW010002514.1, on the reverse strand, counting down.
CCAAAGCTGAAGTCCCTGCTCCAAAGCTTACAGAATTTCTCATCAAAGCATTATAAGAATTGACAAGGGTACACCAATCTGTCTTTTCTTAAGCTCCTTAAGAAACAAAAGTGACTTAACGGTTTCAGATGAAACTTTCTCAAAATACTCAGCCCCAGTTGGACACAAAGCATAGAAAATATTAGCTCTGGAGCATCAAGTTTTCCTTCAGTAGCTTCTGGTCAGTAATGGGAGAGCCCTTTCTAAGACTCTCAAGCCCAACAAATCTCAGCTTCACCTCACGGTTTCAGTTCCAGGAGGCATTACAAGGTTGGATTTTGTTACCTGCAGCGAGAACTAACTAGTGGTGAAATTACATGTTACACTTTGACCATACTAAGCATACTTAAAACATGAGCATCTGCATGTTAAGGCTCATTAACTCATGCTTAGTGCCCTCTGAGCAACTCAAAGTTATGCCACTTTAGGTGAGGGTTAATTCCTGGTTGTGCTACCTAGCTTGTGTTAGGGTAACTTCAGTCTACTAAATGAAGATGAAGTGAGCAATCTGCAGTCCTCCAGCATCTCAGGCTGCAATGCTCCTAACCCTCCTGCCCTTCCCAGCACAGGAACAGAGCCCAGGTGCTCTGGTTCCTAGCCATGTCCTTGCTCACCAGCCTTCTAGGGGTAAGTCAGAGCTGTGCAGGCATGGCATGACATTAACATGTGCCACTGCTCATAGCATATTCTAACCTTAACACCACTTAACATTCCACAGATTTAATATGGTCTAAGTATAACATATCACTTCACCCTAAAAAACCTACCCTGCTGAGTTCACGAATCTTCTTCTTAGAAGTATCACTAAGATGGAACTCATCCAAGCTGTAAGATACCCTTTAGGACCCTTCATTACATGAAGCAATGAATGGTCTTTATTGAATATCTAGAATACAAGTAATATACAAAAATATATATATTTCCCTCTCTCTACCATGCACCTTTTACACACATACTCTGAGCTCAATGTTATACTTGGTTACATCTGTGTGGGACTGAATTGCCCCTGCTTTCCACCTCATATAGTCATTTCCATCTTTGAAAAGTAGCTTTAAAATGCCACCAAAGTAGAAAATACCTTGCATCCATTTTGGTTACACCCCAAACAAATATAAGGAATTACAAACAAAGCAAGGCACTGGAGAACCCATTTGGTGTGAACTCAGAGCAGGTCCACACATTGCATATGATGGAGTAACTGGAAGTAGAATATGGTCCTCAATCTACTTTGCTGTATTTATTAAGTTGTCTTAGGCCAGGTACAGATATTACACATTATACTTTTACCAGTATAAGTGATAAGAAACTGATCTATACCTGTAACAGAACAGAAGTTTGGCACACATAGACTGTTGTAAAAATGGTGGAACACAGTCTAAGATTGCCTTCCTCCCCATCCCCAAGGGCGAATGTGTGTTCTCTTCACTATATATATAGAGAGAGACAGGCAGAGAGACAAAGAGCATGAGCATGAGAGTAAGAGCACAAGAGCTTCCTTGAGCTTAAGTTAACTTCATCAGCTGTTTTGTGAAGCCTCAGTCCAGTGTAAGGCAAAGAAAAAGTCTAGCCCTGATGTTCTGTAGCCATTTTGTCAAATGCAAAAAACAGTGAAAAATGTTACCATTCTGATAAGGAAGCAGTTTTACCTCTGCTTTATACAGGTGTACAAAGTGGTTGCACAAGGCGCTGGAAAATCAGGAGCTGAGCTCTATCCCCAAAGGATAAGGAAGGGCACACAGAATACCTTTGGATTGGAGAGCAAAGAGGACTTTTGTGCTTACCCATCCTCCAGGAAGGAGCTAATGTGGCATCTTGGAATAGAGAAAGCATTACACAGGTTGTGGATACCCCCTCTTTTACCTCATAATGATATTTATAACATCAGCACAGAGAGAAAAATTATGATTGAGACATTACATTGTCTGCAGCATCCTCTATAAGCATCACTTGGCTGCCCATGCTGTTTTTGAACCACTTAGACCTGAATATGCAGAATAAGCTGGTAGCACCATCAGGGAGAATCTGAGACTCAGATCCTTAGAATCATGTATAGTTTAGCATGAGGATAGACTATAACATGTGTGTTATGTGGCAAGATCACACACCTGAACAGTTAACTCCCTGGTGTTACCTGCAAATTTTCTTTGAAGTCTGTATTTTGACCATAAATGTCTGATTCTTATGCTTACTCTTTTTGCTTAACTCATGCCATTATGCATGTTACATCCTTGCATGGCTCCAGACAGCCGTGTCTTCAGTAGAGCCAACTATATTTTATAATGTTAGATTAATCTGTTTTTTCTTTACTGCCTCACTGGCATGCAGAGGGATTTTGTTAAAGAATAAATGAACAGAACGAAGAACTGGCAGGCAGTTAAAAGCCTGCCCAAAAAATCAGTTGGGAACAGTGGGAAAATATCAGAGTTAAAAAAGCCTAGGGCTTTCATTTGAAAATATTTTTAGAGCAACTTTATGAGACATCTTTCTATAATCTTCTCCTTCAATGTTAAAGAAAGGTTTATATATATTTTTTGAGATTCATAATGCTTTATTAAAGGAGTCTTTCATCTTTAGATGCTTCTAAATAGATTTACATGTTTTTTCTAGTGGTGGATGGTTTCTTAATGAATAAACATCTTATAAAAAGAGCCATGTTTTTTAGTTTTGATGGCTTCATTCCCAGTTAACCAATGTGTAGTTACTTTGGGAACATAGTATAAACATTGCAAGAAAACACCATAGAGAAATATGTAAACACAGATGAAATTCCAGGTTTAGTGATAAAACGCGATCAGTGTTTCACCTTCTTCTCTGTACTGTAAAAATTTTATCAGGCTACAAACAAACAATCTCATTGAAAATTTGGCTGTACAGTCTTCTACCACAGTGCAATGGATATGCAAAACAATGCATGCGCTAGTCTAATGTCTTAAAGCACCATCTCATTGCTTTCCAATGAGATAGCTGACAATGTTTTCAAGATATTTGGGAATATTCTCAAGATTTTACACAAAGCATTCTCTTATTTTAGCCCTACTGTAGCATATGTTCTACAATGAAGTAATATGAACCAAGCTGTATGCTTTTGTGTTATTTATGTACAGGGGATCAGATAGGTATTCCAGAATTAGCTATATGTTACTTGACTGTCTAAAAGATTGCTGATCTTTATATTATATAATATTATATAAATAGGTGGAACTAGATCTTTTGCAAGTAGTGTGAAAACTGCTTTTAAAGCTGCAAATGTATATATATAAACATTTGCAACTTAAAGAATAGTTTTTACACTATTTGCAAAGGATTTAGATTCACCTATATGTTAAAGTTAGCATGCAAAAATAAATCATATCTTATGATATATTTTACCTGGAATAAGCAACAGGTGCTTATATATAGCAGCAATAATCAAGTAGACTGATTTAGGAACAAAGTACTTTGATCTATCCTCTTGTGACAAAAATGTATCCAGATTTATCGGATTCATAATCTTGAGGAGAACAAAGTGAAACACAATACAAAACTAGGGAAGAAGAAAAAGGCAAGGAAAAAACCTCTCACAATTAAGCTATGTGGTACTTTGCTAGTGAGCCACCTTCCTTCTAACCGGCCCTCCCAGTGGTATAGTATGATAATCTGATGAATGTGAAGGTATTTGATTTTTTTCATAATACTGAAAAGCGTGACAATGTGTCACAGCAAAATTCAATATCCTAGGTTTCTGATGAAGCAAGCAAACAACTGCAAACATGGATTCTATTGCCCCATTATATTCATGTTTTTCCACTTTGCCCATTACCACGGCATCTCAGCACATTCCAAAATTAAGACATGTTTGTCAAACGTAGCTATACTTCCATGAACATTTTGGAAAGAGCAGAATGTTTGTTTCATGCACTGTTAGCTGGGGAAGTAGCAGATATTTTTAGCCATAAGATAGATTGTAAAAAAGCATTATATATATGCATAATTGGGTGACCTAAGAGGCCTTTTCATTCTCTAGCATCTATGATTGAAACAAAGAACTCAGAAAAATAATTATATAATTCTAGAAATGTGACCACCTATCTTACAAGTTTTACCATGCTGGATTCTTTGTTCAAGAAGAGGAAGATATCACTCTCACTTCAGAAACTTGAACTTTATTTTTTTTTTTTGGTTGGAAGAAGCTCCTTGAACAGGAAGTTTCAAGGACTTAAAAGACTTTTATTTATTTGATAATTAATTTACATTTCCCCTCCAATTATTTCTGGGGGACTGAATGCATAAAGCAGCAGTGTTAGCATTGATGAATATCAGTGTTAATTAAATATAATTCACTATCTTTTTTCCTCTGATCACAGGCTTGATGCAGGCACTTTTCAATTGTCACACAGGAACTCCAGCAAAAGAAACAGCTGGTAACACGGGTGGATCCAGGATTAGGGCCAGCGGGATACGGTCACATCCACTTTGGCTGTGTGCCATGTGTGCAGAGAGCTTTCTGAGCTTACTGGCATGTCAGCACAGTTTCTGTCAGAGCTCGACACCTGCTGTGAGATCTCTGAGCAAACCAGCTGATCAGCCCAGGCTTCTGCCACAGCCCCTACTTTAACATGGTTTCAAGCCCCTGAAGACTGAGCACCTCCTTACTCATCCTCCCCTCTCAAAACTGGAGTCTGGGGTCTATGTTTAAGCCCTGTCCCTCCAACAGAGGAATTCTGCATTTACATATGCTACTCCACCTCTTTCACAAACAGAAGAGACTTATGGTTGCAGGGCCATATACCAATGAGTCATCCTAGAGCTGGTGTTCCTCACGCCATGAAGCCATGTTAGTGGGGCAGGGTCACCATGGTGGGTTACAAGGTTGAAGGGGACCCTTACTACCTGACAGTTTCAACCACCCACTTAATTGCAAGGCATTTCTTCTCAATGACTGCATATTTTTGCTACTAGGGAAGAAGTTTTCAATTTAGATATAGGTTGCATATCACCAGGGCAACATAGAGGAGCCACTTTTTTATCCCCAAAGTCTTTGCATGCTCTGCTGACCACCACACCTTTCTAGATACCTCTCCCCAAAATAAAACCATCAAAGGTGCTGTAATATATAAAAACTGTGGAGTGGAGCATCTATAATATTCTGCCAGTCCTAGGAATGACTTTTATCTATCATTTTGTCATGGGTATTTGACACTGCATCACTGCCTTTACATTTTCTACTAAGGGTTTACTCCTCCTAAGACATAGTTTAGGTATTTAGTTTCTTGGCACCAACGCCAACATTTAGGTGTGTTGGCCATCAGGCTGAAAGCTCCAAGTGAATGTAACACAGCTTTCACTTGCTGGATGTGCTCATTTGAGGTACTGATGAATATTACAATATTGCCCAAGTATGTGGCTGTATAAGCCTGGTGGCATTAGAATATTCTATCCATAAAGTGTTTGAAGGTAGCAGGTGCCTTACTGAGCCCAACAGCCAGGCCTTGAAACTGATAGAATCCCTGGTGTTGCAAATGCCATAACCTCTTGAAACCAATGGGATTTACCAAAATCCTTTTGGTTAAATCCAGAATGATAATATACTTGTTCTTTCCTATTCTTTAGAGCAATGTTTTTGGGCAGAGCATCAGAAACAACTGCAACCTCATCTTGTAAGATGTTAGTGTGCCAGAGGTGGACAGCAGGGGAGCCATGAGGGGCCCGATCCTTGTTGTGGCAGTACAGCCCTGGCCTTTTCCCCATTGTCCACCCCAATGTGCATGTGCTAAGCAAAATGCTTTTATGCACCATACTCTGGCACACATGTTGGGTGTTACCTACCCCTGCCGTTGAGTATCTCATCTATCCAGGGCATTGGGTAGGTATCAAAACTTGAGATCATCTTTACTTTTCAAAAATCAGTACCAAAATGGACAATTTGGTTTGGTTTTTGCACCAGCAACTAATCCACTCACTAGTAGATTCTTCAAGTCACCCCCAATTCAAGCATATTTTGAATCTTCCAACATACCGTGCCATTTGGTTGTACCACTATTTATGAATATCCCATTTGCACAGACAACCCTGCCTTAAAGATAATCCAGTGCTTCATTATAGTAGATCTCTCAGGAGCGTTCATAAAAACACTCCATAACTTCCTCAGAAGAGCTTTTGCCTCAGTTTGTTAGGCTAGAGTTAAACTTAACTCCAGGTAAAGACCAAGGCCAGACTGGAGTCTAGAGGGGCCCCCTGGAAGACCCACACCAGCCCCAAACAGATAGGTAGAAACAGACATGATTCTTGAGGCCTCCAGGGCTTGAACAGATTAACACACTAGATCTAGGAACCTTGCCACTTTCCCACAAGATGAACCTTGTGGGGCCAAGCCAATGTAGGACCTTAAACAGACCCTGCTATTTGGCTAACAACTTACTCTCCAGGGAAGAGAGGAGTAGCAATACTGGTCATCATGTTGGTAAACTCTTAGCCAGACAGTTTTTATTATATTGCTGCTCTTGGGCCCACAGTACTGTTTTAAGATTTTTCTTCACAAGGGCTCCCACTAAGTCTAACATCTCCAGCAATTTGAGGATGTGTTACACTACATTCTGGGCCTTAATACCCTGTATCACCAGAGATTCCTGCCATAGGAACAATACTCCTCCAGGTTGCTCGCCATGCAATAACTCAGTAGGTGGAAAAGCCTGTAAATGACTGTCAGACCTCCCAGATAATGAACAGCAGATATGGTAGCAGTTTGTTTCAATTTCTACGACCCCCATTACAAGCTTTCTTAAATATCCCCTTCAACATGTGGTTGAATCTTTCAACCAATCCATCCATTTGGGGATGATAAACTGAGGAAGGTCTTTATTGAATGGACCATGAAGTAAATACTGTGCCCTGGCTGGTCAACATCTCCTGGGGAACTCCTACTCAAGAGTGCATTTTTAATAAATCCAAGGAAACCAATTGGGCTGAGGCCAAATGGATGACCACTGTTTCCAGATAATGGGTTCCAGAGTCTATCTGAACATGAGTAAACAGGCAGCTGCTTCCCTATGATCCCCATGGCCAAAAAGTGCCTCTGACCTGACCCTCTGCTGTTCCTGACAAAATCCAGGATGGGGTTCAAACAACTCAGAGTTTTGAAAATGGAAGTATTTCTTCCAGCTGCAGTTTGGCTGGATTGGGATTGACCAAATAAATCTGAGTCTTGCAGGCCAACCAAAACAGGGCCATGAGCCCTGATCTTGCTCGATCATGTCTGAGTAGGTCAGGTGACTAGCTACAGTGGCAACAATCCTAACATCTGGTCTCAAATAGTTTAGCTCATTCGGACTGTAGCATATGACTGAAAATCCTCATTGACACACTACACAGACATGTTTCACTATCTGGAAGTCAGGATTCACAAACCAATTCTTTCCAAACCCTAAGTCCACCAGCCTCATGACAGCCCCTATTTTAACAGGCACCATGTAGCCTTTCAGATCTAGGCCACCCTTAGTGCTCCTAACACAGAGGCTTAGCATGCCCAGGCTCCATCTAGAGATACTGTTGGTGGCCCTTCTCATCACATGTATAACAAACCCAATAACCATCTCATTTCATTGTCAAACTGCTAACCTGCTCCAAACTTCCCTCTTCCCCCGAAGCGGCCCTTTCAAAGTCAGTCCACTGGACTGTGATCTAGGAGCTGGTTAAAGTAGGGTCCCAGACAAAGGTGCCCTCATAGTTGAAGCTGGCCTCTTCTGCTGTTTCAGCCTCCCAAAGCTTGGGTTCCACTGGGTCTTTAGGGATTACTTATACTCCAAATCTATCTCCAAACAATTTTCAATCATATGGGTGGTCTCATCCAGAGTAGACACCCACTGCTGGTGGACCTATTTCTGGGGCCTTACTAAGTTTAAGTCTGTTCTAAATTTACTGTGTTGACTATCTTTGATGACAAATGTTGACAGGCTTTAACCCGAAGGTGTACAAGTCTTTAAGTCTTCAGGCAATGACACAAAGCTAAGAATTTCCACAGAGTTTCAGAGTCCATGGATCTGGAAAAATCTATAGCATCCTCATTCTCCATTCACCCCTCTTCCTGATATAGCGGACTTACAGTTTCCAATCGGTTTCACACGTAGTAGGACCAGCTTGTCTCCATGATAGACATAGCAAAAGAAAGAAACAATTAAGCAACCAAGACTGCTAGCAAAAAGCAAAACCCAAACCCTGCTGTCTTCCTTCAGCCCCTAAGAAGGTAACCCCGGTGGTGTGATTCTCCAGCAGCATACTCTTCTCCTCTCTGCACCCTGCTCCTGAAGATCTTGACCCTCTTAGTGGCTCCAGTCTTGTTACTGGGTCATCAGTTTCTGCATGCCAGTCTTCCATCTAGGCAGATTGCTAACTACTGACAACCTGCAGCTGAGTTTCAAGCTCCTGAAGACTGAGCACCTCCTTAAAGACACCAAGCCTATAAAAGTGTCATGGGATTTAAATATTCATGCATGCTTTAAGTTCTAAACTAGACTTTCCTCCTTGAAGAGTCTCATCACTGCAACTTCAACATTAGTAATAACAGGGGGAATCACTGATGCAATGGTGCTCAACCTTTCAGCTGTATAGGCTAGACGACTCCTGTGAAGTCAGGACTGTTGTACAGGTTTGAGCTCTGCACTGCCCTGATTGAGCCCTTCACCCCTGCAGCTCTGTGTGCCCAGACAAGTATACAGGGCCATGAATCTCCGCAGAGGTCTAGAAATTTGGTGGCACGTGAGTAGCAAATGATGTAACCACAGCTCACTTGCTGCCAAATTTCCAGACCTTTGAGGAGACCGGTAGGCCAAACAGCAACTCAACAGGCCAAAATCAGCCCCTGGGCTGGGTGTTGAACATTCCTGCAGGAGTGCATGTCTTAAAATGTGGTAGTGAAAACAGATGGCTAGTTCATATTAATGCTTCCTAATTAGTGGAACATTATGATCAAAACAATGGTCAGAATTTTAACGGGGAAAAACACCCCTCCATTTGGGATACAGTCACAAAGAGCTGACATATTTTTAAAGCAGCCATCTGAAATGCATAAAAAATATCCTCATATTATAATCTGATATGAAACCTTAATTTATTTACTTTTTATTTGAAAAATTCAAGACATGCAGCTACCTCAGTGGGACTAAACACAATAGAAAGTTATAAAGTACTTTCAGAAACGGTTAAGAAAGCCATAAAAGAAATGCAGAATACAAAGAAAACAGAATATAATAATGAATAAGTAAAACATCAACTGGTGTAAAATGGACCAAAGCAAAAGAAATTTCAAATTCTTTTAAAAAGACTTTAATCATATGTAAATATATTCTTTATGTTGTGCAGTTAAAATAAAGGCAGTGTCAAAACCTCATCCAATAATAACTTCACTTATTTCATCCTAGACATTTTAGTATGTGTTGTTCTACACAAATCTACCTGAGTTTTATTTGTGTAAATAACTTACTCTAAAATTGACTAGGTATAATCAATTATTCCTAATATGCCCCAATTACACGACACTTTATTTAACACAATTATTTGTATAATATTACTACAGGCAGTTGTTGAAGGTAGAAGCAAATTTATATTTAACATGATTTTTAATATAAATAATAATAATTTTGTTTAAGAATTAGAAGAAAAATAATTAGCTATTAAATTACTGCATAATACCCTCTTACTCATGAATCTTTATTGTTATTTTTGTATAAACTTTCTCTCTGGAACACTGATGGCAGCCCTGGAGTACTTTAACAAGTAGGATTTTTTTTCTTCTTCTTTTCAGCAGCACAATTATATTCTAATCTCATTCCTCATTAACAACCAAAATAAAGTTAAAAGAAGTTCCCCAGATTTAGTTCAAAACAAAAACAGGTGAGGGTAGTAATGATAATTTTTCAACCTGCAAATTACAAATTAGGGTAATTGAGAAAAGTGATAAGAGAATTGGTGGTATTAAATACAAATTGAACATAAAAAGGACCAGAAATTACAAAGAAAACTCTTCTGATGAACATTAAAATCCAAAAATAACCAATATTCTATGAACTGCTCAGTGCTCACATGTATTTGGAGCATCTGCAAGACCCTGACCATCACCACTTCTAAATTCCTCTTAAGACACACTTCTGTGCTGCTTACCTTTAAGACTCAAATAACTACCAGGTAGAAGTTTGCTCCTCAGTTTTGCCAGGGCCAATCTTGTGATCTGCTTGCAACTTGGGGGGAAGGATTTATTCTTTCTAACCTATATATAATTTGTTGCACAAAGACTGGTGTGTGCCTGTGTGTCTGCATGTATGTGTAGCTGCAGGAAGTAGAGGGGAGATACTGAGGGGAGTGCTTCTGTCAGTACTTCTGACAAGTTGGCTACTTCTTATTTAGGTGCTTAAATGTAAATTTAGTTACCTAACTTTAACTGCTCAATTTTAGACAGCTTTCTTTTAAGGTGCAGGAAGATTAAATTTAGCAGATATTCAGCTACTTCCTGCTTTTCCAAAAAAACTGCAGCACCAGTGAGACTTCATTTCAGTCAAGAAGATTGTGACATATCTGGAGAAAGCTCTATTTGCAGCTGTTGGAATATCATTTCCTCTGACTGTGGCTGCTTCAAACATCAGAAAACAAAAGCTTATTTTCTATGCTGTTGCGTCCTGCTGCTTTAAGAAGGCAAGAAACCCGAAACCCCCAAATGTTGTAGAATTATTTTCAGTGTCAATTTTTTGTTTATCACTTTTTCGATCCTATCTATTTTTTAGTTACTGATAAGTCTCCCTGGGATCTAGATACATCTCTTATAAAGAGCTGCTTGGTTGTTGAATTCTTGAGACATGCATCCTTTTACACATTTTACTTATCCATAAATAAGTGAAAATAACTATCAAACATATTTACAAATGCATATGTTCCTGATATTATCTTTAACTATATATACAAAGCAAAGTGTATAAGTATGCAGTCATATATATACAGTAATCCAATGGGATTCCCATAGGAAAATGTGGAAGTTATTGTTAAAATGTCTGTCATCCATGTAAGAGAAACAGAAATGAGCTGGGCATTAAATTTGCATACAGCCCCAAGCACAGAGGTTCCTGTATGTGCAGTGTTCTACTGTTCTTGATGATGGGCATATCTGGCAGGAAGATTCTGTCAGGATTAGCTCAGGAAAAACACCCCCAAGGAGATAATTTGAAGACATACTATGAATTTGCCTCGATACATGAAAATAAACATGAAATCTTCAGCAAACTATGCACGCTAAAAGTTACCACAAACACTATGCCACACACTAGGGGATAATTTAGTTCAGCTAATTAACTCACCACCATACACACTGTTGTTAGAAGTGGTTGCCACTTAGGACTGATTTAGGACTTGAATTACTAAAATACACTTGGAAAGAAAAGATTTCAAATGTTAAGGAGAGGTAAAAAAAATAAAGATGTCATCATAATAGCAGTGAAATAATGGGGTTCAGATTCATTTGACAACTTTGTTCTGATGCCTTACGGGAAATGAAAGGTGTCCAAATCCTTTTATTATTTTAAAATTTGAAAATAATATTTTAATAAGAAAAGTATCCTTCTCAATTTTAATTTTGCCTCCTGCAAAATCAAAACAAATACATTGCCCCTTAAGCCTATGCCTTCATGCTGCTAGAAACTATTTTTTAACTTCACAAGAAAAACTCCCTACAAAGTAAAACATCTTTAAACAACTCAAGTGTTTTGGCTGTAGAGATAGTAATTGATTCTTTTCAGGATATAGGGAGGAAACAATTTAGACAGTGCATGATCTTATATCAAAATAAAAATAACAGTGTTCCAGAATTTAAAGAATGCAAATGCTTTTTTCACAATCCATTTTCTTTTAGTGTTTTGGTCTTGCTAGGAGTGAGAGAACGTGTTTGGTGCTATTTCATATTTGATCACAAATATTAAGTGAGAGGCATAACAGAGAACCACAAAAAATAAGAACATGAAAACATGTTTACAAACGTTCACAGGTGCCTATCATACATAACCTATCCTATTTTTAAACATCCACTGAAATTATTTACAAGATCTTCGGTGTTTTATTTCCCAGACTGAATAATTTATCTATGACTATATTATACACATGCCTTGGACACTGCTCATGAGGAAATAATAAATGAGAGTAAAGACAAATTCCACTGAATAGTGAACATTTACAGACAAAAAGCTCAAAGTATGTGTGTAAATGAAGGCCTGTCTTAATTTAGTAAGTTTACTCTGTGTGATGAAGATTTACATCTAAAGAAAATTAAGTGCATCGAGGATTACAGGGAAACAATGCTATACTATGAATATATTAAAAAAAGATCTCTAGGGACCATATTAATGGGTGAAATAAAAGAAAAGGTTTGATAGCTGTAAACACCAAAACTGCAAGTCAGTGGCCAATAAGAAATAATCAGATTTCAAAGTTCAGTTTGTGGACTATTACAAAAATTCTACTGGGCCCATAACTTCGGAAAACATTCTAGAGAAATTGTAAGAGTGTGGATGCAACTAGTCAATAGAAAAATGTTGTGGCTAACTAGTGTCAGTGAGAAGATGTGTGCAACACCTCACATTTTGATTTAAAATTAAAATGATGCCACCTTTATTGATTAATAGTTGGAAAGGAAATAAAGTACTTCAGCTACAATGAAAAATAAAACAGCTTTTCCTATATCATGAGCAGTAGAAAAAACCATTATTTTCTAATAGTCTGCAGGGAGAACTCATTTACTCAATTTTCTTTCAAACTGAAAAAGAACAGTCCGAGGACATCATAAATGCAAACTACCAAGCATTTTGATGTCCATTGTGAAATAATGAACCATTACCATTGTGGAGGTTTGACCATAAAGTATTGCTATATTCTTTCTTAGAAAAATGCCCATGTTGTGGACCATATGGTCACCAGGGGTAAAATTTGCCTCAGTAAATTAAGCACTTAAGTCCTATTGAAAGGCTTTAGGATTTAGGTGCCTAAGCATGTTGAACAAAGTAATGAGAGAACTAATGGGTAGATTATGGAGCTGTATCAGAAAAAGAGAATGGCAAAAGAGAAAATGGATGAAGAGGAAGAAAGATGTATGAAGAGATGGTGAGAAGGAATATAGGGTGATTTCTTCATGGTCATATAAAAATTGGTTTTGCTATATAGGCTATAATTAATAATATAGTGGTGTAGAAAGAAAGTGAAAGAGGAATAGAAGGAAATATCAATGGAGCAAAAGAAAGAAATCTTTTACATCCCCAAGAAATAGTGCCAGTATGCATAACATTAATTAACAATTTTTGGAAAAGGGAGAGGTAGTCTGAAGTTAGGCAGGGTAGGGTTGCACCTTTCAAACCAACTCATTCTGAGGGCATGAGTTTTTATAGGCTACAACCTAGTATAGCTCAATTCTGGAAGATTCAGAAAAGATATAGGGAGGAGAGGGGGAGGGAGGAGAATTTCTAGTTTGTAGAGAGCCAGGCCAACCAGCTGATAAGACAGTCTGTGTTTGGATTAGGTGTGCAGTGTGCATATCTCCTGTTACATTATCTATCAGTCATCATAATAAGTGAACAACCAGATTTTTTTCTTATAACATCATAGTGTTTCGGCTTTACAGATGAGAAACTGATCCAACGAGATTAAATAATCCACACAATATCAAACAGAGTTTGTAGCAAGTCTAGAGACCAAACTCAGACTGATGGATCTCCCACGATGT
>JAGPOW010002514.1:11184079-11215693 GCA_030014935.1 Caiman crocodilus | reverse complement strand
ACACACACACACACACACATACACACGAAATATGCATGATGATGATGGCATAAATAAAGCTTTCAAAAAAAGAAAAAAGAAAATGCTGCTAAAAACAGATTTCATGACCTATAGACATAACCCCCCCCAACATACACACTAGATTTGTTTCCTCTATTCTTTACAGTTTGTATTTCTGTTCAGAAGAGCTCAGTCTTTAAGCAACCCTCCTTCTGGGTGTCTCTTCTCCTTGGGGACTACCATATTGGAACATGACTCCTCTAACTAGTTAAGATATGAACCTTTGCTGTGAACACCAGCTGCAGTTCTAACTTGGCTACTGACACAGCAAATGGAAGCAAGGCCTTCAAGAACAAGTAAGCTTTACTTGTTAACCTTACTGCATTTGCACAGATACAAGATTTCATCAAAAATACCTTCTTGTCAGCTTCTTTCATGGCTGGATTCCCTTCACAAGTCGGAAAATTATAAGGTTCACATTTTATAAAAATCCAGGCAAAGAATGGTGCAGTGTGCATGTGGAGCGAGGCTCTATCTGTGCCTCTTTTCTTCATTATAAAGATACAGTGAAACAATGAAAGGCTGAAAACTCCCATGCTGATACTTTTATATGTTTTTGCGGCAATAGTAAGTCAAAGGTTAGCTACTTCCCATCTGCATTTGACTTTGCATGGTCTAGTATATACACAAATGTGCAGATGATAGCAATTAGAAATTAAACTTGTTCATAGAAGAGTCCCTCAAATGTGCAGTGTTCCCTATTTTCAAATGCCCAAAGGTGCAGCATGCTAACAAAGGAATGATAAGAAAAGATGCATGTTAGTGAGGGCTTAATTTTTTTTTTAATCTAACTTAGTGAATTTCAATTAATTTTCTATTCCCATCTGTTATGAATTTGGCCAATAAATAAATAATAGAAAACTAATGTAATCATTAAAGCCTTATCTTTTTGGTGCAAGTTACAGTAAATACACAAAATGAAATAAAGGTCAAAACCTTTATTCAGCAAACCACAATTGCTGGTTAGGATGATACTGAGCATTCTCTGGCTGTACTAATTAATAAGGGGGAAATAGGCCCAAAAGACATTCTGCATGAAGTGATGTAACAGCATCTCAAAAAGAAACATGAAGCTATCATTCTGCAAAACAGTCTGACACTTAGTTGATTGTGAAAAATAAAGACAGAGGTAGCTGCAGTGATCGTCTCTGTCTAGCTTTTCTACTGGCTCACACCAACTGTGAGTCCAACAACAGAAAATTTTTAAATTGGAATGCATATTATATTTTTATAACCTGTAAAGAGCTGTAGATAACAAATGAACTAAAGTTTAACTGAATAATGTAAATGGAACTTTTAATTGCCACTATCCTCATTATCAATAGTGGTCACTCAAAAAAAATTTGATCCTGCAGGGTACTGATTTCACCGGGAGCTGAGGGTCTCAAGTACTACATGGGCAATTGGTAGCAACAAAGAGGAAACCTATCGACATGAAAGGGGAATGGATCAAGCCCACAGTAAAAAGCATAAGTATGAAAACAAAAAGAGTAAAAGATTTTTATGTTGACTAGAGGGCTTGTTTACCTCATTAGTAAGTTTAAAATACAACAAGTCTCACATAGCTTGTGGAATGGGGAAGGCAATTTACTGATATCTCTAGTGGGTAACATAATAAACCACTAATTGCAAGTGATCATAGTATCTTCAATATTCCAAGCTAGCCACTGGACTGACTATTCTGGTATGCCCTACTTCTATCAGGGCACAGAGGAAAAAAAACAATGCAACTTTGAGAGAAACAGTGAATCACAGAAGCAAACACTTTAATACATACTCTTTAGGACACTATTTCAAGAATGCAGAATGTCATCAAAGTCTGTAAATTATGCAAATAATACTAAGCTACATTTAGGGGGTCTGCACCGGTAAAGAGTTCCCAACCTAAAAAAATGTGTCGCAAGAAAGACTGAGTTTCTGTGGTACAAGGGTGCTACCTACAGGCTTGTGTGGAGAATGGCATGTAGCAAAAAATAAATGCAGGTTGCACATTTTTACCACAAACCAATACAGCATTAGTTGTGAAGACAGAAAATTAAAGCTTTGCTCATTTTAAGGCAAGCATCATACAAGGAAATGTAGTCTAATTACTGGAGGTTTTCACACACCCTCTTTTAAGAATTCCCTGGTCTCAGAGCAGCACCATCTTTCTATCTAAATTAACTCTTCCCTTCTTTGTGAAAATATAGTAATTTTTTGCTAAAAACAGACAATTCCATCTAAAGCTTTCCAGATCCTGTATTTCAGAGTTTATATTATTTTATGATTTAACCATTGGGCTTGATTTTTCAAAACAATAAAAAGCTTGACAAGAATTATTTGCATCTTAATAAATACTTTTGATATGAAACTGCTAGTATCATATAAACTATAATAATATCTTCTAATCTATCCAAATGTCCTCGTAGATGAAATTATGTGGAACATTCATATTTTCCAATGAATCAATTAACAGCTTTAAGATCAAGAAAAATTTGAGAATTGACATTTGTCTTTAAGAACATACATATTTTTAAGTTACCTGCAACTCCAGAACTCTTTGCATATTGCTTTTTTTTTCTTTTAGAGGCCTGATCCCGCAAACACTGATGCGTGGCTGTAAACTTAATTCATGGGAACAGTCACATTGACTTCAAAAGAACTATCCATTGCAGTGTTTTCAGCATCAAGCTCTTAGATAATGAACTCTTCAAGATAAGGATGATATCTTTCCACTTCTAAGTGCCTAAAACTATTATTATTGTTATTATATTTTTCACTGCAGAATTAATTAAGATTCAGCAAGCCAAGGAGTTCAGTAAAAGGATGCTACGATTTTTAGAAAACCATAGTGCTGCAATCCCAATTTTCTAATACTATCAATTACATTTTCTCAAGAAACATAAAATGAACAAAAGATAAAATTCATTAAATTAATTTTATGTTGCACAGCAATAACTGTGAATTTATTTTCCCATATAAATATAGATTTCACTACTCTTGTATTTAAACTCTACATTTCTATATCCACAGTGACTAGAGCATATCAACCTGTCACAAGTACAATTAAACATATTTTAATATCCGTACTAGTGCCATAAAAGGGACTTTTGAAAACAAGACATTTTGTGTCAATTTATCCAAATTGTTACAGAAAATTATTAAGACATACCTGTGCTTACATTTGCTACTTTCTAACCTTTTCACTAGTCAACCAAACACTATATTTTACATTTCCATTAGTGTTATGCATATTGATTAAAATTAATTTCTGAAATACATCAGGACACATTATTAATTATACTGACTTGACTTTACATATATTATTAGTTTTTTTTAAATCCATATGGTAAAAAAATCTTAATTCATCTGTGGAAGAAAGACAGCCCTGATGAAAGCTAAACTATAAAATGAAAATAAGCACTTCAGCTCTTCAGCAATAATATTGCTTTATTTTTAGATGACTAAAAAGATCAGTTCAACTGGTATTACTGTATATTCTCACTGATTTAAAAATCAAACAATACTGAAACAATTACAGGTTGAAAAAATTAAATTCTAAACTAGCCCTAATTTTCAGAGCAAATTTGAACAATGATCTGTTTACTATAAAAATTATCAGATAATTATTCACTTTTACTTTTAGAAACTGAAAAAAGCAATTGTTGATTTTATTTTTATGACATTTTACTTTATGCAATAATATAATTACATCACAATTAAATGAGCTCAGTTCTACTTTAATTAAGGAGATAGCTCTGAATCATTTTTATTAGAAATGTCTGATTATAATTAAACTGTTCAGAGAGCATTTTAATGAATGTAGAAGAGCAAACCATATAAGCTGTAATAGTATGTTCATAACAAATTTGCCCTGAAATTAATATTTAATTTCTTTTTAAAATACTTTATGCCTTCTATATAGCAGTTCGTAAATTATTTTAAGTTACCTTTTCACTGATTGAACTTATTCATATTTTATTCATTCCTCCCAATTTTTAATTGCATCACAGGGTTTTGTGAACATAATCAGAGTTAGCATTCACAGGCTCCTAAAGAAATACTAATAAAGAGAAAAGTTCCTATATGTTATCTGATTTGACAAACCAAACTTTAAATTACATACCTGACTCTTATTATCAATTACTTGCCTGAGAGAAACAAACACACACGCTATTTCAGCATGCAGAGTAACATTAAGATGCCAAAATGTTTTCTTATTAGATTTTAATAAGATGTTTTCAAAACTGAACTTTCTTATAATAGTTGAATCCTAAAACTCTTTGTTATAGTTCTAAGAAACCAATGTCCCCCAAATCCTAGTTATACAGAGGAACATTTTGATACAATAATGCTTTCAGTGAGTAAAAATTAAATCAATAAAACTGATTTAAACACAAGTATCCATTTCTCTGATCAACTGAACAGATGTAAAACATCTTAAAGTTTTAAAGTATACCACAGTATTCTTCTATAAATCTACTCATTGCCTTTTTCTATTGGGATTCTATTTATGCTCTGCCACTATTCTGATACTCAGTGTGCATTCTGTTTAACAATTCCTCTCTCTTTTGTACTAGTAGAACATTATCTCTCATATAAAGTTTCTCTGCAACAGAAAAACTAATATCACTTTTTTCTTTGATATGCTTCCCTGAAATGTTCAAAGAATTCTTCAAAATACCAATCAGAAGTAAAAAAAGAGACCTTTGACATTACTCACTATTTAAAAACCCATAACAGAATAGATAACAAAATATATGACTCATAAATTATCAACTATGAAAAATAATCTGGTACAGAATGCTCTGCTAATGCAAAAAGATGGATTACTTGTCATGAACCCATAAAGCTTTTGTTTGTGAATCTAATATTTCTACCCTTTCCGTTGGGTAACTTAAAATAATTTTTAAACTACATTACCTTAAAAAATCCAGCTATCATGAAGGTGGACACTGAAACCCTCCTAGACATAAGCTATGATTCTTGAAGCAATTTTTATTTTAAATTCAACTACCACATCCAAAAATTAAGTCAGCAACAGCTAGATTTATCCCAGAACAACCATACATCACTATATTTTAGACGTGAACAAGGGTATTAGTGTAACCATCAAGCACAAAGTGGTCTCAAAAACCTGCCATATCTTTCATTGCCAGACAACAATTTCAGTAGTCTTTAAGTGCATTTTAGAACTCAAATGGCTTCTTCGAAGCATTCACACTTCTTTTGAGCTGGATAGGGGTTTATTTATTCGGGGAGGGGAGGTTTGTTGTTTTTTTAATACTTGAAACTAGAAGCAGAAATGGATGCCTAGATAAAAAGATAAACTGCTATGAATAGTAACTAGGAGCATTGCTGTATCATGTCACCAGGAGCATATCTAGGAAAGGATTGGTGGGGCAGCAGAGATTGACATGACACTCCCTACCTACAGGCTTGTGTGGAAAGAATGGTGCTGCTGAAGTTAAAAGTAATAATAATAAAAAGATAAACCAAAATAGGATTGATTTCCACCCTGAAAAGCTCATATTCTCTTACTTGGTCTGTATGCCCTTTAATGCTTTATGGGAATTACGATACTTTTGCTTGTAGTGCAATGTCCTATAAAGAATGTATGAATAGCTGACCCTGCACTAGCTGTTAATCTAATTTGTGATTCCTATTTCATAAAAACTCTATCACTGTCTGTTTTGCCTGCCTGCTACTAGCTTTGGCCTGTGTAACTTTAAACCTTGGTCAAATCAGGTCTAGATAACTAATTTTAAATTATCTTTTACAGTTATATCTCTTAACTATTCCTCACAGTTGCACGGATTCAAAAAAGATTTCTATTTGTTTCATGTACAATTGAGGAATAGAATAAAATATGCTGGATATTTTGGATAAAACACTAAAAGAATGAACTCAGTAATCCAGAGACAGTGACTCACATTGACCAAGCAAGTGACTGAGGTTCAATCCTGGGGTCTGACTCTCCCTATTCGCAGGGTGGATTGGAGGAATATGTCTGAAGGTGGCATGCCCTGTATTTGAGAGTGACAGTGGAGGTCAAAGGGATTAACCACATTGTTACTCAATAATGACAGCTGCCAGCTGATCAGGAACCACTAAAGCTCTTAACTTTAAATTTCCTAATTATTAAGTACAAATTTTCCCAATTGCCTTAAAAAAAAAATCAAACCATCCCTGTAGATTTTCTACCATTTCAACAGAAAAACTACACTATTGTAAAAATGAGTATTGCTCTGGTAAATATTACATTGGCTGAAGTAGATTGGCTTTTATATTGGCCATCATAGGCACCCTTTGCAAAGGCTGAATTTTTCTCAAGAATAACACGGCATAGCTTATGAATGATTAATGTTACTATTTCACAACTGATTACCAGACAAGAATCAACCAATAAAGAGTAAGCTTCATTTAAACATTTTAACATTTTATTCTAGAGACAAGTATAATATGAACAAAACCTGTGAACTTTGTTCCAGTTACTAAGAAAAAGAAAGTATGACCAAATCTAACCTCAACCACATAAGGAATGACTTCAGCAAAGTCATTATTGTAATCCTTGACTGGCTAGGGTCTAAGTCAAAGAGAACCTGCATATTTACTTTCAGGAAATGTGTCATTTCACCGTGTGCACACTATAGACAAAAACCTTCCTTCTTCAATACTACTTTTGAGTAAAATTCAAAACAGGTGTTTAATGGTAAGGCTGTAACCAAAATATTTCTTCTTATAACCTATGACTTTGATAAGGCCTCCCTCGGAAATATAATGGTTACACATCCCTTTTATGGCTTTAACAAACCCCTATTTTCTGTCTTCCGTTCCATACAATGTAGAGTCTATTTGCACCTATTCAGTACTAAATTACAGATAAAGTTACAGCAAATTTGTTTTCTCAGAAAAGCAGTGAGGCCTAATATCCCTTGAGTAATAACAGCCTTGTCTTTCATTCAGAAGTAGAACTGGCATAAATTTCTCTCAGAAACAAACTCTGCTTCTTGTGACAATGAACCTGTTCTTAAAATTCTGAATGGAATTCAGCTCAATTTGCAGGTGTTCAGGTAGAAAGGTAAGAGGGCATTTGACCCCTAGTGGGCAATTGTTGTGGTGGTAGGTAACCTCAGTCTGCTCAGTTATATCATTTTATTAGACAGTCAGCCAGTTTTCAGCCCTGAATTACTGAGGTATGCTCAAGTGAATCAATAATTTATATAGATGTATTTCACTCATTCTGATGTTATAAAGATACATACTAACAGCCTGCTGCAGATTTGGAACAAAGCAAAAGAAGCTTTAAGACAGGAAAAAAAGCAACTCTCTCTCTCTGTGAGCACAACAATTATGTAATAATGCTCTGATAGCTTATTAATTTCATTTTTTTCAACTGTTCTAACTAATAGACTCTAATGACATAAATAAGGTCTTTTATATGTTTCACTGAAATTGCTTTGGGGATTGTTAATACCCATCATTCAAAACACTATTCAAATTGATTTAAAATTATAATGTTATTATAGATATAACATAATCCAAAACATTTAAAATATAAAATTCAGACAGCTAAAAGATGTTACATTAACTAGCTCTCCTTTTTTAAACAAAGTCTCTCTAAAATATATTAGAGTTTAAATTTTGATATAAAATTACTTTCTGAAAGATGAAAACCAAATGCATTTAGGGACTGAGTGCTAAGAGTGTTGTTAATATGGCCGTATGCTGTTAATCATTATCTTGGGAAAATTATATTGTGTTTCATATACTAATACTATGACATTTTTATTAACTCATAATCCCTGTGCTAACAGTCATGCATTAAAGCAAGTAATAATTAAGAGGGCAGCAAATATTAAAAATGCCTACTTTTAAATTCTTCATTCATCCTGAATTAATACAGTATCTCCAAGCACTACAGGTTCTTTAAGGACAAACAGTGACATATAATGGTGTATCTTAGAAACTATTAAGTGATGCTTTCCCAAGAAGTCTTCAGTAATAATTACTAGTATTCATGATATTATTGATTCAATTGTTTTACAGAATTAGGTTATTTCAAATTATAATAAATATGTCTTTCTGGAAATTTAAGAATCTGCGTTTTTGTTAGAAACGGGTTTGAGAACAGCCCTCCCTTTCACCTCCCAAATAAGCCCTTTGTCCACTGCTTAGAAAATGATGTTCATGCTTTCCTGTACTGTTGGAGAAGCACTGCAATTGGTGTTCATTCTAGTTGGCCATATGCACTACAGTAGAATAAGTACTTCGTGGACTTGGCAACAAGAATTTTGGAATGGGAACTGCTGAGCTTCACGGGTCAGAGAGGGAAGCTTACAAAAATTTGCCCCCTGAGCCTCCTTGATCCAAGTAAGATGGAAAGAGTTGCTGAGAACAAACTTTACAGGAAAGAGAGGCAGAGGAATGTCTATTTCCTTTCTAAAGGTGGGAGCCAAAGAAAGAAAGGAACCCTCAGCAGAAAGAGAGAAATGTTCAAACCAAACAGTTTAATTAAAAGTGGGAAAATACTGAATGGAGACTGTCAAAGCAGAGTAAAGCAGAGATATATCCTATATTCATATTCTTGAAAAGCAAAACAAGAAATATGAGAAAGAAGCCAAGGTTCAGTAAATGCTACTGATGGGGGATGTTTTTACACTACAGACTTGCCTTCAACTTTATGCTTTTGCTTCTAAAGTTATAAGCCATTCAAAAGATTTAGTGACTGTGGAGTATCACAGTGGTATGCGTTAATTGTGACTCAAATGCATTTCAAAGTGGTTTTCCCAACCATATTTCCAATAGATCACTCCTTGTAGTGTTGGATACAAAAATATATGCAGTGTAACCACAAATAATTGTCTTTATTTGTTTTGTTTTGTTTTAAATGTGGTAAGGAAGAGTGTATGTATGTCAGTCCATTAACGAGCAGTGTCTACTTAAGAAAGCTAGACAATTAGAATCAGAATACAGGCGTGCCTAATCACGACTCCTATGCAGTTGTGGAAGGAAAAATAACGTCTAGTGCACAGTCAGTGCTCTGTACTAATTGCCCAAAAAGTTCCACTTGCATAATACCAGTTAATAACAGCTCAACAACAGATACAGAAAGGGGGGCCACTCTCACATAAGCAAAGCTAAATTAGGCCATTTTTTGCTTTTGCAGACTACTGAATACACTGTATGGCCATTTCTGGGAAAACAGATGATATCTGGTAACTGTGGAATTGCTGTAATACCACTGATGTTATTTGTGGAAATATAAAAGCTTTAAGGATTTGCAGTCCAGTAGCAAACCTATACAGTACCACATGTATTAGTTTGGCTTAGTATTATTAATCCCACCCTCCTTTTATTTTTTCAAACCTAAAGTCATTCTACTGATTAAAAACTTAGCTCCACTGCATAACTGATGACAGTTCGATTATTTCAACTCAAACGTTAATATGGAAAAAAAGTAAAACATAAAATAGAAATAGAAATAAACTGTGTTTTGCTAGTTTTGAATAAAGGCTTATTTACCATGATGGCAGAGACAGACTTTAACTTCTTCAGGATGTAAAAGTATTAATCTTAGCTTTGAAATGTAAAATAATTAAGGAAACTAATTAAATGATTCCTTTCAGACCTTATAGCCATTTGCTCTATACAGCCATTCTACTTCAAGGTCAATTGTAAATTGCTTGTTTTCTTCGAAGAGGTGAATCACCTAAGCCTAGTACTCTGTAAATATCTAATATTCCTCTAAGCAGGATAAAAAGCCTAGTTTTCATATACTGAAAAAATCACACAGGTGATATTGCTCCCTGCAATGTTACCTAACAAAAAGGATCTTTATTGCTTCATACATATCTGTGGCTAGTATACAATGTTAACCTATAAAACTGGGGACAGTATACACCCAGCCTCCACCAACCACTAGCCACAGAGAACACAAGGTAATACTAGGATTTTCCTGGACAGCTTTGCTGGACCACCAGTTTGGCCCTTAATTAAGGAATTTAAGCAAACATTCTGCTTGGACTGCAATCTGTTTAATGAAGTCTTGTCACCAAGAACTGCAGCTGCTGTCTGGGGTCAACACAAGGGAGTCCTTGAGAATCTGAAGATAAAGGGGAAAACAATGTGGATGGATAGTTCAGAGAAGCATCAAGATAACCATTATCCTTATGGAAAAGATTTAATCCTAGTCCTTTAGTTATGGAAAATAACCTACACTTGGGAATAGTAAAAATACCTTTTAACATGACTAAAATGTGCAATGAGGATTATGCTAGTAATGTGCTATTAAAATCCTGTCAAATTTAGAAAAAATGAATTAAACCTTTGATGTTCATAAATTACCAGGTCACTTTATTGACTCATCCATATAACACTAAGAGACTCAACACAGCAACAAATATATTGTGCTAACCAAGGGAGTTCTTTCTATGCTAGTGTTTTTCATCGTTTTTCAAAATGTCCATCCAATTAAAAATGAAAATAGCATCCTTTTCCTATCTTTAATCAAAACTGACTACATGAGACTTTCTTAAATTACATGAAATAATTTTATTTTAAGCTTGCTCCAATTCAAATAAAACAAAATGTTGTCAGGAGAAGTTTGATTTATGCAGGAGAGGAAATCAAAAGAGTCAAAAGTTATGGGGAAAATTTTGTAGCAAGAAGGAACAAGCCATTTCAAAAAGGGAAAAACCATCCATCACCCTATCATCTGTCTGCACACATGAGAGTCTACCTGGTGCTGAAGTAGAAGAAAGAGAGGTAGTGAAGCCTGGATAACACCTTCTCCACTCTAGTCTCCACTATATTTAGAAGTACTGAGAATGTAGTAATATACCTACTCCTTGTCAGTTCTCTTAACTTCTGACCAGTAATGCCTTGATCAATGCTTAGCCTCTGATCATCTCAAAACCTAAAGTAAATTTTTCTAATCCTACCACCACTGGAACTGGGAGCACTACTCTGACCCAATGATATCTGTTTCAACTAAATGTGGTAGATAGGGGTGGACCAATATATCATTTTGCTATTGAACTGGCACCGATAAGAGGAGAAATGACATTATCAGCTATTGGCATTTTTCAGTTGTTGCAGTTGATAATTATGGCCACATGCCCAGAACACCCTGGCAAGCATAGTCTGGTATCTGTGCTCCACCACTGGCCCAACCTGTAGCAGACTACAGGTCCTGGTAAGTAGCAGGAGAGGAATGGAGAAGGGGTACTGGGGAGCAGTCACAGGGCACCATGCTCAGCAGCAAAGGGACTGTTACCAGCTGTTGCTGCTGACATTGCAATGCCACACACTTAACAGGGGCCTGAGTGCTGGGGCTGCCACAGAAATGGGCTGTGTGCGGTTGGGGTAAGGCTGTGCACATGGGACATTCTGCTCCACTGGGCACTGGATGCCTTTGCAAAAGCTGTTTCTCTCCAGTGGCTGTAGGAGCTCAGCTGTGTGGGGCCCACCAGCACTGAGGCAGTGGTATGCTCTGGGGTTCAAACATGCTCAGCACTGCTGTCCGCACAAGGATCCATCCTGCCCACCCAGGACAGCAGCACAGGATGCATAGGGAGTGGGGCTACAGGAAAGAGCTGTGGATGAGGGGGCAATGTGCATGAAAATAAAGCAGTCACTTGCCTTCTTCATCAAGGGCCAGAGCAGGCAGGAAGGGTGTTTGTTATAAATACAAAACAAACAAAAAATGGTTTATGCCACTAGTTTAAAATGTCTTGCGCTGTTACTAAACATTAGGGCTGTGCAAAGCTTTGGTCTGATTCAATATGAAGGAGATTCAGTCTGATTCAGCAGCCAAATCACCAAATCCAAATCGAATCAAAAGACCCATTAATCTCTCTGAAATGATTTAGAACTCTCCAAATTGATTCGGAGAGATTTGACAATTCGGCCATAGACACAGCTTTGTAAGTTTTTCCTACATACTTCAAGGTACCAGGCATGGCTTGTGAACACTGAGATGGTGGGGTGGATGGAGAGTCCCATGGGAGCACTGTGGGGGAGGGTCCCCCATGCACTCAGAGGCAGACCCAGAAGTGGACCAGAAGTATTTCACTTTCTGGGTCTGGGGGGGGTCACTTGGGATTCTTCTGTGGCCGATTGCCAAGCATGTAGGGGACACCCCTGCACTCCCATGGGATGCTCCATCTGTCCCACCATCTCAGTATTCATAAGCCATGCCTGGTACCTCGAGGTATGTAGAAAAAACATATAAAGCCGTGTCTACGGCCAAATTGCTGATTCTCTGAATCAGAATTGAATATTCAGATTCAGCCAAATTGAATAAGGACAGTATTCTGAATTAACGAATCAAATCACTGTCCCCCAAATTGGGCCAAATCAAATACTGCCTGCTTTGCACACCCCTACTACATATCAGTTATCAGATCGGCAAGTTATCTAAGGTGGAGCTGTGAAACTTCCAAGCAGCCAGGCGCTGCATGCCCCATGAGCAGGAGGCCACACATCCTGAAGCCATACCAGAATAAGCCACAGCCCCCCCAGGCCACACCTGACAAATGTCCCTACCACCAATGCACCACATGCATTTATCCCTCTCCTCACTGCTGCACTGTGTCTATATCCCTTGACCCCAAAGTAGGCTGCACCACGTGCTCCACATTCACCATCAGCTCCCGCCACTGCTGCACTGCATCACCCCCTGAGGTGAAGTCAGGAGGCAGAACCCAGAGGAGGGAAGGAGAAGCCAGAGCCTCTGGTTGCTCTTACAGCCCAAGCAACAGGGGTAACACTGGCTGAGAAGGAGCCAGGTGGGGAGGGGGAAGTCACAAGTTAACCCCTTAAGAGTTGCATATGGTCCACAGGCCACCAACTGTACAACAGTGACCTAATGTATTCTTGAGGCTTTATGTATTAACATAAATAAAAGCAATTAAACAGGATGACTGTTAGTCACATAATATGTGCTACAATCATGATTTCATAGATTAGAAAAGATGAAAGGGCTTTCCTCTGATTAGCATTCAAGTTCTTTGATTATTATTGTGCTTACTGGATTCAAATTTATGTTGTATATGTCAAAACAAATAATAAACCATAGGATGAGCAGGAGAAAACATTTATATTATTTATATGAAAAGTATATTAAAACAGTAATAGAACTATTGGATCCAATAAAACTGCAAATTCAGACTGAATTCTACAGAATTAATTCTTTTTCTCATGGCCAAGTTTTGTGGCTAAAATATCATCTCCCAGCTCATATAGGGACACCATGTAGACATAAGCATATTTAGAATTCCTTGAGGGGGATTAGTTGCTAAAGTTGGTAACCTTGATTTTCACCATCTTGCTTTTATGACGTGCTGGAACGTCAAACCTTTACAATGCTTTGAAAGGCAATTTCTGTATTTAATTTCTTTTAGTTTCCTTTTTCTGATCAATATACATCTGGTTTTGTAACTACTGTACATTTTTACTACCTAAGATACAATTCTATTCTTTCAGCAAAACATTACTGTGTAAGTACAGAAAGTTCCAATAAGTCAACGGTACAAATACTCCTTCTACTCATGCAAATTGCTCTAATACTTACTGTTGCTGTAATGAAAAAGAAGTAAAATACTCTGTGTAACATCATTTAATGAAGATGTGCCCAAACTGTAGTGCAACTGCCACAAGTGTCTTGGACAACCTCTGTGTGTGACACATGGCAGATGAGGGAGGGGACTAGCCACACACCAGCAAATAGGATAGGGAGAAGAAAGCAAAGCAAAACAGCAGGCAGGGCACATAGGAAAGCAAAAGAGAAGAAAGCAGAGGACCAGATTGGGCAGAGGAAGAGGATAAGAGTGGCACTCAGGGAGGATCCAGAAAGGCTGACTGCCACTGGTTTAATATATTTTATTTTAAATTTCATAACTGGAATAAAACGAACAATTTACGATAATTTTCATTCCACCCACGTATGCAATCTGAAATAATGACTGTTGAAATGACTATCACTTCCAGAAAGAATGTAAAATGGAAACTGGTAGGACCTGATGGCAAAATATTGATGGTCATTTATAAAGACATGACCATAAATGCTATAGAATGACATTAGTCAATAATTATTAAAATTCAATGTCTCTGCTATCAGAACTGTTCTCTCAGATCTACAATTATCTCTTCAACTGATATTTAAATTATTTGGTAGGTCAATGTGAGAAAGGATCAAGTACTCCTGCCTGTGCTCCTTTAGACCTAGAGATACACTGGGCTGGATCCTAATTTCTAGCACCTCATTCTTGTTATAGTGCAGAGCAGGTTAGAAGTCAGATTCTTCTTCTTCTTGTGTCTCTACACCATATTTGACCATTTTGTTACACGTTTGCATTATTTTATTGTACTTTGTGAGATCTTTCATTGTACGTGTATCTGCAAGCAGCAGGCATTGTAGCAGGTGTTGTGGTATAGCCACACTTCCTCATTAGTTTCTTTGAGTATCCAACTCTGGTAGATAGGTGGTTGAGGCATCACCAACTTTACCATAGTTTGTCACCCGCCTGGTGGCAAGGAATTGGCTGCTGACATGTCCACTTTTTTTGCTTCAGCCTTTCATTCCATATCTGTAGTTGTGTCTCTTTGGCTGTGGCATTGAGAGGCTGGGTGCTCGTAAGGAATCTCCTGCATGACTTTAGACATTTGTGTGCTGTGCAGTAGTCATATAGCAGGTGTCTCACATCTTCAGTTTGTCTTGATTGTTCTAACCTGATGGCCATTGCTCTTCTATGCCAGGCAAAGTGATGCCAAGCAACATTGTTTAAGCTGGTAGGTTTTAGACATTCTGTGATGCATCAGCAGCTATCATTAAGAATGAGGTAAAGGTACTTAGTCAGCTAAAGCAGCCACATGACAAGTTATTGGTTAGGGGAATTTTCAGGAGATACGGAGCTGGCCATAATGACATGTCCTATACTAGCTTCAGCTTCAAGGCATGCCAGGAAGAAGTAGGAGCACAGCTAAAGCCCTGATGCACTGCAGCAATCTCTACTATAGAAGTCTGGTCCCCTTGGGCCGTTGCAACTGGGTATTGTTTTTTAAAAGTTCTAAGTAACATGCAGAAAGGAACAGCCCTCAGCCACCTTCAAAATCAGGAAAGAGGAATGATGAGCTGAAGCCCATTCTCATGCTATACACTGAACATAGCTTTGATTCAGTTAAGGATCTAGCCCTGTTGGTTTCCAATGTATTCCGTCTGAGAAGTAAACTCATTTTACAAACCTATGATACTATACTTCAAGATATTATTTATGTGCAAAAATAATGTTAAAATAGCACTAAAGGTTTTAAAACCAAGAAAACCTGGCATACTCAAAATCCTTAATGCTTCCCATAATGTTCACGTCCTGTAGCTTCTGTATCCCACCACTGAAATTCTGTCATTACCACTACCAGTTTTGTCTTGTATTATTTGTTGGAAGCTCCCTTAAATTGAAGTGTATGTATGGATTGTACAATATCTTAAATTATGTAAGAATCTTGTGGATACAACTAAGCTCTACACAACTCTCTGCCTCACAGAGCTGTAAAATATTATTACCCCCCACATATAAACTGAAAAAGGCAATTTATGTGACTTGCCAAAGTCTATACAGCAAGTCCAGACCAGAAGCAAGGTTCATGGTGAGTTGCTAAGTTTCCAATTAGCAGGAAGAATAGCACAGAGAAAAAGGGCAATAACTTAGAATTAGGAGATTTGTGTTCCAGTTGCTGTTCTACCAGAGACTTCCTACATGATGCTACACAAGTCTCTCAGTACCTCCCAATTTGTAAAATTAGATTATTTTCCTCCATCACAAAAGTATTGTGGGGGTAAGCATTTTGATGCGTTTCCAATGGGGGAGAATTTAGACACAAAATTAGTGCATTCCCCCCCCAACAATTCCTTTTTCTGTAGGGAATGAAATAGGCACAATATTAAGAAATAGAAAATAAAATATTACTCAGTAGATTTAAGATCAGAAATGCCGTACCAACTCTGCTTGGACTGGAAGCATGCAAATGTGTAATGTGGTAGATGTTAGGGTAGGCTGTACTGGACAGGCTATGAGCTGGGAATATCCACAATAGCCTGGAGTGAAAGAATTCCTTCTAGTCAAGGAATGGCAGCAGAACCATCCCTCAAGGTTGCAATTTCCACTTCAGCTGGGATGCTGGTACTCTAGTGATGAGACTGACTGACGGATGGCAGTAGTCTGGTCTCTGTTCCTCACCCATTCCACTCCTCAGCACCTAGGCCAATGTAAAGGTAAGCACTATACGCAACTCTAACACGCTGCCTCGATTTCAGTAACATAGCACTTCTGTTGGATCCTCTTAAGCTCTAAAATCAGGGACAGGATTTAGCTGCCTTGCTTTAGTGAAGAGTCAGGAGCAACAGCCTAGTATATGATATTTTCTTTGCTGGTGGCAAGAATGAAACTGACAGAACTGAGGCTGCTGGATATGCGTGTATGCGCCACAATAAAAAAATCCGGCATCTGGCTTTGTCACTGCCATGTCCTTTAGCTTTTGCAGACTAAGGCTGAAAGCTCAGTCAGCAACAGGAAAAAATGTGCAGTTACTTAGGTTAGTGAAAGTTGTATTATTCACAATCTTGACCCTGTTTCCCTTCAGTCTGTTTTTGGACAGCAGATTGGTAAGGGAAAAGCTGATCATCAGAACTGTGTGTCAAACCAGGAATATTTTTTCCCCACAAATAATATATAACTGCCCTCGAAGATTTATGTACTCAGATTTAGAAACAATGAGTTGAAGATATTTCTATATTAGCCTTGCAAAAATAGGATAATACTAGAAATATCAACAGAGCCTAAATACAGCCACAGCCTTCTGACTAGGCTACACTTATGAAGTGGAAGTGACAGAAAAGAATATAAGCAAATTCCACAGACCCCAACATGTCATGTCTCTTCTGATACCAAGGCAAACCACCCTCTTTCAAAATATAACACTCTCTTTCCTTTTCCGTTTACAAAACCATAGCTGAAAATACTGTACAGGGCATTTTCCTCTTTTGGAGGGGTGGGGGAGAGAAGGGCTCAACCAACTAACGGTGTCAACTGAGATGACATATTTTCTTCTAATTTTTCATTGCCTGTGATATCTAAATCCCAGCTCTACTTTTCCTCTCTTTCTTTTAATATCTTTTCTTTAGTATTCTATCACTTCCAAAAATTGCTGATGTCCAAGAGTATTAAAAGGCCTTCTCTAAAGATGTCACTGTGCCATTTCCACTGGAAAATTAAGCAAAGTTGAGTTATATCTGAATAATGACTTGGTGGAACTGACTCATTTATTTACTATTTAGAAGTCTATAAAAGAACAATTTATTTTCTCACGTATAAACAAACAGTGTGAAGAGAAAGAATAAGGAGAAAGATATACACATAGAAAGCTTTCTTTTTACTGTGTACTGAGAAGTATTGGGGGGGGGTAGGGGTTTGTGCAGTGGCACTGCCTTTCTTCCAAATGAGAAAGGAAACAAGTTTATTTTATGACTAACAGTTATACATTCAAACTGGCAATTAAAGTGCTTTATTGAGGCCATTTTGGGACACCAAATACTTTGAAGATCAGACATTCTTCCATATTTCATGTTCAATGTTCCTCTAAGTAAAATATGTGGTTCCTTTAGTTATTCTGTTATGAATTGTACTTTAAAGGCAAAGGGACATTTTTGATAATGCACATCTTAAAC
This sequence comes from Caiman crocodilus, assembly GCA_030014935.1. NCBI lineage: Eukaryota > Metazoa > Chordata > Crocodylia > Alligatoridae > Caiman > Caiman crocodilus. The sequence continues at coordinate 11,197,929 of JAGPOW010002514.1, read as the reverse complement.
TTTTCATTAAACTACCAAATTTAAATTCTACCTTTTTGTGCACTCTGACATTTTTGTCTGGCATTTTCATTAATTTTGCGACATACATAAATGTAGCTGAAATGTTAACTGATCAATACTTTGTCTCTCTCATGTAGCACTAGAGCGCAGCTCCCCAAGGACCATGCAGCAGTACAGAAATTAAATGTGTAAAATATCAAATGTTAATGTTAAACACGGCAACACTTACTGTATAACGACTGAAAAGGCTAAAAGAATTCCAAATGGACAGATGGTAGCACAAATTATCTACAATCACATTTAAAGATTAAAGTTTGTCCTGTAAAATAATTCATTGACTCACGTTGAAGTGTGTCCTTTTAACGATAGCTCAGTTGTCCAATTATTTTTGCACTCATTACAGTGAGAAATGACAGTACTGGAAAAAGAGAGTATACAATTTTTCCCCCCATGCTGCACCCACTGACATCCACAAGAACACAAATGTCTGGTCAAGAGTCTGATGGAAATTAGGCGCAATTTAGTAGACATTTCAGTGCCTACAGAAGATGAGTTCAAACAGAAATCTTGCTACTTGTGCATATTATATAACAGTACAAATTTATGCACTTAAATATCATATTAATTATTGATTGATTAATTATTAGGAAGAAAAATATGTTGAGATGATGTTAAGTATTTGTCTTATCTAAAAGAAAGCAATCAAATTTAAAGTGAAGTCTCCCCCTTTGTATGATACTCATTTCTTTTTTGCCTGGTGTTAAGAGTATCATAATTATTAAAAAAAGACCACATTTTCTATCTGTGACCAATATCTTGGCAAAATAGAGCCACTGAAAATTTAATAGGACTGTTTTACAATTTTGATATTAATTGAATGTTGTTGCTATTTATTTCTTTTATTTAACAGTTGACAAAGAAAACATAGGAGGAAGATATTCTGACAAAAAGATATTGTCAGCATAGCAATTCTACTGATATTTTAGATTCAAAATCAAGTCATTCTCATCATACAATTTATGTTCCCTGAACTGCTAACACAGAAGCAGGATTTTCTTGAGAATATCCTACTAAAGTAAATGACACAACCATATAAAAGCTTTCATTCAAAAAATGTATTTATGTAGTAATAATACGATGCTTCTAAAACTTTTATATTTATCATGATTTATTGAGCCACAGTAAAAAAAAAATAAAGTAAAAATTGAGCAAATACTGAAGGCGTTATTCATGGAAAATTCCTGTTGAAGATCATGGTATTTTGAAAGTGCGACAGACTTTTAGAGTTTTTTTGGACAGGTGATGTATAAGCTAGAAAGTCCCCACACTTGTCTTCCAGAAGGTCTGGAAATTCGTGAGAAAAAATTAACTTGGAACCCCAGGTTGACAATTTTTTAGCATTCACTGGACTTTGAAGTTCAAAAGGCAACCCAGTTTTGGGACAAAGCATTCTGAAATACTTTAAAGTTTTTAGTCTCTATAGGCACATCTCCATGAGATGCTTAATGCGCAGTAGGTTAATGTCCCACAGAATTAGTCTACTGAGCATTAAGCATCATGGAAAGACCATGTGCCTTTGCTACTGTGCAGTAGTGCCAGCTACTGTGCAATTAATTAGAGGTATTAAACTTAAAGCACAGTAGCAATGGCACATTCATGCACGTGTAAATGGGCCCTGTGTAAACATAGCTTGGGGTAGGTTTATCTGGTAAACTCAACATCACATTGAGGAAGTTCTGAAGAATGCTGTGTTGCTCTGGCTGAACTTCTTAAAAAACAAGCTGTATAGCTACAACTACATATGTACCAAGGTGAGCTAATTAGCCCAAATGGACTAATTAGCTGTCCCAAGTGCTACACAGAAGGTGGAAACTCACCTGGAGCAGAACAGTGTGATGAGGATGGTAAGTTTACTGTAGAGGCATAGCCAAAGATGACTGCTATGATTCCCGAAGTCAAAAACCGTACCACTAAACCTACTAACTTTGAAAAGAGCATCAGTGAATATTTGAATGTATAAGAAACCTTGAGTAAATAACTAACGTAAAATAGCATTACCATATAAATTTTAAAGGTCTGTTTGTGTTTTCATTATAAAGCCTTTTTTCAGTAGTGTGTAGATCATCTGATATGGAAAGATTTTCTCATCACACCTGAAGCTGTGACTCCCTTGTATTCCTTTCTTCACTGATTTTAGAATATTCTTTTCTACAGTGTTCTATCATCATGTGCATGTGAGCATATGTAGAAGGAGGGATTGGAGTGAGACAGGAAGAAGGGGAATTTGGGATTTATCATAAATTTTGATCAGTCAAACAAACTATTCAAGGATTTTGATGATTTGGAAAAAAAATCAGTTTTTCATTTTATAAAACTGCCTGAAACCCTTATTTTACTACTGTATATCAGACATGGCTTAATGTAGAAGCCTATGTATTCCAGTCTTTTTAGAAGACTTGAATGGTTAATTTTAAAGTTAATTTATAAAATGTTGTTTATTGGTCTGTGTAACAGGCTTCTGTTTCCCTTAGGTGCTTTGTGTGCTCTAGCATCTCACTGAGATTATTAGGCATTCTGGACACTTCATCAGTCACCTTCATCACTCTCACTTGCCATGCCTTCATTGTTGTTATAAATTTTGGGGGGTGCCCTGAGACCACCAGGGTGACCCTTCAGGCACTTCATTCTGCCCAGCTCAGCGTTGGGCTCCTCAGTCTGCTTCATTTCACTTTAAAGCAAATTAACTTCAGTACAGTGGTATAGGAATGGGCAGACAAAACTGCTGTGGAGGACCAGTTGACACTTGCTACCAATCAGTAGATTCACCCACCTTTTAAAATGATTTAGTCTTACATCTTCCCATAACCACACTTCCACAAGACAGTGTTGAATTTTACAGGGATGTGGGGAAGCTATGAAATTCCAGCTACAACTTTGAATCACGATCTCCACTAATCCTTGTTAAATTCCTTGCTAAATTCTCAGAGATATCGTTTAAGTAACAAATGTCTATTTAACTAGAGGTAGAGTTATATACATCTTTTACAACACAGGAAGCAGAAAAAAAGTCTATAAAATATCTGTTAAGACATGCTCCTTGGAAAGAGAGACTTGAAAATAGTAACCATAAGTAGAACCCTATGATGTAGGGCAGGACAAAAATAGTTTTAAAGATACAGTACTGAAATAGATGCAGTAGATCAATGCCAGTTCTTAAAGTAACTGTTATAAAAAAACATGGTCTGTTATGTGGGGGAAGAAAAACAAGTATATTCTTCTATAACCAGAAATGTTTCTACTACAATGTACTATAACTAGTATAAAAAGGGTATTTGCTATGGCACCAAAATAAAAGGTCTGCATTTATCTATTCGGAACTGCTTGTTAAGATGGCTTCTGGTCATGTTCTATTAAGATAAATGGTGACACAACTTTCTTCATGGTGACAGCAGTGGACCACAAGATAGAAATGACCATGCTTGCCATACATTTCCCCATATCCTATTGACATTAAAAAGGATTTCCAGGTCTGCAGTGAAAGGAGAATTGGACAGCTGAACATTTACTGATCTGAATAGCAGTGCTAACATGAAAATGTGACCTTACAGAGAAACAAGCACAGAGTTTTTATCATCTAAACTGAGAAACAGGGAGAGAAGTTTATCGCCCTTTTAAATTAAGGCCTAGAAGATATATTTATATTATCATAGACAACAACATTAGTCAAAAACTGAGATATTCACAGTTCAAACTCATTCTTTGTGTAATGTTCATATCTGTGTGCACAGAGGGTGTCCTTTGCAACCCTTTCACACTCGCAGAAACTGCAACAGGGCAAGTATTTGCCTCCCAATGGTGGCTAGGTAGTGGTACAGTACCCCCTGTTAGAAGACAACTGCTTTAAACGCTAGACACAGTACAAAAGGACTAGGCATAGTGATTCAGTGCAGCTCCAAGACAACCCAAACAGCTCTTCCCACTTGTGAGATACAGCAGTCAGTTTCTGAGTCTGCCCAAAGTTGTGTGCGTACATCCCCTCCCACCCTGACAATCTGGATGTCCAACTGGCAAAATCCAAGTGACGAATTTGGCTGTGCATTTGAAGCTCATGTCATTATAAAGCAACAACAGAAAGTGCACAGAATTTTCTAAAAGGACACAGAGTTTTAACTCTAAATTTTCTATATTTTATATCACGTGTGCAAACCTTATCAAAAATAATGTTTGTGGTGCAATTAGAGCTTCATGGGACCACAAGATGGAACCTGGAGCCAGAATTTAGGGACTAAAAAAAGAATATTTACAGCAGACAATTACATTTTCTCTGAGAAGTAACTGTTTTGGTCTAGGGCTACTCACATTTTTATAAACAAACTTTCAAATATAATATTTATTTAGCAAGTGAAAGATCTGATTCCTCTCATAACATAAATGCCATATTAATAATGTGTACCAAACATCTGTACAAATGGTTTTCCTTCAGAGGTCTGTATTTTAAACAACTTTAATTTTAAAGTACAAAAAATATTGAAAAAAAAGGAGACAGATATTGTGCCAAGCCCTGCAAATTGATAATACTGGTGTCAAAAGAACTACTTGTGCAAGGAAAAAATGAATTGTTAGCAAATTTTGTTTTTGCTCCATCTTATTTATACAAATATCCACCAGGCAAACATTTTCTTTCTTAAATCCATGAACTTTTAAACTTAACTCTGTTTTTAGAATTTAAATAAAAAGTACATATAAAAAACAGGTTGAGTTTCAGCCTGGAGGAAAGCCAAGGCCATACAGCCATTTTGAAGACTGGATGATAACAGGAACATTATACCCAACCAAACAAACCACCTTGACCAAAAATGATGAGAAATATTACAAGATGATCATACCACAAAAGCAGCAAGACTCCTTGGGGGTGAATCCCACTCAAAGCAACTGTTTACATAGTAGGCAGCATTTATAAGTACCATGACACAACGCTTCATGCGGATGAAGTTTCTTAGTAGCAGCTGTGGGAAAGATGAAAATATTGTCAGGAAAAACAAGACCTCACACAACTTCACACTATCAAGACATCTTATATAATATTCATACTCACTTGGGTTAAAGCAAGTTAGTAAAACTGAAAGAGTGGCCATCTCTATACCAAGCTGGACTGTGATTCTGAACGAGGCCATGAAAATATGCCTTGTGAACTTGCTCCAGCTTTAAAAACACTAAGGCTAAGGACAGATATACACATAAACCAGTTTAAGTGATCAAAAACTGATTTAAACCTGTAACAGAACAGATGTTCAGTGCATATAAACCAGCTTTAAAATGGCTGAAACTGGTTTGAGATAAACTTGGTTAAATGTAGTAGCGAACTCAACTGATTTTGGTAAACTGGTTTATGCAATGTCTGTACCAGACCCATTCCTGGTTTAACTTAAACCAGAGTCCCCCAGCACCCCAAATGCTTTGCAGCCCTGGGTGGGGCTTCCTGCTCCAGAGCAGGGCTGGTCCCTCCCCTTTGATCCCTAGGTGGAGCTCAGGCAAAGATGGTAGGCACAGCAGTGTCTGCCTAGCTTCCCCCTATTCTCAAGTAGGGAATCGCTACTTGAGAACTCCCTGCTCAAGTAGGGATTTCCCCCTCCCCTTTCCTACAGCAGGGACCATACTGAGCATGTGGTATGTTAGCTAATGCTGAGAATTGTCTGTGTAAGGCAGACAGGATACTGTCTGCTAAAGGATGTTTGGAGCTAATCAACAGGTTAGTCGGTAAAGTCCCTCTGTTCCTTCCTTGGAAAAAGTTGTTTAAGAAGAGTTTGAATTAATGAAAGAGGCTTTTTATTCTTGATGGGGTGCTAAAAGCTGTGTTATCAAGTGCCTCTGGCTCCCTCTCTGGTCAGGAGCAGCGAGGGTGGGGGGACCCCTCCCTATTCAGAGTATCTTGCCAGAGCCTGGCCATGCCCCCACCCCTCAGCTCAGCTTTATAGAAGGGAAGGGAGGGTTGCTCTAGCACCCCCTGGCTTCTAGCCTGAGCCATGTGCCTGCACTTTCTCAGTCCAGAGGGAATGTTTGTGCACTTGCAAACTGGTTCAGCCTAGCAAGGTTAGACACACTGCAAAGATTGAATTAATTCAGGCTCAAGCTTTTTGAATGTCTGTGCCTAGCTTAAGTGCCAAAAGAATGTCACATAGCTGCTGTCTGGCATATGCCCTGCCCACAGCATACCCAGACTCTCAGTGTCAGTCATGCTATAACAGCAACACTGGGCATGCCCACCACTGCTCTAACAGTAGCTATATTACATCATGTTAACGCTCAGGATGTGGAGAAAAGTGGGTGGGCAATGTGGGCTTTTCATGGTGATGTTCCTCAGGATGATTCAATGCAGCATAGACATGTTAAATCCAACAAATTGTTTAGATGTTGATTTAGAATACTACTATGTATTCGAAAATAGGAGGGGCAAAGGAATCTCAGCAGTTACAGAAGTCAGTTTATCACATGCTGAATTTAATTCTAATGTTTGTAAGTCTGAAATATATACAAACTGTTGCATTTATCCCAATTCAAGGTGTGTATTAAAATATGAAAAAATCACGCACAAGGATTTAAGTATAATTTAGTTATCGAGCTTTTGGAATTTTACTAAATGCTTTCAGTAGTGTACCTACATTTAGGCTCAGCCATCAATACTTAGCTAAGTGGTGTGATTTGTCAGGGATGACTACCATTCACTATCTCTCTGACTTCAACAGTTTGAAAATCTTGGTCTTTGCTTGTAAATGTGTGTTGTGAGATATTATCTGCAAACAATACCAAATTATTGCTCTAAACAAACCAAAATACTTCATATATCCATTTTTTTCCTGTTAGCTATAGACTGTGATAGTGGTTTTTTCAGTTACCATTAGTTCTAAAGGTTTAATAAAACAGTCTTAACAAGAAGAATTCTTTATATTTATTTGTACAAACTGATTTACAAGGTGGAAAAGATTTCAATTCAGGAAGAAAACTCTTTAAATTACTGATATATTAGGCATCATTATTATCTTATGGTAGACATCATAATTAATTTGGGTTTTGGATTAACACTTTACTTTTAAAGAAGAACCCACCAATCATCAGGTAACATGGATATTTTAAAATGTTACTACAGCAATCATTAATGAAGTGCTCTCTTTTTAATTTTTAAATAGTTTTTTTTCTTTTATAGGCTGTACGGTAAGCAAATATTCTAAAACCAAAAGAGGGTATTTAAAGTTATTGCCTTTGCCATCTGCAAGCGAGTATAATAACAATCATTTTCTGTTACAAAAGTAGGGAGGACAGCAATTCTGGAATAAAAGGCCTTCTTGTTTGTTTGCTGTGATAATGGTGAAAAAATGCAGCTCCAGAAACTGCTTTTCCTACAATAGTGAAGAAAGATAGTATTTTGGCCTTTTGCAATCTCTTCTGTGAAATACAATGGACAATGGATACTTAATTCATTGGTGGTAGATAATGTAAATCACATTAAGGTTTATGAAGGTTCATTAATAGTTGAACTGAATATGCTCCTATAAAAAAATACTTTAAAAACTTTCCCTTTCCTACCATGCACAACAACAAAAAAAGCAACTTCCCACAACTCAACTCAACTCCCAAGAACTAAAATACAGAACTATGGATCACAAGTAATTCTACCAAATATAAACTAACTGGAAATATCACAAAATGCATTTTTAAAGCAATTATAACAGTCTGTTTCTATAACAACTAAATAGCACTGAAAAGTCGTAAACTATTTTGTCTCACTTACTTGTCTCTAAATACCATATAACCCACTTAAAATCTAACTGACTGTTGATACGCTCCTAACCTTAACAAAATGGAGTTCTTTCAAGTGAAGGTCAAGAGCAAAAATTTATTCTAGACTTAGTTTAAATCCACCTGTGGTATATAACCTGATATGTGTGGATACACCAATTGTTTCAACTGTGTTCTCATTCAGACATTTCATGAAAAATCAAACTGCAGTATAGAATGAATAGATACAATAAAAAATTGCATATTATTCATGACCATTCTTAAATCTCAGAATTCATTTTGCTAACAGAAAATTGACATGTAATTCTTTCCACACATAGCAGTTTGATAGGAGATATTTAGCAGCTTATACCTGATCCTTAAGCCTTTTCAAACAGATTAGTCTTTTCTTACTTTTTACCTGTTTAGACAGTCTGTTTTCCTCTTCAATGTACTTCTGTTCTTTGGGCATTAATGTTCGTATGCTGGCTTTCACCTATGCACCAAAATGTGTGTCAATATTATGGGCTTATGTCATACTTAGTGATGACACATACTTCAATTTGCAATAATTATAAAGTTCCAAAGTCATGGCTGTCAAGCCCACAAAATATAAATGTATATACAGGCACAAGCTTCTATTTCTTACATTAGCAGCACTAGAAGCAGAAGCAGCAGCAGCAGCAGCAGCAGCAATAAGACTTACAGCATTAAAAATCACATCTATTTCAAGATAGATGACCCCCTTTGTTGGCCCTGTCAGCTGCTTGTTTTTCAAGACGTAGGCTTTCTGTTCACCATTTTGAATCTGCGGGAAAAGGACATGACAGCCGTCTGTCTCACGGTCTCCACTGAATACACTCCCTCAGTGACCTTTGACCCCCAGCTGCTGAAACTGACAGAGAACCCAAAACAACTGTGGCAATTCTGACAAGTACCTGTTCATTACCAGGACCAAGTCTGTCAGGAAAAATTAACTATCATGGGATTCAACATGGCCGTGAATTGAGTATGTTAAAATTTTAGTGTTCTTATTACAGACCTTGGTTGAAAAATGACAGACACAGAGCTGAGATTTTTTTTTCCTTGAGCAAGAGAAATACAGAGCAGTATGTCAGGTGAATGAAACTTACAGACAGCAATGGTATAGCAACTTTGCCCAGAAAGTCAGCACTCCGATCTCTATCTTCATCATAAACTGTCACTTCCAGAACTGAGTGGATATCTTTAATATTGCTATAGAGGAAAAAAAAATACACACAGAGGAAGAGAAAAAAGTCACCTACATCAATGGTTACAAGGACAAAAGCATAAAAAGTTAGCAAAAAGCAGATATTTGTGTATTTTAGAATGCCTAACAGGAAACAAACTAAGGTAAATAAGATGTTGTTAAATACAACCAAAAGCAGGGATTGGTTACTTCAGAGGCAACACTGCAGCTGTAGTATCTGCAGCACCTTACACAACTATAAATTTTTTTTAAAAGTGTTTCTTTAAATCTTGTACCTGGTGTAGGCGCTACACAAGTTACAAGGAAAGCCAGTGGTAAGTAGTACTAAGGGATTTACAGAAGGAGACATCAGGTTTGATAGTCATAAACAACTACACCTGAAAATTCCATTGTCCTTGTGGTAATTTCAAATGCCACATGCTTTGGTATCTGTAGTCCTCTAAATAAAAATGGAAATAAACTAGCTATGTCCTTAGGGTCAGAATGAGCTCCCCACTTCCAAAATTGTAGCTTAATCCAAAATATTCAATAGCCACACTAAAAATGATTTTAGAAAGAGATGTACAAACCTTATTGCATTTTTCACCTACTCTTAAATATTAAACAGTTCATCACCGTGCATAGCAAGTGACATTATATATTGTAAAATCTTATGTGATATTTATTTATTTAATTTTTGGTTAAGGGAAAAGAAACAAATCATTTGACCGCACTTATTATTTGATCAAATTCCTTGCTGAGAAAACATGAATTAAAGAAAAACAATAGCACTTGACTAAACCATAGATACATGTGCAGCTGAATTTTAGGAAAAAATCCATTAACCAATTTAAGAATAACCAAAGCAGTTAACACATGCATATACATACTGCAAGGGGTAAAACCTTCCCTTGAAGTTCTTACTAATTTTTCTTTTTTCCTTCCTGATAAGTCTTTTATTCCTTACAAAAATATGAGTCTTTATTCAGAGACCCTGGTCAAGTAACAGAGTCTGATTAGTCACTGATTCTCTTAGCAGATAATTAACAATAAATTAATGAAGTATTTAGCATGGTTTTGCAGATACACAAATGAGAACTATGTGAGAAAGCTAATGAGAATTACAATTGCTGTAGGATTTTTCTTTTGTTCTGAATTAATTACTGAGGCCCCATGTCAGAAGAACTAGAGTTATGCTGCATAGATTCTATAGCATAGGTGGCAAAATATAGGACAAACAATTTTTTAGAAAGATAGAAAAAATTGACTCAAAGGTCATTCTGAGACCAAACGCAATACTTAATATTCTCATTGTTACCAAAGTGAAACTCACAGAAAGCTTAAGCTTCTACTGTTTGTGAGTTGATTGTAGGTATCAGCAGCAAAGAAATCTGAAGTTGATCAATTTTCTCCTCATCAGTATCACACTGCAGTCAGGGAGACTCAATTTTTATATATATAAATTGTGTGTCTGTGTGTATACACACACACACACACGTGCGTGCGCGCAAAAGAAAGAAACTAAAACAATGAAATAAGGTGGCAATTCAAAGTATTCTTCTTTGAATTTGTTGGAACTTTTTATTATTTTCAAAACTACAGAAAAGTACAACAACTGTGCCACTTCTAAACTGAATGTTGCAGATTGCCTTTTATCCAATAGCAGCATTGCATAATTATATCAAATAGTATTGTAACAAGGTCATTTGTCAAATCAGTTAAACAGATTTAAAAAAAATGAAAATCAGCAAGAAGCTCGTCCTGAAAAAGGATGCTTCTGATTTATTTCCTTCTCACATATACTGAACTTGTGGTATTCATTAAGATAATAATTATGTTTCATAATGATCATTAGCATCAATATGTTTCCTCATTTCCAAAAATCTAGGACCAAATCTTCTGAGATGAGCTCTTTCAACTTTCACCAAAGCTACTGGGAGTTAGGAATACTCTGTACTCCACAACTACTCTCTCACAGGAATGGACCTCCTCTTTTTAACAAAGTGATCTAGTTTTCACTTACCTGAAAACATTTTCAATTTTTCTTAATTCCACTGAAAAGGAATTCAACTATGTAGCTTAAAAATAAGAGTATTTCACAACTATTTCTCTGGAATAGCAGTAAGTAATTTTGATTCTTAAAAGTTAAAAAACCAAAAACTTACAATGTGAAGACTTTGTTCCATTCAGGGTTGAGATTCTTGTAGACTGTATGTGTCAGCAGTCTGTCATTGTTCAACTCAACTACACAAAATGGGTCACTTTTACCTAAGAAGAGAGAATTTGGAACAAAACCCATGAGCTGGCAAAAGTAAATCAAGATTGGATTTATTTCCAAAAGTTCCACCTGCGTGTCTGGTTCAAACAAGATTTCAGTCAGGGAAGTCCTCTGGCCTGTCTTATATACAATGTCAGACTAAATGATCACAATAGTCTCTTCTGGTTTTACAATCTATAATTGTTCTGTACTGAAAACAAAATCTACTACTTTTCTAATTGCAAACTGCAAAAATCCTGCAAGCTTGTCAACATTTCCAGGATGAACTGAGATGACTTGGTATACTGTGCAGTCAATAGTTTGCCAGTAATGATTAGATCCTTATAACATTTTGATGCATAGTAAACATATTACTCTTTATTATTTGTATTATCACAGTACTTAGAAGCCCTTTCATGGATAGGGCTGCCAATGTGTTAAAGTGCACAAAACAAAAAACAAAACAATGTCCCTACTTCAAAGAACCTACAATCCAAATATAAGATAACAGATCATGGTTGGACATGAACAGATGGGAGTACACAAAAAATCAATGAGATAATAAAGATTATATGGTAGGCAGTAGTGTCAGTGCATCAGCAGTCTAACTGTTGTCATTTTTTTCAAGTAGCCTGGTAAAAGAGGGGTTAAAAAGTGACTTGGAGATGCACAAGAAAATAGCTTTTCAGATGTTTACATCAACCAGTGCACTGTCGTCTCTCATCAAGAAATAGCTTTTTGTCCTCTACCATACCATTGACCAAATCACCAGAATCAGCCAGAACTAGCTTCTGGCAAAAAGAATGGAAGAAACCAGGCAACAAAGCTGCTGAATGGAGCCAGTGAGAAATAACCACAGTGAGGAGTTAGCATCTGGCTCCCACTACAAATGGCATACATAACAGAGCTTGAACAGGTGAGAGTGGGTCTCAACAGACACAATTTTCTCATGAAATTATGGAGCTCCTCCACTACTGACCAATGTGTTTGTCAAGAGAAGCAAAGCATTGATCATCTCCTGAGATGCCCTGTAGCACCACAAAGCTCCCCACAAGATCTGGCAACACCAACACCAGAAGCAGTGGCCTGGGCAGAATACTGGGAACAGACCATATAGAAGGATTCGACTGGAGATATAGTGAAGAAGATGTGTACAAGGAGCTCCTACCAAATGTGAGAGGTGGGATGAGAAAAAAGCATGAAGATTCTTGTTTGAAATTTTAACACAGGGATGACCACTTTTCAACTGGCCAAGGGCTGCATGTCCCTCAGGCAGCATCAGTGAGGACTGCATGCCATGAAGGCTCTAACAAGGTGAGCCATGGGCCCCCCCAATCCACGTAAGTCTATGTGGATGCCCCCACTACTACATTATCTGCCTTTGTGGGCACCCTGCCTGCATTTACACTGAGCATCTGCACAGCGCCATACTCCCTTCTTCTCCTGCCTCCATCACCTAGGGTACAGGCAGGAAGTGATAGCCAGAGGAGGAAAAGGAACCCTGGTGCTACTGTTGCAGTTGGAGCAATAAGAGGAGCAGGAGCTGAACTTCACCTTAACCTGTTCCTCTCTCTCACCCCAAGTCACTAGTTGGAAAGCCCGGCTTTAATGTATAGAACATAATTCATGTTACGTGAAGTTTAGCATCCTGAGTTGATCTGAGGTGGGGTTCACTAAATGAGAGTTACTACATGGGCCATAAAGAGACCTGAAAGTGAGGACACACTGATTATGTTTATGAGATTAAAAAAAAAGAACCAGCCAAGGCAAAAATGTAACAGAAGAGCATAGGAAAATGATCTTTGTAGCATTATTCTGGATTGCATATAGGTAGGGAAAGACTACACTTGCCAAGGCTAATGAAAGCAGGGAAAAACCTACACAGTTTTAGCTGTACAAATAAATAGGGAAGCCCTATTTATGTCCTTCCAGATGAAGTGCAGAAAGAATTTTCAGGAATAGGACATAGCTTAGATATTGAGGACCTAGAGAGAGTTGAAGATGGCCTCAATTACAGGCCAACATGATGGTGTTGTCCATAGTGCTTGACAATGCAGATGGTGGGGGAGGGAGGGGGAGGGGGAGAAAGAAAGGAATCAAGACCTTTGTTGAGCTGTTAAAAGAAATGTTAGAAAGAAACTCCAAGATTTTAATGTAGATGTGTCTGGAGTAAAGAGTTAGGTTTGTGACTCATCCACATGGAGCTCGTAGTTGAGTTTGTGTTTGCAAATGAAATTGCCCAGAGACAAGGTGTGGAAAATAGAATACTGTTGAACCCTGGATTCCAGGAAACTGCAGAAGGATTATTGGATGAAGAAGATCTTGGAGGAGGAAGAGGAAGATGGAGGAAGGAGGAGAGGTAGGCATAGTAAGAATCAAATTATTTATCTGATATTTTATTAGAAAGAATCTCCTAGCAAGTAAGAATAAAGGCTTAAATTACTGAGGAGAAAGAGACACTAGTGTCCATAACTATATCTATTATTCCCATATTTTTGAAGAGGATGCATCATTTTGACTTCTCATGATTAATTAATGAAACACATTGGCAGCCCTATCCATGAAAGGGCTTCTAAGTACTGTGATAATACAAATAATAAAGAGTAATAT
>JAGPOW010002514.1:11157606-11183979 GCA_030014935.1 Caiman crocodilus | reverse complement strand
TTTACAAAGCGGTGTCAGCTAACAAAGTAAATTACAAGTAAATTCCAACACAGCACAGTGATGATGATTTTAAGACTAATTCTGCTTGACTTACATACATATACTTCCTATTTAAGGGACTGTGTTTATCATACATTGTTGAGGGGTGTTGGTTGTAGCCATGTTGGTCTAAGGATGTAGGCAGACAAAGTTATTTGGATAAATCTGAAATTTACTAATCTTCTTGGAAGATCCAGGAAGAGCACAAAACAACAGCAGATGTTCCCTCTGTTTGAAAAAGGCTGTCTGTATCCAAAAGCTTGCAAAGGAGACTTCTTCCAACTATTTTAGTTGGTCTAATAAAAGACATCAAATTTACCCAGAGAAATTTGTCTCCCTACATTGTTAGACCAACACAGTTACAACCAACACCGCTGAAACATATATGATAAACACAGTCACTTAAAGAGGAGGTATACGTATGTAAGTCAACCAGAATTAGTCTTAAAATTATCATCAATGCGCTGTGTTGGAATTTACCTGCAATTTACTTTGTTAGAAGACACTGCTTTGTTTCACTAATTAATTATGAAAAGTTAAAATGATGCAGTAGACCAAGGAGGTTATCCTCTTCAAAAATATGGAAATTATGATATAATTATGGACACTTGTGTCTCTTTCTCCCCTTATTCTTGCTTGCTGAGAGATTCTTTCTGGATCTTCTGGGAAGAGCACAAAACAACTGTGGACGCTCCTTCTGCCTGAAGAAGGGTGTTTGGACCTGAAAGCTTTCAGAGAAGAATTTTTCCAGATATTTTAGTTGGTCTGATAAAAGATATCAGATTTACCCAACAAATCTTGTGTGTTTATCATGGTGTGAAAGCACGCCTAGAATCTGCATCTAAATTTAAGGATATAAATACATGAGTACTAAGCTTTAAAATAATTTGTTACCGCCATAATCTGAGGAAAGTATGCCTTGTTAAAGTTAACAACAAATAAACAGCATATTCCAGAGTGGCTTAGCCTTGTTTCTGGTCTACCTACAGACAGCAAAGTATTTGGAAGTTACTGAATGTCAGTATTGGCTCCCCATAATCAAATCTAGCAAACTAAGCAATTGTATTTCACAATGTCTTCAATATTTCTCTAACGCAATGTCATGTATTATAAGAACCCATAAATTCAGTAGCTCAATGGGGCTACATTAATGATATTAGTAAGCATGTAATTTGTTTCATACCTTATACAAATGACAATGAAATCAATATTTAGACAAAGCTGTCCAAGGGTCACATCTTCCAAACTGTAATATTGATTCAGACTACATCAGAGGTTAATGTGCATATTATTAACTTTAATGATAAAGAATAATTGTTTTAAACACATTGTGAATTACAGTCACAGTGGATGTTTATGTTCCCCTGAAAGCTGAATATCATTGAATCTTCTCTATTAATCTTGAAAAAAGGATGCATTAATTAACCATCAGCTGCTACCTCCAGAGTTTTAGAGTGCTTACCTGCCACATACCACACCTAAATAGAAGGTAGACACTGGATGACTCACATTTCAAACAAAGAGATGATCACAATTACAAACATTACAAATGTACAAGGTAACAAGGGTGATATTGTTTTATCTGCTTTGTTATAGGATACTCAGTGATATTCACTTACAATTGTAAATGATTTCTGTGAATTGATTATATACAGAGAAATGTTCTTGCAGAACTGCCCTAATGCCTTTTAAAATAAATAAAGAAAAAGTTTTGGAAATAAGAAGTTAATTAGCTGACCACCTGAAATTATGACGACAGAATTTTATTTTCTAAATATTTCGATATTCACTATTTAAATATAGATCCTCGGAGATGTATGTGAAGACTAAAACTGGTCAAGACCACCAACAAACAAGCAATATCCATCATGGTGAATATTTGTCTATAATGTTCATATTATGTGCTCTTCTATATTAAAATAACTTCAACTTATCTTTCTCTGTCACTTAAATTAAATTTTTTTAACGTCCTCTAACATAAACTATAAAATAAACAAATTTAAGAATACGTTTGACTTTGCATTAAGAGAAAGCAATAGCACTTTACAACAGGGCTGCAAATATGGTATGACACTTGCTATCACTGTTATCTCCTGTAACAGGATTAGTGTCCCAGGCGTGGCCCTCACACCCCCTGCTGGTGGCTTGGCTCCTGCTCTGCTCTAAGGTCCTTCCATTTGCTCTCACGTGCCATACCTTGGTCTTATTAACAAAATAAGGAAGGCAGGAAAGGGAGGCTGCCCAAGGGCCTTTAGCCCATCCTCTTACCCATGGATACCTCTTGGACCCCACTGCTCTCAATCAATCGCTTCTGCTAGGTGGGCCCTCTTGGCCCCCTAAGGGCATGCATTGCCTTATGAGTTAATCATGGCCTCCAACTACCTCTCTAGCTATGCCCATGTCTTGTAGGTGTAACAATCAACCAGCCTGAGTGCCTGTCAGACTCAAACCTCCTGTGCCTTGCTGGCACTTCTAGGACTTTCTGATCTCTCCTACAGTCCCAAACCCAGCCCACCAATTAAAACTCAAACCCAAAACATAAGTGCACTGGCTATAACTTCACTCTATAAGCATACTGCTATTCTCTGAAATCCCCAGCCAAATTGAGTCTAATCCCTTGCCTGTCCTCATTTCCTTACTGATATCTCTCAGGGACAGCAGGATGACAATCAGGCACTCATCAGCAGGCATCTTATTCCAGAGCTCCTTCCTCTTCAGTCTTTAGGGCCAGATTGACTGCTTAGGCTCTAGTTCTACCTTATATGCCACCAGAGCCCTGCCATCCTCAGGCATGGAGGTGCTGCCTGGCACAGACTGCAGCCCACCCTATCCTCATGCATGGCTCTCAGGCACACCAGGAGATGTAGTCCACGGGGTCAGGCAACACAGTTGCAGGGTAGGGGCAGTGTGGCAGCTGGACTTGACTTCCCAGCAGCCCCTGTGGTAGTGGTTCGCTCTGCTGTCTCATTTCTGGCTGCTTCTGCCAGCATCTCTGCCATTGCCACCAGACCTGGACCCACTGCCTGGGCACCCTAACCTACCCACCCCACACCCATTGCCAGGGGTGAGAGACAAAGCAGGTAGGTGAATGGGGTCACCATCACACACTTTGCGTGCTTGGCCAGGCAGATGGGATGGGGCTGTAGGCAGGTGGGGAGCAGCATCCAGGAGTGGGACAGTGCTGAGATCATGGAGTAGTTACAATGCAGGACTAGGGCCTGAAGCAGAGCTGTGATCCACTCTGTACATGTCCCTGCAGTGGGCACTGGTTCCTGTGATGGCCCTGCACTGTCACCACCCTGCAATCCCTACCCTACCCACCTAACCTGCTCTCAGATGCTGCTCCCTGCCCACCCACAACCCCATCCCAGCTTTCTGGCTGAGCACACCCTGCTCACAGAAGTCATGGGCTGGTTTCCATGGGGACCCACCCACCTGGACCTCAGACCAGATAGGATCAAATGGCATCTCACCAGCGACCTCCTGCATAATTGCCCATCACTGCTGTAGAAGCAGACCTTGTCTCCCACATAAGACACTGATTTGTACTACCACCAGGAATCTGTCAGCAGTGCATTAGGCTTCCTGCTGCTCAGCCAGGTTACTCTTCTCAGCAGTAGACACTTCCCATTCATGGGCTACGGATTCCTATCTCTTTAAGCTAGCCCTGTTTTTGTCTCTCTGGGTTCTGTTTGCCCCTATTTTTCCTCTAGAAGTAACAAAAGCCATAAGCTACCTGTTATATGTCCACTAAGGAAAAATGATTTATTCCAAAAGCACCGCTGTTTAATTTCCAAGTAGCTGGGGCCCACATGCCCCATGGCCTGCACCACAGAATCTGCACGCCACACTGGCTGCACCAAGTCGAGCCCTGGGTCCTTGGTCCAGATGTTGGCCAAATCTGGCCAGTCAACTGATTCTATCTGGCCTACAGTGGGTCCCTTGGCTGCTAAACCATATGCTTGTACAGGCACCCCTGCCCCACGTACTACTGTACTATGGGTCTACTATATGTCTACCCTTAGAGCCCTCATCTCCTGCTACAGCTGGAGGTGAAGGGGAGCAGCGGCAGGTGAACAGGAGCCTAGGAGATGCAACTTGACTCTTTGCAAGCTGCATGCAGTTCACAGACTACCAGTTTGGACAGCCCTGTTCTAAAAGAAAGATTCCACACAGAAGAGAAATAATCAGCCTATCACCTTCCTCCGTAAGTATATTTAAATAAGTATATATTTTTGTTATGCTAGTGCCCTTATACCTGATCTGATAATCTGTAGAATTAATCTCATAAGAGAGTGAGCAGGTCATTTAATAGGACTGGTGCTCAGTTACCTATGTAATTGCCTTAGCTTGGAAGCCAAGGTGGAGGAAATAGGTAAGTAATGATTACATGAATAAGAGCTGACCTACATGAAAAAATGGTGGTGAGGGAGGGAGTAGGGCTGGGGCAAGGGCAAAGGCAGATGCTGCTCAGCTGGGGCATGACACAGGATGTCATGGATGGGGTGCAGGATGGGGTGCAGCTCCTGCTGCTACAGGCTGCTGCTGTGGGCTGGAGCCGGGGCGCTGTACTGGGCTCTTCCCAGGGGAGGCTGGGAGTGCTCAGAGTGGGCAGTGGTGGCCATGGGAGGGGGGTTGGGGGTGCTATGATGAATTCTGGGGTGGCTACTGTCCCCCTATAACTCCCCTCTCAGTGCTGCCACCCACCCTGAGCACAGCCCAGTTCCCACTGGGAAGAGCCTGGCACGGCCCCTAGTCCCAGCCCACAGCAGCAGGAACTAATCCCCCTGGCCTGTGCCCAACAGCTGGGATAGGCAGCAGCAGTGCTGGGAGGGGGTTATGGTGGGGGGCTGCAGCCACCTCAAAATTTGCCATAGCCGCCTTGACTCCCCCTCCCATTACTGCCACCACCTGCTCTGAGTGTAGTGTGGGCCAACCTCTCCCCCCACCAGAGGGGCTGCACCCCCCCGCCAGTGGTGATGGAGGGAGTGAGGCTGGTGCTCAGCCTCAGCCCAAAGCAACAGCCCATAGCAGCAGGAGCTGCACCCCCCTGTCTTGTGTCCCACCTTGGCTGTGCAGCACCTGCCTCTGCCCCAGTCCCAGCCCCAGCCCCTTCCTAAATACTGATGGGAGCAGATCGAGGCCCCACTTGCCCCAGCCCGTCTGTGCCCTGTTCCCTCTCTCTGTCATTGCTGTGGCATTGATCTGCCCACAGCTATTTCCCCTCCCCACACAGATTTACCTGCTGCTGCTAAGAATGAATTTACTTTGCATATGATGTATTTTGGGTATAAAAAGGTCATTGCGTAAGAGTGAATTCACAAAGACAGAACCCATGTAAAGCCTTGGAAACATGTAAAGAACAGTTAGGAGAACTGGAAGTTTAAGAAGAGACCTTAGGAAGAGGTGGAGCACTTCTGAACTACAAATGGTCCAGTCAATTAAAATAATCAGAGTTGAGAACTCATATTGGAGCATGTTGTTGTCTTTTCCTAGGCTGTCACCTCTGGGACAGGTACAGAGATTGCTATTAAGTGAGAACTGACAGATTGACACTGCTACCTGCTATAGGCAAGACTTGATAGTGCTGTATCCAGCAGAAGGACAGTGCTGGAAGGTTTGTATATGTTTGCAGACTTTGATTTATAGTCTGGAGCTTTTTTTATTTAGCCAGCAGGTCACTATTGCAAACTGTCAGAAGCTGGGAGTTCTGGAAACCAGTGGCTGCTTAAATCTGAAGGGAAACTGAGGCAGAAGCACAATCTGACAGGACATTTAGAAGGCCTTTGTTATACCTCCTCCTCCATATTATGATTTACCCTGGAAGTAGTACCTCATTCATTCTCTTCCATTGTGCAATCTCCAAGGCTAGGGACAGACATTACACATAAACCAGTTTAAGTGATCGTAAACTGGTTTAAACATGTAACAGAACAGACATTCAGTGCACGTAAACTCTTTTCAAAATGGCTGAAACTGGTTTAAGATAAACCTGGTTGACTGTAGTATCAGATTTAACTGATTTTGGTCAAACTGGTTTATGCAATGTCTGTCCCAGATCTCTTCCTGATTAAAGTTAAATGAGAGTCCCCTGGCTTCCTGGCATGCACTCTGGACTGGGCAGGCCTCTTCCCCCTGCTCCCTGGCTGGAGCTCCAGCAGAGACTTGCAGGCACAGCAGGGTCTGCCTGGCTTCCCCATGCTCCCCTCCTTCCCCACACTCGCTGCTTAAGCAGGGATCCTTCTCTCTCCCACAGCATTGACCATATCCAGCATGTGGTATGCTAGTTAATGTTGAGAGGTATCTATGTAAGGCAGACAGGACAGTGTCTGCTTAGGGCTTTTCAGAGTTAATTAACAGGTCAGCTGATAATGTCCCTGTTCCTTCCTTTGGGAAAAAACTGTTTAAGAAAAGCATGAACTGATTGAGGCTTTGTTTTCTGATGGGGTGTTAAATGCTGATAACAGAGCTGATAATGTTCTGTTACTAAGGTGGGGAGAGGGAACCTCTCCCTAATCAGAGCATTCTGCCAGGGTCTGGCCCTGCCTCTTCTCAGTGAAGCACTGTGGAAGGGAAAGAAGGGCTGCTTTAGCACCCTCCAGCTTCTAGCCCAAGCCACTGCAGGCATGTGCCTGGATTTTTTCAGTCCAGAGGGAATGTCTTTCCAGTTACAAACTGGTTCAACCTAGCCAGGTTAGACTAAGATGCAAAGATCAAATCAATTCAGACTCAGGCTTTTTGAATATCTGCCCCTAGCCCAAAGGTAAGGTAGGCTTAATTGAAGATGGAAATCAACATCGTCAATCCTAAATAAATGGACAGTAAGCAAAATGCCCAATCAAGACCAGTATCACAATTACTTGGTGGATCATATGTTCATTCACCACCTCTTTGGTTTTAGAAATCTAAGAAAAAGTAACTTCATATTATTACCACTTTAGGGAAAAATTATTCACCATTTCTGTATATAAGCATAATATGGCCTACTTCAGTGAAGCAGCATCAGAAGAACAAATGAGTTTCACTATACTGAGAGCAGAAAATATTTAGAAAGCTGTTTGTCTAGGCTTGTAAACTATGCTCCTTACTATGGTATCCAAACATAGCATAAATTATAATTTGAACAACCTCAAATAATTTCTGTTTAACCAAAGGACCTTGGCATTTTCGAGCAAGATAACAGCTCTTTTTGAAAACTAAGCCAAATTTTCTACACAGAATAAATTTGCTTTCTCATAAATTTATAGATGACTGCCCGTCCAAGCCCTAAAAGTATGTTCCAAATTTTTCAGGCTCCAGTCCTGCCTGTGATATAACTATTTTCATCAGCTAAAATTAAGATGCCATCAAAGGCACACAGATCAAGTAATTATATGATGTATTATTATTATAATGTATAAGATGTTAAATACTAAATGTGTGCTTAGCGATATACAAGAAACAAAAAGCAAGCTGCTTAAGAAGCTTTCACTCTAATAGGCTGCTCCAAATATTACTGAAAGTAATACTTCCTGCTATAAGTAATCCTATTCATCTAAATGGGACTAAACAGTGTATTAAGTGTTACACCTGGTAGCATTTGAAGGCATTTATAAGACAAGTAGGCAATAAAACCAAAAAAGTTCACTTCCCAGTAACTGAGATCAATTAGACAGCAGTGGCACCTGCAGGAAAACCTCAGCACGAGGCAAAGCAGATCGTAATAGATTTTTCTGTTGTTGCTGAATCTCATGGTATTTTGGACTCTTACTTATTTGATCCTAAATAGCAGGACAGAAATAAAATGCTAATTTAAACAGTACATATTTAAAATAATCTGAAATGATATTCCATTTTCTCCTTTCCTCAGTCCTTTCCTCAGCTTTTTTCTGTGTTGCCTTATGGTCCAGGAGTACCTTTGTAAATTCTATGTAAGCTCCCACTCTCTCACTCAAAAGTATTACAAAAAAAATATTTATGAAGAATTCAATTTATAAACATTGTATTTTCCTTTTGTACCCTCTTATGTTCTTTAAATTACATTCTATTGTTATTAATAGTAGTGCTCTAGTTTTTAGACTGTAAGATCATAGAGCAAGACTTTAAAATGCTTGGCCTTCTTTCCAAACACTGTGAATTCTTATGGCACCATATAAATATATAAATAAATACAAGAATGTGGTTGCCTCCTATCCAACATACATCACCCAGAACTATTAAATGCACTCTAGGTGCGTCTACACGTTGCCATATGGCAATTTTGCTATGGTGCCGTTCTTTAGTACTACCTTTTGGAAGTATTAAATCACAGCACAGTACGGCAATTACTGCTCTGCGCTGGTGACATATACTCAGATTTCCCCACTACATTGCCATAGCAGCACGCTATATCTGGGGAGTGCGCAAGTATAGTGACATAGCTGGTGATCACCTGTAGACCTGCAAAATCGCTACATTGCTATAGCACACCATAGTTTGCTATAGCATATCGTTACATTGCCATAGCATGTAGACACACCAAATGAGAATAAATATGTTACTATTGGCTCAAATCTATTCCTTTTGTCTAATCTAATTTTATAGCATTGTTTTGATCATGAAAGAGCTAACCAGTTACAGAAACCAGAGAGATTTTGCCTAATTTATTACCCAACTCTCTATTCAGAAATATTAAACACAGACTAGTAAGGCTTTGGCAAAAGAAATTAAACATGTTCTGAGTTCAGGTTCTCCATGGCGTGCAGAAAGGGTAGGTTTTTGTTTTCTCAGGATCCACTAAAAGAGTTAAGGCCAAACCTTTTTGGCATGCATGCCATGAATTAGCCCCACACCCTTCCCAAGTGCCACTCCAATCACTACCCCTTCTCCTCCTCACACTTGATAAGCTGATCCATTTCTGCTCCCTGCCCTGTCCTCCTTGCCTGATCTGCAGGTTGGCTTTTTGTTTCCTGTGCTGTGCTCACCCCCATCTGCTCCTGTTTTCCATTCCCTAACCTATCTGCTATTGTGCTGCCTGTTTCCTCCCCAGTCTGTCATGTGCTACATACATAGGATGCCTTTGCCACTTGTGGTACACAGGCTGGCCACTGCTTGACAGAAAGGAAAGAAAACTGCTCAACAATAACCATTTTCAAAGAAAAACAAAATAAAACAAGAATGTCCACATCCTATTTGTTTATAGGAATACCAACAGTATATTTTCCTTAAGCTCCGTTAGGAAGTGAAATGATGTTGTTGCTGCTATGATCCAGGAAATATGTGAGAGGCAAGAATTCTCACAGAGGATTACCTTTTATTGGACCAACTATATGGTTGAGATAGACACAGACAAGCTTTCAAGTATCATAGGTCTTCCTTAGGTTTCTGAGAGAGAAGCAGACACAGATGAGAAAGTTCTGAATAGACACAACCACACTAGGATGCGTCTCATTCAGACATCCAAGTGAGAGCTGGCAAGAGTTATTCCAACATGATATAGTTTTGTTAGAGAACACTGGTTCATTAAACCCAAATATTTCAGATCTGAGACATCTTAGATTTAACAGACTTTTAAATCCTTCTTAGTTTCATATCTACGGGGCAGTACCATCACGCCCAAAAGTCCTGAAGGCCCCTTCTCTAACTGTCTCAATTCCTGACTACATAGCAAGGAGCCCAGAAGGTGGGAACTGGGCTTAACATTGGTACTCAGATCTTCTCAATTTGCTGCTGCAGACCCTAATAATGCTAAAATATATGAACCCCATTATGCCAACTGCTCCAAGCCATGGATACAAGAGTCCATACAGATACTTCCAGGTTAGCAGTGGTGGAGATTTCATGGCAAGAAAGGACTGGTACTATGAACCAGACCAACAAAGCTACATGAATGGTGGTTTTAATGAGGATACACCAAATTAACATGTGCTTCTGTTGTACTTCATGCTGTATTTAGACTCTAATTTGATCCTAAAGAATCCTAAAAGGAGAGAAATAAGTGCTAATTTAAATAATACTAATTAAAAATAATTTGAAATTATCTCCCCTCTTTGCCTTTGGTCGGCCTATACCGCAGTGCCTTTTGCTATACTACCTTATGCTCCTGGAATATCTCCCTAATTTCTATACAAGCTCCCAATCTCATTCAAAAAGTAGTAAAACAAACAAATAAAAAATGGTCTTGGCAGGTGTTCACCAAGAAAAACAATATATCACAGTAAACTAGGTATGAATCTAGCATACAGTCTACACTTGCATGGGATCTAATAGACTATAAAGCTGTATGAACTGATAATACCATATTATACTCCAACATTTTTTCCCTAGAGTTCTCTACATTATAATTAAGCTAGAACTTGAGCATCAGCTTCTCTCCAAAACTAAGCATAAGCTGATCACATTTTTGTACTGTTCAAATAACACAGACAGTCATTCCTTTTCAGCCTTCTCCTGACCTTAATAGACCTGATTCTTGGAAGCCTGAGGCAGTGACAACACTATTTTGAGGAATAATAAATGTGAAATGTAATTTCAATTCTACCTTAAAAATACAAACCACAACCCTCAACTCCACAGATATCTTTTCATAATTTTAATTCAGTTGTGAATGTACTAAGTTTGTCTTTTGTTGTTTGAAAATATCCTGTGCTTTCATGGTCCTCCCCTACTGCTATCCGTGGCTAGCCATTGTGGATCTATGAAAACTAGAGCCAAAAATCCCTTCTATTTGGGAAAGACTGACAGCCAGTCCATGACTGTGGGGAACAGTGCTACTCAGGCAATCTTTAAATGTCACTAACATTGTTGCAGGCTCCCTAAGAGCCAGCTGCCTAGAGCTGAGCAAGCAGTATGACCTCTGGCCACACTGGGGAATGGTTCAATAGAATTGGACACTGCCTTATCTAATGGATTAAGCAAAAGACCAAGACCAAAAGACTCCTATGCTCTAATACTGGCTTTGACAATGACTTGTTCTGTGGTCTTAACTGAGTCAGTTAACCTTTCTAGATTTTCCATCTGTGAAATGGATATTGTAATACCTGTCTTACAGTAGTGTTGTGATGACTTATTATGCATAACGTTTTCATGCATATTCAAGCTCTCAAGGATGTTCAATGCAACAACTACATTTAACCTAATGCTGCAAGCCACTTACAGAAGTTTCAAGCTGACAACCACAAGCATATTTACCAAACCTAATTTTAACCATTGCACTCATTCACTAATGAAAGAAAATGTTTCCCTGCTTTTTATTTAATAATTAAAAACAACACTCTTCTTTTTAAAAATGAAATTTTGTGGACATTTAGTTCATAATCTGGACTAATCCTCTGAGTGAATAAAAATATGGCCTGCTGAAATTTTACCGCTTCTCCCCCAATAGTATTTTGTATTCTTTTTCATTTAATGAAATTAATTCATATTTATATTGGGACTAGATATCCTGCTCCTGGATGGTACAAATTACATCTGGAACCATATTTCTAAAAGAGACTCAAATATACGCTATGAATTTCTGTATTAAGAGCCTTCTGTTTCTATGTGGAAATGTATGGTTGTGTGTATAAAAAAAAATATTGCTAGCATCTTGGGAACAAAGCCAAAGGTGGTCTTTAAAACTCAAGTCCTAGAAATTAACAGATGTAAACCATCTTCATCTGCATCTGAAAATATTACCCATCTTATCCTACTTCCAATTAAACTTATCAAAACTTTAACAAGAATTTACCAGGAACGGGGACTGTCTCTCACATAAACTTTCAAAGAAAAAAAAAGTTCCCTCTCTCTCAAGCTGCATTTGCTTTCTGTTCCCCAAGAGGCGACAGCATGAAATCTAACATATGTAGGATACTAAATCCAAATGTCATGAAGTCTTTAACCAAATATGCCTTTTATACAAAGTCCTGTGCAGAAAACTCAGAACCCTAAAAAGTACAAACAATCAACCGATAATGAGGCCATAAATACAAGTAAATTTACTTCTAATGAAGACTGGAGACACAGTCATCAAAGTGTTAAAAATTCATTTCATGCATCTCTCATTTGCCTCTTCGCTGATATTTATCACATAATTCTGTGAGAAAGTAGAGGCCTAAGATGCTCCAGATAAATGTCTCAATTAATTGTACAGAGGTAGCCCTCTTTGAGCTGAACCAGAGCTGTGAGCTCTTTATTAAAAGCACTATTCTATAGCCCGTAACCTTGTTCCTTGACTCCTCTCTAGTTTCCAATTTAAACAAGTCCCCATGCGGCCTGCTCTAAAGGGCTTTGTCTCCCTGTCATTGTTAAGAGAGCCGAGGCATCCTGGAAGTGTGAAATCAGACCTCATGAGCTGAACGGTTCCCCAGGGAACGCTGGACTGCGCAGAAGGTCAAAGTCATGGGCTGGACCATCTGAAAGCGTCTGATCGCCGGTCTGTGACACAGCAAGTGGGGTGGGGGCGTGAGGGGTGGAGAGCAAGGGGACTAGAATTGAGCACATCTTAATTAAAGCCCAGAGACAGCAAAACAAACTGTTTTCTAGGCAGGCTGTCAAATAGAGTTTAGATTTAATCCTACTAATGAATCTGAGTTGCTAACTGTTACTTCTTAAGATAATAAGACTCTCAATGAAGTTGATAAAAACTGTGGTATATCTTTTTTTCACCCTGTTTTCTTCCTTAAATAATCTGCTATCAATAAGGCAGATTTTCTAAAGAAAAGTATGAACATGTCTACCTTAATAAAGGATTAGCAAAACCATCCATTAAATTAGCTGATTTCACCAGCTAACTAGAGCTTTATTAGCCTTCTATATACATAACTGTTGCAGGAAGCAAAATACAACTTATCTGACTATTACTATAACTGATGCTACATTCCATTTTAAAAGGGTCTGTGTTTCTTCCTAAAATTCATCTGGTTCAAATGCATGGAAAATGTGTTAATTTGAGAGGTTAACTCAGATGATGAATATTATTATACACTACCTTTAAACAATTTGCTACTACATATATTTCTCACTGGCCAGAGCTTTATTGTACCAGTGTGTACCAGTGCTTCACATGCAGCTAGTCTCTTTGAAGGCTACAATCCCTTCATAAGGAACCGCAAGCAAGCCAGAGCGAATGCAAAAGGAAGGGAAAAGATAACTTTTCCTGTTTTGCTGAGGACTTGTGGAGAAAAAAATAAAACAACCTAGCATTGAACAGTTAATGCTTAATAAGGATCTACACTGAAGCAGCTCAGGAAGAAAATAAGAAATGAGCAGCTTCTCTTGATCTGCTGCAGTTCTTCATACCTGAATTCCAAAAATACAGTGTTTCCATGAAAATCTTTCAAGCGTGGTTCTTTGCCCCATCACACCTCCTAACAAAATAAAAGTTCATACTGGTAGAAGCCTAATATTTTTGACCTACAGAAAGAATTCCATCACCTTGTTCGAGACGCGTTCTTTTGTGCTTCTCCTGATTCCAGGGACATTACAGTATGTCAGGTCTTTTGCTGACTGACCCTACAAGGTAGTCAGTACTTTCTATTCTTACTGAAGTCAAGTTTGGCTGCTAGGGAAATACTCAATCCCTCCAAAGATTATGCCTTTAATGGGTGTTCTTTTAAGTGGCTGTATTGAGTAGTATTTCTTAATACTTCTCAAACCCAGTTATAGAAGACTTTAACAGTGACCAATTTTCAAAACTGTTTGCGCCCACTTTCTCAGGCTGTAAAAGCCTGCCCACAATTTAACTGAAATTTCAATCCACCCCTTGTCTCTTGTTCAATGCATGTGTATGTGTGGGAGTTGTAAACTGAGGCCTTAACCACCATGGTTAATCTCTTTCTTTAATCTGTATTAACCTTAATGATTTGAAGTGCACTGTCCAACACTGGCCTATTGAGATGGAAGAAAAAACTACCCTCAACTATCAACAGTTTATTAGGGGCTTAACTGAAGTGACCTACTGTAGTAGTATTCAGCTGAACAAGGCTATAGGCTTTTTGTGGAAAGGAAAAGAATTGAGGGTTTCATTAAAAAGTAATTTGTGCTTTTTACTCACTCATTCAAAGGGAGTCTCAATTGCTCTTTATTCACACAGAGTTAATACAGTATTACAATGCTTCTCAATGAATGTATGGTAACAAAAGAAAAAATTTTACATTTTGAAAGGAAAAAATTCTTTGTAACTGTAGCAAGATTGATGGCTACTTAAAAGATTACAGCAGTCTTTTCCTCTCTGTGCTTATGCTTAATGATGGAATATTATGGAGTTTTTAAACTATTCAGCTTAAGCTAATACATTTTGACTTATTACTTTATATTAAAAATTATATTAAAAATGAAATTCTCAACCTAGAGGCTGGGGAGCAAATCACACAGATACTGTTTAGGTGTTTATGTTGTTGCTTAGACTTGGGATAAAATACTGTAAGGTTAACTCAGAAAACATTATGCCAAATAATAAATAGATAAATAAACAAAATGCAAAGCATTCCCCCCCAATTTTGATTCATATAAGCAAATCTTAATCACATATTATATTGCTGATGTCAGCTGGTCTACTCCCACAAATAAGGATTACTCACTTGAGTAAGGGTGGGAGGAGCAGGTGCAACATGGCATCTACAAACACTTTATTATGACAGAAGAGGCTTGATCATAATATGAAGAATCAAAAAAACATCCATCACCAAATAAATCCTTTCCTTAACAGTTATTTCTAAACATCTATTCAAATTCAAATTGTAACCTGAAGGCAGGCCACTCATATGGTTCTAAAGGTCCCTACAAAAATAGATATAGGTCAGAGCACTTAATAAATCATTTCCTTTTTTTTCAACCTTGTAGCAAATGTTTTCTTTTTAGTGGCCCAATGATTTGTATGATCTCTGAAATATACAGCCTTCTTTAAAAATACTTATTTAGTGCAAATAATTGTTCTAGCTATTCCTGGTGGACAGACAAAATATTTAGGGTACCTAGGACGGCAATAAAGCAGGTGTTGATTCCTGTTGATAACTGACAGTCATTCAAAATGTACAGTGTCTTAAAATAGTTTCAGTAGTTCTGTGCATCTTTAATTGAATCAAATGCATTTCCAAAATCTTGTGCAGAAATGACATGAGGATCAAGAAAAGTCAAAGACTGAACCAGGTCAGAGACTGAATCATCCCATTGCCCCTGAATAACTTAATTTCTCTCTCTCTGTTCAGACCACATTGGATTATAAGGTCAAAGCAGAGTGAAGAATCTTAAGAAGTGTTTCTCCAACCTCCTCCAAAAAAAGAATCTGTTATTTTGTGTTTCACAAACTGGATGATCAGTTTCAGCATTTTTTTGCCCTGTTAGATCTCTAAAGAAAAAAAATATTTATATCATATTAGTTTATACAGAAGCATTACAGGAGACATATCCGATCATGCCTACATTTATTCTTGTAATAGAACTTGTACTTTAACTTCTATGGTGGCAGCTAAACCAAATATTCATGAATTTTATAGTAATGATAGGTACTTTATGGAAGTGAACAATCTCTTCTTATTCTCCTTAGCTTGTGGAGCATGACGCTCATTGCACTTTTAAGAGAGAACTTAGCTATTTTTGAAGAAAAAATATTGGTTAGTTTCAACATTTTTTTCTTAAATATTTTTCAATAAGCAAAATACAACTGTATCAATTCAGCTAATTATATGGACAAAGAACAAAGCATTACTACATAATTACTTAAAATTATTTACTTAGTCTTTACAATTAGCCACTGAAGTAGCATTGGTTGCAGGAAACTGTGTGTTCCTTGGGAAGATCTGATTATTATTACCAATATTTTAATATTAAACTAGAACCAGTCTGTCAAGCTCTTTGCTAAATTCCAGAAGGTTAGTTCCTGACAGATTTAATGTATTATTTGAGCCTATCATATTTTGAATTAACTGTCTGCTTTGTCTTGTAAACAATATTTACCTTCAATTCATTTTGATTATGATATTTTTATATATTTGTACCCATTACAGAATAAAGTCCTGCACATCTACCACATAAAATGTCTTTGCAGGACCTCTGATGGTGAAAAAGGTGTATTTCTCCTTTCCCATAGAAACTATGGGATTCTGTTTGCTGGCATTACAACTAATCGTCCAGCACATAAAAGTTTTGTTTCAGAATTTTTGTTTTTTGCTAGGAGATATGTTGTCTGCAAATGGGTAACAGAGTTCTGACACTTTATCATTCTTAAACTTCATATTTTGCTGAAACTGTCCCATTTTTCAAATGATCCACTTTTTTATTAGGCTATCACAGAAACATAATGAGTCCTTGCCTGTAACATCAGCTGCCATCAATGCTTCTGCTCTGATGACCTTCACTTGTAGAAATCCCACATCCTTCAGATTATGAAACATCCTCATTGGGCTCTAAATAATAATAATAATAATAATAGTAACAGCAACTTGTATAATTCTTCTCCTTCCCCTCCATTCCAAATATCATTCAGTACACATGGTCACCTTTTTAATTAGGGGACTTTGTTAGAAATGTAACGTTAACGGTGCCTATCAGTTTCAAAGCATATCCATCTCCAATTTATAAACTGGAAGTTAAATGAAAGAAGATATAAAGGTAAAACAAATTTAAAAATTTAATTCAACTTTATTATACTTGTAATATTAAAAGTGAACTACTGACAGCAAGATTTTAATGTTGATACATTATTTAGCATAACAACATATACAACTGAATAAAAATGTTTATACTATTTCTTCTTGCTGAATACTTTTGCACTTAAAAACCATATTTATTTTCCCTTGTTATACCTTCCTGAAAGAGTTTTGTTTGTGATTAAGGGCCAATATTCTTTTCAGAAATATATTTAGTCATCTGACTTTAACAGGAGTGACACACAAATCAAAGACCAAAAAGATGGTTATGTAGTGCTGGAACTCTCCTAACAGATCTTTCCTTCCTTGCCAGCAAGGCTTATATATCATTTAGATTTATCAACACTGGAAAAGAGTAGTTCACATTTATTCATGATATGCAACATTTTTGAAAACCTTTTAGAATACTATTTTGAAACACTGATAGGTATGTTTTCAAATGACCAGAAACAAGATACTGGTATTATAGTAATTGAGCCCAAGAGGCTGAAATGTTTCTATAAGGTCTGAATCATACTGCCAATTCTGCAGATGAATTTTAAGCCCACAATATATTAACTGTACGTACCAAAGCTATATTTTAGACATTAGATAATCTGAGTCAGAAACTCAAAAGATGGTCAATTAAAATAAAATTCTAAAGTCCGTATTTAGAAATGTATGTGGCTTGATTTTTAAAATTTTTTTATATGTCTTGTTCCTAAAACCTAGCACTTGTGCACATTATTACTTTCATCAACAGTTTCCTACAAACAAATCCATTGAAGGCATTTTTTTAAATCAAGGCCAATAAGATTTAAAGATAGGGCCTTATTTTACTGCTTTAATATGGAGCAAGTGAAATAGCTTGTACTATTCATAACAAAGTATTTTAAATCATGCAAGCAGCAAGAAAGACACTAGGTGGGTGATTCTGAAATATGTCATAAGGTAAAACTGTTAGGGAAAACTGTTAGGTAAAACAGTTTACTGACTTAAAGCTCCCTAACAAAGATTACTGTTCTGAAGTAATCTTGAAGTGCCACTTTAGCGCAATCCTAAATGTTAGCTTGTTTGAAAAATGTAATATATTTATGCCTAACAAACATTAAAGCACATCCCTGCCTTTTTATTAACAAGAGAATTCTGACAGTCAAATCACTCTATGATATTACTTTTATAAGTCACCTCTGACTGATTATTGTTTACAGCGGATGTTTGACCTTGGTATACTGAGTTGAGGAAATGCAGTTATGTGTAATCCCATATGCTTTATATATATATACACACACACACACACACACACACACACACACACACACACACACACACACATATAAACACTATATACGTGTGTGTGTGCATCACAGAGATTTTTTAATCAGTATTCACATTTGCTTATCATCAGAAATCTGTTTAAAATAAACAGATAAAGCTGAATCAAAACATATTTCACTCTATTTATGTGCTTGCAAACCAAGGGTGGTGGAAATGGTGTTACCAACAGCAATGTTATAATTCAAATGTTTGTTGGAACAGCCTGTCGTTTATTACAATAATGATCAAATTTAATTTTGGAAGCTTCTTATCAGAGCTGGCACCAAAATACAGATAAATTTCCTGTTCTAATGTACTGCAAAAGGTGAAGAGATTTACCAGAAGGCTTCTGCACCACAATTTTTGTAGCTATTTAACAAAAGTTTGCAAGGGGCTGAAAGAAATAGCAAACTGGGAGTGGAGGGTGGGGAGGGAGGGGGGAGACCAAGCCAAAGTTTAAAAAAAAAAAATTCACACTGGTAAATTCATTCTGCTAAAAGGCAGCATTGCTGTATTTCACTCTTGAAACCCTTTCTTAGACTCTCTGGGATAATTATCATTTGAACTTTTAGTTTCAGCAAGTCAGCTGATTTAGACTCATTTATTGTACATTCTGACAGCCTGGGCTAGTGACATACTGTGCGATATTATTGTAGGGACTCTATGAAAAGAAAATGACTTTATTACATTACTTTAAATATGTAACATTATGTAATAATTTAACAGATGATATTCTGTCTTCTTATTTATGATTATTGTTGAAGGCCTCAAAACCTAGATAGCTTCTAAAGTCTGAAATTTCCATAGCAGAGGAATCTATGATTTGCTGTGAATCCTTTCAGCCCTCAATAGATGGGAAAAGATTGAAATGCTCTGGAGATGAGTCCTCTTTATTTTTTTAATGAAAGGCTGTATAATATATTTTCTGTATGGCTGCAGCAGCTGTCAGGGAGAGCATCTCAGTTCAGCTCTATTATGGGAGAAGCAATACCCCATCCTATGGCATTGAGATACACTGAGGGGCCAGTACTGATTGACAGCTTGTCACCGTGACGTCTTATTCCATCTCTGTTATGGAGAAAATTAATGTCACACCACCAGCCTTATGACTCGCTGTCATCCTAGAACTGCTCACCTTTTATCAATGCTCTAAATAACATTTCAAGCCCATCGCCTCACAGTGGACAATCCGGTCAAGGGACATTAAATCGGATGACTGTGAAATGTCATAATAAAAATGGAATGCTAACAACTTCTTCTCTAAACTAGCTCCTCTGGTTTTTAAACTGTGACAAGGGGGACCATGGGTTCAGCACACCCGTTCTGAAAAGGTCATACAATCTCTCTTGGTCTGTACCCATTACTGCCCTCCTCCACCCCACCCCAAAAGGAATTAATCTTTTCAGACAATTGTGGTAAAATAATGGTTCAAACAGTAATGTCTGTTTAATTTGTAGGGCTCTGATGTTCAGCTACAAATGGTTAAATGACAGTAATAGAGTCATTTTCAAAGGCTATTTGATCTGATGGCAGGGTCAGCTCATTAACTGTTTGTGGCCACAGGAACAGGTGCAAAATGTATTTCTCAAATGTTGTTTGCCTTTCAGAAGAAAAAAAATATTAAAAATAAAATTTATCTTCCAAATGCTATAAGTGCATCTTGCTAACTGTATATTAGTTATCTGTATATGCCTGACAGTATAAAGATAAATCATTTAGCAATGAGAAGAAATAATCTGGATTCTGTATATATTTGTTCTGTTGATATCTATGGGTCACTTTAGCAAACAAAATATTGCAATTTCTCCCAAGGTATTCAATATTAAATTCTGGAATATATGTAAATGTAAACTTATGTTTCTGTCAAGTAGCAAATTAGAAACATCCCTCAAACAATGGTTATGTGTTTTCTTAAGTTTTGAATGCAGCAGTATGTGTATATTGATGATATATTTAAATTTTGAAAAATTATGTTTGTATATGGCTATATGAGAATAAGAAATCATTTGATCATTTCAAACCACATAAATTATGTTATACATTCAACTTTTAAAGCAAAAGTAGAGAATTGAAGAAAGCTAAATATATACATGGAGCAATCGTATTTCCCTATGTTGTCGCTAAACTATCAAAACTATCAATATCACTTAACAGCCACGTTATCACAATTATTCACAAAAATATGGTATTGTAACTCTCGATATCAAAATGTATGTCATTATAGAAAATAAATCCATCAGAAATGTATTATATTTATAAAGATCTATTCCGACAACAACAGACTCTGCCTTGCTGGATATCAAAATCTGAAATAATTCTCATAATTGTAATTATTTTTCAAACATGGTACACAATACCTTAGCTCTCAGTTGGTTAGAAAATATAATGTTTAGCCTCACTAAGTCACCTCTATTAAACTGAGTTTATGATAACACTATTGGTGTATGAGTTGTACAAGCATTAGCAGACAGCTGATTCGGTGGAGATAGCCAGAATAAATTTGCTGAAGCGCACATCCTGCTAATCTGTTTGAAGAATATTGTACAGCATTAGTACTAGCACTTCATGTTATCTGCAAAGCCTGATAAGGTACATCTTTATTAAATTCAGTTATTGAAAGGATGTCAGTCAGGGAATAGGAATATTTTAAAATCTAAAAAAAATTAAGCGGCTCTTTGTTAGTCAGAGCTTGGTTTAATGGCTCAGTGTCTAGAGAAGCCTTCTAAACACCTGGCAGCATTGTACAATAAAAGCTTTGTAATTTTAAGTGGAAATAGAGGGGGTTTTTTGGGGTTTTTTTCTCCCCTTTTTCTTTATGTGTAGTGAGACAGTTACTTTTAGTGATTGGAGTATTAATAAATGCTGGAGTAAGAGCTCCCCTCTCTGTTGCTTTGATAAAATTACACAGATTCTGTGTAATGTGAGGATGCTGGGAAATAAAATAATTTGTTTCAGAATATTCTGAAATGGAAATATAGTTTAATATAGTTATTTTAATGACCCAAACCACTACTCCAGACTCTAGTACTCAGTCAAAAAATAGAAAGGCTTCTTTCATTCTAATATGCTAACAATTGCAAAACTCTCCACACCCCAAGGAGCTGAAAGGAATATGTACTAGAACACTCTAAAGTTGCTAATAATATCTTAGATTATGCTATACTTGGAAAACATTGAAATAATCAAAATTACATAATGCCACAGTCAAGTAAAATAGCTGAATAACTACTGACACATTTTATGTAAAAATAGGATTTGGGGCTCTGTGAATATAATCAAATTCTTTAAGTCAATTACTACAATATTAAGAGCTTAGTTAAATCTTTGTTACTAGTGGGTAATAGATAAATTCAGAATTTTTAACATTTATTATTTCTTTATAATATTACATTAAAAATGGCAAGTTATGGATACTACATACATATCTCTTCAGTATTTCTTCTCGCTCTTTCTGGTCCTCCAAGGAGTTGACAGAGAGGTCAGAGATACTGACTGCAGCTGAGGCCGTCAGGGTGACCAGCAATACCAGGCATCCTTCTCCTTCCTCCAGGTGCAACTCCAGCTTGTGAGTTTGTTCTTTACTCAGGGCTGACAGGTCAACCTGGCACCTAGAAACAAACGCTTTGAATCAGCATTTGGCTTTCTTTGTAAGATCAAACAAGAGTAGCAGGAGCTCACCTGCACTCAACTATGCGAAAAAATAAATCAGTTGAAATTCCTTCCTTGCCTGTAGGAGGATTTATCTTCAGTTTTATCCATATCTCTTGCCTGCTTTTAGCTTCAAATCATTATAATGTACAGGAACTACAAGTTTTTTTTAAATACATACAATGGAGATGCACATAAACCAGACCCTTGATCTAACCACCACCAAAGTAAGCAATCAGAAATCTAGACTTGTATCTATCCTGTGTGATTTAAGTCTCTCTCTCAAATAAACATCAGATACAAGTGAATCTTTCCCAAAACTGTGAATCTCAACACACTAAAACTAGTACTCATTCCTCTCCATCATTTATGCACTCTTTAGGGAACTGACTGTGGTGGGAGCTAACATCACTGGCCATGCGAGTAAAGGAAATAGAGCATTGTTTGCATCAGAGATCAGCAAACTACAATCTGAGGACCAAATCTGACTCACAGAACCTCTGGTTCTGACCTGCAGATGTGGGGCTTCAATGGTGGGAAGGTATGGGTGGCACTCTCCCTGTGGGAACAAGTAGCAGTAGCACCTACCCATCTGCCTGCTTCTCATGTGGGATGGGACATTCTAGTCCACAGCCAGAAAAGGGTGGCTACCCCTGACTTATGTAACTACACTACAGCTCTTAAAGTGGATCTAGGTAGAAGGGGCAGAGAGGCCACAGAGCCTGTATTTCCTGCCATGAGCAAATGGAATGAGTTGTCCCTATGTGTGCAGGGCAGCAATAAAGTGTGTACATGTAGGGACAGTGAAGAAGTATGTTTCAGCCCCAGAAGCTAATGGAGCATAGTGAAAGAATTGTGCACTACTGCTGCCATGGGTTGAGCTTAATGTAAGAGCCAAAAGGGAATATCATATAGTTAACAAATATTCTACATTGTATTCTATGAGACTGGTTGAGAAAACTGTTCAGTATTTTTAATATTTTAATGTATATTCAGAAGTTAAATTATTCTTACATTATAGCTGGAAACTTCTGTATGTTTTCAGAATGTATATTGAAGGAGATAGGCAAGGAGAATTGAGTTATACTGAAGTCAAGCAGAAGGCATGGAAAAAATGTATAAACTTTGATGCATCTGATGAAGTGAGCTTAGGCACACAAAAACTTATGCTTCTCTGATTCAGGTAGTCTACAAGGTGCATCTCTACCCTGGCTTCAATTATAGGAGATGCAAGATTACGCTGGACAGTAGTTCTTACGAAAAAAAATTACTTGTGCTATTTATATCCACTAGTTTTTTTCTCTTACTGTTTTGAGATAATGAATTCATCTATAAAAAAAAAATTCAAATAAAATGCAGAGAAAAAAATTGGTATATTTTACTGATAGTTTAACCACTGCATGCTGTAGTTTTAACAGGGATTATTTGATGTGACAGGCACATGTTCTATATGCCACTCTCACTGAGCTAAACATCTTGCAAACTCTTTTCATAAAAATGTCAATTGATTTTGAAGAGAAAGATAATGTGGTGACCACAGGGCCAGTAAAGTGAGAAAAAGGTGGCAGACATGAAAAAATATGCATTTAAAGACAGAAAATAGCCAATTATAAGAATAAATGTGGCCTCATAAAATGGGCATTCTGCTATTATGGACAGATTAAATTTGTTACAAGGTTTTTTTTTTCAAACACTTACTATCTGTTGTGTAGCTGTTAAAATTAAACTTCTGCAAAGTTCACACAGTAGCTAGGTTCAATTAATTATTTTACAATGAACGATTTGAAACAGAATAATGGGGTTTATTGAGTTTGGCATTTACCTTTTATTTTAGATCTTTGGATTTTGGACTGTCATGAAGTGAAAGGAATTGTTATAGGAAAAGATTAAAAATCTCATGGTCAATGTATGTTCAGTATGTCTACATGTGCCAAAAAATCATTATTTAGGCTCTAATAAAGACAATGAATTCTGCTGATCACATACTTTCAGTGACCGGTTTAGATTGCTTCTGGTATTAAAAGTTCTTGTCTACTTTAACTACCAAATACTCTTGAAAGTATGCTTAAAATATGTCTTTGTGAGAACACTGTTGTATTTATCATTGGACAATATTATTACAACCTTAGTCTCTAATTTGAATAGTTTAAGTACTGTCAATAAGGTCAGTATGAGAATCAGTAGGGCTTAATGATATCAGTAATCTAACAGTAATCCCAAATCATCTCCAGTCATTTTAGAGTCTTAGCCAAAATGGAAAAATAAAAAGGGAAGTTGATGTGACTTTCTATATGCACATACAAATTCATTATCCTAATGTTTGTCTATGTAGTGAATGTAAACAAATAATGTTAATGCAAAGTTAAAGTGGAAATAGTGGGCTTCCAAAACACAGGGCATTCCAAAAGTTAGTCTTCTGTCCCAATGTTATTAGCCCATGCCATTCCTCTTTGTGATATATAATCAATTATATTAATTAATAATAATATAATTAATTATATTATTATATTATATTATGTTAAATATAATCAATTCCTTGCAAAACAGTTCTATGCAGCACTTCTTCTGCAAGCCCCTACTGCTATTACTGAATTTAGAGAAGAGAGTGACAAAACAGCTTCCATGTCTTCAGTTGTTTTATTTTGTAATACAAATATACTTCTTAAGCAATCAAGAGTCAATAATTTGGCAACAGTTCCATTTAGGCTTATGCACTAGCATAATGTCATCTGAACAGAACTCATATAAACAATCTTTCCAAAGCCTTCTACAGGAATGCCCATCATCACTAACAAGGCAGCAAAGCTACTGCTGTTTCTCAGTTCTGGATCAAGGAGCATATTTCCTTCTGCCTCTCTTGCTGCATAGAGAATCAAGAACCTTTTTCACTCTCTGGAATCAGGCAAGTGGGGATTGACTGCAACTTGGAAGCAAAACAACATAGAAAATTCAGGATGCTTCCTTTCCTCTAGAGCTGCTCAGAAATTGGAAATTTTTTTGATGGAAATATTTTATATAAATAGTTGTAAAAATATTAGGACCAAAACACTCCTGATTGAATCACTTAAATAATTTGTGAGGTCTTTAATTGGACTTCTCCTGCACCTAAGGGGGCTTCCTAGACAAACTACATTTCTTTTAATGCAACATGTTCTCCCTCTAGAAGAGGGAAGATACTGAATCATAGGAAGCGTAGTCAGGTTGTGGAATC
This sequence comes from Caiman crocodilus, assembly GCA_030014935.1. Classification (NCBI taxonomy): domain Eukaryota; kingdom Metazoa; phylum Chordata; order Crocodylia; family Alligatoridae; genus Caiman; species Caiman crocodilus. The sequence goes on along the minus strand of JAGPOW010002514.1, from coordinate 11,159,202 downwards.
CATCCCAAGGAAGAGAATGGGAACGTGAGGAAAACAAAGTGTTGCTCATGCAACTGTGCAACCTGGTTCAATTCCCCAGGCCCCAATTTGATTTGAATGGGAGCTGGAGCAGCTTCATGTGTCAGCCATAGCCTTAGCCTGGCAGTGTTCAGCCCCAGACAGCACATAGAGCCCTGGAAAGCTGCACCGCATGTGTGCCATGGGGCAGCTGCCGTAAGGGTGCCAGGTGGAGGGCACAATCCCTGCTGCCCCGGGGGTTCTGCCACCAGTGCTCAGAGGCCCCATTTGCTTCTGCTGCAGCAAGTGAGTGAGGGGCTTTTTTTTTTTTTTTTTTTTTTTAAGTGCCAGGACTGGACTGGGGCCAGGGAGTGCAGCCATGGAAGCTTCTCCCTCAGCTCCCCCTGCCCAGGGAGAGACAAGCACAGCCAGAGGAGCCATGGGAGAACCTGCAGCTGCCCAGCTCTGCCTGCCTTTGCCCGTCTGATCCGAATCATCGAATCTCTCTGAATCAGTACCGAATCTTCTGAAGCTGAATTGGCCAAATCAAATCACTGTCCTCCAAATCGGATGAATCTAAATTGAATACTTCCCTAATCACACAGGCCTAATCTGCAAGCCTGCATCCTCACAATGTCCTTTACAGACTTCTTGAGCTTCTGGCTTTTTCCTTAATTGAACAATCATTAATTGACATTAAGAACTCTTTATATTGGGATTCCTTCAAACATCTGTAATATGATATGAGCCAACAGTTTGCCTTTCTTGCAAAGGTTAACAGCATACTGGGCTTCATTAGTAGGAGTGTTTCCAGCAGATTGAGGAAAGTGATTATTCTCTTCTATTTGGCACTTGACAGGCCACATCTGGAATACTGAGAATACAGCAGAGGAAGTTTAGGTTGTATAATAGGAAAAACTCTCTCATGAGAAGGGTAGTAAAGCACTGGAACAGGCTACCCAGATAGGTTGTGGAATCTCCATCCTTAGAGGTTTTTAAACCCAGGGAGCCAAATCTTGGATGGGATGATATAGTTGGGGATGGTCCTGCTTTGAGCAGCTGACTGGACTAGATGACATCTTGTGGCCATTCTTACCCTAATTTTCTATGATATACCTTTTTTATAGATCCATAGATGTTAGGGTCAGAAGGGACCTCAACAGATCATTGAGTCCGAACCCTGCATAGGCAGGAAAGAGTGCTGGGTTCACATGACCCCAGCTAGACACCTATCTAACCTCCTCTTGAAGACCCCCAGGGTAGGGGAGAGCACCACCTCCCTTGGGAGCCCATTCCAGATTTTGTCCACTCTAACTGTGAAGCAGTTCTTCCTAATATCCAATCTAAATCTGCTCTCTGCTAGCTTGTAGCCATTATTTCTTGTAACCCCTGGGGAGTGCCTTGGTGAATAAAGCCTCACCAATTCCCTTTTGTGCCCCCATGATGAACTTATAGGCAGCCACAAGCTCACCTCTCAACCTTCTCTTGCAGACGCTGAAGAGGTCCAGGTTCTCTAGTCTCTCCTCGTAGGGCTTGGTCTGCAAGCCCTTAACCATACGAGTGGCCCTTCTCTGGACTCTCTCCAGGTTATCCGCATCC
>JAGPOW010002514.1:11134143-11157506 GCA_030014935.1 Caiman crocodilus | reverse complement strand
TTCCCTGCCCTCCGGCGTGTCCACTTCTCCCCATAGCTTTGTGTCATCTGCAAACTTGGACAGAGTACACTTCACTCCCTCGTCCAAGTTGCTGATGAAAACATTAAAGAGTATCGGTCCCAAGACCAAGCCCTGCAGGACCCCACTGCCCACACCCTTCCAGGTCCTTTAGTTCCCTTTTATTGCTGCTTTACATATTTATACATATTTCAATGTTTTCTTGTAAGTAAATATTTTAATTTCTCTTCTTTTACGTTCACCCTGTCAAAGTATCTTTCGGAAATGATAATGCCAGTAATAAACTAAATAAAATATTTATGTAAAAGGCAAAAATGTCTTAGAGTGAGAGCTTTTATTGGACATTCTTATATTCAAATCTTGTCTAACTTCATCCCAAACTCCGTAGTTGGTCCAATAAAAGCTATCACCCTAAGAAATTCTTGCCTCTTGCATATTTTCTGGACCCCCATGGCTGCAACATCACTACTTACTCTTAATCAGTCACAACTAAATCAGATAAGGAGGAATTCTTTAACTCTTCTTTGACTCAAAGCCTTTGTGTGTACTGTACCTTTTAACATCCATGTTACATGGCATGCTCGTGTCTAATTGGCTGTTTACTATCAAAGGTAGGTCTCCATCTATATTACTGCTTTCTAATGACCTACAGCAACCCAAAGGATATACATCTCTCTTCAGCCTACGCATTGATATATAAACAGCAAAAAAGAAGAAATATTATGGACTGGCTGTTGATTGATTGGCCATATTCAAATATATAGATGACTGTTAAGCACCCCCAAGCCTTTACTGAATCTTAATGAGAATTGGGAATCTAATCTATGTCTTTTGGAAACACTACTTCTTGAAAAGTAATGTACAAATTATGAAATAGTTCATTTTAACTCTTACAAATGTACAACTAGTAAACTGATTTTTGCACAAGTTTAGCCTGATTGTGTTCAGTCTCAAACCTATGCAATAAACCAGCTGTGAAGATATTATGTTCTTGGCCCAAGAATAGCTGAACATAATTCCTAATTAAAAGATAAAGGAAAATATTTTTTTCATTATCTATTACCAATTTTGCTGTAATTTTCTTAAATTCTTAGTTCAAATGGGGTTAACATTGACAACATAGCCTCTATAGGGATGGAATGCCACAGCTTTTCAGGTATGATTAAACTGATTCTTAAAATTCATTTGACTTTTTACCCCCCTCATGTTGCCATCATCTGACACATTTAATGTTGTCTGGGGGCTCTACACATTTCCATATGTTAACATATTTAGATTCCTTTAAACTTTAAAAATAACACTGCATTTCCCATTTATTGCATTATAAATTGCTTGGGCATGAGGTAATTACAACAGGCTACAAGCCCTATAAATTATTGAGACATGGTTACAGCCTTATCCCCATCTTAATTTAAATTTTAAATTGGGAATTTTTATGTTGTCTTTTAAATAAAAAGTCTCTAATGAACATTAAACAAGAAAAGCAAGGAGACTGTTTCTATTTATTTGAGGACAGAGTTGGGTCTCCTGTTTCATTCTCACTCTTTTGCAAGTTAAATGATACAACAGACAATTTTAAATAAATTATTTTTTGATGCCAGATTTGTTAGCGTAGGCTTCCTTCATAGAAACTCCCATTTTCAAATGCCTGCCATCACATCTCATTTTAATTCATATATGAATTAATTGATTAAATAATTTTCAGATTAATTGATTAAATTCATTTTCAGATAACTAATTCTGCGCCCAAAGAGTAATTTTGTGAGGAAAATTTGAAGAGATCATCACATAGAACTGAATTTAGTTCTTCTTGTATCCATCCCAATAATTCGTTTTTTACAGTTAAAAATCCCTGTAGTAATGTCTCTCGGCAACTACAGCCCAAGTCCATAAGTTCTTCTCAGCTTCCATGTGTGTACCATTCTCAGCCATTATTCACATGTTTGCATGGCCAATCTGCAATGTGATTAGAGAGCTGACAGTTTTTGTGTCTTCTAGTCCTTCAACTACCCCTTACTTTACACTAGACTCTTTGGAAGCCAGGGCATGCTTTATAGTTGCTGCTTTGTCTTTAACCCCTCTTTTTCCTTAAAAACTGTACAATTTAAGCAAAACCCCAGATATACTCCCTAAAACCAGTTAACCTATGTTCTGTCAAGCTGCAGAAATGCAACTAAAAGGCCAGAGCATCATGCTCAGATCTTTGTGAGGAGATGCATTAAAATAATCTTGGCTGTAGGAGCAGGAATAGTCACCATTGCAATGTAATTTTAAAACAGCTCACTTGGAGGTGGGGGACTGGGGACAATAACTAGAATGTGTTGCAGCATGAGACAAAATAAAGTACATCAAGCAAGGACACCAAAATGTGAAGGTCCACTAACCACAGGGTCTTGTTTCACATTCCTGCTATGTTGAGCTCTTTAAGGCACTTGCCACTACTCTGTGTTCCAAGTCCATCACTTTACATGATCCCATTCTTCAAAAGGGGAGAAGAGGGAGAGGAGCCTCTCACAACAGGCTCCCATGGTATGAATGCTATTTTGGGGTCTCAACCCTGTACAAACACAGAACAACCTAACTACATACCTTGGGCGGATTCTCTGAGGACCTTTTTAACAGTGAAATCACAGATGCCCCCAAAAGAGTGGGAGGGGAGCAACCAGAGCCATGGCCCAGAAGATGCTTAAAATTGTTCTGGGGAAGCTTTGGAATAAAGAGGTGGGATTTCCTGGTACATGGCCAAGGAATTTAGTTAGGGAAGATTTTGGTTATCATTGTAGGTGATCTGCTTCAGCAAGGGGAACAGGCACATAAAGGGTTCTCCTCTCTCTCCCAGGAAGCATCCATTCCTAGATATCTATGGAGTAGACAGAAAAACTGTAAATACAAAATCTAAGTGTCCAAGTTACTATGCCTCATAGTACTGCTTTCACAATTTAATTACATCCCCCTGACATGAGCAATGGTCTTCATACAGACACGGTGCAGAACAGACACAATTTCAACATAAATCCCTTTCCAAATGCTAAATCAGGCACAAGGAACACAATGCTGCATTACACATTCTGAAATAGATGGCTTAAAAGATGGAAACTGCAGGATGCAGACATCACTACCTTTGATGTGGTTTTGGAGCATGTGGTTTTGGACCCCACACCTGGGCTCCACTCCGCTGCTTCTGGGCATTGGTGGCAGCAAAGAAGACCACAGGGCAGCCTAGGCACGGCCTCTGGGTGGCTGTAGCTGGGGCCGAGGTAGAGGTGGGCAGTGCACAGACAGACACATACACAAGCTGCAGCCTGCCTGCTGTGTGTAGAACAGGGCCATGCTGGTAAGTCTGTGGAAGGGGAGGGGTGAGGGGAGTGGGAGTGGGTGGGGGGGACAGATCAAGGCCTCCACAGTGAGGGAGGGAGTGGGGCAGGGGTAGCACTGGGGTGAATGGGGCTCTGGGCCCAAGGTGGGTCATGGGATGGACCTGCAGGAGACTCATCCAGAGGCACGGGGTGGGGGGTGGCTCCCCGCTGCTGCGCGTACCCCTGGGGGAGGCATGGGGGGCATATACCCCCTGGATTTCTGCATGGGGCAGAGGCAGGCTGCCCACTGTGAGCTGGGGCTCTGTGCCCTGATATCTTTACCCCAGGACCCACATGTCCCCTGCCCATCCAGTGGCAGGAGGCACAATATGGTGTTGCACAGCTCCCGAGGCAAAGATAGCAAAGTGCAGAGCCGCAGCCTACAACAGGCAGCCCGTCCACCTCCACCCCACACACAAATCTGAAGGCATGTACCCCCCCATGCCTCCCCCAGCAAAGCAGACAGTAGAGCCGCCCTCCTGCACCTTTGAATGAACCACAAAACAGCTCCATCCCATGACCCTCCCTAGCACTGGGTCCCATTCACCCTAGTGCCTGCCTCTGTCCCTACCCCACTCCCTCCATCAGCATGGGGGCCTTGATCCTCGCCAGCCCCTTCCCTCTCCCACTGCTCCTCCACAGACTTAGCGGGGGGGGTGGGAGGATGCACACGTGCATGCGTCCCTTACTCCCAAGCCACAGCGCCCCCCCCCCCCCGCTCTGCTGCTGCCCTTCACTCCTGACCTACAGTACCCCTGGATCCTGCCAGGATGTGTGGAGACCCAACCTTCCCACCAGGCTCTAACCCCCCACACCCACCCACAGAGCCCCACATATTCACAAATTCCCCCCTTCACACACCTCCACTGTACAAAGTACCTGCATTTTGAGTTTTTAGCTGTGCGATTAAAATTGCGATTAATGTGCAACTAAACACAATAAAATTTTTAAATCATTTGACAGCCTTGCTAAAAACACACTTCTATTTGTTGTTAGAAGTCAACATATCTATCTGCATTTTTCCTTAAGTTCTTCCTTACATACATTTGTAAATTTAATAAGTTGTGTACTACCTATTTTTCAGCTAATTGTAAGGAAATGGGAATCTGCAGCTATGTCAAAGATTCAGTCTGAGTAAAAGACAAGCAGCAAGCTATCTACTCAAGCCAATAAAATGACATCCTATGCTTAAAACTAGCAAGCAGAGTGTTACATTTAAATTGATCTTTTATTCAGCAACTAAATCAACCCTAACGCAACACAATCCATAAAGCTAATCAGACATAAAATATCCCATGCAAATTAGCAGCCTCAGTAGAACAGGCACTTTAAAACTCCTACCATATCAGTACAACATGCCCCAGGGTATTTCACCATCCACAAAACAGCACATAGCCTCAGCAGTTGATTGCTCATTAAAATTGCCAAGAGGCATGGATGTGAACATATACAGCATTCCTAATTTCCCTTAACAGAAGTCTTCTTTATGGAGGCACTTTTGAGTTGCATGAATATGTTCATCCGTGTCCTGGATCCATTCTATATGAAAACTCGCACTTTAACTTTCCTGGCACTCTGCAAGGAGTGGAAGGCAATAATTGTGCATAAGGGGTTTAAAATATTTGCATCCAAATGTTTTTGGAAACACTGCCATTGTGTCTTTAGCTTTCCATATATAAACTCTTACACTTATAAACTCTTACTCCTTTTCCTCTTCTACCAATCTGAGTCACCAGTGGTGACCAAAACCCAATTTTTGGCAGTGAGCAAGAGGATGCAGGGCAAGAAGTGTTTAATCCCTGAGTTTTGGAACTGGATCCACTCAGCAGCTCTGGCAACTGTGATGGCAAACCCTACAGGCCACAATTTAACAGTCCTGGGCTGCCAGTTGGACAACCTGGAGCTAGGTGACTGGTTCAGAATGCTAATCAGCAGAAGACAGGGAGACCTAATATCTCTCACAAGCTTTTTGATCCACCTTGATGCAGCTATAAGGACCAAAGCCCTCAGGATAAAAATGCACAGCAATGAAAGAAAAAACTCAAGTTTGCTGACAATGTCAATTTGCTGAATATAAAGAAAAGGACTTGTCCTTCACAGGCTACATTGTAAACAATTCAGACTACATATTAATGTGAAGTAGACAAAGATGATTAAAAAAAGACAAAGAACCAAGCAGGCATTAAAATAGGTGACAAAGATGGATAATGTGGATAGCTTCTCCCCGGGAAACATCATCCAGTAGGACAATACTATTCAAACAAGATTGGAAGGAGGATATTGCAGGTGCAAGTGGTCCTGGGCAACATGAAGCTGAAAAGGGAAACAAGGGAATCTCCCTAGGCACGGGTGTTCTGAACCCCGCTCTTTGCTGTATAGACATGGCCTTTTAAGAGGGCTGATAAACAAAAACTGATGGACTTTGAAATAATGTTACAAATGTCTGCATGTAGTCAGATGGCAAGACCATGTCAGAAATGAGATTATCAGGATGAAAGGATTAGTCTGGAAGAACTGTGAATGAGACAATGAGAGGGAATCTCCACCTGTCTGGATACATCTGGGTGGTAAATAATGATCTTCTGTAAAGGACCATGCTCTTTATCCCAACAGAGGTCACCAGACCAAGAGGTACTCTGCAGGAAGTTACTGGACAACGTGACAGAATGCTGCAGCAGGAATCCAGGTATGCTGAAGCATTAGTTTGAGTTTGAGTTTTGAAAGAAGCAAACTCAGAAATTACACAGAATAAGACTCTTTAAATGTACATTTTAGCATTAAAAAGTCTAGCACTCAAATATTAGAATACGTTAAAGTTGAAGAAGGAAGGTTAGAACTGAGTTCCTCAGATAAACATTCAACTACCTGATTTATCCCCCAACCAAGCCAACTGAATTTCTCTCTGGAAAAATTAGTATGGGATCATTTGATTAGCAGGGATCCAAATTTTCCATTCACCATGGAAAAACATGAGAAAATCTGAGTTTTACCAGTTTAGGGAGAAAAACTTGTATTTTTTCCTTTAAAGGAGAAAAACACTGGAAATGGTGGATTTCTCCTTGCAGGCTAGCAGAATTCCAGCTTGCAACGGGCTGGAGGGAACAAGAGAAGGATTATCAGCAAGGGGTACCACGCAGATGTGCACATGTGCATGGCCACCAGGCAGCCTAGAGAGACGCTCCCTTCAGGCAGGTCTGGTAATGGGGGGAAGAGGGATTGAGGCCCCCATAGGGAGGAAGGGAGAGAGTTGGGTAGTGCTAGGACTAGGGCTGCAGCTGCTGCATATCTGGGGCAGTGCATGGGGCTTGGGGTCTGGAGCCCAAATGCGCAACTGCAGGGCCTGGATGGGTAGTGGGACAGGGCCATGAGCAGCTTGTCTGGAGGGTAGGGGGATGAGCTGGATCCCCACTGCTGGGCACACTCCTGGGGGCATATAGGGAGCACAGGAGGCACATGCCCCCAAATTTGGGGGGTGGGGGTTTGGGATGGATGTGAGCTCCCTGCCCTGCTACCTTCCCTGTGGAGGCTCCACAATCCAGCAGGTGGGACCTGGTGTGACAGAGCAGAGTGGGGTAGGGAAGCTCAGTGCTGTTGCCACAAGCCCCGGGCTGCTATGGCAAAGCATCCTCTATCTTCCTGGCACCAGTGGGGGTGGCAGCATAGAATTATGCCCCGCTGCTGCTGGGCAGGTAGGGAGAGCCTCGCTATGGTGGCGGGGCTCCAAGCCTCAGCAACTAGCTTCCCTGCCCGGCCCCACTCTGTCCTGCCCTGCCAGGTCCTGCCCGCTGGGCTGCAGATGCCTCAGAGGGAGGGCAGCAGGGCAGGGAGCCCAAGCCTGCAGCTTGCATCTGCCCTCCCCCACCATGGGCTCCACTCCTGTTGTGCCACCTGTGTGGGAGGGAGAGCAGAGCTCCATGCTTCACTCTGCTGCAGCAGCTGCCACCTCCTGAAGACAGGATCTGGGGTTTCAGCACTGCTGTGGGGGGCAGGGACACCAGTGAGGGGCACCAGCAGGACTCGGGAGTTGTGGGTCAGGAATAAGGAGCAATGGAATGGGCAGAGCATTAGAATATCGAGGCTACTCAGTGCCACAAAGCAGCTAAGACATGATCACCGTAGCCACAGCTGCCTCCTTCACTCACAGTGTTCTAGTGAGTGAAGGGGACAGGGAAAGTTCTGATTTCTAGGATAAAAAAAACCAAAATCAAATGCCAAAATTTATAGCTATTTATCATTTATTTTATTATAGTAATTGAGTCACTAGTAGGCTTCCAAATTGCTTTACAATTGTAAATATATCAATAAAATATTGTGTTTAAATGGTACCTATACACACACACACACACACACACACACACACACACACACACACAAAGAGAGAGAGAGAGAGTTTTATTTTAATCACAGAAAATGTGGATTTGGGGGTTTTTAAACAGAGAATTTGTGACTTCATTTTTTTTTAATCAATTTGCAATCCCAGAAAAATCAGGATTCCTCTTGATGAGGCAGTGTATCATAATGCATATGCACAAGAGAAATAAATTAGGTTTGTGTGGACTACTTTAATTCTGTCGTTTTCTAATTTGTGAGTACTTTCCGTTGCAAACTTAATGATCATTGAACATAATTTGTTTTACATGCAATATAGATTTTTGGGTTTGATCCTGCAACTTTTGGCCATAATAACACACCAACCAAGTATACAAATAGGGGCTTGTTATACAAATAAGGGTGCAGGATTGGGCCCAAGATACATATACACATTTTCCCACAACTAAGACCTCCAATTATGAGTGTATTATTTAAACTACTCAAACATGAAATGCAAAGAAATAAAGAAAAATAACTTACACCTTTAATGATTCCCTTATATTATCTGCTTGTGTTTATAACTAAAGATCAAAATATTGTTTGAAACCAGAACATATTTTTGTTCTATAAAACAAATGTGCCTTTGGTTCTATATTACTGCTTTTAAAATAAAAACAAAAACTATGATTGCAGCAATGAGATATTTGACACTGGGATTTATGTCTAGTGAGACAGTGTAATGTTAGGTTGTAAGATGTACTAGCCATAAATGACATGCAATAGAGTAGGAGGAAGAGCTAAAGTTGCTTTAGTTAATATTTACATTGCATCTCATTCTTGTGTTTTCATATATAATTTATAGGAGTGCAGAGTCTTTTGATGTTTATTGTGAAAATTGAATAGCACCAAATATAAATTGCTTGTTAAAAGAAAGGAAAGTTATAGAAAGTGTATGAGATCTCATAGTCCTTCTGACATAGTCTGTAATTTCCAAATCCAGTTAACATCTTTGTAGGCGTAAATTCTTGCAGTGGAATTAGGAATCTACTCTATGGAGTTATAGAAATTAGGGGAAAAGACTTATCTATAAACATTTATTTTCTCTATATTGTCCTTATAGTACTACGTATACATCATAGCCACTTACATTGTGAGAGGTGTCACTGGTGAAATTGGCCTATATTAAAATTAATGAAAACACTTTCCCTCATAGGCATTGACTTACACCCATACAAATGCAGAGAGACAGAGAGAGACATGCAAAGAAGGGGATCCCCTGTTTGATAAATATTGTTGTCTAACCTGGGCCATCCCCAATCTATCCAAAATACTGCTGCCAAAACTAATTTTCTGTCCAACTGCTCTAATCATACAATTCTCTCATGAAATCTCTCCACTTGCATCACCATTAAAATCTTTGTGTACACCTTCCTCCAGGTCCATTTTCCCCACTCACTGTTACCTGTCCAACATTCAATGCTTTTCTTTCTGCCTTTATCCACCATATACTACTCTTAGCTCCATGCAGTGGAGTAATTTGAGAGACCTCAATTTGAGTAATTTGAGGTCACAAGAAAGACCTACAACTCAGTTAACCGTCATTGGTGAATATTTAAGGCAAAACAGAATCTCACTGACTCAGAAACTTACTAATAGGAACCTACCAAATACATGACTTCACGGAAACTGTGTAATTGGCAGCCTCCCATGAAATAGCCAGTTCCCTGTGAAAACTGGCTATGTTCAAAAAGCCAGCAAAGAGCTGGCAAAAAGCTGTTTCCTAAAGGGTGCAGGGAGGGGAGGGCAGGGAGCAAAGAGGAAAAAAAGAAGGCAGATTGGCCATCTCCTGAAGTGGAGGAGAGGGTAGGGGAAGGGGGTGGAGAGAGAAAGATGTGGGAAAAGTTCCCATCTCTCTGTCTCCAAAAGGAGAGGCAGGGAGCAGGCATTTTCCTAAGGTCTTTCTGTGTATAGTTTAATTTAAGTGCCAATTTAATCAAATGTATATAATTGATATTAATATAGTCATGATTTTCCTCTTTAATAAAATTTACAATTGGTATTATTTTAAATTCCATTGTCTCCATTGCTTTATTTTAGCCAGAACCTAGGCTTTACACTTCTATTGGGTAGGAGAACTGTTTAAGTGCCACACTTAACCTATTTGTTTACTCAGTAATTATCACCCTTCACCCCCTGAAGAGGATACTAATTACTGAATTAACAAGCTAGGCAGCTCCAGCTAGGGCTTTCAATCAATGTCTGGGAGGAGTGGGACTTGTGGCACTCCTCAACCAATCAGAGGTGTGTTGGGGGTGGGGAGTAGAGGGTGTTGCTCCACCTTAAAAAAGGTGGTCTTGGTTGTGATACGGCTGTGAAATTGGGAGCCCTGGCTGTTACAGCCGTGTAATCAGTCTTGCAGTCTATGAATTCGGTAGGTCGCTACTTATGAAAGTTGCAGTCTCTCTACAATTAAGCAAAGTGTTTTGGATAAGGTTAGTTTTCCAAAATAATTTTTTCAAAGTTGCGTGATAAAACCATCATGTGAACAAAATGCTAAATGCTGGTAGTTTTCCATTGTCATCAGATGTCTTCATTATTTTTAACTCCTGTGATTGTTAATTTTGTAGCAGCAGTTATATAAAATTACTTCAAATGCAAAATGATATACACAAAGTAAATCTCACACTGTGTGTCCAGAAACTGTTTTGCAAACAACAGTATTTTAAAACACTGTCACCAATATTTCAATATAAACTGCAATATGCATGTATCTTTTAAAAACAGACTTACAACAAAACAACAGAAAAAAAGAAAGCTGGTGTATGATTAGTGGCCTTCGTGATAGACACTACGGGGGGAGGTTGAGAAAGATGAATCTCTTCAGTCACAAGAGACAGCTGAGGTGAAATCTTGTGGACACCTATAAATTTATTAGGGGAGGTCAACTGGGAATAGAGGAAGTGCTGTTTACTAAGGCGCCCCAGGGAATGACTAGGAATAACAGGTGTAAACTAGTTGAGAGTGGATTTAGGATAGATATTAGGAAGAAATTTTTCACAGTAAGAGTGGCCAGGATCTGGAATGGGCTTCCAAGAGAGGTGGTGCTATCAACCTAGCATGGAGGTCTTCAAGAGGAGGCTAGATAGTCACCTGGCTGGGGTCATCTGACCTCGGTCCTCTTACCTGCCAGGGGCAGGGGGTCGGACACAATAATCCATCGTGGTCCCTTCCAACTCTACAATCTATGAATCTATGGTGTCTTAATGTCCATCACTCAACTACAGTTGCATGTTGGTGCACTGATGTAAAGCTTAGGAACACTACTTAGGTTGGCATGGGCAATTATTTTGGCTGGAGGGCTGCTTAATGAGTTTTGGTGAGCTGTCAAGGACCACAATGGTAGCTCCACCCTCTAGTTGCCATCTTAGGACCGGAACTCCCATCCCCTAACCCCTGACCTTTGCCACCCAAAGTCCCTCCCCTTGCTCCAGAAGTACTTCTTTTGAGTGGAAGGGTGCTCTCATCTTGAAACTGGAAAAAAACTCAAACACCTACTGTAACTTATTTTAATTTTATTTAAAAAAATACTTTAGTCCTGATTTGTGTGTGTTTGTGTAGTGTATCTTGAGACAATTGCATAATAGATCAAAATACGGTCTTACTATTGCATACTGTTTGTGCAGGGGTGGTAAAGGAATGTATGTTGGGGGGGTGTGCTTGGGGAGTGGGTGTGTGGTGAGGTGTGGAGATGTGTGTGCATGGTGTGGCTATGGTAGGTGCTGTGTGGGGGGGTGGAGGGGTGGGGGAATATGTGTGTGGGGCTGTGGGTGTGTGGCGTTATGATCAGGATGGGAGTGTGTGTGATGGCTATGGGTGGTTTTGGGGGTATGGTGGGGAATGGTACATGCATGCGTGCATATACATGCAGGGGGTCTTCACAGTTCTGGATCATGCGAGTCCCTGGATCTGCTGGTGGTGGCAGGGTAGGGCCAGCCCCCCCAACCCCATACCATACAGCTCCCACCTGAATCTCTGGCTGCAAGTGGAGGCAGCATGCAGGGCAGGGCCAGCCCAGCCCAGCCCCAAAGTGCGCAGCTCCTGCCCGAGTCCCTGGCCACACAGTGGCAGCATGCAGGGCCAGCCTGACCAACCCCATAGCTCATAGCTCCCTGCACTCCCATCCTTTCCCCCAGTGGGAGTCCCTGGCCCTGGCCCTGTGGGGCACTTCCCTGAATTCCTACTCTCTCAGGCCAGGAGGCTGGAAACAGCCACAAAAGCCTCTGCCAGGCAGGTGCTTCTTGCCTCCAGTGCCCCCTAGCTCAGGGCTGGGGTGGAGGGGGTGGTTGCTTAGCAGAGGCAACACCTCCTGCAGGGACATGCTGGCTTGTAGAGGGGCAGCCCAGGGCCAAGGCTTACAGAGGGCTTATGGAGAAGACCCACAGGCCAGATAGAATTGCCTGGCAGGCCAAATTTAGCCTGCAGGACATATTTTGCACCCCCATCTAGTCCTAATTGGCAATGTTCAATGTCCTATAATGAAATAATTCAACTTTTAGTGAAAAGGGAAAAAAAATACACAACAAAGCCCAAAGTCAAATAAAACAAAAATCCAAGAACCCCCATGAGATATAAATGTTTTATAGAAAAAAGCTACTTCTTTAATTTAGAATGTTCTGACTAGCATATCATTTTGCTCTCAGATTAATAATGTAGTAGTATACCAATCATTCTGCTTCTATTTGTTTGTGTGCAAAAAAACCTCTATAGTTGCTATGAAAAAGACAAAGTGTAATGGACTGGGTGTCAGAAAATATATATTAAACAATGCACTTTCAACGTTTTCACCTTAGGTTTTCATAACATTAATTTCAGAAGAGATAAAAATCAAACAACTATTTCACATATTACACACACACAATAAGATGCATTTTAATGATGACACTCCATTCAGACAACAAAATAGGGAAAGTTTCCACTTTCAATAAATATAATCAATATATTTTTTTTTTTTTATTGGATTGCAAATGATGTCAGCTGAATAAAATTGCATGACATGGGATTTACTTATCCTGTATGTTCACGGAAACAACTTGTTCTCTGACAGCACTCATTCTTGGCAATTTATTGCAGCTGTCAGCAGCCAATTTGTTCAGATTACTACTATGCATAAAGGTGTAACAATCATGAGGATTTATTAGCTGATTATCATAAAGGTGACAGAGTCAGGATCGCCTTAAAAATGCAGGTGATAAGAAAGTTAAATAATTACATGGAAATTAAAATCATTTCACCTTCATTTTTATCATAATATTAGCTGCTAACATAAGCTGCTTAAACACACTACAGTGTATGGTTTTAGAATATTAGTTTATGTTCTGACTCAGTGAAGGACCAGAAACCACTTGCTTGTAGTTTTGAAAGCAAGACTATTACAGTTTCCTGGAGCTCAAAGGGGCTGTATTTCCTGCAGGGTGCAATGCTGCCTGCTGCCACTTGGTGGGTGAAGGGCAGCAGAAGGCAGCATTCCCTGAAGGGTGCACTACTGTGCTCCTGGCTTCTTTACTTTTCATTCCTTCCAGGAAGAGCACACACCAACTGCTGAAACTTCCTTAGCCTGATGAAGGGTTTTTGAACTCAAAAGCTTGCTTAATAACTATTCTCCAACTATTTGGGTGTTCACCAAACTGTATGATCTGAACACACATACTATTTACTGTTCATGTAAAAAGTATATCATAAGGATTTGGTGAATGTTTTTTCAACTCATTAGTGTAAGTGACCGATTTTCCCAAAATATTTTGGTAGCTCAGAAAATCATCCTACTATTTTTGTACTTTTCTGACCCTAAGCCATCTTCCTGTAAGCTTCCAAGCTCTGTTGCTCATCAGAATAAACATTTACTTAGCCTCCTGTTCCCACATATTTTGGTTCCCTTGAGTTTTCCTATGAGTTTCAGAGCGTGGTTGTCTGCCTTTTCTTTCCATTGCCTAAAACTAAGTCCTAGCCTCTGTATTTAAGAAGCTAAATAACTCTGCCAGCTGAGAGGGATCAAAGTTCCCTGTTAGATCCCAACTTCATAAGATGCCCAATGACTAGGGAGACGATGATCCAATTGCCCATGGATCCTGTTACTCATTAGCCATAGCAAGCAGGGAGCAAACACCAGCACGCATTGCTCGCAGTAGTTTTATTCAGAATGGAGACAGTTTTGTACTAGCTCCCAAAAAAAACAACAAACAAGGGATCTGCTCCAAACAATAGTTGTTTTCACATTTATACACTTTGGTTCATACTTATTAACATTTACTCCGTTTATGACCTTCCTTTGGTTCCACCCATTTCTCCTTCTAGCTCAAGCTCCGCCTCTGTTTACTGTTTGCTTCCTTAGCATGGTATTGCCTATGCATTTCATTCATTTATATGCCTCTTTGCTAAGAGTGCATGCCTAAGACATTGACCCTCAGTCATCTCCCAGTCAACTGTGGTTTCTTGGTGGTTTTTTTGCTGACTTTAGCACCATGTCCAAGGCCGTACTTCTGCTTTGCCCCCTAACGATAGCCATTGGTCTGTATCCTATTTTTACAAAATGCATCATGCCCTTTGCATCCTAATCTTTTGTTAGGAATCCGCTTAAGTATGGACTCCGCTTACTTTAGCAAAGTTACTTACTTTTAATATATATCCAGCCTTGTGACTAACAGCTTTTGCTGAGACATAGGAAAAAAACTTTTATTCAGCTGCACACCCAGCACCCAGGCAAAATCCAAATATCATTACCCTAACATTCCCCTCACCTGACTCTCCAGGTCTGAAAATATATTTACATCCTAGTTCCTTTACAAATCTCTCATTCAAAATTACCTGACAACCCAAATTAGCAATTTAAACAGTTTAGTTTGGGGATTGCACATGGTCACAATATATGCTGAAATGCAAGTTTTACCAAATCTCAAGATACAGTTACAGCTCAGATTAATGACAATTTATCCTTATTCTTCCTTACCTAAAAAATTTCACCTGTTCATAAACAGTAGTATAGACAGTTCAAATGTTATGTAGTTCAAACTAAAAGCAACTTTGGGGGTAAATAATGTGAGAAATTAAAAGTGGAAAAGCAAAAGGTTGTTTTTTCTATTTATTTCACTTTATTTAAGGACTCCTACTTAATATTATGGCTTCACTATTCTAATGATATAAAAAGGGACATTTGGCTGTTATTCTCCCTGTAACATATGAAAGGAATCTGGTTCACATCAGTTTACAATACTTTCATTTCATAGCAGGATTGCTGTTGCAGGTTCTCTCACAATGGGAAATGTTTACATTAAAAAAAGTGTTCCAAATCAGAATGAAAATGATAATTTTCAAAATGTCCTGAAAAGAGAAAACTCCAAATTCCAGGACATTCCTCATGCTATTTCCAGCTCCAGAGTACTTGGAGTTGGCTCCTGGAATTGTCAACCGCAGCCAGAAATCTAGATCCAAGAACTTACGTCAGTCTCAGCCTTCTTAGATTGGAGGTACCCCTCCATAATTTTAATGAATTGATCAGGACCCTATTTCAAAAATAAATGCACTTATTACAGTGGTTTTCTCTTTGCAGAGGAGGTGGGTAGTAGGTACAAGCCTGAGAGCTTATCTCCTCACATCTGTTTATCTTATACCTCAAAAGATCTCACCTTTCAAAAGATCTCATGGCATTCTGGGGGGCCTTGGCACCCTGGTTGAGAACCACGGCATGATGCTATAGCAACAACTACAAGGCCTTCTAAGCTAATAGCTCTGCAACAGCGACTATTTGGAAGTCCAGGTTCACCAGCAGCCTGTCAGCCAAGCTGGTATGAGTAAAACAGGGTTTTAGTTGAACCTTGACTGTGAGTCACTGGAATTTCATTGAAAACCACGTTTCTGCAAAAATATTCCGTTTGAGGAATTGACATTTTTCACATTAAAGCAGAATAGTTGGAAAAATCCAAACTAGTGCTAGTGCTGACATGCACTAGAAACATGACAGCAAATGTCTAAATGCTAACAACTTTTCCAAGACCCACAAAGCAGCTTGTTGCCCCAGCTTGTTGCCCACTACAGTTTCTGCTGACACTCAGGTATGCTATTTTCTTTCAGTGGACACTCCCTCCTTAGCATTGCTTCTCTCTTACCATACTTTCACCAGATATGACAGTCAATCATAACAGAGTCATGAATTTCCTCTTGATAAATCTGTGCTGAGTAGATTACTGTTAGATCTTGAATATTATTCAAAATGGTAAGAACACAAAAAGATAAAAAGGAAGATATTCCACCACTCAGCGAGACAAGAAGAACAGTCTTCAGTTTTTCTTCCTAAGTATATCACCTCCCCTGGTATGTCACTTCATTCCTATTACTTAAAGCAGGGTTCAGTAAGCTATACCCCCTATGCTAAATCCCACAAAGAGGTTGGATCTAGCCCATGAAGGTCCAATCTGGGCTGGGGCAGCAATGAGAATCAAGCAGAATACCAAGCCACTCATACACTCTGCAGCATTCCACCCTCCCTCCCTGCCCCACAACTTTATGCCTATGTTTACCTTCACTCTAGACAGCCTAAGTATCTGTAATGAAGTTAATTGCAGGTAAGGTGGGTGCTTGGAGAGAGAGAGATTTGTCACCCAGTAGTCCATGGCAGTGGGTTGGGTCAGAAACTCCAGCCTGCAGCAGCAAAACATTACCAATCTTTGCCTTACAGCATAGGAACCCAAATCATGGTAAGGAACCCATTGTTCCAGGCACTATAGAAACACAACAAGAAGAGAGTCCCTGACCCCAAAAGCTTACAAGCCAAAAATAAAACCAGAGACAACAGACAGATAAAGTTAATGGGGGGTAGGCAGTTGTAGTAGTATATTACCAGATTTTTGTAGGCATCGCAGCAAAAGATAATTTTAAGGCAGGATCTAAAGGAAGTATCTGAACAAAGCATCTAAAGGAAGGATCTGCACAGTCCTACACTTAGGACGAAACAATCCCAAGCACCAGTACAGGCTGAGGCCTGCCTAGCTAAGGAGAAGCTCTGAAGAAAAGGACCTGGGGGTTATAGTGGGAAATAAGCTGGATATGAGCGAGCTGTGTGCTCTTGTTGCGAAGAAGGCTAACAGTATACTGGGCTGCATTAGTAGGAGTGTTGCCAGAAGATCAAGGGAAGTGATTCTTCCTCCCTGTTTGGTACTGGTGAGGCCACATCTGGAGTACAGTGTCCTGTTTTAGACCCCCTGCTACAGAAAGGATGTGGACAAATGTGAACAAACTGGAGAGTCCAGCAGAAGGCAACAAAAATGATGAGGGGGGCTGAGGAACATGTCTTATGAGGAGAGGCTGAGAGAACTGGGCTTATTTAGTCTGTAGAAGAGAAGACTGAGGGGGGATTTAATAGCAATCTTCAACTACCCTGAAAGGTGGTTCAAAAGATGATGGAGCTAGACTGTTCTCAGTGGTGACAGGTGACAACAAGGGGCAATGGTCTCAAGTTGCAACAAGGCAAGGTTGATGTTAGATATTAAGAAAAAACTTCCTCTCTAGGGGGGTAGTAAAACACTGGAACAGGTTACCCAGAGAGGCTGTGGAATCTCCATGCCTGGAGGTTTTTAAGACCTAGCTAGACAAAGCCTCAGCTGGGATGGTATAATTTGGGATTGTCCTGCTTTGAGCAGGGAGTTGAACTAGATGCCCTCCTGAGGTTCCTTCTAACCCAAATTGTCAATGATTCTAAGATGGATAAAGAGGTTGTTCTGTGGATGTTCACAGGGGACTCTTCCTAAGCATACCAGGTTGCACAGGAAAAAGCAGTAAAATACATGTTTGAAAAGTCAGAAAATCTATGTAGGCTGGCATCAGACACTAAATAAAGAGGGAGGTTGACCTCTCAACATCAAATGAAACATGACAGATACAGTGAAGACAAGTTCTTTATATTTGATGAGATGGAGAAGAAGGAGCCAATGAAGAAATGCAGAAAGAAGAGCAACGGAACCAAAGCAATAGAGGAGAAAAGTGATCTTTGAAGCAGCATTCTGAATGGCTGTGTTTAGGGCAATCCTAATTGTCAGGGCCAGAGAAAAATATGTTCTAATAGATTTGATATGAGCCAATGAGATTGTACACAAGAGTTTTAGCTGTGTGGATGGATAGGAAAGGTTGTTTAACTGAGCAAGGACAAACATACTCATACCATTGGGTATACCCACTAGTCAACACAAGTCAGCTGATCTAGTTTAAATGTTTCATTTGTGAAGACATAACTGCAGTAATTTACCCCAAATAAAAAAGAGCTAGGATAGACAAATAAAACAATAGCACTCGATTCAGCTGTACTTCAGTAAGTCTCTCTTCCTTTTGAAACAGTGCAACTCTTTTGTCTATACAACCTGTACAAGTTTCATGCAGAAACAATCTGCAAGACAAATGTAAATCAGGATGCAAAGACTTATTAGATAGGTCCAAGCTGAAGATGAGGTCCAAGTAATTGGCAGGATAATAGTGTTATCAGCAGTGATTAAGAAAGAAATTAGGAGAAAGTGTTTGGGTTTGTGGGTATAAAGGAGGCATATAAATCTCTGTTTTAGTTCAAGGTCAACCTCAATGGCAGCTAGACAACCATAAGGAGATTTCAGAAAGTTGTGTCAAAATTTTAGTTTGTGCAGAAGAAGACAGATGAGGAGTAGAGAGACAGATTTCTTAAATATGGTAGTTACCATTTACATTTAGAGCAGCTTACCAAGAACTAAGGTATAGAGGAATAAGAGAAGGGGACCAAATTTTGTGGAACCACCACACGAAGTTGCAGGAGTATAAAGCAGACTCTTCAAAGGCCAAGTTGAAGGAAAGAAAAGAGTTCAGGGAGGCCAGGCTCATAAAAGCCAAGGACTATCTCAAGAAAAGCATGGTTTACTGTATTGAAGCTGAAGAAATATCAAGGAGTAGAGATTCTAAGCTTTGTCCAAGAAAAGATTTGTTTAGCCATGTTAGTATTTATATAAGATATATTACTTATTTTTCTAATAATTGATCATAACAACCATATAAATTTAAAAATTAGACTTCAAAGCAGTCCTTTGAAGAAAAGCATTCTCATCCTATTATGCCACAGGGGCATATTAGACTGCAAACTCATAGCAGCAAGGACCTTTTTTATTTGTAAAGTCCTAAAGCACCTTAGGGATAATAACATTTGACAATTATTAATAATCACTATTAATAAAGAGCTGCTATGTCAGTAGAATTCTGCAGTCAAATATGTGCAGTCTAATCTCATCAATGTCCGGGAAAGAACAGTTGTAGATGAATAAAAAAAAAGAATCATACCAGCTACACTACCAAAACAAGATGTTAGAGAACTTTAAAATAAATGTATTATCTCATTAATATAAGGCCCCATTGTAGAAAGTAAAATCTTAATATATTTTTTTAAATGACTTAATTTAATATTAAGACCATTGTAAAATATAGTCTTTAAATCTATTTTGACTCTTCACG
Organism: Caiman crocodilus; assembly: GCA_030014935.1. Taxonomy (NCBI): domain Eukaryota; kingdom Metazoa; phylum Chordata; order Crocodylia; family Alligatoridae; genus Caiman; species Caiman crocodilus. The sequence continues at coordinate 11,138,310 of JAGPOW010002514.1, read as the reverse complement.
TTGCATAACAAACTGGCTCCAGGCAAAGGCAACATTTAATACTGTATGACCAATCTGCCCCATTACCTAATGTGGTAAACAAAGAGGCACACAAGCATGTTGAGAGTGGAGAGTGACAAAAAGATAATCACATTGACATGGAAAAAATAGGGCTCAGTTCATAGGAATTCCATTATACATTCAACAATGACTAATTCTGCTAGTTACAATACATCAATGTACTAGTCATAGCATCTCCAAGTTTTCAATATTGTAGTCTCACAGACAACTAACTGAAAGAAATAGGATTAATTATTACTGAGTGCGTTGGTGGTCAAAATTCACATTAAAACACACAAAAAATAACTGTATATTTGGACTTTCCAAATAAAAGTAAGTTATTTAGTAGCAGTGTACATCTATGTTAGACACTGTGGATTTCCTCCCCCCACTGTTGGCTACTGCAGTTGGGCTGGATTTACCAAGATCTACCACAGTATACTGAACTTGCCAGCTAAGACTTATATACTTTCCTGAACCCTGAGAGAGATCTTAAAGAATCAGTCCTTGAGAATTTAATTGGGTGAATGATCAGATTTCATTGCCTGAGAGGTTGTGTGCAGTGTTTTAAGAAGATTATTTCATTCATAAATCAGATTAAAAATGAGGATGCATTTTAATCTCACCCACTGTTTTATAATTATTTCAGTACTGGCCCCAACCCAGAAAATGTTGCCATATGGAACCCCCTGCATCTTGATGGTATTTCAAAATGCAGTATTTCCACTTTTGAAAAATCAAAGTCAATGAATTGGTAAAATGTGCCACCTACTGGTCAAGCAAAATATTATTTTTAGAGTACCACAGTGAAAACTGTAACATAAATGCTGCAAAATGTGCTTATACTTTGTAAAGCCCAGTATTTTCTTTATAACAAAAACAAATGGTTATAAAAAACCAGTTTTAACAAAATCCGTTTTAATCATCTGTTCCTATCCCCAGAGTACTAGTAGGCTGTAATTGCACAAACCTGCCAATAAAATCATCCCTCTTGCCAGCATCTTTGTCCCACACAGTAATATCAATAATTCCACCTCTCTCTTCATAGAGATGAAAGTCAAACTGCTCTCTCCATTGAGGATTCAAAGTTTTGGGCACAATCTAAAAGGAGAGTAAAGAAAGTCATTATTGCATTGTACAGCCATGTTCTTTCTTGAACAGTAAAATTAATCTTTGGGTTCTGCCCAGAAAGTCTTTTTCATGCAATTAATAGCTTTAATAGGGAGACTTTTTAAACATTTTTTTTTAAATGAGGCCACTGATCAATGTCTTGATCCTCTTTGGGCAAATCATCTGCCTCCAGGATCTTACAGCTCTTCACCACAGGAAATCTCTAGGAACAATGGATTTGTCCTGGGAACTGGACCATTTTTCTCTAGACTAATGATTCCTTGTCCTGAGTGACAGGTAAGTGACAAAGTTGCCTTTCTAAAACAAAGGCAGAACAAAACACCTTAAGAAGACAAATAGATGGACAGTGAAAACACTTAACCAGGGCCTGAAGTTCACCAGATCTGCACCATCTCTTCTTCTTTTCCCAGTCATTATTATGCTCAGGGAAAATTAATTTACCAAGATAATTTGTTTGTTTATTTAATTATAGGATCAGACTGAGAGAGGTATTTTAAAAAGTGTAACCTCCTTTCCTTGTGCAATGCAGATAAAATGATATAGCTGGAGTGGTAATATTCATACCAGTTATCTCTAAAATGTCATAGCAATCCTGAGTAGAGGCCTTTCTAGAACAAAAGGTTATCTAGTCTCATCCATTAGAGTTCAATAACAGTAGTAATTCCAGAACTGAGCCAGAATAGCTGACCCAACACATTCTTTATAAGGCAATTCATAATTTTAATGATTTATATAAAAGCAGTGCTGAGAAGGACCCCCAAAGGTCATCTATTCCAACCCCCTGCTTGAGGAAGGATCACACCTATCCAAATCATCAGGTCCAATCAGCCCCGTCACACAACTATAAGGCATATTGCCCCAAAACACCAACACCACCCTAACCTGCCACAGAAAAGCAAGGGGATGAGGGCTATCAGTGTACAGCTCTTGTGAGGGTTGCTAAAGTACCCTTGAGAGATCCATCCTCCCCCATCGTTACAGAGAAAGGCAAACCACACCCCCACCCCAAAGCACATAATAATTTGACAGTGGAGTAAAGTTCCTTCTTGATCCAAAATATGGCGGTCAGTCTGACCCTAAACAGAAGGGCAAAACTCTCTAATCAGAAGCTCTGGGTTTTAGTCCCAGTAAAACCACTGGCATACCCACCCAAATCCTCAACCTTGGCTGCAGTCAAAACAAAAGCTTATAAAAGCAATCCCTTTTCCTCCTTCCCTGCCTCCACAACAGTAGCAACATGTGGGGAAAAATTCCTTCCCCACTTCATGTGGCCACCAGCAAAGCCCACAAGCATGGGAAAAAACAAATACTTTATGAGCTGGGGCCAGCAAGCACAACTCCACACATATCATCCCCTATCTAGGTAGCCAGAACCCCTCTCTCAGTACCCCCTCCATAATTTTATCCCACATGCTTTAATCTTTCATAACTGAGCTGGTTGTGGAGCTCTGCTTCATTATCCTGCTGCTGTATATGGTCTTCTCCAATATCCACCCAATCTGGAATGCAGAACCCTTTTCATGATCTCCCAGTGATCTATGTGGGTGTAGGGGGATCTTGGACATCTATTTAAAGAGCGCTGCAGGCATTACTTCTCCTAGATCATCCCTGACCAATGCTTATATAACTTCTTCTTGAAAACCTCCAGTGATGGAGATTCCACAATGTTCCTAGGCAGTCTATTCCACTGCCTCACCGTTCTAACAATGAAGATTTTCCTGATAGCTAATCTAAGCCTACTTTGCCGCAACTTCAAGCCACTGGTATACATCCTGCTGTCTACAAACAGGAGAAATGTGTCGTTCCTCTTCTTTAAGGTGGCCTATAATGGAGTGGGAAGGGGGTCAAGGACCCCTGTAACTTTCCTTTTTAAAGAGCAGCAGGCCAGGGCTGCAATATGTTGCCAGCAGCTGAGGAAGGACCACCTGCAAGAAATTGAGCAAGCAAGGGAGATAAAGACAGGAACAGCAGAGCTATAAGCAGTGGTTGGGGGAGAAAGCTGCTTTACAACAAGCTACAAGGACAGTAGTTAAATAGTTTCCAGGGGTCGGAAGGGAACAGGTCGGGTCTGAACAGATCATCTAGTCTGACCCCCAAGTTGTGAAGAGCAACTGAGAAGACAGCAGTGGGCAAAAGCAGGCTGATTAGTGGGCTAAGAGGAAACCTCTCTGTCCAGTTTTGGAGATCATGTGACTGAAAGTGGTCATTATCTTTTTTTTTTTTACCAGTTTCTGGACCCTCTAACTTTTCCACATCCTTTTAAAAATGTGAAACCCCAAACTGCACATAATATTCTAGATTTGACCTAACCCACACCAAGTAAAAGGCACTATCAGCTCCCATATCTTGCACCTAATGGGCGCCTATAGATGTGCAGTGTGGCTGCTCCAACACACTGTAATTAGAGCACATTGATGCAGACTCGATTAATCCAGTCTGCTGGAGTGTGGTAATAATCATGCTCCAACAGACTCCAGCTTCATACGCATCAGTGTCCCTGTGGTGAAAAAAGGCAGCGGGGGCACTTTAACTAAAGCTCATTCAACCCCTCTTAAATGGCCCAGGCACTTTAATTACAGTGGCTTTCAGAGCTGCTCTAATTAAAGTGCTCCCCCCACTCTCAGAGCACATGTATAAGCACCCTAAATTCTTACTGATGCACCCCAAAACCGTATTCACCATTTTACAGCTGCATCATATTACAAACTCATATGGATCTGTGATCCACCAAGACTTTTAAATCTTTTTCTGTAGTGCTGCCATGTAGCCACATGTCACTCATTTTGTATATGCCTTTTTGACTATTCTTTCTGAAGTATAGCACCTTGCATTTGTCAGTACTGAACTTCAACCTGCTGGCTCTAACTCGGCTTTTCAATCTATCAAGATCCTTCAAAATTTCACTCCTGTTCCAGTATATTCACAGTCCTTCCCAGTTTTATGTTGTCCAGTAAATTACCAGGTATTAAGATTAGGTAAACTGGTCTGTAATTCCCT
>JAGPOW010002514.1:11100047-11129380 GCA_030014935.1 Caiman crocodilus | reverse complement strand
AATTTATTATATATATATATATATATATATATATATATATATAAAATGTGTGTGTGTGTGTAGTACCATATATATAATGTAGTACCATATTATATATATATATAAGGGGAAGAGGGGGTATACAGCAATACACTGACATGCCTGGGTACCCAGGGAAGAGCAGAAGTGGTGATTTCTGGTTCCTGTCACATTGCTGATTTTACCTCCAACCACCCAAGTCAGTTTCCCCTACCACCCCAGTTATTCCTGAGTGTATTATGTAAATAATTATACATAAATACATATATTATAAATGCACACACACATTTGAATAAACTAATGTACACATGTTGGAAATTGACATTTTCCATTATGCTTTCCAATAATTACTAGAAAATTAAAAGCTTCTACTTTATGATAAAAAGGTGAAAGTAAAATAAAAAATAGAAATATACTATTTGATTATTGCATGTAGACCAATTAAAGTGTCGCTGGATTTCTCTTCCACAACTCTTTACTAATATTTTATATTGTGTAAGTCATCTTAAAGCCAAACTTAACAGCATATACATTTAATTATTTTACAATTGAAAATAAAATTTGAACTGATTAAATGTAAAGTAACTAAACTAGGACAATATTTTCAGAATGAAAAAATCTCTGTCTATTGGCCATAAAAGCATAAAAGTTAACACAATGAAACATTGTTGACTTTTAAAGACATAGCTTCTCAAAACAAACATTTTCTTCTCTAAACACTTGAGTAGGATGGTTTAAGTCAAGAATGATCCGACTTTGAGCAGGGGACTGAACTAGATGACCTCATGAAGTTCTTTCCAGCCCTATTTTCCTATGATTCTATGGAACTGAGTCATATTAGGGTCTGAAGTCATCCCAAATGGTAGTTAGGACAAACTGAAATAACACACCTTGCTCCCTCCCGTCAATTATCTTGACCACAGCTGTAGTGCATATGAGGATTCAGTCCTTTAACTAAAGCCATTATAAAAGTAAAAAATGTGTTAGTTCTAACATCATTTATCTAGGCTCAATAAACCAGGTAAATGATGATGAAATGATCCGGGTTTTCCATTTGCCAAGGTAAAATGTAGTAAAACATGGATTTTCTCATTTTAAGGAGAAAAACCTGCATTTTCTCCTTTAAAAAAAGAAAAATATGGCAAATTATGGGTTTCCCCATGCAGAACGGCAGAGTTCTGCCTAGCAGCAGCGGGGGTTGCAGCCAGAGGGCACTTTGCCATGCTGGTGCAGGGTTCATGGCAGCAACACTCAGCCTCATTCTGCCTTGCTGTGCTAGGTCCTGCTCACAAGGCTGTGGAGGTCCCAAGTGGAAAGCAGCCAGACAGGGTGCCCCAAGCCCACACTGACCCCATACACAAATTTGGGGCATATGCTCGCCATGTCCCTCACTGGGAGTGCGTGTAATGGTGAGGAACTGCCCAACCCACACGTGACCCTGAAGCCCACATCCCCTCCCCTTCCCCCGCTCCCAGTTCTCAGTTGCAGAATGGAGTCCCAGCTTCGTAGCCTTGGCAGCTGCGGGGGCAGGGGGTTGTGGGTGGGGAATGAAGGGCACCAGCAGAGCTTGGGGGCTGTGGGTTGGGAGGGAGGGGCAATGGCATGGGCAGGGCACCAGCGTATCAGGGCTGCTCAGCACCACAAAGTAATGTGGTGGGACAGACACAACTGTACCCATGTCCTGATGAGAGAAGTAGGCAGCGGAAACTCTGATTTTCCAGGATAAAAAATCCAAAATCAAATGCCGAGATTTATGGGTCTTTAATATTTATTTTATTACAGGGACTGAGGCACTGGTCAATTTCCAAATTGTTTAAAAACTAAATATATGAATAAAACTCTGTGTTCAACTGATACCTACGTATATAGCAATGTTTCATTTTTTTATCATGAAAGAACATGGATTTGGGGGGTTTTAATCAGAGAATTTGTGATTTTTAAACAGAGGAAACCAGGATTCCTGATGATGCCTAGACTCAAACAAATTGGAGAAATGGGGACTAGTTAAAACTACTAAAAGGTAGATAGATAATTAGCTCAATAGTCATAAGCAAAGGGTAATTAATAAGGCTATGCAAAATTTAGCCAGAAGTTCTGTTTGGATGCTGTTTTGACTGGTTTCAAGCTTGAAACAGTGAAATTGAAATGAAACAGAGAGCTTTGAAACAGCCCCAAAACAAAATGAGGCAAGTTGAAAAGTTTCAAAATTTTTTAAACATTTCAAGTTTTGAAGCTCAAACTGGGCTTGCCTGCAGGGAAACAGGAACTAAAGTAAGGAGAGGGAGGAAGAAGGGCAGGGTGGGAAGGAGTGCTCTCATTATTGACTGTGTAGCTGGCTAGTGACATCCTTACCTGAGCTCCCTTCCAATCCTAGTACTCTGGGGGAGGGATGGAAAATCTGCACAAAAGGCAGCATTGTTTGAACTGCTCTGCTTTCTGCCTTGGTGTCAGTTGAGTGAGGGTGCACCTTAACACAAACAATGTCACCTACCCATGTTACAAGTTTTGCCTGTCAGCAGCTAGAGGTGCAAGGCCCCATAAGCCAGACTCCCCCTACGCTTATCTCCTTGACAGCTGGCAGGATCTGTGTCTGCAGCAAGGCCTAGCAGGCCTGCAGTTTTCACCACCCTGTAGCTCAAGACAGACACAGTCCCATAATCCCATGTCACGAGTTTTGCCTGTCAGCAGCCCGAGGTGCAGGGCCCCAAAACCCAGAAGCCCCTGTACCTGTCTCCTTGAGCACTGGCAGGCTTCGTGGCCTCAGCAGGGGCTAGCATGCCTGCAGATTTCACCTTGCTGTGCCTTAACACACACAGTGTCACCCATGTCAAGAGTTTTGCTTGTCAGCAGTGTGAGGTAGTTTCCCCAAATCCCCTAAACCTATCTCCTTGAAACATGGCAGGCTTCATGCCCTCAGAAGGAGCTACCATTCCTGCATGTTTCATTCAAATCAGGCCAGAAATGACAAACAGCCCCATTATAGCCTATGGGCAAAACACTGAAACAGCATCGAGACAGCAAAACTGTTTTGATGAAACAAAATGCAACAGTGGTTTTGAATTGAAATGAAATTCAAAATGAAACGCTGTTCCATCAAAATGTCAAAACGCAAGTTGAAATGCCGTTTTGCACAGCCATAGTAATTATTAAACAAGTCCATGCCAGAATAGCAGCAGGGAGGGTTTATGTGGCGTCCCAGAGGGGTCTGTCCTAGGCCTGGTACTGTTCATCATTTATTAACCATTTGGATGCTGGCATAGAAAGCAAGTTTGTGGACAATACAAAACTGGGAAGGATAGTGAACATGTTGGAGGATGCAAACACAATTCAATAGGATCTCAACAGACTGGAAAGCTGGGCACTTGCGGAAAAAGTGCTTAAGAGTGGACATGATAGCAGCCTTCAAATACTTGAAGAGGTGGCATAAAGAAGAGAGAAAGCATCTTTTCTCTCTTGTTGCAGAGAGAAGGACACAGACAAATGGCTTGCAATTGCAGCAAAGTACATTTATATTGGATATCTGAAAAAACTTCACTGTGAGATTAGTGAGGCAGTGGAATAGATTGTTTAGGGAAGTTGTGGACTTTTCATCACTGGAGATGTTCAAGAAAAGGTTGGACAGCCACTCAGGAATGATCTAGGCATAGCTATGCCTATATTCTACAATGGGTATTTCCTATGCTTCTGGGTTTTGCTGATTGCTCCTGCTCTCTTCCCCTCCTCCCACCACACACATTTTTCTCCCCCTGCTATGTGTGTCAGGATGTTTTGAAACCTCCTCAGAGGCACTGGGTGCTGGCTACAGCTAAGCCTGGAGACTTCAACTGTGGTGTGCCAATTCTCTTGCTAAGAGCAATGCTGGAAGTTCCTGGTTAGAGAGTCTTGCCCCTCTGCTCAGGGTCAGGAAGGAATTTTGCCCCATGGTCAGATTGGTATGGACTGTAGAGGTTTTTGCCTTCCTCTGTAGTGGGAGGCATGGCTGTCTACACAAGATGTGTTGAACATATACTGACAATGTTTTATAGAAGCAGTACGTTGGCTGTGTGGCTCTCCTGCTTTACCTGTGGCAGGCTACGGTGTTAGGCCCATGTTGTGCGAGGGTTGAGGGTAGTCTTGTGTATAATTTAGATTATGGTTGTATGGGATGGTTTGGATAGGAATGATCCTGCCTCATCCATGGGTTTGGACTAGATAATCTCTGGAGATTCCTGCCAACCCAACTTCTCTATGACTCTAAATGACTGCTGCTAAGTCCAAACAGCTGCCACCTATCATTTAACTAGATACTTCAGTAAGGCCTCCGTTCTACAACAGCAACTAGTTCCAGTACTGAACGATTTGCAAATCTCTTAGGAGAATCCTCAAACTACAAAAATTTGCCAATGGCTTATCTAACAATGCCACATCTATCTTCCACTTAAACTGCTCGTGTCTTCCACTGCTAGTGATCTTACCTTCCTTAAGTACACTTCTTACTGATGTGTGGATCATAGATCATCAATAGCTCTGATTCTCTGGCCACTTGGCTCATATAATGTAACAAGCAATGACCACATAATTTCCCTTTTTCCTAAAATAGTATAGGGCTCATGTAAAGTTAAATCTATACATATTTACTCAAATTTTACTCAATCCATAATCAAACACAATTCTACAACATAGCATTTGTACAAGACCGCAATGTCCTAACTATAATTGTGGAACCTCACTAATTCTTCTGGAGTGAAGGCCCACACCAAACATGTAGACACTATTTCTACCACTCTGTAAGGTTAATGAGCATGATACTCACAATTTGCATATATAAACCTAACAGCTGAGCTAGATTTTTCCACATAGTATGTATAACTGGATCTACAATAGTTATATTTATACTGTACATGTATTTGGGGAAGCTGTTTTACCGTACGTCTACATTGGTAGTGAAGGTTGATCCTAAGTCCACTCTTTACCTGAAATTTATCAGCCATCATATTATTGCCCATATTACCCTAGCATACCCCCTGGCAATAATCCAGCTCATTCCTGGAAACTCTCCTGATCATCACAGATAGAGGCTGATTTTTCCCTTCAGCTTTCTCTTCCCAACTCACTGCAATGCTGCACAGTACAGTATAGGAAGTCCATAACCAACTGGCAGGGGCTGTGCCAAGGGGCTGCCCCCGGCTGGGGGACCCTGCGCTGGGGTGGGAGAAGCCTCCCAAGGCAGGAGCTCCCTGGTGCCCCCATGCTGGGCTGCACAGGCAGGTACCTGGCTGGGAGGACTTCTTTTCCCTCCCTTCTGTGGCAGCTGCTGTAGCAATCAGCAGCTGGAAAGCGGGAGGGGAGGGCTGCCAGGGTCTGAAAAGCTCACAGCACAGGGGCTTTCCCTCCCCTCATGTGCTGTGTAGACCTTTCCCCCTTTTCCCTATGGGCTGATGGACACAGGCAGGAAGCAGACTAAGGAGCAGAGGCGAGAGGCAATCCCTGCTTCAGTGGAGCAGGCAGCATTGCTCAGAGCTGCAAAGCATCCTGGGATGCTGGGGGACTGTGAGTGAACTGGAATCAGGGAGGGCTCTGGGACAGAAGTTCCATAAACGAGTTTGATCTAAATCAGTTAAGTCTGTGATACTACATCCAACCAGGTTTATCTTATACTGGTTTTGGTCATTTTGAAAGTGGCTTATGTTTACTAAACTTCTCTTCTGTTACAGTTTTAAACTAGTTTCCAATCACTTATATTGAATTATATGTAATTTCTGTCTCTAGCCATTGAGAGAAATGTGCATCCTGCTCTGAACACCTACTGGGAAGAAATAACACAAGTGCATTGCATCCATCCAGAGGCTCCAGAAAAGGTAGATTCAATATGCTGCTAACCAGACTCAAAATACAAGAAGTATCAGGGACACTGAAGCTGGTAGTAGCTTATTTGCTACCAAGGAGAAGTATAATGTATATATTATGATTTTGAAAATTGTTCTTTGTAATGTTTGCATGTATTTATTGCTCATTTATTATTTTATTTGTTATTACACTAAAAAGATAAATGTGGATTTTTAAAAATTCTTTATTATTCACCAAGGAAAATTTAATGTCAAGTATCCCACACTACCTGCTGCTGGTTTGTTTAGCTGCATACTGAACCCAGAGGTTGTGCATTTGGTATTGTATAGCCCTTACACAAGTCACTCAAAGAGGTCTCAGATAAGATGCTGTTTCATTCTTTAGATTCAAAGATGTCTGGTTTTATTAAAATGGTAATGGCAAAAATAAGAGCTCTCAGGACCATAGTAATATTCCTATTCTACATACCAGTGTGCCAGAAATGATTCATGGAAGACATTTGAGAATAAACATAAAAATAGCATTGTGGGGACATTCTAGTAGCCCCACAAGGCATCTTTACACATAGTTTGGGGTGCAGGTAAAGGGAGGTGCTTTAAATAGAGTAGCTTTCAGGAGCCACTCTAATTAAAGTGCCTACAGTGTCTTGTGTATTCAGCACTACATAATGGTGGTGGAGTGCTTTAACTAAAGCTCATTCAATGAGCTTCAGTTAAAGCACCTCCACTGCTATTTTGAAGCACAGGGACACTGAAAACACATGACACTGAGGCTGCTGGAGCATGCTAATTAGCACACTCCAGAAGACTTGATTAATTGAGTTTGTTCCAACACATGCTAACTAGCACATGTTGAAGCAAGTATCAGGCATGTGTAGAGGTGCCCATAATGATTAGGGCAAACAAAACAGTAAAGTAAGAAATCTACTTAGATGGCACAAACAGCAGACATCATTTGGAGCTGTATAATTTTATGAAGTTTGTAGAAACTTCACTTCACTATAGATGCTTCTTAGTAGCCAGTCTCCAGTCAAAATGGCCAGATTCTTACCTGTAAATAAAACAGGCTAGTAGCGGGGGGTTTTTTTCATTGCTCCAGGCTTTTAGCAAGTTTAAGATTTTTTTATGTGGGGATGCTTGAGAAAAATAATCCAAATTAACTTTTAAAATGGATTAATTAAACTACATTACACCTATAGACTATTATGTGGACACTTCTGTTCAGATTTAAGGCAGATTTAATTCATTTCACCCTATTTCACATCCAAAAAGTACTAAGATTAATTAAATTAAAGAAAACTGAATCCAGAATAAGATAATTTATAATGCAGTTTAATGCAATGGAATTAACTCACTTTAAAATCACAGTTTTAGTTCATTTGGATTAATATTCCTTTGCGTCTCCATGTAGACAGTTGGATAGGCATGACAAAAGGAGCTGATGAGTAACTAACACTGACTCACTATGTCAAAAGCAGCTCATACTCCACCCTGAACATAACAAAAATGAAAAGAGCCCTCTGGAAGAGGGAATCAGGTGGTGGAATTAAGCCAAAGGACCAGCCAGGATCAGGGAGAAGATTTATGATGCCTTTTACATAGTACTTTTTAGATTACCTTTTTAAAGTTCAGACTCTTTATAAATAGATGTATATGGTACAATGCAGAGCTCTTCAGAGATCCTTGAATTAGCTCTAAATTATGTGTTTTTACCCTGCCTTTCAGCAAGGCCAACTAACATTATGCCACTGCAGACTCATTCTTCATGCATAGAATTGGTATGTAGCTTTCGTCTGGAGGAAAAAAAAAAGTTTTTCATGTTAAAAAAGTAACCCAAAATCCACATTTTCCCCTGATTATAATGAAACACCACTAATACATAGCTATATATAGGGGTGTTTCATTTTGATCATGGAAAAATGTGGTTTTTGGGTTACTTGTTTTAACCTAAAAATTGGGGATTTTTTTTTTAATCAAAGAAAACCAGGATCCCTACCGATCAGGGCTCTCAGCCTTGGGAGCACACTGGAGCCTAAACAGCTCCAGTGCACTCCAGAAGCAGGGAAAAGCAATCAGCTAATTGAAGTTACCAGCCACAGGAGCTCGTCAAGCACTTACTGATGCAGGGGCAGCCCAGGATCATGATTGGCAATAGGGTGGCATTGGCATGGGATTAAATGCATGGCATGGCAGAAGGCACAATTGTTGGGATTGGGGATCAGAGCCCATTGAGCCTTTAACTGAACATTTATCAGCAGACTGCCTTTATAACAGATCTTAAAATAAACTGCTGCCGTACTGAGCAAGTGCTACTTCATAAATCATATCAATTTATTTTATGGCCAGTACGGAGGTTCTGGAGCTAAGGTACTTTACACATGAAGTGGTGAGGCAAGCTCCAAATGATCAAACTCATGGTGAAAACTGACAAATATGAGTTTTCAAAAATCAAGCCAAGCTCCTAAAAACTCAGGTGTTAGTTGACAAACCTGTATCACGCAGGACCTGATGAAGAACAACTTGCATTCAAAAGCTTGTCTAACTCTATCCCAACCATGCAGTTTTGTTCCCAAACTCCTTGCCTCTCAATTCCTGGATTATCACAGCCACATCTCTCCAACACTACCAAAACTGTATCATATCGCTGACATATTAAACTCAGCAGTGTGCAAAATAGTCAGCTAGGTGTTAACTGGTAACAAAGCTACAGAATCTATTAAATCTAATGCAGTACTTTATAAAGTTAAATAAAAAAAAATGTTCCATGGTTCCCAATACTTTTTTTCAAGAAATTCCAAAAAAATATTTTATCATGTTTCCATGGGAAAAGAAAGATGCAACCTTGAGACTAATTAACCCAGTTAGTGTTTTAAAATACAATACTTTAGTGATACTGTAACTGAAAATTAGGGCATAATATAGTATTCCAGGCAGAAAATACTAGAGAAAGAAATGTATGTATATTAGGGTATAGAAAAAGTAAACATTATATTTTTTCTGGTTTTTGTTTACAATGATTAATTTCTGATTCATCTTTCAACTGAAATGATAGATTTATCCAAAGACGACAAACCAGACTTTACATTTTTTCTACTAGAGTGCTGCATCCCTCTACATAAATAAAGAGCAGGAAAAATCTTCCATCATCAGGGGAAAGTTGGGAAAATATACCCCAGTAAATAGCAAGTACAGTTTTATTAGATTGCTGGCTACATTGCTGAACTCAGTTAAAAACAGTATTGCCAGCAAAGTCATTCTGCTGATTCCTGGAGCATGGTAGTAAGAGGTCTTCTCAGAATACGGGGCAAGGTGTTAATTCCTTTATAAAAATTCCCTTCTCAATCATATACATTTCTTACCTACGCATGGTAATCTATCCTGCCCAGCTGTTTTGCATCTGATGTTAGTGGGATACAACTATTGCAAAAGAGATGAATTAAAGATTGAAAGTAGTTTAAGATTGAAATGTGAAGGAGGTGCTCTGCTTTCAAATACCAGATGTTCTGGAATTCAGATTATCCAGAAAGTTGGGTGAATGCATTGGTTAGTGTCAAAAAGTCTTAAAGCAAATGATTCAAGCAAGAGATAGTATGATAAGACATGAACCTTCCTAGCCCACAGAGCCATTCAAGTTTAGCAATTTAAAGGCTTCAAACATTACTTCTGACTAGCAAAATTTCACAGGCAAATGAGTTCTAGCACCTCCTTTTCTGATACCTCCTAAAAAACCACACACACAGCACTACAATTTAAAATTCCTTTAAATTGGAAAAGTTTGGTAGCAGATGTTTGTCATTTCCCTGGTTATTTTCTAAATGAAATTAGGACCTATGACCTCTCTTTTCTTTTTTCTCTCATGAAACTGAGGTTTGAATTGTTTAGATTTGGTGTTAGTGTAAGCAATGAACCTATTTAGGCCTTATTTTTTATGTTTGATTTTATAGAGTATAGATAAATATGTGAGAAATTTCTATCATCATAATGACTAGAATTTTTCTAAACATCTTAAATCAAATTTTCATCTTTTATATCTTCAAAAGGAGCATTGATGAAGGAACTGAATAATACCTAACTTGCAGCTTGCTGTCTAGAGTACAATGCTGGGAAGGCAAGTTCAAACCTTCTCTGTTTGAGGATGGTACAAACCTTGGCTCTTCTGCATCCTAGGGAGTACTGTAAACACTCAGCTATTGGGAATAAAGTATGCAAAGATCTGCGTCCTCTCTCTCCCTGTAGTAATCACGGGTTTGTGTCCACTACAATTTCATAATTTATATGCATACCTTGCCACAAACCTGCAAAGACAGAAGGCTATCCACAAAGTGCATAGCCTTCTGTCCATGCTCAGTAAACGTGTATACCTATACATCCATACTGTCCAGGTAATAAAAAGTAACGGAATTCCAAAATTTGTGCATAAAAAGTGCTTTCTTGTGGAAGAAAAATGGCTCTTCCCTAAAAAGATATGTCAGTTACCTAGAAGGATATCATCTTCCTCCAATTTGAATACCTATACACATCTCTTGGGAGAAAGATGCACCTAGTATCCCACTGTCCTCTGCTCTCCCTTCTTCCTCAGGAGCAAGCTGTCAGGGAGCACTGTAAGAATCATGCCACAGGTCCTACCACTCAGATTACTAGTGGGAGGAGGTATTCTCCTGACATGGGAGAATACCCACTCCTGATAATCACATGTCAGGAGATTACCTCCTCCCAGAGCACCAAGAGGGTTCCAGCCAGGTAAGAGCCCTCATCTGATGCACTCTGATTCAACCTGGAGCAGTAAGTAGGAGGCAGCAGGTGTAGCTGGAGCCTTCCTGCAGTTCCAGCCCCAGGAAAATGCACTCCCCGCCCTGGCTTTGCCTGTCCTACCAATCAGCTGATTGGTCCCCACCATCCTCTTGTAGTGGGAATCCTCTTGGAGCCCTGGGAGGGTTCTCACAGTGGGAAAAGAGCTCCCACCCGTTGTACTCCTCCCATTTCACCAGATCTCAGGCAGGGGGTAAGAAACAATTCTTCTATGAATGCAAGGCTGCCCAGCCTCAGCCATGACACAGCTGTCTTTCACGCTTCATACACCTCCTGGTGGAACCAAAGGAATGCAGGGGTCTGAAACAATTCTCCGCAGGCACCCTTGCAGCTAAGGAGATTCCCTGGGATCAGGAACATGTCAGTTTTACTAACCTTGGAGGGTGGGGGGGGGGAGGTGGAACATATATATTCTCTAGTCTCACTCCTGACCTACTTTTCTACCAGACTGAGCAGCTTCTCTTGCCTTCTCACTCATACCTTCTTACATGTCACACTGGTCATCCCCCTTTCACAGAGCAAAACTCTGCTGTTAGTAGGACCTGCCCTCTTTGCCATGTACTCTCCTGCCGTGATTACACAGGTAACTGGGTCAGTGGTTCTCCAAAGTACTTTCACTGGCCATGCTCCTGACCCATTCAGAGTCTATTCTATCTATAGGGAACTACAGCGAGAGTCATTTGCATTGATTTGAGGCTTTTAAAACTACTAAATGCCCTATAGTGAGAACAGTAAACATACCTATACCTGGCCTATCATTATCACATGGATTAGTGTGGACAATTCCAAAAATGTAAAGTGATGCTTTGCTATCCTCATTACCTTCATGTAATAATTTAGACATTCTTTTTTAAAAGAGAAGTATACAATATTTTGAGAAAAATATTTATTTTAAAGTAGAGCCTCATTAAGTTGAACTTTGTTCTCTCTCAGACCTAGAATTCACAACACTTTTTGATGTGTACATATTTTTACTGCATCAGTGATGATAACCCTAGGATTCTATTAGTCTGTTTATGATATTTGGTATCAGTTATAACATTTCTATCAAAGATTTTTGTAGCATTAGTTTTGTAGTAGTATCTTGCCACAGTACACTTGTACTTTCTCTAGTATTTGATGTGTTTCTATCATTTGTAATTTTCAATATTCATAAAAGCACTTTCATTAGCTTAAGTCTACACAATTCAGCAGTAGTAAAGACTCAGATAATGTACCAAGATCAGAAAAGTAAGTACAAGGAGAGATAAATTACACCTACAGGTGTCAGTTAAACTCTGCTGTGCAAAAGAGGGTGTACAATAAAGTGATAAGAAAGAAGTGCTAATGCTGTCACCACTCCTCATGATTTCTGTTGAAAAGAGGTCGTTTTTATTCAGACCAGAGGAGCACTGGCAGCAACAATCTTATTCAGAACAGAAGTAGTAATGCATCAGCATATGCCCCAACCCTGTCCATTTCCTTGTCACTGCTGCCTCCTGCATTTGTCTCGGGCTAGGGACAGGCATTACACAAACTGGTTTAAGTGATCAGCAACTGGTTTAAACTTGTAACAGAACTGACATTCAGTGGACATAAACCAGTTTCAAAATGGTTGAAACTGGTTTGATATAAACATGGTTAAATGTAGTATCAAACTCAACTGATTTGGCTCAAACCGGTTTATGCAATGTCTGTCCCAGACTGTTTCCTGGTTTAACTTAAACCAGAGTCCCACAGCATCCTGGCATGCTCTCTGAGCTGGGCTCTCCACTCCAGCTGAGCAGAGCTGGCCCCACCCCTCTACTCCACAGCCAAGCAGGGACAGACAGGATAGGCAGGGGCAGGCGTCTGGCCAGAAAAGTGTTCAGTTCCCTGCTCCCAGACCCAAGGCCAGTCTGCTGGGTACTCCTCACTTGATGCTGTAGTGGCAGGCTGCCATGGCCCCTGAGGCAGAGGGGACAGGGACTGGGGGTTATTCCTTCCTCTACCCCCAAATTCTGCCTGCCCTGACCACCACCGCTTGCTCCCTGCTTGGGGTGTGGAATGAGCCCCCTCCTATCCCCTCTGTCTGGCACAGGAGGGAGGGGGAATAACCCTTGTCCCTGCCCCACCCCCAAAGGGCCCTGCCAGCTGGTGTGTGGCAATGCCCCCACCCTTCTGCTGCAGCAGGATGGGGCAGGAGTCCCTGTCACAGGGCCCAGAGAGGACCTGAGCACTCCAAGCTCCCTGCAGTGCCACCAAGCTTCACAGCAGCTCTCTGTGCCCTGCAGCATGGCCCACCACCAGGAAGAGGAAGCGACAAAATCATGGTCTTTTCCCTCTCGCCACTCCAGTGGCAGGGTGGGGGCAGGGTTATTGCCCCCCAGCAGGGCCCCTTAGGCAGGGAGTGGGGTTATTCCCCCCTCTGTCCCTGGGGCACCGCAGCAGAATCTGCCTGCCCCGACCACTGCCACTGCTGCTCGCTGTGTCTGGGGCAAGTGGTAGAATAAGACCCCTATTGCCTCCCTCCCTCTGGTATGCAGTGGAGGGGGCTTATTCCACCGCTTGCCCCAGGCACAGAGCAAATGGTGGCAGTCAGGGCAGGCAGACCCGGCTCCGGTCCCCTGGGGGTAGTAGGGAATAACCCTACTCCCTGCCCCCTCTACTTTGGGGGCCATGGTAGCCCACTGCTCAGCAGTGAGGGGGGAGAGCCCAACAGACTGGGCTCAGGTCCCTGCCGGTGGGACCTGGAGGGGAGAATTAAACCTCCCCGGCCAATTCAGCCTGGGCTGGCCACGCACACTCAGCACACCTTCCCTGCACCCGAAGGCACTCTCTAACACGCCCTGACACCTGGCCTGAGCAACTGCAGGCATGTATATGCAGTTTCTCAGTCCAGAGGGAATAACTGTGCTGTTACAAACCAGTTCAACCTAAGTGGGTTAGATTAACCTGCAAAGATTTAATGAATTCAGCCTCCAGCTTTTTAAATGTCTGTCCCTAGCCTTGGAGGCTGTGTGTGATTTGTAGCAGAGCAGTCTTTTCACTTCATGTTACCTCCATTGCCAGGGATCACTCTTATTGTCTAAACTATCATAAACTCTGAAGTGACTTGGCTCAAGGAATCATATTGGTTTCAGCAAACCTATGACAGGTTATCTACAGTCATGTCACTGAGAGTATATGTTAGACATAATGACATTTACAGTGAAATATTATTCATCTGTTTTGTTAGTTAATCAAATTGGCTCTTGCCCCTACACGCTTAAATGCACATAAGCCCACTGAAACTCTGAATGCCTTTTTAAAATTGTAGCCACCAAGCATCGAACATCCTACCTCGGGCTTCCTTGCCCCGAGGATTTGCAGATATCCGGCTTGCCGTTGCAGGTAGCTTTGGGGCAGGTCTCTCTCTGCGCCGTGGGCCGCCCCTTTCTCACCTGCCACGTCTTTGATCTTCCAGTGGGTGGGGATTCCTGCCATGCAGTTACCCTCTTCAGCTACCTACAGTAGAGGTCTTCTGAGAGGCTCCTCCTCCCCTTCCACCTCGCCCTTACCCTACCCGGCGGTTCTTGGTATTCCTGTTGCTGCTCCCTCAGGCATGCCACCAATGAGTTCACCTTTCCTCACTCCCCCTACCACCGTGCCTCAGCCCCTTCAAACTTGGGGTAACACAACCAAAAGAAATCTCTACTGAACTTAAACACGGCTTGTTGCCTAACGGGCCTCTGCCCCTCTGTCCCTCTATCAAGTCACTACCCGTGACTCAGCTTGCTAGCCCTCACTCTCCGGGCCAGCTACTCACCACTCCTTGCCCTGCCCCACTCACCCTGGGTTCTCCCTGATGCGGATCCCTCTCTTGGGGACCACACCGCCCTGCCATCCTTTCCCCAAGTCTTCCCAGGGCTGCAGCCTCTCTCCCGGATCTACCCCTGACCGCCGTCCTCTCTCTGGGTCTTCCCCAGGTCACGGATCTCTCCACGCTGCTGCGGCTCTCTCCCCGCTCTTCCCCAGCTCATCCGCTGCAGCCGCGCTGTTGTCTGGCATCCGTTCTCCTCCAGGCTCTCTCTCTCCTCCACTCTTCCCTGGCTCACCCACTGCAGCCGCGCCATCCTCCAGCGTCTGTTCTCCTCTGGGCTCTCTCTCTTTTCTGGGGTGTGCACCAGCAGTCAGCTCCAGTGCTCCGTGTCTCCAGTAACCTCTGTTGGCCCGTCCTACTCCCAGCAGCCACGTGCGCCCCCCGCTCTTTGCCGTGGTCATCCCTTTTATCTCTGTCGGCCAGCAGTCTCCGCTGACGTCACCCGCCGTCCACAGGTGATTTAAATCTTTGCTTTGGCCGCGCGCGGGCTTCTCCGGCAATCCCTCGACTCCTGCGGTAAGTAACTTAGATTTTTCCTTTTCTTTTCTGTCTGCTTTGTCACTTGTTTCTGCCTCCGCGGCTCCTTCCGGGAGCTCCGGAGTTCCTCGGGGCTTCTCCCCCTGTGACAAAAATGTAACTGAAATTGTTATAGCCATTATTTTCAAGTGTTTCTGGGACCAAACCTAATCATTTCTTGCCTTGCCTTCTATCATTCAGAAATTTTCCTTTAAATATTATTTACTGTGGACAAACTGACATCTAGATGTGGAAAGTTCATGAAATCTAAGAAAGCAAAAATTTTCTCAGCATTCATTTCTTAATGGTTTTTTTAAACCATCAGACCTCTTTTACTCACAAATTAGACTCATTTGAAATTGCAACGTGTTAATTACTTTCAGAATTAGCAATGCCATATAAATCAATGTTTTTGTTTGCAGCCATAATCCTTACAACATGATGTGCTGCTTCCCATTTTTATTTTCAGCTCAAGAAGAGTCCTGCTCCACTGGAGATGCATGTGCCTCTATTCCAATCATTCATACACACTTGATAATGCTTCTGACATTGGAAAAGAGAGAAATCAGTGACTACACAATTAAACATCTTACATTAGTCACAAAAGCACCATGTAATCCAGCTACCACTTTCATCTTTTCACTTTGTGAACTCAGGCAGCCTTACTCCCATAAGAGCACAAAACATTTAAAAAATCTTCATGTGACAAGTGGAGTAAATGTTGCATTGCTACAACAAATCCTTTGTTATATGTTAAAATACATGAAAAATCATATTCTCTTCATACAGATGCATACACTTCCATCAAATGATGACTTGTAATAAAAACAGTGGCTTTAAAGAAAGTTACAACTAAGTGTACAATTGAATGTTGCAAAGTGGAAGAAAAAAGCTATTTAGGAACACTGTCCTTAAATGGTTACTCTGCTTGTGACAGTTAATATCATCACTATTTTACAATATTTGTAAGACTGCTAAACCAAATGTCACTTTCAGTTCACTTTTTAGGATGTTAAAATGGTTTCACTGGGATTCTGTTAATAACAATAAAACTTGCTGTACGCTACTCTTATTAATATGGTGGACATCAGGCTCTTTTAAACTAAAATAGCCTTATATAACATAGAAGCCTTGTATAACATAAAAATGGTAGATAATATTCTTAATTCAGCATTTTAAACTACATTGAAAGAACACTTTTAGAGGTTTGAACCTATTCTTGATAAGTCAGGTTTGGGAGGGTTGAGGGTAGAAATCTTTTTCCAGTACAGTGTCCCTGAAGCTTGTGACTTCAGACAATTTATTGGAGTTAAAATGTAGACTTCAGTAGTTAGATCTAAGTAAGAGCAATGAATGTATTTGAAACATTTTCTCTTTGCATTTTCTCATAAATTTCACCAGAATACTATGACTTGACAGAGAAGAGATGATAATTGTTAAATTACTACTTTTCTCTATTACATATGACTACAGATGCAAAATCTGTCATTGTACTTTTCCTTAAATTAAGGCACTTAAACAGTTTTAGTGATGCATTTTTGATGTGCCATTAATGGATCAAATTTTAACTATGCCCTCTAAATTTTAAGGCCCAATCCTGTTCCATTTAAAGTTAATAGAAGCCCTGCTACTGTCTACAAAAGAAGGAAGAGTAGGCCCTTACCAAATTGAAAGTGATTTCTAATTGAATGAAAAATATTCCTGCCAGCAAGCTCAGTTCAACAAGCTTTGACTTTAAAGTATTATCTTTCAACAAAAATTGCTCTGACCAACTGATTCTAATGGGCTTACATTAAAACAATCTTGAATTAAATTCATTTTTTGGTATGCAAACTGTACTCAAATGTACTTAGCACAGTAAATATACTCCCAGATGGGTGAAAAGTCTAAGTTGTATTTATTGATGCAAGTGCTCTGATGTCAGCAGTTGCCAGGAGAGATAGTCTAAAATGTGCTGATGGAACTGTTTTCTGTCAGAAAATGCATTTTCAGATAAATCAAGTATTGGTTGGCAACATGCTGATTTCATTAAAACTTTCAACACAGACATCAGGAAAGTAGATGAGCTGGCTGACCAGCTTGCTTAGTTCCTTATCAGCTTCCCTTTTCTCCACCTTCCCTGACTCACTTGCTCTTCATCAGACTATGATAACTGTGAAAGCTTGGCCAAACCTACACATGACATTTAAATGACCACATTAAAATAACAGTGCATCTTTTATAAGATTGCAAGATCATGACTGGTACCATGCCAAATGTAGCAATCCCAAGTGATTTCATCCCCTGTACTAGCTGCAAATGTACCCAATGTTTTATTATGCTACTAAACCATTCATAAATAATTGCATCTCCCTATGTAACTGTACCCTCCTTGTTGACATCGCCTTTCTCGATCAAGGCATATTTCTTGGAATAGGCATTCAGCATCTGTATGGGTTTTCCAAATGTCTTCATAAACCATCACTGGTTTAGAATATTCTACATTTTGCCCCATTGTTAAACTACCCAAAACAATATCAATGCCCCAAGGTATACCATTCAGTGAATCAGGACACATCCCATTTGATTGAAGTGTAAGCTCCAGACCAAAATCTTGCAAAAAACAAGTTTCACAACTGGACGACTCAAAACAGGATTCAAGCAGTTAGCAATTGTAATATGATGGTCCCTCCCTACCTGTTTTATTCAGAATTTAATCAACCAGCTATCAAGGATGAATGCTTTGAAGCTATACAATTGAAGAGTCTAAGAACGAAACAGAGTTGCTGGCAAAAAAAGGCATACTAGGAGTGAGAAAGTATGCAATGTTGTAACCTGTGCTCGGCTGATCACTCTGTGCATTAGAGCTACACCTGATGACGGCTGCAAAGACTGAAACAGCTTCCTGTCCGCGCTGGCAAGAGACACTATTGCAGCTAACATATACTAGAACTTTTGTGATAGCTCATTTACTGAATATTGGGAAATCTTTCACTGTCATTTAATTTTATAACTCGTTTGTGGTATGGTTATTAAAGCCTTTCTGTTATTAATCGAACAAGGTGTAGTGTCAGTCCTTGACTGCACTAGGATCAAATTCTGCTTTTGACTGTGTCATGGCAGGCTCCAACAGGGAAGGCCGTGGTTTCCCTGAGGTCCCTCTTACCGTGTCTAGGCTGGCCCAAGGACACCCTCTTATTCTCGCCCGCCACATCTTGGTCTTAAATAAGTTTGGGGGGGCTGCCTTATACCGCCTTGGGCAAGGTGTATCGGGACCTCTGTCCCCGTGGCCTTCCGGACTCTATGTGCTCTCCCAGTCTACTGGGTGCTCCCCAGGCACCCTAGCCTTAAGGGCTATGCATGGCTCCGACCAACCCCTAATACCACGCCCCAAGCCTCGCAGATGTACCAGACGTTGGTGTGTGAAAACTGTGCCTGCTCTCTCGGGCCTTCTCTACGTACTCCCCCTCTCTAGGGCTTCTCTTAGCAAGCCACCGGTCTTCTCAGCCCACTGCATGGTTACCCGCCTCTCAGGCCGGGCATACCGTACTGCTATTCCCTCTAACTGGGGACCACCGCAGCACTTGCCCTTCTCTAGGGGGCGCTATGCTGCTAACCCCTGTCTCCCAGGGTCCACCGCAGCATCCAGCCTCTGGCCGGGGTCTAATGCCGCACTAGCCTGATACCGGGCTCGCCCCTCGACCTGCCCGTCCCGGGCTTCTCAATGCTGCCCCTATTGGGCTCCTTAAAATACTGCCCCGTCTGGGCTTCTCAAAGTGGCATTCCCCTCTCTGGGCTCACCATGCCCCCACAGGGCTTCTCAATTATGCTTCCCCCCATGGGATCCTTAAATACTGCCCTCTGTCTAGGGCTCATCATGCCCATACCTGGGCTCTTCAAATGCCCCTCTCTGGGCCTGGGGTCTCCGCATCCTGTGTTGCTGCGCCCTCTCTGGCACTAGATCGCACCCTCCCAGGCACCAGGGCCCCACACCCTGTGGGTCTCTATGAGGATATCACTCCCTCTCTGGCGCCTATGAGAATACTGCACCCCATGGGTGCCAGGATCCCCACACTACTGTGGATCCCCCTGAGGCCTCCTCCTTCCCCTATTAGCCTCACCCAAACCACCAATGTAATACCGCAACACAACTCAAACGTAAGCCTCTGGCTATAACTTAAACACAAGGCACCTGGCCATAACAGCATAAGCCTCCTGGCTACACTGAGCAGCATGGCTCCAGCCTCTGGAGCTCTCGTGAGCTACACTCACATTTCTGTCTCTCAGCGCTCCTGCCCCTCCAGCTGCTGGCAGGGAATTGCCAGCTTGGCTCTGGCTCTGGGCTTTATACAAGTCAGGCCCTGCCCCTTAGGGTCAGCTGACTCTCATTAGTTGCCTCAGCAACCCTCAGCTGTGCTGCCTGAGCAAACTACTAGGGCTCTCCCCTGCAGCATTTTCACACAAGGAGCAGGGCAGCGAGGTGTGCCGCGACAGACTGCAAGAGACTATACAGTGCTTAAGATTGAGGGCCATGACTCCCAGCTCCTAGGGTGTGGTAGGAAGGTAGGACTTTCTGGTTCTCAGCCAAAGCCCCCACTGTTGCCTGGTCTGTACAACTCTACTGCTGGCTCCCAAGGAGTCAGATAGCCAGAGAGCAAGACAAAAAATGTGAGGCTGGTTCTCCCAAATTCCCAAAGTTGTGAAATGTTTCATAACAGCTAAATTCTATTTTCTAGCTAGCTCTCCTGATTACACTTTTGAAGACCTGAGGGTCTTCAAAAGGAGGCTAGATAATCACCTAGCTGTGGTCATTTGACCCCAGCATTCTTTCCTGCCCATGGCAGGGGTCAGATTTGATGAACTGCTCAGGTCCTTTCTGACCCTACCTACTACAAAACTATAAAGCTAAGTAGCTGTTTTGAACCCAGTGGAATCATGAAGAAGAATGTCTACTCGAGTTGGCCCACATGTAGTAAGGTACTTAATTATGTAGCATTCAGTGGTACTATACAAGTTAAGCACTTGCTACCTGAGTTAGAGCCTTTGAGAATAATTTTAATACTGTAAGGAAAGGCCATTACAAAGCAATGTGGTAGATAAAGGTGACCAAACGCCAGCAAGCTATGCTAGCGGTGTGGGGGAACAGCGGGTGTAGACTAATAGCCGCACGAAGGATGCATGCAGCAAAATCCCTGGCTCATGCAGCTCGTTAAGCGTGTGAAAAAAGACCCAATCCTATTGGCTATTAGGGCAGTATAAAAGCAAAGCCCACGGAAAGAGAAGGCGGGACCCACACAACATTGGCAAGGCTTGATCACTCTCACCGGAGGTCCTGTGTCCACGGCTCCCTTTCCCCCCAGACGCCCCCATCTCGGATAATTGCATCGGTTGGATGCCTGAAGAGCTCTCGAGCTCCCTACGGTTTTTGGTTTCGGAGTTATTGTAAGGGGAACTGCTGGCGCAGACGTGCAAACAAAGCATTTATGTGCTTCACGGCGTAATTTACGGAGCGTACCTACACTGTACTGCAGTTTGTAAGTAAAGCATTTATTTGTTATATTGCCCTTGGACTATTTTTGAACGGAAAAAACTAGAAAAGGGGAAGTAGCGTTCCATAACCCTTTCGTCCCCAGCCTGCTCGGATCCAGGGATTAACCACCCCTCAGGTTCCCTACCACAGGCAACATTCCACAACTGTGTACAGTTACAATATAGGTCTCCTAATTGAAAAAAAAAACTACAGTAATTTCAAAATACCATGTGGTCACTGCTGAAAGATTCAGAGTTCATTACTGAGCTTTTGTTATGACTATAGATAAACCACTATTCTAGTTTAACCACCTCCAGTCTGGATAACTGAACTGATGCAGACATATACTGCTTGGACAACAACACTAGCATATGCCAGAATCAAATAAAGGCTCTTTCAAACAACACTGAGGTAGACTATATCTGTATCACTGTTCCACAAATGAAATGGCTGGCCATACTGCAGTTGCATAAACAAACTCCATTTTCTGCCTACAATCTATCCTACATCCCAACTTAAGAAGACTGAAGCCACCCTTCCCCCTTGCAATAAAATCCACTTTTTATACATCATACATCTCAGGAGACTTTTCTGTTTTTTTCTATATAATCACATTACCCTGACCACAGTCAATGAATTGATGTCCATGAACAATCAGATAATAATTGTGAATACAATCATGGGAGGGTTTTTCACTGCTTTACATTCTTTATTCCCACTATGTGACAAATGATTTTGACCTCCTAAAATGCACAGAATGTTTTCTGCAGAGAAAGGAAAAGTATGTTTATACTTATCAAATGTATTTTCTATAAGAATTATCAATACACTCCATGTGTAAGGTTAGTTCCCTCTAACGTTCCATGGTCATGGAGAGTTATAATGTACCCAAACAGTCATATATGGGCGCAAGTTCCCCCGTTCCTCCAAAGATAGTTTTAAAATATTAGCATTCTACATCAAGTAGTTGGTAAACATTAATAAAATAACAGTTTTATATCTAATATGTTCTTAATTAAGAAAATAAGTACCTGTATGTTTCATTTAGTTTACATTATTATAAATCCAAATCTAAAACACATCAGTGTGCAAAAGTAAAGGGAAGAACAAATCATTGGACATAATTTTTTAGATAAAAGAAAGTTATGAGTTAAAACATTCAACTTCCCATTGTTTGCTAATGTCTAATGACTTTAAATTACCAGGCATTGCAAGTGGTAAAAAAAGGGTATGCTCAATTCCATCTTCCAAATCATTAATAAAAATACTGAAAAAAAGGACAACCTAGGACAAACTCCTAGGGAACGTCATTTGATACAACCTCCTAGTTTGACACTGAGCCATTGCCAATGAGAACAATTATCCAATCAGTTATAGAGCCACCTTACAGTAATTTCATCTAGAGTGCAATTCTTTATCTTATCTTATGTCGATGACTTGACTATTTTTATGAGCAGTGAGGATGATGTCCAGTGCCTGGTCAAATGTAAATGGGCCGATGAATACATATCCACAGCTCGTATCAACTGGGCCTCCAGTGACATGTTTCTGTCAGCCCAGAGCATCGGGTACCTGGGCCAATGCTCAGCCTTCAGACCTGCCTGGAAATCTGTCCTGGTGCTGAAGTGGCTTCAAAGCCCTTGGAATTTTCCTAGGTCCAACAGCCTATTTAGTCAAGAACTGGGAAGGTGAGCAGGGCCCCCGTTCAGCAGCCACCCTTGAGGGTCACCAGTTCTCTTGGTGATGAGTAGTTTGTACAGGGTGCACTAAGCTATGTAGGCTTGTTTTGATGTTGTTGCCACCAGGCACCACCTCCAAATCATGTCAGGGCAGGCGACCTGGAAGCCTCCAGTGGTTATTGCTGCATGGGACCCTGGCCAATAGCACCTTTGTCTGCCACATTTACCTGGTGATGTGCAAGTCACCTGGCCTGCACTTCATCCGAAGGAGTAGGTAGAGATGTCTTCCCACATTTTCTGCCTGAGGCTAGTAACTATTTTTTATACTCAGCACCTTCTTTGGAATAAATAAATAAATTTGAAAGTCTTTGATATCGTGTACATTTTCTCTATCCTATGGTAACAGATAGCTAGCTAGTCCTAAATGTGTGACTCCATGAAAGGTGTTGGTGGGGTGGAAGTTTCAATTTCCGGTGATATGGGTGTTTTGTTAATGTTGAATGTTTCATGCTTAGTCCCGGTTAGGCCAATATTTCCTTTCAGGAGCTGTGACCAACGTTAATATACTGGCCCAAAGCAGTCTTTTCAAAATCTTAGCAACAGAAACAAGCAATAATAAGAAAAAAATGTGGTTATTTTTCTTTTTTTTGTTTCCCCCCACCCCGGAACAAAATCTAACCACATTAAACTTTTGAATCTACAGATTCAGGCATGCTTTATTTATTCCATACACCTGAACTTTTTGTGAACTGGATTTAATCTGTTTTTCAGCAGTCTCTGCTGACTCTACTCCATCTTTTTATCTCCTTAACTTCTCTCTTCCATTCTTTCCTTCCTGGATTCTCCCAACTACAGCCAGACTACTAAACTCAGTGTGGGCAGAGATAAAAATTCAAATGCATATTATAAATGCATTATCCTTTAAGTATCAATAAACAGGGATAACTGAAGCTATTTTCTCCTTTCTCCAATTATAGAAGTTACCCAGGCTTGAATTAGCTCCCATGTTATCATACAGTAACAATGTAACCACAATCAAGCACATAGCCATAGGGAACACAATAGCCATAAAATATAAAAAACATCCCTTCATTCATGCACAAGAACGTTTGCATTTTTAAAACAAAATATATAAAAATATAATAATTTTCTGTTAGAGTTGTAAGCAAAGGCTTCATTTTTACAAAATTAAACTTTTTTAAAGAAAAAGTAATTACCAAATGCAGAAAAATGTACTTGTCAATCCCATCTTTTTAATAACACACGTGTTCATGGTAAAGTCTTTAAGTTGTTTCTTCTGATGTGAATAGTGGGAATTAAACAAACAAATAATGCACTATTTTACAAAAAAAAACCATTTGTCCCCCAAATAGTGTAGGGTCTTTTTTTCTCTTTCCATGACTTATTATGGTTGAATGAAGGTTGGTTTCATTTGGATAACCCATTTTCTTGGAATGGCTTATATAGCAGTAGTGAACTGTAATTACTGTTTCACTGTCCACAAGTCTATTGGTCACAACAGTAAACACCTAATCACATTGTCTGCCAAAATAATAGGATTTCAGTTGAAAAACCTATTATTGGTAATATAGGCAAAATAAAGATAAGGAAAGTAATGTCATCAAGTGGAACTCAAGACAGGAAAACCGTGAGCAAGCACATAGGTATTAGAAATGCTATCATCTTGTTCAAAAAATAAATAATATATTAGAAATACAACATTGCACCTTTCCTTTACAATTATCACTAGCATCATGATCAGTAACATTAAGATATTTTTAGCTTTTTCCAGATAATATTGCATTGGATCAGAGATGGAAAACTACAATGTAAAATTGTCTTATTTGTAACTTATTCTGTGATAGCCTGCTAATATTTTAATATGGGGTTCTCACAGCACCTTGTACTTGACTAGTGATAAAGTTTGTGCTATAAGGAAAAGGGGAACAGGATTGGGAATATAGGACTGCCCTATACTCACCTTACTCTGGGGGCTGACACTTCACAGTATTTTATAGGAGTGACCCTGACATGAGTAGCCCCACCACATTGCCATCAGGCTCCTCCAGTCGCACGTAGTTTACAGTCACACCCAGATCATCCAGTAATAGTATAGTAATAATCCATGTATGGATTATTAATAAATGACTTACCTCTAGTAAACACAGGCCTTTCTGCGCACCCTGCTTTACCTCAACACAATTTGGTGTCAGAACAGAATGGATCCTACATCCAAAGAGAATAGGAAAAAAGAGAAAAGGAAGGAATAAAGAGAAGTATGGTGAAGGGATAGTTTATTTTCCTCATCCCAAAAATACTTAGCACAGCTTCTGGACAGGTTCTGCTGCCAAGGCTGAAATGTAGGAGAGATAAAGAAAGCTATGCTATCTGAGAAGAACAGAGAGTGTAGGACAAGCCCCCTCCTGAAGAGGAGGCAAATAGGTAACAGGCAGGGAGAGAACATTTAAGAGGCATCTCAGCAGAAAAAGATGGGCTTCAGGCCAAAAACATAGCTGGCACAGTAAGAAGGCCTGTGAAAGCATAAAGGAAGTGTGACATCTTCATAGGAGCACTGATGATGTGAAGGAAAAAGTTGCCTAAGGATATGAGGGGGTAATGTTCATGGGGAACTAAAGAAGAACAGTTTGAAGAGTCTGTAAAGGAAGGCAAATCACTCTAGGAGCTGCTTCAAAGAGTCTTGATGTGACTCCACATAACAACTTGGCTAAAATATATATTCTGAGCAGTTTTATGTTGCAGCAGCACTTGTCTGCATAACCAATGAATATCAAATTAATCTTGTTGCAGAAAACACAAGATTTGCTAGGCAGATGACAGGCTGATAACATCAGGAAAAATTCCAGATTAGAAGGTATTTTACAGAGTAGTGAAGAAATTGTTTAATCCTTAATTTTGATGGGAAATCTAAGCAGACATCAAAAGAAACATAAGGCTGCACACACAGTAGATACTGTTACAGAGCTGATAATATTTAATTGTGGTTATGCTGCGAATGACACTCCTTCCCATCTCTTACATCCCAGTGAGGAACAGTTTATAGAAAACTGATCACCAGATCAGCAGTTGACTTAGCATCAGCTTTAACATGTGTGAAAAAATGATACAAAATTTGTGATAGATTAAAGCAATGGTAGCTGATTGCCTAAATGCAAACTAGAACATCCTTCCAAAATACAGGTCTCGCACAGAGTTTAAAAAAGAACAGCGTCTGGACAGCATCCTATTACTGAAGACACAAAGACTGATCTTTATTTCCATGGTCCCAAACTCTTCCATCTAATTTCAAGACTGCAATTAGATGTCTAAATTTATCATTTAAAAAGCTGATGATACAGAAAAGGATGCGTGTTATGGTCCTTCTGCTGAAGTTCTTGAAGATGAATAAACCTGCTGAAGTGAACCCTGTTCTAGAGGGTAAAGAATTCAAGTCAGAGACAGTGAAAACTAAGTCAAGTAAAAAATAAGGGGGGGGAGGGGACAGGACAGGATGGGACAGGGTGTTCCTGTGGGCCATGAGAAAGCAGCAGCTAGAGGGGAAAAGAATTGAGAAAAAATTGAATGAAGACAGGATAATGATATGGTCATTTGGAATGTAGTGTGTATTTTAGTCAAAGTTAAATTATATAAAATAACAGCAATTGACTTTAAAAATACAATATTTTAAACATTATCTTTTAGTTTTCTGAACTGTGCATATACTGAAAACTTAAAAAGGGGTATCACGCTTAATGCAACATGATTGAGCTACAGGGACTGCATTTAAAATTTGAGGGATATATTTGATATTCAGCATACAATACACATCACCTTTTATTAAAGTTCCTCAGCACAGATACAGGGTCACATTTATATAGAAAACCTATTAGTCAGCTTGTATGGTGTGGGGGTTACAGGAAACTATCATCCTTAAGCGTTTCAGCCCCAAATACAGAATTTATTTTAAAATTGGCATTTCTGTTTAACAGGAAACACAATGGACAAGGAAGAGAGAACTTTTCTATCTTCTTCCTGTCCTTTGCCTGTCCGGGGGTGGGAGCACCGAGCTCGCATGGGCAGGGTGTGCCTTCCCCACCCTCTGTGGTGCAGATCCCTGGATTCCACAGGCAGTGGAGCCAAGCCCTGCCCCCTGCTTCCCAGTGGAGTCCCAGGATCTGCAAGGCAGTGGGGAAGGCATCCAGTTCTATCACACAGGGCTTCCCCGTTATGGTGCACAAGTGCCAGGAGCTGCACGTGCACTGCAGGGAGCCCCATGTGATAGAAGAAGGCTGGCCTGGCTGCACTCCTTGCCACCACGCGCAGTGCTGGCTGAAGCCGCATGCCGCTGGGCAGCAGCGCCTGCATGGGCTGCAAGTGCCCTGAGCGCCCATCACCTGCCGCTGCTGCTGCCATTCATGGCAAGGGCCGTGCACCATGGGAGGGTCCCCACCCCGCCTCACACCCCACAAACCGCAACATACCCTTACCCTGCACCTACAACTCTCCACATATACGCCCCCCAACATACCCTATGCCCCCCACAAACAGCCACACCTTCTCACAAATCACTCCCCACACACACCGCCAACCACACCCCACATACAATATACAAGAGTAAGACTGAGTTATTATGCAATCATCTCTATATACAGTACACAAACACTAATCATAACAAAGATTTTTCTTGTAATTAAATTATAATGCATTATAGTGGGTGTTTGACTGTTAGTATATGATTTTTTTTTCTGGTTCCAAGATGGGAACACTCCCCTCCCAAAAGAATTAATTCCAGGAGCATGGGGAGGGACTTCTGGTGGCAGAAGTCAGGGTAAGAGCAGGACATCCAGTCCCAAGATGGCAACCAGGGAGTGGAGCACCTGTCAAGGCGAGAGGTTACCCTCGTGGCCCTTGAAAGTTCACCTGAACTCATTAAGTGGCCCTCCAACTGAAATAATTGCCCACCCATGTTGTAGAGTCTCCTCCATGTAAGGATCTTAAAGTTCCTTACAAATATCAGTTGGTTACACAACAGTGCCTCATCAGTGATCATCTACCATTTTTATGGATTAAGAAAAGGAAACGCAGTGAACTTAATCAATCCATCTCTTGATATTATGTAGAAAGCTTATGTGAAAGCCAGGAATAGAAACCAAGAACTCTCTGTCCCTGTTCTGAGCTTAAATATAAACGAATTACAAATATATTAATTTAAACATTTTTCATTGAATGCGTAATATTGCCTGGTAGTGATGTTTTGTAGTCAAGTTCAAATCTTGAAAATATTTTCATACATCTTTTATATATTATGTTAAAATAGAATGAAATTCAAAAGCCATCTGAGTCATGCTTCACTGGAAGGCAGCATAGCTGTGTCATAGTATTGTAGTCCATAAGAAGTTCTGAACAATTTAATTAACTTTTTCAGAAATATACAGGATAATATAAAGTATAAATTTATAGAATGTTAGTGATCTCAGTAAAAATCCCATATTCTTCTCTTTACTTGAACGATTACCACAAGTGCTACAATGGTGGCAGTTCTTCAGTACCAACATCAGAAATGCTTTGGAAATATGCATATTTAGCTACTCAGGCATGATCCCTCCAAAAAAATATTAAGCCATGTTCTTGGACAGGTGTACAACACTTGACCAGTATTACCTATGCTGTGTTTATCTGAGTCTTAAAGTATAATTACATTCTTTAATTCCCTAGAACTCTGAATCTAGAAATATTTGAACACTACAACATTCAGCCAACCAAAAGGGAAACAACAAAACAAGAATAAGTTATATTGTTGCATGGAGGCCATGACATATTTTTTCAGTTTAGTACATTTCCTTTACATTGCATACAAAAGAGAAATTAACTCATTTATGACAGGTTGCAGATGTTAGTGAAAATAGAGTCACTTTTTCCATTTGCATCAAAAACTGGAAGTGGTCAGATGAACCCAAGATGAGTTAAAATGCTTTAACAAACATTTGAGAGGTTTAGTTGCTACTTTTAAAAAGCTCAGCTCACTTGTCTCAATATTATATCAAAATACAGTTTCATAGGAAAGAAATTCTGTGCCATATTTTGCAATACTAGAAGAGAATAAAATTCAAAGTTCTTCTAAAAGATGCTAAAAAACCACATGCTAAAGATTACCTTACTTGATCTTTTCCAACTCTTCCTCATTAGCATTGTCTGTAAATGAAATAGAGCATTTTAATTACCTTTTACTCTGACACGCACAAAAAAGGAGGCCAACTGTCTTCCAAAGGGACAATCCACATTTAATCACAACTACAACTGAAGTGACGACATACATTTCACTGACTACTACACACGAAGTGAAATCAAACAAACAATTTGAAGCAACATTCACACACAGGCAAACTTCACATTTGATTTACTGAAAGTTTCTGGAGAAAACAAGGTAAAGCATATGAAGGGGATGAAAAAATGTAGGATAACTGAATAGCAGAGGAAACAAAAAATTCAATGAGTAATTGATGATAATTACTGGATTTAAATTAGTGGAATTTTTGACCAATTAGTTTGTCATTTGAGGAACATATGTCCTCATACTTTAGAGCACCCTAGATGCACTGTGCAGCAGATGAGGTCTTCTGAGGATATTTCCTGAAAAGGGAAATTCTTGGTTACCATGTAGTTATTGCAGGATTTTTAACACCACTTTTGTAATGCCTACAAGTGCTGGGATATCAGCAGGGAAAAAGGCAAAGCCTCAGGTGCCTCTGGGTCTGACTGGTTCCTGCCTATTGTCTTTAGATACATTTCTGTGGACTAGGATCTGACAAGGTGCATGACAATTCTAGGATCAGGTGATCCCACAGTAGCTTAAAAACTTACATTTCTTTCTATGTGCACTTCACACTTGCACCAAATACTCATTGAGGGCTACAATGCATTTTCGCCAATGAAAATTTTCTGGATTTAATTTTCTTTAATAAGATATTATGATACGCTTACGTTTCAGATACAATAGTATGAAATGCTGATTACTTTCTATTGTATAGGGGAATTTAATATAGACCACTAAAAAGTTGGTGAGGTTCCTTGGGTGAATTTGATATCTTTTATTAGACCAACCCAAATGGTTGGAGAATAGTTATTAAGCAAGCTTTCGGGTTCAAAAACCCTTCATCAGG
>JAGPOW010002514.1:11046445-11091245 GCA_030014935.1 Caiman crocodilus | reverse complement strand
AGTATAACCAACTACATCCATCTGTAGGTATTTAGACAAATGTGCTGTCACTCAGTCAAGCATTATTTATAGAATAAGTAAAACTGCCTTCTAGCTCAAGGGGCACCAACTGGTCATTTCTAAGCATAATGTTGCAAATTCAATCTTGGACTCCACAAGTATGATCGTTATCAAACAATCTACAGTACTGTACATTTCTGACCCCAAGGATCTTTGCATGTCTGCCATACCTGTTTAATTCTAATGCAGCAAGATCCAAAAAGGCGGAGCCAATGAAGTCATCTTGAAGCCCAAAGTCATAATCAAAGACCTAAGATGTACAAGAGATTAAAATATTTATTATTATAAAACTCTACTGAAACTTTCCTAATAAATGTTTCTTGATAGCCTGTTTTCACTTGAACAATACTAACGTGTTATTAACAGACCAAGCAATTAAAAAAAAATAACAACATGGAGAGACTGAACAAGAGTAATAGGTGTGAGGCCTCCTTTACACATTACAAGTATCGTGCAATTAACTAGCTAATTATATAACAACCTTGAAACCAGCTACATGTGCAAAGTACCTGTCACACCATAAAAAGTTCCAACCAGCTGCCAGGACCCAGAGTTCTACAACTCTAGATGCTAGGTCCCAGCAGCATGCCTCCCAGTGCCAGGACCCAGCTGGATCCTGGTAGCTGCAGGGTGTGGATGTGATCTCCTAGCCTTGGTGGTACATGAAACACTGGGGGCTGAAAAATTGCAGCAACTGTGGTCTCCCAGGCCTGGGAGTTTCAGTTCCACCTATGGCTAGGAGACCAGAGTTACTTTGATCTTTTAGCCCCAGAGGTTTCATGCAGCCCCAAAGCTGGGAGACTATGGCAGCTGCAATCTCCCAGCCCCAGGGATTTCACACAGCTTCGAGGCTGGGAGATTATAGCAGCTACAAGGTTGCACACAGCCCTGAGGCTGTAAAGATCATAGCAGCTGTGATCTGTCAGTCCTGGGGGGTTTTGCACAGCCCCAAGGCTGAGAGATCACAGTAGCTGCATCTCCCAGGTTCAGAAGTGCATGGGGTACCCCCATGGCTGGATGCTCCTCAGCTGAGGGGATCTCATGTTAGATCCCATTGCGCATGTAGAGGGGCCCTAAGAGACAGAAAATAAATCCTGGATTTATCTTCTAGTTTATGAATTATCCTTAAGTTGTATATTGATTAACTCTACAAAATACAAGCAGGAGGGTGGGATACAGCTGTAAGAAGGAAATGAGCTGTGATGCCAGTATAAATATTAAATGATAAAAATAAACCTATAACACTACAGTTTTTCAAGATTGTTTAAACTATTTTTAAATTTATAAACTGAAACAATCATTTAAATGATTTATGGAAGGGGATTCTATCATTATAAAAACTGATACTTGAATACATGGTAGCTGGTGACTGTCTTTTATATCAAATAAGATCATGACATCTCAAAAAGCATCAAACTTGTAGAAAACTGAAATGGAGTCTGTGGCCTTTGTACCAGACTTATATGAAAGACTGGGGATAAATTATTACCCCTTCCTGTATTAAAGGCAGAAAGAAGGAAGGTTTTGGTGAAAAAATAACAAAGGAAAATGAAACACAGCACGACACAATTCTGGTAGGCTACATAAACCAAAACGTAGGAAAAAGCCAAGTCCAAACCTTTTCTTGTCAATATAAGTTTCAACAAAAATGTTGGCAGGAGGACTTTTTTAAGAGAGTGATTTGATTCAAGATGACCAATACCCTAGTAATGAATTTAGCTTTGACACAGGAAACCCAATTTCAAGACAGTGCTCTGCCTTATTTGGACCGTTAGACTAGAGTCTCTTTCTCTCTGGGCATGGGCACAAAACTAGCATGGGGTAAGTGAGGGAAAAAACGTAAAGTCCAGGAGCTTCCATGTACCAGGGGGGATAAGACCACACAAATAGTCATGGGCAGATCCAGGATTTTATAAAGGGGTGTATGGGAGCATCCAGTGGTACTACAAGGGTAGATGCATCTCCTTCTCCCATTTTCCCCACACTGAGTGGGCATACCCAGAAGCAGGAGCAGCAGTAGGGACTACTTTTTAAGTCCCTCAATGAGGTAAAAATCTTCCCTAGGGGTGCACCGATACATTGGTCTAATACCAGATCGGTACCAATATAAAGAAAATTGTCTATATTGGATATCAGCCCAATTGGTCTGATAATTTAGGTGATAAATTCCTGTGGTGTGTGCAGCCACAGCACAGCATGGAGCAGAGGCAGCAGTATGAAGAGGGAAGGGGCTGCCTCCAGTAAGTCAGAAGGGGAGGGGGAAAGGAGGGGATGTGGAGGGGGCAGATCAACTCCCCCCACAGTGAGGGAGGGGTCAGGGGCAAGCACTGCCTAGCCTGGGTGCAGGGAGGTCGCAAGACAGAGCCGCGGCTTGTGGGGTGGGGGTGGCTCCTGCTGCTGCTTGCACCCCAGGAGGGCGGGGGCAGGCATGTACCCCTGGATCTACACAGCATGGGGTGGGCTGCAGCTGCAGGGTGGAGCCAGAGCTGGGACTGCATGCCTCTTCTCGCTGGGGGCTGTGCTCAGAGTGGGCTCTGGCGGCACTGGGAAGAGGTTGCAGCTACCCCAAATTTTGCTGGAGCTCTGCTACCAGCCCCACAACACCGCCTACCACAGTCGCAGCTTTTCCCAGTGCATGGGTGGAGGTGAGGCACCAGGCAGAACAGGGCTGGGAGTGGAGCTGTGGCAAATTTTGGGGTGGCTTCAGCCTCCTCCTAGCACCACCAGAGCCTGCTCTTAGCCCAGCCCCTGGTAAGAAAAGTACACGCAGTGCTGGCTTTGGCTCCACCCTGTAGCTGCAGCCTGCGCCATTCCAGGCAGATCTGGGGGCACATGCCCCCCACCCTCCTGGGGTGCAAGCAGCAGTGGGAGCTGCCCCCACCCCATGAACCATGCCTCTCTCCCATGCCCCCTGCCTAGGCAGCACCTGTCCCTGCCCCTTCCCTCACCGCAGGGGGCACTGATCTGTCCCCCCATGGCCCTTCCCTCCCCTCCCCTTTCCATCACACTGGACTTACCATGTGATGGCAGCTGTATTGGATATCGAATCGGTATTAGCTGATATGCCTCCTTAAATATCGGCTATCGGTATTGGCCCCTAAAATCTCTATCGGTGCACCCCTAATCTTTCCCCTCCCTTCCCCTCTGTGTTCAGCAACACATTCTCTCCTCTCCAGTCCCCCCCCCCCACCCCGGCCACTGCCACTGCTCCTGGCTACACCCACGGCAGGAGAGGAGGGAGACTTCTGCCCTGGTCTGAGGAGAGAACTGGAATCAGCTGAGGACAGCAACATGGATTCCCTTTCATAAGTGCCTGGTCCCATGTTGGCAGGGAACACCAGGGGGACTGAGCAAGGAGGAAGAACCCACCATCTGCTGCTATCCCTGGCTGGAGAGGGGCAGAATCAGCTATATAGTTTCTCTGCTGACACCAGATCAGCATAGACAACAACAGCAGCAGCCATGGGAAAAGGAGATGCTAGGGAACAGGACATGCCATGAAGAGGAAAATGGGAAGGATTGGGGATTCTTACTTTCTTCAGGGACTTGAAAAAAAATCTCCAACTTCTGTTCCTGTGGTGTTGACTGAAAAGGTGTGGGGGTGCATGCATGCCACTGAGTCCCCTCTGGATCTGCCCCTGTAGACTGCTACTGAAGAGTAGATTAGTTAGTGCAGTTTACCTTACAAGAACTGCCCTCAACCTCTCTTGCTCAAACTATTCCAGTTTGTATAAATAATTAGATATTAATTGGGCAACAGGCCAATGCACATTGATTCTATATCCCAGTGGTTAGGGTCATCCTCACGGGAAATCACGATTCATTTATTTTACATTCAAATCAGATGAAACAGGGATTTGAAACTACATCTCAAATATTCATAACCACTGGTTTCTTAGCTATTCTGGGTGGGTCTGTCAAGAGTAACGTCTTGTTTCCATTGTACCTCAGACTGAAAACTAATTTCAAAACCTTGACATTTTTCATGAAGTAAAATTCTTTTTTCCTGAACATCTTTATCAGTGCTAGCACCCTTACTCATATCAACACCGGCAGATATCTAGTGCTCTATGAAAAGGTGGCAGAATTAGACCATAGAGTAAAAAAAACTTAATTATGTGATATACTATAGAAGAGGGTAAATAACATGTATAATCAGAGTCTGATGTGCTAACAGATTATTTTTCATATCAGAAACATATTATTCTTAGTCAGACATATTCAAGTTCAAATTACAGTTCACAGTTAAATAATTATGGGAAAGCTTTCAAACATGCCTATCTGAACCCCATAAACCTTATTCCTCTTCCTTTGTGTATATTGGATAAAATATTATTGGACAAAAGTTTAATTTACTTGGCTGAAAAAAACACATTGGCAAAGGTTTAGTTAAAAGTTTTCAAATAAATGTTTATTTCCTATGTTTAACTATATGTAACAACATTCTTTCCCTGCAACTTTTATAAGCTCTCTCATAAAACTTAGATCTTGCAGTTGAATAACTTAGAGATAAAATAAGAGTTTTAGTATAAAGTAACAAGATGGAATCCTTTTTAAATAAACTTTTGCAGCTACGTTATTTAATTATGTCCTGAACTGTAGTACATGTACCACTGAGTAGTATACACAGTACTAAAAAACTGAGAAGTTTTGTTCAAAGTCCAAATGCAATGGTGGCCATGCTATGCTAATCAGTACAGTTTCTCTTGACCAATCAAAATACTTATTCCTCTTGACTAATCAAAATACTTATTTCTGAGAACTTATTTATAACTTGATACCTTGCAAGGGGATCAGTAATTCTTTATGCAAAACTGTCCAAAACAAGAATCAGTTTATTTAAATGTGTTCCCTTGATGCTACTTCTCTTCCTTGCATCAAAATAACTGCAATAATTAATTCTGAGTCTCTAACAGTGACAGTGAAGTACTGGTGGAAAATTACATTTAATTTGAACAGTTTCTGACACTAATCGCACTCCTTTGTGCAGAATCACATCATTTAACTGACAGCGTCTGTTACTGCAGAGACGGTTCTAAAAAAGGTTTAGCTGGATCTTGATTCTGGACCTTGATCCTGAAGTATTTCGGTTATTTTCACTGGCCACATGCAGACATTCAGTTTCTCCTGGGGAGCTGCTGCTGTCTCAGGAGAAACTACCAATGCTCAGGATTTTTCTGCCAGAGAAAAAAATGACCACTGCAGGAGAAAAATAAACTGGGAACACCCAGGATTAAATCACTCCTGGGAGAGCTTCTGCCGGGAGAGCAAAAGTCCATACAAATTACCTCTCTGAGAGAAACTACAACACAATCCTCCAGCATCCCAGGGTACTTTGCTTTCCTCTCCCTGCCCCACTAGACGATAGTGTATTGACTTTACTATTCCAGCCCGGCAGGGAACAGAATACCCCCTCTTCACAATTCTATATTATGTTTCAGGAAGACAGGCTGAGTCTGAGCAGTCTGGTTCAGCCAATAAAGGCTTCCTGTGCACCACTGCCATCTGTTGCCAGGCAGAGTGAGAGAGCCTGAGGTGTGTGCACAGGGGGTCCCTGGCTGTACAGCATCAGCACTCAACCTCTCTGCTCTTCAAGGGATAAGCATTCAAATGTTCATTTTAGAAAATGGATCTCTTTTTAGTAATTGGATTATCTTAACTCACAAGATACCAAACATGCTTCCATTAGAGATAAACAGAAAAAAACACTGTAAAACATATGTAACAAATACATCTTATTCAATAATGAAGATAAAGAACAATGTGAAAACTTGAAGCATCTTGTGGGATTAGGACCAAAATACCCTTCAGAAAATAATTGTTTGGCAATATGACAGGACAGTGCTTAATATAAAAGCTATGTTCTCTCTAGCTATGTTGCTATAAACAGCAAACAAAGGAGACACTGCCAACAAAAAAACACCCTTTCATATTTAGCTCATCTTATTTTACAAATAACACCAATTATTTTATTTTAAACAATTTTATACTAATTTACTTTTGCCTATACTTTGTGCTACTGGTACTTATTTCCTTATTTTATATATCACACTCAGCCTGTGTAAGAAAAATAGACTCTCTTTTGTTCCTACTCAATTTTACTTTCTGGCTGTCCTGCACTAGCAAAATATTGTCTGAATTAATCACCCTAAAAAGATGTATTTAAATTTTAAAGCTTGATCTCACCAATATAAGCATGCATATATTCATCTCAGATTTTATTACTCCCTTTACCACTGTTTTGTTAAAAAGTTCATTTAAGACTAAAAGTTAGTTGACAGTGCCCCCTTAGAAATGCAGAATTGCATTATAATTTTTCAAAGGTACAATACTATAGTAGGTAGACCCAATAAATAAGACTTCTAACTTGTGATTCTACAGAGAAAAAAAAAATAAATGGCTCACCTTTATATATAAAGGCTCCCTAAGATGATCAACAAGAATGCAAGTTTTTTCCTCCCACACAGGATTGAGGTTCTTGTGTATTGTTTTACTTCTAAACACTTCTTTTCCTCCAATTTTAAATTTGACATATGGATCGCTGGTCCCTGTTAAAGAGAGACACATTGATCCAAATTAAATGTGTCCCTTTTGTGTGCACAGGAAATTCGATTACTCTAAAAAAAATACAATATCACTGCTGATATGATTTTTTAGCTAAAAGTAAACAGAGTTGATAGAGAAAAAAATAAAATTATAAAATTATCATCCTTATTTAGTCACTTTAAAATTTTATTTTACACAATGCAATTACTTAAAACAGGAATACTGCCTTTCTGTAACAAATCCATATCACCAATATCCTTAAGCTCCCTGGTGTTTAAAATCCAAAGTTAAGGTCCAGCAGCAAAATTCTGAATCCTGAGTTTACTGGGAGCTTTGCCATTTGCCCTTGATCCATTCATCTAGTAGTCATTCATTTTCAATTAACTAAGTATTTAAATATTCTTATGCTTTATGTGTATATTATTGTTCTTTTAACCTTCCTATCTTAATCTTACCGCCTGAATCAAAGTGCATTCCCCCATGAAACTTTATACCAGTATTTTTTACATTAAAAAATATCCAGTTCAACTTCCTGCTTGGAAGAAAATATTCATAAACTTCTAAACCAGTAAACATTATGATAGCCTTTATGCAATAATTGAAAGCAATTTGATTGGGACAATTAAGGGTGAAATACTGGCCCAGTAAAATAAGAGGGCAGAACTCCTATTAACTTCATTATGCCCATATTTTAATTTTTACTGTGGAGTATTTTTCTTTCAGTACTATGAATAAATAGATCTGGCACTTACAGCCCCACTTCCTGCCTCCAGCTACTCTCACAAAATAATAACAACCCATACTCAGGGGTTGATTCAGAGGGTTGTGGTCCCCACCTTTTAAACCATGCTGAGCACCTGGGGACTTTATGTCTCCAAAGCAGGTAGGAATCCCTACTTCTCAGCATCCTTTTCCTTCACCTCTGTGCCTAATAGTACCTTTTCATCCCTCCCAATTCCTCCCCTGCCCCACCTACCACTGCCGCATCCCCCAGCTGACCTGGAGACAGGGGGTCCAAAGCTACTTCAGCAAGGTTGCACAGGGAGCCAGGATCAGATGGGAACAGTAGCAGTAGCCACAGTGGGCAGGTTCCCCCTCTCTTTCCACTTACCAGCCTCAGAACAGATGCAGGGAGGGGGACTGGAGTCCGGTAGTAGAGGCCAGGACAGCAGTGGAGGTGGGCAGGTCTCCCTGTGCCCAGAAGTGTAAGTACAAAGATTTGGGAGGGGAGAGGAGTAGGGAGGGGAATGGAAAGGAAGGAGAGAGAAGGTGCTGCCTACTGTGCAGGAGAAGGTAAGGGGTGTCAAGCGCAAGGGAAGGGGAGGATTTTTACCTGATTCAGTGACTTAAAAAAAAAAAAAGTCCCCAGTTGCTGCTCCTGTGAAATGGTCTGCCCCAGTGGGTGGGGAGGTTGGGAGTGAGGTCATGCCACCACCTCAGCAATGCCCATATGCCTATATTTAAAATCTTGGATCCACTGCTACCCATATTCCTACACAGACACATAACCATACTTGCTGGGTTAGGATCAGTATATCAGTGCTTCTCTCCCTTTCCCAGGAAAAGTCCAAATTTCTACAAGTATAATTTATGCTATATGCACATCATTCATGCTCCTATAGCACAAGGCTCAGGCATTCTTAGAAAGGGACCTAATTAGAAAATTACCAGCAGTTTGGGACGGCATGCTTATGTTGTGCGTAGTTTTAGATTTTTAAAATGTTGCTAAGGTTACTTTTGCTGGGGAGAAAATCCACAGGAAGGTAACAAGAAACATGGGCACGCATGCGTGGTTACAAAGTCAGTCTAGTTTTGGCTATATAACAGTGTCAG
This sequence comes from Caiman crocodilus, assembly GCA_030014935.1. Lineage (NCBI taxonomy): Eukaryota > Metazoa > Chordata > Crocodylia > Alligatoridae > Caiman > Caiman crocodilus. Next base: position 11,082,806 of record JAGPOW010002514.1, on the reverse strand, counting down.
GATGAGGCTGAGGTGCCTGAGCTAACTAAACAGAACAGTCTTGACCAATATCGACAAGGTTAAATAGTTATAAACTCCTGCAAAACTTTTTAAGGCTGGACATAAGGAAGAATTTCTTCACTGTCTGAGCCCCCAAGTGCTCAATGATCTTCTGAGGTCCCTTCCAGCCCTAATGTCTATGAAATCTATTAAATCTATGAAATATGGTTTGGTCAGACCTCCCTCTATGAGCAATTAGGTTTTTTTCCTGGATTAATTGTAAGGACTATGTGTTGATAGCATTGACTACACTGACCAATGAACTGTCATATAAGAAATGTTGTACTGTCTGCTTCTCAAACTGATTTTAACTAAGTCCCCTCCCTTTCAAAGGAAGGACTCAGAATAGCATGAGCACTACTAATACTTTTTTCTAACAAAGTACTAACAGTGTGGACACAGCTAAACTAGCCAAGTTGTACTTTGTATCAGTACATAATAAAAATACTCCCCATGAACAAAACAACTACGTTGATCAAAGTGTAGTTTTGCTAGTATAGCTGCATTTACACTTAGAACTTACTGCTGGCACAGCCATACCTGTTGCACCTCTTCAAAATCCAGATTAATATAGGCATGAAAACATAAGTCTGTTATATAGACACAGACTAAAACATTTTGGGTGCTAGCTCTTTTCTGGTATCTTTTACACAGTATCACTGAGAGACTTCAAAGGTTATTTTAGGAAACTATTGTGGATGACACTTGTCAAAGGTGATATCTCATTAATATATACATTCTGAATAGTGGCAATTGCACTGTGCTAAATTCCTGTTTTGATGGTACTATGAAGTAGCGTTTAAATGCAGAGTTCACAAAGCAAACATTGTTTTTCCTATATATATGCTAATTAAAAAAGTATTACAACTATTTTGAAATGTGAAGACTGGAAAGTGTGTGTTAAATGCCAAAAAGTACTACATAGCATTTTGTTTTCACTTGCTCTTTAAAAGTTAAATTAATTTTAATGACTGACTACAAGAACTGAAAGTAGCTTTCTCATTTTTCTATCAGTCAACTGTACGCTACAGTGAACTTGTGTTCATCTCTTTTTGATCTAAGCTCATTGTAAAATAAATGTTTCTCTCTGTCAGAAATAATAGCTAAATTGGCATGCAGAACATTTCTGATTTGATTTCTATTGTAGTCATGATTTTTATCCTGCAAAGTTAGTTATTAAATTATTTTGTAAAACAATATATGAAGTTCCTTGTGAGGTCCCTTCCAGCCCTTTTTTCCTATGATTTCTTGAAGACACTTAGGCAGCATGGCTTATTTGGGGATGCTCCTGTTTTGAACAGGGGGTTAGACTAGGTGACTTTGGGGTTTCATCCAGCCCTACTTTCCTATGATTTCTGTATCAATAAGATGTGAAGACTGTATCACCTAAGCTTTTTACAGTCTTCTGTTTAGCCACAAGATGGCACTATTATTTACCGAAACACATATCCCTTTGTAAACCTGTTCGATACATTCAACCTCAAATTTTAGTCAGGTTTCAGGTCTAAATTAATTTTTTATGATAAGATCATAGTTGTATTAGCAACACAAAGTTTGCAATAAAAAATATCTGGTCATCTCATTTCTTCATTCTTTCCACACAGCGAAAGTTATCAGGGCAGGCATCATTTTTTAATTTGTTCAATATGGTCACAGAGCAATCTAGGTGTAACTAGTAATAATAAAATAGTAATATTAGCTAAAAAGAGTTTAATTTTGTGTCCTAAATAAATCCTTATTTCCTTACTCTTTAGTGTGCTCTGTACAAGTTGTATATCTAGCTGTTGTCTTTCACCATAGAAAAACTTGAATTTCAGTAATACTCCATGCATAAAGTTATCAAGAAACTTTTGGAAAGAAGCAGTTTGATCAAGAAAGAAGTATTCTGCTATAGAAATACATTTTTCAATGTGTGGAAATGCAGGCGTCATTTCCTGGATGCACAATTTCCTCCCAATACGAAGCTGAAATTTAGGATCAATATGGGGCCAAAAATTAATCTCTTTCAGAGCAATGCTTCCGACAGAAGCAAACATCAACCAGAATTTGGTCCAATAAACTACAAGCATAAGTGTTTAAAAGCTACTTCAACATTTGATTTAGAGTGTTGTTAGTTAAAAGTAATGAAGTTGTGTTTTTCAAGTATCAGTATTAATGAGCTCCTTTCACTAACAGATCTTTCTCCATTTGTGAATTCCACAAACAGAAAGATCAACATGTAGTTATAACAAAGAAACTAATGTTGAAAACAAACTGACCATGCACAAAATCCTTTGTTGGACTGCTAATGTCTGATGCGTGTTCAAAAGAACCTTGTGGATCGTTATTCCAACATTATACTGTTAAGCATTAACATGACTAGCCAGTCCTACACCCGCAGTTCCCAATGATTTGATACCATAGGACCTGATGTTGCAAATGCTTGTGCACATGTACAACTATTTATAGATTTGACTAATTCCATTTGGTTAAGTGTATGTGAGATCATTATTCAGTATTAAGGGTTGGTGGGGGGTTTTTTAAAGATAAATAAAAATTAACTCCAGATGTTCCCAACTTTATAAGAAATTACCCAAACAGAAAAATTCAAGAGTTCTACAGAATAGCTTTAAATGATATGATATGCTATCATGCTTTTTTTGCTATTGAAGAAAAGATGAGATTTTTCATTTGTTTCCTGTTTTTTAACCCTAACTGTAGGATAAAGAGTAACTGATTATGAATTTCCTCCATTTTTCCACAGCTGTTTAACTGTATCACTTCTGAGAACATTCATTCCAACTTTCACTTGTGGGTTTGAGCATACAGTACTTGTTTTTTTTTCAAATCATCTTGCTGATATTCTGCTGAGCAATGCAACTGCATTTCTAAAGGCAGTAACGATTCTTTGCACAAGGTGGCAGCCTCTTTTCCAAAAAAACATCATTTTAGTTGAAGAAAATGTAAAACACAGTATATATTAAGAGGAACAAAAACCAGAGTTTTTGACTAATTCTTCAAAATAAATTATTGATCTAAACTGTCATCTGTTAGCCACTAGCACACATGGAGAATCCAAAAGAACTACCAGGCTCTAATTTTTCTCTGACTACAGGTATGTATTTCCCACTTCTGCTAGTGAAATGTGTTACCTAAGTACAGAACAAAAATAAAAAAGAAACTAGCCTCTCCAGGTACAGCACTAACAAATATTAATTATATTTTATCAGTGGGGAAAATAACCCAATTTTTTAAACTAACATTAAGAAAGGAGGATAGAAGGAATTATACACTGGTCTGACTTTGATACCTAGGAAAAAGACTGAGACTATCAGCAAATATTTCCTGGTGTTAGGACATACGGTGATTCTATGAGCTACAGCAATTCACACTACCACCACTCTCCTTCTCCCAAAATTCAAGACCTGTGTGGAATCACATGAGCCAGATGACATGGTTCCATAAGCTGAATCTTGGTCATCCCTAATCAAGAGGATAGCAAACAATAGGTAATAACCAACATGGATGTGTCAACAGCAAGCCATGCTAACCAATTTAATTTCTTTCTATGACAAGTTGATGGGCTTGTAGATTCAGCAGCTGGGGAACACTGAATGCAATACATCTTAGCTTTAGTATGGCTTTTGATATAGTCTCACAACCTTCTCAATAAATAAGATAAAGAAATGCAGTCTAGTTTAAACTCCTGTGAGGATGGTGCATAACTGGTTTGGCAGTCATATTCAAAGAGTAGTCAGCAACAGCTTAGTGTTAAAGTGGGAGGAGGTACCAAGTAGGGTTCCCCAGGTGTGTTCAATATCCTCATAAATAGCTTGGTCTGATGGAACTGAATGTAAATCTGTGTATGACACTCCAGTAGGGTAGCAGACACTTCAGAGAATAGGGCAAGGTATTCCTAGGGCCTCAATATATTGGAAAAATGGTCTGAAATGAAACAGATGAAATTCAGTAAGGACAAGTGCAAACCACTATACTTAGGAAGGAACAAAAGAGTTCCAAGGGTTATAGTGGATCACAAACTGAATATCCATCAACAGTGTAATATTATGCAAAATATTAAATGCACTGGCATTTATTAACAGGAACTGGTTCTTCCGCATTGTTTCACACTAATGAGGCTTCTCTGACTGATCACTAACCAGACTTTAAGGGTACATACAGATAAGTTAAACTGCATTACAAATGGCAAACCAATCAAACTTAGTTTACACAGGTGCAGACCTTATACTTAGATCCCTAGTTAGGTCAATCTAAAGCCCAACTATACAGAAATACAGGAAGTTAAGAGTCATCTATAAATGGCTAACCTGATCTAAGTTACCTGTATCTCTGAGGTAGTCTAACTTAGACTGGGTCTGGTAAGACTGATCCAACTGATTTTCTGTACCGTTCATAGCTCAACCCTGGGGTTGTGCAAGCCCAGTTGCTGGTCTCAGCCCTGGCCCTAACCCCAGCCCCAGCTGCCAGGGCTGTGTCTTTCCTACTGTCCCCTCTGACACCAGGGTATTTTTAGCCCCTCACCCCACCCCCAGATGGAGAGCCTCCACAGATCAGCCAGCTACACTGAGCCTGCCAAATGCCCCATCCCACAAGCTACTCCTGGTGCTGGTTTTACTAGTGTTTGCCAGTGCCAGGAGCCAAGGAAGTCGGGGTGAGGGGAGGAGCAGGCAGGATGCGAGAGAATGGTTTGCTAGAGGGCTCTGTTAGTGCAGGAATAGAGGGAAGAGTCAAGGGGCTAAAAATAGCCCTTGGCCCTGGGGGCGGAGGGGGGAGAGCCACCCTTCTCCCCACCAAGCCTTCCCAAGGACTCCACTACTTCCTGATGCAGCTAAATCCTCCCAAACTACCCCAACTCCCCTGCAGACCCAACTTTCTCCCCCAGTCTCCCAGGGGGAATTTTACATGGCTCCATGATTCCCCCCAGCAGACTCTGCTTGTCCCCATGATCCCCATATCTCTACTTACCTTAGATCGAGTGGCCATTTTTAATTCAATCTAATCCCTGCAACCTCCCCAAATGTCTGTATATACCCTAAGATATGGACAAATCAGAAAGATCCCAGCATAGACAGAAATTAGAGGTCTAGAAAACATGATATAAGGAAAGGCTGCAGGAACTGGAATTATTTAGTCTACAGAAGGGAAGATGGAGTAAAGATTTGATAACAGCATTCAAGTTTCAAAAAGGTTAGTACAGAAGATCATCAGGGCTAGGGACAGAAGTTACACATACACATGATCAGAAATTGGTTTAAACCTGTAAACAGAGCAGAAGCTCAGTGCACAAAAACCAGTTTCAAAATGGCTGAAACAGGTTTAAGATAAACCTGGTTGAATGTAGTATTAGACTTAACTGATTTGGGTCAAACTGGTTTTTGAAACTTCTGGCGCAGACCCCTTCCTGATGCAAGTTAAATCACAGTCCCCTAACATCCCAGCATGCTTTGCAGCCCTTGGCTAGGCTGTGCTGTCTGCTCCAGAGAACAGGGCTGGCCCCGCCCCTCTCCTCCCTAGCTGGAGCAGTGAGGTCTGGATGACAAGGGGGTGGGGGAGGGCAAGCCCAGCTGGGGAGAACAGTGGACAACCAGGCTATGTATAGACAGTCAAAAAACCTAAGGCTGAATTGATTCAGTCTTTGCAGTTTAATCTAAACTGCAGAGACAAAGTTGAAACAGAAATGAACAGACATTTACTTTTGATTCTGGAAATGCAGCCTGATGCCTGCTATGGCTCAGGCCAGAAGCCAGGGGGTGCTACAGCACAACTCTCTGGCATATAGCCAGCATGGGCTGTGTGTTTGCTTCCTCTTCCTGCTGCCCCTGAGGTCTCCAGGATTTGCAGTCCAAAATTACAGTAGCAGAACTCTGCAGGGTTGCTCATCACTTCCTTTTCCTTCTTTCAGGTGCCTCTGGGATTTGTAGTTCACTGTAGCAGTGAGCAGTAAGTCTGAGCAGGGGAAGGGGTGTTTAACCCCCCTCCCCGGCCCCAGACCTCAGCCAGGGTTTGCCGGGGGTGGGGGAGAGAGGCAGTCCACCCCCTGCAGACTGGGCTACATCCCCAGCTGGGCTTGCCCTCCCTCACCCCCTTGTGAGCCAGACCTCACTGTTAAGAAAAAGTTTCATATTTTTATAGCAATGCTATGAACTGTATTTGACAACACAAGATGATATCTGAAACAGTATCTGTAAATCATCTTTGGGTTCAATCCTCCAAAATATCAAATGCCCACACTCACAACAGCCTCAATGGAATTTGAAGGTACTCAGCACATTCCCAATTCATAATTTGATCTTTCAAGCACAAACAAATTGAGGTCCTGGGGTCCTGTTTACTTGCAATTTAAAGCAGGAGTCAGCAGCATAGAGTCCCGGATGCAGCCCACATGGCCACTGGATCTGGTCTGCAGCTGTGCGGTTTTGAAGGCAGGCACTTTACTTGTGAGGTGGCTGGAAGAACGGGGCAGTAGTGGATGGATCTTAACATCCACCCTTTCACCTCTGACCTGCATAGAGTTGTTTGAGCCCACAGCGGAAAAGGTTACCAACCACATATTTACAGGGTTTGACCGTCCACAGTCTCAATTTGGCTTAAATCCTTTAGGTTGAAAGTGCACTTGGAGGTTTTTTTGATTTTTGTAGTTATTTATTTATTTGGGTTTTTTTAAAGCAGTCTTTTTTAGTACTTTAGTTGTCAGGTCTTTGAGGCAAGGTTTGGTCAGTGTTCTGATGTCAGACAGCATAAAACAGAGCACATCACGCTGATATGCAGAGCAGATTTGCTGGGAAGCCTTCTGCTTCTCCCCCTCCCTACTCCCCACTATGGAGTAAGGTGGAGTAAACATGCTAAGGGCATGTCTACCCAAGCAGTTTACATCAGTGCAAAATTGGGCTGTTTTGATATAAAAAGATCCATCTTGACATCATTCCTTATGATGATATAATTGGGAAATAGCAGTGTAATCTGTGGCAAATGGCATCACAGTAATGGTCATGTGGTCACATCTGTGTTCTGAATTATTCCGTACTACTGCAGAATTGCAAATGCAATCACTACCTTGGCCTCCTCAAGATGCCCTCTCTCCATTATATAATGCTGTATATATGCTCTTAATTAGGAACCTACCTACATGCTCTCTCTCTAGCCCCATGCTGGCTCCTCAGTGTGAAAGGTAACATAACACAATAGTATGCGTTCTGCAGCAAGCAGCCAGCCAGCCACCACTAACCATCTGTGGTAGTTAGGGAGGTTCCCTGTGTTACAGTTCCAAATCAAATGGGAGGAATGATGAAAATGATTTAAAATATCCAGAGGCATCCAAGATTAAGAAGAGATTCTGGGGATGCCTCTTAAGTTCACAGTATGGAAAAAAAAAATCTGGTACCACAGAAACTGAACAAAGAACAATAACTCCTTATGATTTTCCTCACCTTACAAAGTCTGCATCAGAGTTTTTCACTTCTTTTAAAGACACCAATGGTAAGTGACAATAAAGGGAGGGCGAGGGGATGAAGGAGGAGATGTTTGGTGAACTTCTGTAAGTCTCTAGGGAATGTGGAAGGGCAGATAAGAAGCAGACAGTATTAATCAGTGATGAGAGGCAAACATATACAGAAGCCTCTCAGTGCTCATCTTAAAACACAACAGCAGTAGATTCTGGCACGGACAAGGGCAAGCGCACCCAGCCATGCCCCACCCAGTGGTAGCAGCAGGCACACTTCACACCTAGATTTACATCAGTAGAGCTGTTCTGGGGCCATTTCTCTACACCTCTTTTTGAGACTTCCATCTCTGGCATGCCTCAGAGCAGGTGCAGGGAAATAGCCCAGTGTGAACTCATTGGCAAATAGCTGGGTGTGGAGCATGCAAGTGGTTATGGGTGGGCAGGGTACTCTTGGGCCTCTTAGAGCTGCCATTCACGGTCACTGTCATGTACACAAGCCCTCAGTTTTCAAGAAAGTGACAGAGAAAGGCTCAATCTCATCAACATCCTCATGGAAAAAGGGTCATGATGGTGGATGTTGCAACCAAGAAGATTAGAGAAACAGACATGGAGATGCTTGTTTGTGTCTAATGGAGATAGAGTAATTACTGGGAAAGCACCCTCTGTCAAAGCTACCACTCACCTCCCTCTTCAGCACCTCAATACTTTCACACCAGTCTCAAGCTTCATTAGCCTCATTTCTACAGACTCTGGAGAAGTTGTATTAGGAAAGTGACATGCTGCAGCTCCTTCCAGTCTGGCAGTGCAAACAGTAACCCTGGGAGCTGAGCTCCTTTAATATCTTCAACCCAAACATGAGATGGGGAAGCCATTCTGAGGCAGCCCATGATTCCCAAACCAACAGGTTGTCATGGCAGTGACAGCCAAAGCTCCAAGAATCTGAACCAAAATGCTCCTTTCTGTAATTTAAAACCTGTCAGCAATTTTTGCAATGTCAGGAAAATTCATTTGTAAAATTCACAAAGAACTAAAAAAAAGTCGATAAGGCCCATCTAATGAGTACCCTTTTAACAATATGCCTGGGCACACAAAGTGGCCATGCTGACAAGCAGAAGTTACACATTATGAATTCATGAAGGCATGCACAATAAATCCTGCAGAGTTACAATATACAACCCCTAGCCCCCAGCTGACTGATTTTGTTTAAAATGAATAAAGGTGTAGAAAAAATGCCAATCTAGCACCTCACAGCAAAAAAATATCCCATGCACCTCATCAGGCTATGACTGTGCTAGTACTGCCATGCAACACAAACTATAACAAGCAAATAAAAGTGTTAAGCCAAGCACATACCCAAATTATGTCTTTCCTTTAAAGGAGGTTCAAAAAGCAGCCCTGATGGATTGCCCTGTTGACTGTCACTTAAGTAGTCCTGTCTTGTGACCTGCATCAGACAACCTGAAAAAAACCCTCTGAACTACTGCCTCCCAACTCTGCTAGATTCTTCTCCTTGCACTGTACAACCCATAGTTATAATTCAAGGCAGGTATTGCTCAGCTACTTTAAACTTTCCAGTTACCAGCTACCCTTTAATTTCACAAAAGCTGTCAACCTGGCTGTCTACTGTCATTCTCTATGATCCTATGTCCAAAAGAAGGCTTCATCAGCTAGGGGAGTAAAAGCAAGCAGGAACTTCCAGGACTGATGATGACGTTAGTTTCTATTGCGTTAATTGTACTAGCAAGCCACCTTTCTTTGTTAGAAAAAACAAGTGAAAGTTCCTGAGCATTCTGGCATCGTGAACTTTACCAAATCATGTTGCATACATGTTGGTGAATTTATTACCATGGTCAACCAGATCTTGAGGTGCAAGGAACTATTTTGTGAACTAATTTTATGAACTATGTTGTAACTTCTTCTGTTTCCAGCATGGGGGCATATAAGAGGAATGTGGACTCCAACAGATTTTACTGTAGCTGGGAAAACCATGCATACAGAGCTTTAAATACCTCCTAAGAACTGGCAAGCCTTATAAACACTGCAAGAACCCCAAAAGTCTGCTCAGGCAAACTGACAGGCAACTGACTGTTAGCAACTGACAATTAGCAACTGACCAGAGGGACTGATTGCTTTGGCTGAGAGACTATGCTCTCCACTCCTCTGTGGACATACTCAGAGCAATTTCTAGCTAGCTTCTACTAAATGACTTGCCGTTGGTTCCAACGCCCATCTCAGTACACTAGACACAGCAACAGCATGGAGAAGCACAACCACAGAGGAGATTCAGTCACAATGTTAAGCACCTACTTCAGAGGAAACTTCATCCTCCACCATCATTTTGTGTGGAAACAATATGGCTCATAGCGAAGGAAAAGCCAGCTGTTTGGTTGGAAGTGGCTAGTGCATGGCAGTAGAAAGACTGTAGCTACATCAAACAATCTCACTTCTGTGTAAATCTCATATAAACAAGCTAAGACTAAAAAGAAAACCTCATGTGTATAAGTTAGGGGAAGGAGGTTGTTGGATGCAGAGCTTGTCTAGACTATGGGTAAAATGTAAATGACTAAAATATAATAACAGTGCCTCTTGCACAATAATGCAAATTTGTGATTGGGATCACTCAAAATACAACAATACCATTAATTCCATCTCTGACTTTTGGTATTGAGTATACCCTATGTCTAACTATCCGTGATCAATTATGAATAGCATCCCCTTTCAAAATGATTACCTCTTCCTTGCTACCAAATTTTTTCCCCATCTATGATGGTTGGAAAATATTTTGAGATCTGTCTTGTTGTAACAATAACCTCATAATCTATGACCAAAGGTGTCTGATTCAAGTAATCAAGACCCATGGCAGTTAATCAAATGGTAAACCTCTGATCTAAAGTGTCTGATCAAGCCCTATTGCAGTTAATTGAATGGTAAACCTCTGGAGCAATCAAGGGTTTTTTGCATGTCAGTTTCACTGCCAACAACCAGGTCTAGATCCAAACCATTAACAATCACAGCACAATCAAAGAACAATGACCTTCCACCCTGCTGGCTTTGTCCAGGCTCCAGTCATCAGTCCATCAGGAAAATATACTTTGAAGAAAGGATGTAAGAGAGAAGCTGCCAGCAACACGTGTTTGTTCCAGAAAAGAACCATGTTGACCCATTATAACCCATGCCCGGAAGACCACCCTCAGGGACAGATTCACACCCAGTGAAAAGATGTAAAGATCAAGACCACTTCCTGGCCCATGTTGGTGAGAAAATACTATTACAGCTAAAAGTATACTAGATTTGATTATAGCTCATTTATTTGTAAATTGCAATAGCCTACCTGTATTTTCCTATAGCTCATTATCTAATTAACAAAGCCTTTCTATGAATTATCAATGGAAGTGTCGTGTCAATCCTCATAAGCACTAAATTAAACTTCCCATTTTAATTGCAACCAGGCAATCCGTACAAGACTGGGGGGAGGAGGGGAAGAGAAACCACTGGCAATCTAGGCTTCTGACTCTAGCCACTTTTCAAAACCACAGAGTAAGCAGTAATAAAAAATGCACATTCTGATAAAGTCTAATTTCTTCTTTGTCTCTTCCCATAGCTTAAGTCTTCATATGCTGCTAGAGGCAGTGACACAATTCATCTATTACCCACTTTTCTGCATGTATTTCAGGTATTAAATGATAAACTTGCTTTTTGCTGCCAGCAGGAATTGAAATATGACCATGCTACCCAAATAAGCAATCAAGGGAAGAATCTGAGCTTGTTCTAGAATGAAAGCCTTTCTTCTTCTTCTTCTCCTTCTCTGAAGGAGCAAACGAACCTACCTATGATTTGCCCCACACACCTATGGCTTTATGACTCATTGCAGCACCCTGAACACATCAGGATTTCCTATTCTTCCTACAGTTAAGCATCCTCTACATCTGCCCTAACGGTAGAAAAAAAAAGTTCTCTTTAACCACAAAGAGAATTCAGCCAACTGTGGTTAGAATCCATATATTTGGACTGTATTCCAGTCTTCTGTACTAGCAAGAAGTCATTGCTTCTTCATCCTCCCCACCTCACCCTGGAATTACTAAGAGTGTTTTAAAGTTGACAGCTTTGCCATTTTGGGCACTGCACTGAATGGTCTTCTTCATGACTGCATATCCTTGCTTTCATCTTCTACTGCCTTTGAAAGAACAGTGGTACAAGCTTGTTGAGGTTTCAGATGGTCCAGATCCTAAAACCAAGTACTCAGATACACTTCTATGTAGTGATTTCAAGTAGTTAAGCAGTTAGGTTTGCAAAGTATTTACTGGAAGTCAAATTAACTAGATGAGACTTAGTCTTGCACAGCACACAAGCAATGTTGTGTGAACATATGCAAGGTAATTGTGATCAGAGTAAGGAGGCAGGGGAACCTCATCTTGCATTAATGAAAGTGATTGCCAATTACTACTTCAAGGAAGCAAGAAGTAAGGTCATGAGGAAGCATGTGCGTAAATCACTCACTTCATTCTGAGGGTTGCAACTAAGTCCAAATCTTCTCCCAGACTTCCAATATCTTTCTCTTTTTCTTTGCACCTAGGAACTGTTTCATTTACCTTGTAATTATGGTAATAATTACACAATCAGTGAAAGATTCATTCATAATCAGCATGGAAGGTCCTATATCTATTTAGCATATTGGTTGCCAGTGCTTTTGTACAGTAACCCTAATTTCTCTGGCACATGCCTATACCAATTGCCAGTCACCCACCATTAACAATTAGCAGCAGTCTTCAGATCTTTGTTTTGCGTAGCAGCTGCCAAGCGCAACTTCCCATGTCTTTAGCAACTTCTATATCCTGTCAAAATTACAGCAGGTATACTACTGTCCATGTACAGTCAGTCCTATTTTCTATCCTCCCTAACAAAGGAACTTTCAGAGAGTACACCTACAACACAAGACCAATCAAGCTAAATGACACAAAATTGGCTTGATTAGCAACTACCTCAAAAATAAAAATACCAATTACAATTTCCTGGGACCCCACAGTGAAACAAAAAACACAGTCCATTTTGTTTAGAAAACAATCCAAATGAAAAATGTTCTGTATTGAAACAATCCAAAAGAAAAATTCTGACAAGATTAAAAATTGGACAAGTTGGATATACCTAGTTTTCATTATGTAATATACTCTCACTTTTTAAAATACTGAATCTTCTGGGTTAGGGACAGAAGCTACACACAAACCAGTTTAAGTGACCAGAAACTGGTTTAAACTGGTTTCAAAATAACAAGGGTTTAAGATAAACCTGGTTGAATGTATTATCAAAATTAACTGATTGAGGTCAAACCGGTTTATGTAATTTGTCTCAAATCCCTTCCTGGTTTAAGGTAAATCAGAATCCCCCGGCATCCTAGCATGCTCTGCAGCCCTGGGCTAGGCTAGGCTAGGCTGGGCTGGGCTGGGCTGTCTGTTCCAGCCAAGCAGGGCTGACCCCACCCGTCTCCTCCCTAGCCAGAGCACTATCACTTCTTCAGCTGGCTGAGACAGGGTGGGGGTGTGAAACCCTGCTCTCGAGTGCAGCTGGGTCCATCTGGCAGGGAAGTAGCAGCCCCTACCAAGCGTCCCCGCCCCCCTCATTGCACCAGCAGTCAGAGCAGAAGTGTGGCCAGATGTTGGTAGCCTGAGAGGAAGATGGGGTTTAATCCCCCCACTGTGAGGAGGGGAATGCATGTGTACAAGTGACGCCTGTCACGGATCATCATCCTCCCTCCCCCCGTCCCAACAATGAGGGGATTAAACCGTATCTTCCTGTCAGGTTACCAGCATCTGGCCACACTCCTGGCAGGGGCCACAGTTTGCAGGCAGACTGCAGCGGGAGTGCAGTTCCCCACCTCCTGTCCCAGCAGTGGCAGCAGAGCGAGCCTCATGGCAGGCAGAGATAAGGCACCTGTCACCTGCTGCCTGCTCATGGCAACACTGGGCACTCGGGAAGGGCTTCCATGAGCTAGTCACTGCCCCCACCCCTGGGACGTGGGACTGGGCCAGATCAGACTGCTGTGGTCCATTGCCTTCTCCCACTGCTGCCCATGGTCCTGGCCCACAACAGCCTGCCCCGAATGCCTGGCACTCCCATGAGCAGGCAGCAGGTGACATGCCTCACCTCTGCCCACTTTGATGGTTCACTCTGCTGCCACAAGGGAGTGGGATGGGGAGCCACACTCCAGCTGCAGTCTGCCCGCAAACCATGGTCCCTCCACAGGGCTGGAGACAGTAGAAATACCCCAGACCCCTAGGGCTGAGACAGGAGGCAGCTCACTGACATCCCTCCCCCTTGGGCCGCCTCAGCCCAGGCTGCACTGTCGAATTGGGAGGCAGCGGTGAGTTGGGCTCCATGATTAGCCCTGGCTCCCCTCACTTCCCATCTGTGCCTGCAGCCAGATCACTATCTCCCTGCCCTACCCCTCCCTGCGGTGCCAGTTGCTGCTCCTCCAAGGGACTCAGCCCAGGCACTGCAGCACGGGCCTTGCCTGAAGGGATCTTCAGTGTAGGACAGAGGCAGAGCTGTGTCAGTGCCCACGCCACTGCTGCCTGCAGTGGAGGAATTAACCCCCCCCAATCCCCTCAGGCTACTGAGGTCCTGCCATTCCCCTGTTCCTGCCACTGGAGCAGTGAGCAGGGGTGGGGGGCACTGGGGACCCCGGCAGAGGCTGCTTCCTCCCACCCCCTCCAGGCATACCTGACTGGGGTCCCTGCAGGCCAGAGTGGGGGTTTATACCCAATTATACTCAGGTCTTCCAGGGCCTGGCCACACCTGCTCTCAGCTCAGTTTCCCTCCAGCCGAGGACTCGCTCTTGCACCCCTTAGCTTCCAGTCTGAGCCACTACAGGCATGTGCCTGCATTTCTGGCATCAAAAGTGAATGTCTAGTCACTTGCAAATCAGTTCCATCTATGCAGGTTAGACTAACCAGCAAAGACTGAATCAATTCAGGCTCAGGCTTTTTAAATGTTTGTACCTAGCTCTGGTGAAGCAAACATACAAAAGATACAAAATATTTTGTATGCTCTGGGTCCTTGCTTCTCTGAATAACTACAGAGAACTGGCCTGAAATTTGACTGCCACCTGTGAAAAGTACTAAATAGTAACATAAAATCTTTTGGCATTGGTTCCTCTATTTGTTCATTTGGATCATGTAAGACTGGCCACCATGAAAGCAAATCAATTAATAAAATGTTATGTCAAGCAATCAGCCTAGACTATGAAACTCATCCTTGCTTATTACTTGTCAAGGTACATTAATAATGAATGTGCATAAGACCCACCAGAAGTAATCTGTTACACCAGAGGTTGCCAAACGTTTTCTTATTGTGCACAACCTTCCAGATTTACCAACTGCCTGCATACCCCTACCAGCATACATATTTTAACCCCTTAAAGGCCGATACAATGAGAATTAAACCCACCATTACACAATTTCTCCCATGTACCCCCCGGATATGTCTTGTGTTCCTCCAAGAATATGCATATGACAGTTTGAAACCCCCTGAGTTACACCATTAATGAACCAGGCAGTTTCATATCAACAGAACATAAGTTTGTTTTTGCAGGATGTCTTTTTGTATTAAGTGCAATCCTTGATCCAGGGGTTAGTTTTGGTTAACAAATACTCAAGATTAAAAACTACTCTTAAAAGTTGTAAGAATATTATAACAATTAAGGAACAAGCAACATCCAATTAACTTATAGAACTCTGCTGCAAGTACCCAAAAGTCTTTGAGGTAGGTGGATAAGGTGTCAGTGGTTGTATCCTTTGAGTCTCATTCGTTCTCCAGAAAGGACTTGTGGCTTGCAGTACAGTAAAACCTGAAGAAATGCAAAGTAACTCAAAGTAACAGCTGCATTAAGCCCATGCCACTGGGACCAAATCCAGGCCACATGGACCCAAAAGTCCAGATCTGGCCCAGGGGCATGGGTGAGTTTCATACCCTTATCTTAGGACATGTAGCCTCATCACGAGTGCATGGTAAGTTGATATTGTATCAAGAAATCTTTGACAGAGGGTATGTGACAATCGGCATGTTTCTTTTTAGCAACTGAAAGCAATGACTTCAGCCTATTTTTTACGATTTCTATTAGAGAAGCACACAAAGACATCATCCACCATTGAGACCCCATTGTCCACCAAATGCACAAAGAGACAGCCTGGTGAGGAACTGAGGCCAATATGGAGACTACATGGCTTGCTGAGAGTCAAAAACTGAGCTTAGACTCCTGGAACCACAGAGCATCACTGAAATCAGAAAACCATCCCTCCTTCCATAAAAGCATAATTGATAATTAACAAAATTTGAATCCACGAGCACTTAACAGACAGTTTTTCAGAAGAAAGCCAGTTTGTGCCTAAAAGCTTGTCAGACTTCTCTTCTAACTATAAAACTGGTCCAGTAAAGGATAGCACAATAAATCACTTGCCTTTCATACATTTCCTAGACTATCATTGTTAGACACAATTTAGACACAATTTTCATGTCATACATGTTTATGCAGAAAATATATTTTATAGCAAGGCCAATACTGGCTTTTTAAGACTATAAAGCCAACATGATCCTGTATGAAACATCATTATTTAGTAATTCCTAATACATAATATAAAACAATTACAAAACTCAATCTTTCAGCATTTTCCAGGTAAGACAACTGCTCTTAAACTGATTTGAAAAAAGAAACAATTTTAGGCTATTCTTCCAAAGATAAATGTTGATTGTCCAGTTTTAAGATGAAGCAATCATTTTTGGTACATAATGACTTGCCCACTGCAAGCAAATTGTCCTTTGTCAAACCACAACACATTCAATGAACACTGCTTCTAGTTCAATATCAAACTGGTTTTCCATTTCTGAGGATACTAATATAGCCCAAGTTAAAATGTTAAGAACAATATTTAACCTCAGAACTAAAGGAGTTAGGATTAATTAATTAATTTATGTACTTTTGCAAATTTTTATAATCTGTATTTGTGCATGAAATTTAGTTTTCAGGGATGATTTGTCTCTCACATACACTGTTATAACTCCTCTGTCTTAAAAGGATTTATAGGAATGAGATGTGAACCATCCCCAGTCAGAAACAACAAAATAAAATTGGCTTAATTTAAAACTCTCTTAATTATAGTATGGAAAATTTCAGTCAAAAATCTGTTCTTTTATTTAAAAAAATATTACTGCATATAAAGCTGAGTGACTAACTTGAAAACTATAATCAAAGCTTTGTGTCCTATAAGGCATATTAGTACCAAATTATCCAGCACAGCACTTAAAATTAAGCAGCTTGGCCCCAAAAGCTTTCTTCCCTTTCTTGTCTCTACCCCTGTCCAAGTGTATTATGTTAATTCAATCATCACTGTAATCTTTGGGTATTTAATATATCTCTAATTTCCAAATTGAAGTGGAATCTGGAATGCTTCAAATGTGCATCTGCCCACAGCTTAAGAAAAATAGTTGGTCAAATCAACTGGACTATAAAGTTCAGAGGATATTAGTAAATATCTCTAAGTTAAAGGTGAAAAAAATAATGTAGCATTTGTATCCTAAGCAAAAGATAAAAATGTATAGGGAAAAGCTCTGAATTCTACTGGATGAACAATCACCTAAAATATGTTTTAAGCAAGCAGGGGACAGGCAAGGAATGAAAAACATATGTAAAATAGGCTATATCTTATAGGACAGAAAGTGAACAGATAAAGTGAGAAATGCCAAAAGTCAAGCTGAACTCACCAAGGAAAACAGAATACACAATACAAAGTCCTTCAGCCATACAAATAAAAAGAGAACAAGAAAAGAAAAGCAGAGTGAAGTAAATTTTAAAGATCTTTAAAAATAAAGGCTGAGAGAGGATATGATTGCCCTTCAATGTTACATCAGAGAGGCAAGTACAAATGAGAGGGAAGATTTATTTAAATTAGGACAATATTGGCCCAAGAAAAATGGGTATGCACTAGCCACAAGTAAATTTTAGCTGGAAATTAGAACAATTTTTCAAATAATCAAGAGCAGAGATGATCTTGAACAGCCTTGCAACAAAGCAATGGAGGCAAAAAAAATGTAACTGGGTTTAAAATGGAATTTAGTGATTCATGAAAGAGATTATATGACTTACAGACCTGAGAAAGAAAGGGGCTATATTTGATGACTAGGAGATCCTATCTAGTCCATGTTTCTGTTTATTGGGGGGAAATTGCATCCTTTTTCTACCTTATAATATTAAAACAGCCTAACAACCATTTGGGTAATTTAACATTTAGAAAGCATCTCTTTGGCAATTAGAAAAATACATTCTAGAGAGTGTGTGGATCAGACAATAGTCTAGTAGTCATGCTTTACATCTAACAAATACTACAACATTACCATATATTTCTTTCTTTTAGATTTGTACCACTTTTACTACACACAATGTAACCACAATGTTTACAGTCATATAGGCTAAAAGCTGTAAACTGTACTTGCAAGGAACTTAAAATTAAAAAACAAATTTCTTTCGAATCATTCACTTCATTGGAAAACTGAAAATAGAACTATTTTGCTAGCTTTCACTTGACTTTTTTTCAGTTTTCACTTCCTGAAAGCACTTCAGTTTTATTTTCACTATTTGACAAAAAGCAGAGTTTTTCAAGAGCCTCCCCCACATTTTCTGACTCACTCTTGTTCTGGTAATTAATTCTTATTGCTCCAGCATGCTACATAACCATAGCACAGGGCTGTGGCTGTCTCTCTCTTTAAAACAGCTGTTGACAGAGACCCATTCAAAATTTTGAAGTTTCAGCTTCACTTCCTTGGATGCAAATAGATGGTTGCATACAGCTGATGTAAAAAAAATCCCTACTGAGGATGTGAGCTTAAAGGAAAGCATACAAATGAATATATTTTCAACTCTTCCTGCATTTATTATTGTTATGATGTTTATGCAATGTGGTAGAGCTTCAGAATATGACTACATAAGTATAACTGAGCAAGACTGAAGTTCCAGACACCAAGCAAACAAGACATAAATTAGAAACTGGGAAAACCACTGTTTTGTCATATCCTGACTACGGCGGAAATAATGACTGCATCCATCAATTCTGACTAGGTGAGATTACAGTTCAATAAATATCTTGAGCCAGCTTTCTGTCACTAGTCCAGGAACATGCAATCCATACAACTTTGAAATAAGAAGATGTGTTGTATACGGGAATTGGAATTCACTTCTAAAGGACAGTAGCATAACTGAGGGTGGGAGTGACCAGGGCAGCAGCAAAAACAGCTATTGCTGCAATGTCAATTGACTGCACCCCCACAATTGGCCTGGCAAGAGCTGGGCTGCTATACCTCTGACCAAGGAAGTCAACCAAGGAAAGGCAATTTTCATGTCCATTGCATTCTTCCAGTGCAATCCTGGCAACAAAGGCAGCAGAAGGAGCAGAGAGACGCTGAATCAGTAAATCTTTGTTTCAGCACATCCCTGCCTCACCTTTACTGCCTGTTTCTGAACCTGAGCAAACCAACCACATTGTTTCCACTATGTTTTAAGGTTCAGATAACAGAACCTTGGACACAGTATTTGCTTTTTTCAACTTCTCAAAGGATTTACTGGCACACATCACTGCTACACAGATTGATAAGATTTTCCCTTATTTCAGCAAAACAAAACAAAACAAAACCCTCAAACAAACAAACAAAGAACCAAGAAAGCAGGAAAGTTGTCAAGTCAAATACGCAAAAACTAGGAAATAGGAATAGGAAATTCAAATTGTTGGTGCAACCCTAATTCAGCACCTTCAACATCTATGATAGAGTTGTTAATGCGCTGTGGTCTTATACAATTTTCCTCACAGAAGACAAACAGGGAACTACTGTAGTCATTGTAAGCCCTTCTGGCTCTGGTTCTTTCACTTGTCTCTGTACCAGGCTCCAAGCCCTTCCACGCCCACCGGAGTTGCTCTCCCTCACCCTCTCTACCTATTGACCACAAGTTCTTCTGTTTCTCTCTCCTACCATGCCACCAGCTTCTCCCTACTCCCTGCCTCTTCACCACACTCTGATTCCTATTATCTCCTCTTCTTCCTTCTGTCCTTCCCTCTACCTAGGCGCTAGCAATGGACACAGAGACCCCAAGGGAGAATTTCTCCATTCTCAGTTCCAGTGTTTGGCACAAAAGCAACCACAAAGGAGAATAGAAACAGATAACGCCCTGCTAAACCTACATATCTCTGAGATGCAACTTGTTTAGGGTAAACTACATTCTCAAAAAAATAGCTGCTAACATCTTTCTACTTAGTTAAATTTGGATGACTATCCCAGGAGAAGCAACAGACATGTATGTTCCTGGCACCAACATGACCCTCTGTCAAATCTTAAGTCTTTGCCCTCAAAGAATAGATGCTCTAGAGATCCACAGCAGAATGATTTTAGGAATATTTAAATATGGAGAAAGGGTGAAGAGGGGGAGTATTATTATTTTATTAATTTATTTATTTTTACACTAACCAGGGTCTCAGAAAGTGTTGAACTATTCTGGCCAAGTCTTTCAAAAAAAAAAAAAAAAAAAAAAAGGTTTAGCCTGGTGCCAAGACCTACAGAGTAAGCTTTGGCCAAAACAAAAAACAAAAATCTGATGGAAACATACAACCTAAGTTGAGCTAAGCATTAAGGAGTCCATGTGGACCAAGGAGGAAGAATACTTCATGCACTGAGCAACACTCATATAATTTGCAAAAGAAAAATCTCTATTTCCCTCTGTGCATCTAAATGGCAGTTTTCTAGCCATACACCTGGCTACTTTTGGCCCTGGCTTTATGCTATGGCTGTGTAAGCATGCGCAGCAAGGCTACACACTCACTAGGTAGCTATGCAGCTACATGAACATGTATCTGAGTACAAGTCCTGCAAAAATAAGGTGGAAAAAGGACGACCCCTCCATGTTTTAGCCTCAATAGCTGAGTGAAAAGGGGATTTGCTCAAGAAGCTAGAGACACCCTCTTCCACCCTTGTCTAGAGAAGGTTTGAACTTCCATCTCCCTGACTTTATAGCACAGTGTTTTAATCACCACAGTCCAGGTCTAGAACCCTCTCTGGCACTCCTTTTAAGAATGAGCCACTGCTACTTGCATTAGCAGTCACTGGATAAAGAACAGTACTATCGGGAAATTTCTGTCCAGGGAAAGCAAGGGTCCATTCATGGCCCAGGGCTGCTCCCTGCTTGGGCAGCATCTAGGACACTGAGCTACAAACCTTTTAGCTTATTCTCTTCCTTCTGGCTCAACACATTTCTCCCTCTCTTGGCTGTGCAGGGGGGCAACTCTGGAGAATGCATGACTTATGGTGCAGTGATTACAACACTGTGCGGGGAAGTCAGAGAGATGTTAAAAGGGAACCGGAATTCTACCCTGACTGATATCAAGATCAGTATCAATCTGATCAATTCAGTCAGGGAATCTAGGATACAATTAGGCTGATAGTCATACAAGCCTCATTCTCATTTTATTCCTATAATTTGATTTTCATACAAGATAAACATTAATTCATTTTATAGGGTGTTTCCTACAATATCAAATAAACTTTACTTAGAAATCCAGTGGAAGTTCTTTGAATTTGCTGAAAAAGAATCTTCTGTCTCCAAACCAGAAAGTCTAGGAAACATCTATGAATATTGAAGGAGAGAGCAGTTACAAATAAATGTGAAATCTAAAAGCAGAGATGGGTAAAAGATAGGACCTCTTGCATTGCAGAATTATGAGGAAAAAGGGGAATGAGTCAGTAAGCAAATTACATATAGAGATAAAGAAACACAAAACATTGACATAGACTATGAAATGGAAAGAAATTGTCAGACTGACAGGAAGACAAAAAAAAGAACAAAATACTCTCCTTTGGACACTGACATAGGCTAAGGAAGTGCTGTTGTTGAAAGATCATTATCTGTCTTTATATATACACCTCAGGGGTGTGGATGCATCTTTAAACATTAACTTTGTTTTTTCATAATTTGGATTCAATAATAAATAAAGTTTATAAAAAATAAAATGCATATTTTTAAAAGCATTCAGGAGATGAAAAACAAAATTTAAAAGCTTTATGAAAAGAGTATTGTGGGTAAGGGAACATTTGAATTAAACCCATCATTTTTTAAAGAAGTTAATCAAATTCAGTGTAATGGATTGAAACCTCTTGTAAAATCTATTTACTACCATCCTGTTATATAGAAGATAAATGACAGAAAAGTCTAGGTTTTGGCAAGCTTTTCTGAACAGAGCTGCTCTAGGGAACCACTTTGGTTTGCTTTTACCCATATTAAGTAAAACATTTTGAAAACAACTGTTAAGGCAGCCATTTCTGGAAAGATGACTAGGGTCTAATGTTGCGTGGTTAGAGGATTTGGATTATATGGGTCAGGAACTGAAATTACGCATAAACTGGTATAAGTGATTAGAAACCAGTTCAAATCTGTAAGGCAACAGAAGTTCAGTGCACACACAAGCAACTGGTAGAGGGGGCACAAGGAGGCATGTACCTACCCTGAGATTGGCTCTCAACTTGGCACCACTCAAGACGGGGCAGTTTTTTTGCCACACGGGCCAGCAGTGTGTTGCAGGGGAGGGCACTAAACCGAGGCACAGAAGTATAGAAGTAGACGTGGGGCTCTTGGTTTGGTCCCGAGCCAGCCCACAAATTGTGCAGCCTTAGACTCAGGAGGCACCAGTCACCCCTGAGTGCACATAAACTGTTTTTAAAAAGGCCTGACCCAATTTAACATAAACCTGGATAGATGTAGTATTAGAATTAACTGATTTAGATTAAATCGATTCATTGCACTTCTATCCCTGATCCCCTCCAGATTCAAGAGTTAACTTATGTGAACCAAAATAACGCTTTCTTTAATTTAAAACCTGACTGTCAGCAATATTTGCAATGAAGTTGAGTATTTTAGAGAGAGAGAGAGAGAGAGAGAGAGAGAGAGAGAGAGAGAGAGAGAAAGAAAGTATTTTATACGGCAGCATGAGATACTTTAGGTTCACCCACTGCATTTCACATCAAACCTGGCTCTGTGGTCTAGAGCAAAAACCATTTATGCTCCCCACTGTTACTTAGAGGTGGGCAACCAGCAACAGGACAAAGCAGCTGCTATAGTGTTGCCACAGGAAAAAGGCAGACAACAACAGGGTTAAGAAGCAGCAGATGGGCTTACTTTTTCTTCCTAGAAGTATCTTCCTAGTTTGCATTTTACATTAATATGCACTGCACGATATCAATTATCTATTAAACAAAACATTACTGTTCTGCAAAAAAGGAAAAATAGCATATTTAATCAGCATTATTCATGGTGTTTTTCAAATCAGTGATGTTACAGTCAAACTGACAGATAACAAGAAATTCTCAGAGATAAACACAAAAAAAATGTACGTTGTTACCACAACTGTGACGCATTGACACTGTATATGCTCCACTGAAGAACATGAATACATCCAGAGGCACAGTATAACATTAAAATCACTGATCATTCTCAGGATTAAGTCATGCAAAGCAGAATTTATTAAATGGTGACAACCATAAACCTCTTATGTGATAGCTATAGTATCAATCACTACAACGGTGATCAGAGGCCTTGTTTAATCATAGTAGGTTGAACAGTCCCCCTTTGGTACAAGTGTATAAGTGCCTTTAATATAATTATCTAATACATTTAATACAATAACACTCATTAATTCATCCAGCTATCATGTGTTATTCAGCACAAGCTTCTTGCACATAATAACCAAAATAATTTGAAACCTCATCAAAGAACACAAACTATTTAAAAAATAAATAAAAAACACTCAAAATTAACACTCTTTTTGTTTGTCCGTTTTATAGAAATGTTTGGGACCATTGCACAAAAAAATGCAGTCATTGGCCCAACAAATTTTAAAATAGACAAACAAGTTGCATAACAACAGCTGACAACAAAAATAAAGTGATTTAAAGAGTGAAAGGAAAACATGGTTTACAACAAGACATAGGGCATATCTTCACTAGAACTGTCCTGTGGCTTAAGTTCAGTTACTTGCAGACTAAGTGCCCTGTGTTTACACACAATTTTGTTTTTGCTGTAAGCCACCTAACACTTTAAACCAGCATTAATAAGCCCACTTTGTAAGCATCTTTACTGAGATGCAGGCTGAATTAACTTCCACAAAGTAGGTGTTGCAACCCCAACTTCAAACATTCCGCATCTCACAGGCCTCCCACTGGTACCCCACGTTGCTTTGCTGGCTTCTTAGGTCAGCTTCTGTATCCCCTATTACTCTGTGGTCAGAATTTTATTCCTCATTTAAAATCGGCATTACTGCATAACAACATTCATACCCTATAACAAGGAAAATAGAATCCCTCTGGTTGTCACCTACAGCCCCCATCTGGAACATCTGAGACACATAATCAATTACCAATGCCTCCTAGAAAAATATGACCTTCTTAAAGCAATCATATGGGACAAACTTGTCCTGGCTTACAGGGAGCTTCCCAACCTCAAACGGCATCTCTCAAGCAACAGGCTACATGACTCCAAGTCTCACTGAGGTATCCAGCCTTACAGTGGACCCAGATGCTTTCTGTGTCCCAACATCAATTCAGAGTTCATTATTGCTGGGCCAAATAACATGGATTATAACATCCAAGGTTCATTCACTTGCAATTCTACCAATGTCATACATGCCGTCACCTGCTCACAGTGCCCATCTGCTGCCTCCATTGCACAGAGGAAGCAACCCCTATGTGACAGAATGACTGAACACCAAGCTGACATCACCTACAGAAAAACAGACAGGCCCATGAGAGAATACTTTAAACACCCTGGATGTTCCATTGCTGACCTCAAGGTGGTTGTTCTCAGGCAGCAAACTTCTAAAAAACAATTTGAATGGGAAGTTGTGGAACAAAAAATCATCCACACACTGGGCTGTGTGTAAATACGGTTTCAATGGGGACTATGGATTCCTATCCCATTACTCAGACTAGGTTTTCTGATACTTTTGTTCCCATGGATTTATTGCCTGCATATTTGCCTCTCTCAGCACTGCTCTTCTCCCTGCTTTCCCCTTTCTTGCCCTTTCCTTCTGCTTTTGTATTTAAATGTTTTGGTCCTTATAACACAGCTTTGTACATATCCTTGCCCAGCATCTGACAGTGAGCTTCAGCCCACAAAAGCTTCTGCTATATATGTATACACACTTCGATTAGTCTATAAGGTGCAAATTCACTCTGCCTTTTAGTTAACAACCTCCGAAGTCTAGTCAGCTTGTGCTTTCCAATTATTAGCTAGCCTCTGCTGCTAACCCATAATCTTCAATTCTACCACCAACCTACAGAAGTTTACATGCAACTAACAGTTTGTACCTGCTGACCACTGTTGTGCAGACAGCCATACTTTAATCCATCCGAGGTAACTAAGGTCCAACTCACCCTATTACATACAACTGTTTACAAAAGAGAGCAAAAGTTATAGACAGAAAAAATTAATAAACCCACAGGCTTAACGACACTAGCCAAAGACAGCATTAGAGTCTGACAAACAAACAAGGACTGGATGAAATTAGAAGTAAATGGAACAAAATTGATGCACGGACCTAAATGATAAATAAAGCAATGAGAAGATAGGCTATTAGAGGGGTGTTAAAACATACAGCCCAGATCTGAATGATACAGACCATGGATCTTGAACGAACCCCACACCTTGCAAGCAGCATGCTGAGCTGGTCTAATGCATGGGCTGAACACAGTGTCACAGGCTCTGTGCTGTGCAGAGGGTTGGTCCAGGACACAGACTGCATGTGGCACCCTTCTGGACCTGTGAGACTAGGAGACAAGTGAAGGGTGGAGGCAGCCAGGCCTGTGGACAGGCTCTGAGGGACAACTACAGGATCAGCAAGATGGGGGCACAGGTTACTTGATCCAGGAGGACAGGGCCTGGATTGGCAAAGCAGGGAGCATAGGACCCACATCCAGATAAATCAAGGAGGGAGGTCCAAGAGAGACAGTCTGAGATGAAAGCAGAGGTCAGGAGCCAGGAGTCAGAGAGCAGATGCTAGACTCTGAGATCTGGATCAAGGAAGTTAAGCCAAGTCAGGATGCCAAGGAAACCAGAGGGAGCAGAGCCAGCACCAAATTTCAGGGGAATTCCAAGATCAGGGTCAGGAAAGCCAAAGCTGAGGTCAGAAATCAAGAGAACCAGGGACAGCTGTGAACGTGAGACTTGTTTGAACAGAGTCTGTGACAAGGTGAGTCTAAGACTGCAGGTGAGCTTATAAGGAATGAGTGACACTTTCAGCAGCCAGTGTGGCTGCAGAGAACTTGGCCAGTTGCATTAGGCAGGGATCAGAGGAAAGTGTGGTATCTCAGATGCTTGGCCCAGTCAGGTGTGCTGGATCAGAGGTCCTGGCAAGATCGACTCCCAATGCCAGCCCTAAGGCTGATCCATATCAAACCATGTTGGAGCCATCACAAAGGGCTGGTCCAGCAGGGCACTTTGTGCAACATGTGCCCTGTACCAGACCCCTGTGGTGCGTGCAATGCCTGTTTTGCTAAGTCCATTCTGTGTACCACGTGCAGTGCCTCCCAGCCCTGCTCCAGGGCTTGCACTACCTGCAGTGAGCAGGCTAGACCCAGTCCTATGGCACTGCCCATAACACAGGGAGCCAGCATGGAATGCATGCTACATGATGTGTCCTGCTGACTGGTCCTGAGCACTACCTCTATCAATCCTGACCAGCTGCACAGCCAGTGTACAGGGCTGCTCCAGTGAGGCATGCAGTGCCCGTGGTGCCTGGTCCAGCTCACACAAGCCTCAGAATGGGATTGGCACTTGCTGTCCATGAGAAAAGTTGAATGGCATGGGGAATGTGCTGCACACAGCACCCCACTGGACCAGCCCTGCACTCTGTCTCCAACAAGACCCAATCCAGCCCACAGACCAGCCCAAAGATCCTTATCCAGCCCATGAAGCTAAGTAAGTTGGCTCTCTTGCCCTATTCCATTCCATTCAGCTTTTCTTCTTTAAAATCTTAATTTGTCAAGCTATGCAGGAGGAAGCATAGTTTGACACTAATGCCAGAAGAACAAGTAGACTGAGTAGAACAAGCATTATGCTCATTGCTACCACTCTCTTCACCTGTCTCCTACTTCAGGTTTCTCCATGACAGTATATGGTCTCCATTGTACTGATTCTGATAGGTGACCTGACCAGGTAGGATAAGAAAGAGGGACTAATGTTACATAACCACTTTTGGCTAAATCTTGAAAAATCACCTAGGATACAAGACCTGCATTCCTTTCTTCATGTACACTATTTTTCCCCACCTTATTTCATTTGTTTCCTAGCCCTCTCTTTTAGTCTTTTATTTGTCTGGATTAGCTGGTTAAAATAGTTTCTTTTGCCAAACTTTGGGTTTATTATAAAAAAAGACAGCTAGAATGTAGTACCCCATACATGATGGTGTTAGTACAAATTTACAAATCTGACTTGCAACTTTGTGGCTGAGAAAAAACAGTCAAACTAGGAGTGAAGAGGTGGGGCATCCTTACAAATCACAGTCAGTAAAAGGGAATAAGGAATACCATTAAGATAAAAGCCTCGTTAACCACTTTCACAGTTTTTCCTTTTTTTATTCTGTTCCTTTAATTAAAGCTTTAAAAGACTGTTGACTATATTTTTGCCATGGAAATACACAGACTGAGAGATCTCTGCCCTTGAAACTTCAACCTCTTTTAACTGTTTAATGTTACATTATGGCAGGATCATGCTCTCTCCTTTGACACTTCATTCCTATTCATTCTAGCAAACCAATATACCATCATTCATCTCGTATGCACACCTTGTCCTCCTGCCCTGTAAATGGGTGTTTATGCAATCATTAACCATCCTGGTGCCTCCATGATTATTTGCTGCCTTCCCCGGGCTTGGGTATTCTATAGAAACAAAGAAGAAATTTAAAAAATATATTTTATCTCTGAGTACATTCAAGACTGCAAAGCATCCATGGGGTGGATACTCCAAAAATGAAGAAAAATGTATACATTATTGTTTTTGGACTGGAAACTTCAAACTGGCCAAGTATGACTTCTTCAATTTCTCTTTCTTCTCCTATCATCTGTGTATATGTTGTGCATACCAAGGAATGGTGTGTTAAAATTAAACTAATGCTTGTACAGCCTACCCAGGAAGAAAAGAAGGCCATAAATGTTTACTGACTTCATATCCAAAACCCAGACTGAAGGAACAAAGAAGGAGGAGAGGGAAAGACTCATTAAGCATGCAGATGTGGGAAGGGCACTTGGGGTGCCTGCCACTTTAAGAGGTCAGGTGGCCTGAGAAGCCACCAGCAGGTATGGACCAGGGCTAATTGGGAGTCAGCTGACCCAAAGAGCTGGCAGAAGAAGCTAGTCATAGTAGAGGGAGTCATATGACTCAAAGCTGGGTTGGCCTTAGGGCAGGTATAAGCCCAGGCCTTGTGAGAAGCCCAGCAGCAACATCTTGGAGCCTGCTGACAGTATACCACCCCAGAAGCATGGCTGCAGCTCCAGAAGGTCAGCTTGGAAAGTAACAGCAGTCTGGAGGTTTGGGGAGGAAATAAGGGGATGAGGAGGTTCCTAGGGACTTGGGGGGTGGGGGGACAGGGATGTCTGGAGCCCAGATAATGGGGCTGAGAATGTAGGACCAGAAAGGGTCCAGCAACCCCAGAGGAGGGGCTAAGTGAAAGACAACATCAATGAGGAAGCCATTTGTGAGGCATGGGGCATGGTGTATGGGAGGAACAGCGGCATGCAATTAGCCCATAAAGCAGCAACCACACGTACCTGGTGGTCATTTGAGAGAGCAATTTGAGAAGCCCTGGGGCAGCCTCCATTATTTAACAGATAAAAGACATCAAGGTATGGCAGACAACTGAAGGGATGATTGTCCACAAATGTGAGGGCTGCAGGAACTCCAGGGGCTTCATGGCCACCCCTGAAGGACATCCTGCCGCAGAGGAACAAGAGAATTATGCAAAGGAAAATAAACCTATTGGAAAACACTAGCACAACACTCAAGGTCAGTAACACAATGTAGGCATGTTCTGCAACTGTCTTCTTCTGTTAACTATTTACTGGAACATACCCTTCACCTTATCAAATCCAATAACCAGTTCCCCCCACCTCCAACACTCACCACAAGACAGTGCATAACTCTACATACTTCCGAATGGGGAAAATATTTTTTGTTTCCCCACATACATAAAATATATTACCCTGAAAGCACCTGGTTGACTGCTCTCAGAGCTTTTTTACTTTTGCACTTGAATTTTAATTTTGCATAATGTCATGTTTGTTTAATATAGATTCTATTCATAGTGTTCGGTGTGATATCATACTGCTAGAAATAAAAAAAAATTAAAATTTCCATCAGAGATTAAAATTTCCATCAGAGAGTATATTGTTTCCATCAGAGATTGAACAATTAACAAAATCCCTACACATCATAACTCTCCACATTCATAAACCTAAAAGCCTCTCATCATGTTACATAGTTGTCAAGATATATGCATTAATCAGGTGTATGCATTATTCACAAGTTTGCCCTTACCTTAAAATAGGAACATACACTGACTCTGTGCTCTTTTCCTTTTAGCTTTTTCTAGAAGCCACCTCCCTGGTTCAAAATGTTCAGCGAGTCTGTCCACCTCTTACTCCCACTCTCTATCAAGATTCTACTTTGCTTTCACAAAAGGTGAGCAAAACATAGCAAAGCAACTATCACGAGGCAGATACTACTCACTCCCCAACCCTGAAATCAAGTAACACCATCTACTTTTGGAATCTTCTAAATGTGTTTCCACAGTCATTCTGCAATTGCACAAGCTAGTGTCAAGCAGATCTCATTTAACTATGGCCACACAGACAGAGTAAGCTGGATCTCCCAGAATGAAAAAAGAATGGAGCTTAGAACAAAACTTCTGTTTCCCATTTCAGAAGTCAGGCTAAAATTTCATTAGATTCTAACTTATGGAGGTTTCCAAAACTGACCATACAAAGACTGAACAACTGTCCTTGGGGATCAGCCAGGTTTTCCAGCACGGAGAAATCTCTCTCCCTCTAAATGAATTCTGAGCTCTCATGTGGAGGGCAGTGATGAGTAGGTAGGTACCATGAATGGCTTCAAATCATTTGGGAATCCTAATCATGTATCCTGTATTGGTGGCTTTAAAGTTATTACAAACTCAAGATATATTTGGAGCAGGCTGTGTATTTAATCCTCTTGAGTATCATATCACTCAAGCA
The DNA here is from genome assembly GCA_030014935.1 of Caiman crocodilus. Classification (NCBI taxonomy): domain Eukaryota; kingdom Metazoa; phylum Chordata; order Crocodylia; family Alligatoridae; genus Caiman; species Caiman crocodilus. The sequence goes on along the minus strand of JAGPOW010002514.1, from coordinate 11,053,027 downwards.
CTTTCATGCATTCTACCGGAGGATTCTTAAAACTGGCACTAACTCATAACAACAAAATGGATGATGGGGTGAAATGCATGGAAGATTAATTTGGCTCGATTCCCAATCCTGGAACTCCAGTGCTTTCCGGAACGTATTCCACAAGAAACATGAAAAACAACCCAGGATGCACATAGGCTATGCGGGAGCTCTTCATCATGGAATATCCATCCACAATGCTAAGCATTTATTTTGAAATAAGGCGGTGCTGTGTAGATGCAATGATGCCAAACAGAATAGGTTAACCCGAATGGCACAGCAGCATGGACGCACTGTTCACACAGCAGTTCTTCTGGATCATTCAGCATAGACACCCAAAGCAGTGACAACTTTCAGGTATAGACATCCTTAAGTCCTGATCTGACAACCCACACAATGTTTATGATCAGGGAACTGAGAACGTGGAGAGTAGTGCCAAAATATTTATGTGATTTTAAATTATGATAGGTGCAAAGTCTGCAGCATAGTCTAAAGACACAGCAGTTTTAAATACCATAAGCAGTCTAGCTATAGCAGTATGGAATGGGTTAATTTACTCTCAGCTGGGTAAATGCCCTGAGCTAGACTGGGTTACACTGAAGATTGAGGTGTAGACAGAATATAAAGTAGATAAGATAATTTAATATGCTCCTTGGAAAGTTTCAATTTATATTGTTAAAGGTTTTTTACCCCATTATGTAAGCACTTAGTAATTGTAAAAGTTAGTCATGGGAAAAGGAAATGGAAGATGGCAAAATGAAGAAATGGGAATGAGGAAAGGCAAGAGCCTAACAGACATACATAGTGATTGGTTCACTGGCAGGGCTAAAAGAGGGGTGATAAAAGTGGATTATCAGTCAAGTGGTAATTGAGCAAGTAAGAAAAAGATTTGATACTGAATTAATAATGAGTCAGAAAGGTTCCCAGGCTGTGAAGTCCCTCAAAGACTAATGGGGTCTAGAAGGCTCTAACTTAAACCTCTGGACCATCGGTTGGAGCTGGTGCTAAGTGGTATGGACAAAGAAGCTCCCATTGTGCAAGTCTTTCTAAAGGCAAGGATCCTCCTTTTTCAGGGATGGCAAAGGCATAAAAGAACAAAACTATATATTTATTATTATTGAAATTTAAATTAGCTAACTTAGCTAACTTAACTTCATCAGCTCGTTGAAACACCAGACAGTCATCACTCCCTGAATTGTTTTAGGAATATCAGACTGTAAGGTGCTTCTCAAGCCCTGTATTTGTAGACCACCATTACTCCAAACAGTCTTAAAAGGTGTCTACTGCAGATGCTCACCACAGCAATAAATCATCTTATGAAAACAATACCACCCTATAACTTGCCACAGTTGGAAAGCAGGAGAGACAGGGGCATTACCAGTGTCCTTCCACTGCAATGACATAGAATGTATTGAGTTAATATCTGATCACCTGATCCTAGAAGGAGGATATGAATGTAAGCAAAAGCATGGTGTTCCTTAAAATCTGACCCAAGAAAAAGTTTCTTTCCTGCCTGCAACCCTGGTGATCTATTAGGCTTTCTTATTCCTTCTTGTGCAGTTCCACCCATTGATCTACAGAGGTATCCACAGCAAAGCAACTTTTTGATTTTGGGTTTCCATGTCTACATATCTAGGGGCAACCCAAAAGATGAAATGCAAGAATAAGTGCTAATAAAGTGTGAGTTGTAAGATTATTTTAAGTCAGGCCTGTTTCAAACTTGCTGCATACAGAAGCTGATTTACTGATTTAGCCATAGCTTGCTGGGTATACCATATAACAGAGGTGTCAAAAATTTGGCCTTTGAGCCAGATCCCGCTGTGCCACCCATGGATCTTGAACTGACTCCATGCACTCCATGTGGGGCCAGTTCCAGTGTACACTCTACACAGTGCACACACTACAAGGCATGGGAACTGGATCAGGCATGTGCGTAACATGCGGCCCATAGGTTGCCCAGTGCCATGGTGCTCACAGCAGATCTGCCCTGGATCCAGAGCTTGGCCAGCATTGGGAACACTGGGCCACTCATCTGATCTATGGATCAACCCTGCACCAGTTACCTAGCCTGCTGGGCATGATGAGTTAGACACCCTTGCCACATAACATTAAATGATTTTGTCACTACATTTCCAAGGTATCTCACTCAAATGAAATAAAGTAGAACATAATGATTATCTGTTCAACACCAAACAATGTAATTAGTGCTTTTTCCTAGAAGTTGTTTAAATAAATCTACAGATGTTTTTCACACAGTGCCCATTTGTATATCTACAAAGTCCGGTAAACTTTAGTTAGAAGCCAAGAAAGTTTTCAATTTTTATGTAGTTAGTCCTTAGTATCTCATTTTTTAAGTAGAATCTTAGTTAATAAATAGTTTTTTTTAATGAAACTATAATTTTCTTTCCAGAGAAGTTGGCCATATTCCTAGAAAATTCTCTGCAAATACATATCTATGAAGCATATTTTTGACACAGCCAGAATCTAATATAATAGCCTTTAGAAAATCTTAATATAAACTAAATTTTCTACCAGGTTTGATTTATATGTCTCTCTCCTGTTGCAATATGGTCTTTTGTATAGCCTTTTTATTTCAATATGATTTCCTTTGTGTTGAAAAGCATGCTGCTTTAAGATTTAATTAAGATTTTTTTTTTAAAAGTAGTATTTAAATTACATGAAAGTGCATTTTGGCATGTCTTTTTCTTGGCTAGCATAAGATACATATCCAAAAGGCTCTTTCAATAATTTGGCATTCAACTATCCATTATGCTATCTATAATGCTTTTCTAATTTAGTACTGTGACTGTTTGCTACATTAGAAAGAGGTTTGAATTGCTATACTAATGATCTGTACTTACAATCCATTTGAATTCTGCCTCCAGCAAATATTTCAGAAGAAATCACCATATTCTACCTGATCAACCATGTAATATTATACAATTGGGAACATTTTCACTCAAGCTCAGCTAATGAACATTTTATGCTCTGAAGAGTAAGGATGAATAATCTCTGAAATTATTTTAGTCTAACAGCAGATGGGGCCTACGATAGTCTTTAATCAAACTAAGAATTTAATTTACAATATAGTTTACAACATGAAATCCATAAGTCAGATGTATGCTGGTTAACAATGAATTTTCCTTTACGTCATTTAAAAAATCTTTGCACTTAATTTGACTGTCCCCTGGCTTTTATAATTTGAAGCAGTATAAAATAACAGAGCCAAATAGGTATTTTCCCAAGCACTCATCATTTTTACACACTTCTATCCGATTTCCATTTACTCTTCCTTTTCTAAACACAGGTCCAGATTGTGTAAAGCTTTATCATTTGTATTGAACCTTCTGCATGATGAACAGTTCACTATGTATATAGGACTACTCACAGTGTACAGTGCTAAGCATCTATGCAGATCTTGGCATTATAAGGAACTAAATGAGATGATCCTTCATTATTTTTAACTGGAGTTCTCCAATTTGTTTCTCTATATCAGTTTGGTTATGCCTCCTAACTATTTTTTTTATAAAGGAATACATTTCTTATAATCTTATTTCTTTACTATTTGTGCTTATGTGCATATGCATATGCACATACTTTTCATTCTAGCTTTTTGTGTTGAGAATCAAGGGGTGTTTATACATGTGCTCTGGGAAAGGGTGGGGAGTGCTTTAATTAGAACAGCTCCAAGGTCTGTTCTAATTAAAGTGCATGAAACATCGTGTATATTAGCATCCCCACACTGAAAAACAGCAGCCCCCACCACCATTTTTCAGCATGGGGACACTGATGCATGTGACGCTGGAGTCTGCTGGAACACAGTAATTACCACGCTCTAGCAGATTTGATTAGTCAAGTCTTCTTCGACACGCTGTGATCACAGCACATCAGAGCAGCCTCACTGTAAGTGTATAGGCACCCAAGAGTTTTACATGCAGGCCCACTCCTGCAACTAGCTTCACACAGGCATTTTCCTGTATCCCTACAGAGCTAAAGTAAACATATTGGGCTCTGCATGGTCTCATGCGTCTGCTCAGATGAATCGAGTTATCCAGTCATGTCCTCAGACTGGGGACCATGTCATACAGGGCACTTAGTATGTGTTAAATCTGTGAAATGCTATGCAATGTTAGAACATGTTCTGAAAAGATGCACAATAATATTTTCTATGAACTCTAGCATGCACAGATCGCAATCCATCACTAAAGGGTTACTAAACAGCTATTTTGGCATGCTACACTGGAGCAACTTTTCCCTACATTTCTAAAAGTGGCCGAAAGCAGCCCAGAGGAAAGCACTAACTGACCAATTGTCTTGCTGAATATGAGAATTCCAATCTCTCCTAGACCTGGCATGGGATCTCTAACCCCCCCAGACCGACTGTCCGACCTGTAATTAGATATCCTGGGGCTTCCTGGAGATGACAGGTGGAGGAACTGAGTAAATCCTTGCCCTGGCTGCTCTAATCTATAGGCACTCTGTGCTTCAGCAGCAAGAGATCCTGCCCTGGTAAAGCACTACTTTGAGGACCATGCTGCTGCCATGGTGTCATGCTGGCCCACTTGCAGGAAGCACACATGATGCTGCATAAGATGTGGTGCTGCAGGCCTGCTGTCAGATGCTGCCTTGTCACTGCTAGGCACTACCGGTTTTGTTTGGACTGGCAGGAGCAGCTCATGCTCAGAACCTGGGACAAAGAGCAGTAGTAGCGAAACTTTAGGATGTTCCCTGGCAATTTATGGACCTTTGTGCCAAACTGTCTCCCCTACTGCGGCACCATTGGGCTTCCGTGGTCTGTCCATCAAGAGACACATGGCCTTGGTGATTTGGAAGTTGCCAAACAATGACAGCCTCTGTTTTATCATCAACCAGTTCAGTATAGGGCAGACAATACAAGAGGCTATGCAAGAAGTGTGCAATGCCATACTTGCGGAGCTGAGGCCTCATTTCACTTGGCTCAAAGTCTTCCCTCCATTCGAACAGATGGGCTTCCCATACAGCACAGGGCCATCAATGGGATCCATATACCCATTCTGTACCTCCCTCACTGTGACTCAGATTACATAAATCAGAAGGAGTTCTTTTCAATTATACCCTAGTGAATCACCAGGGGCACTTCACTAACAGTGTTGGGTGGTCAGGCCAGGTACACAATGCCCACATACTGAAGAACTTCAGTTTCCCAGAAATGATGGCACAGGGTGAGATTGCCCCTGGTACTGCCACCATGCATTTTGGTGGACTGATCATTCCCCCTTATATATTGGGGACCCAACCTATCCCTTGCTCCCCTGGCTCGTGAAGTCATAAATTATATGGCTGGGTCCCAATCAAAGTAATTAGATAACTCTTGCCACAGAAGAGAAGGGCCACCCCTCCCATGGTGTTCAACCGACCTCTTGCTCAGATCTCTACTCCCTACTTAGCATCCAGCCACACCAGGCAAATGCAAGGCTCCTGCTGGCTGAGGCAGCTGGCATATTTGGCATGTACGTGACATGCCTGGCTTGCTTCCTCTTGCTTCCTCTAACCGTGTGGTGGCAGCTGCTGACCAGGGAAGGGTGGGGGAGGATGGGCGGAAAGCAGCCAGCCTTCAAGGTAGCCCACATTGACATGAGGCTGGTGGCATTGCTTCTGGTCAATTGGAGGAGGGTAGGTGACTACAGTCTTGCATTTCTAACTTAAACTTCCCTGGCACAGATTCTCTTCCACAGCAATGATCACCCTGCCCAAAAAGAACTTTCACAACTCTTGCAACATGCTGGAAAGATACACAGGCCTGGAGGGTTAATCCCTGGCCCTTTTCTGAGCTCCTCTTCGGTTCCAAGAACTGGTGGTTCTAAGCCAGAGAAGTCTGCTAAAAAATTTTTAACAGCTCCTCTGGCCAATCCTGCCACTAGTGTCAGCTTGGTGTGCAGAGGGGTCCCTGAGCAACTCCAACATCTAATCTCACTGGTCCCCTGGATATTTTTATTTATGGACATCCTCTGCGTGGGAATGACCTTTTGTGTTCTTTGGATGCCATCAGCACTAAAACTTCCTGAGCTCTCACGCACCAGAGAAAACTCGGAGGAGTGAAAAAGTAGAAGGAACCTTGCGTGTGTTTCTATAGTTAGCACATATGGTGCAGCAGTGCTGGATTCCCATGTAGTTTTGCACAAGGGTCCTTGGGTGAATTTGATATCTTTTATTAGACCAACCCAAATGGATGGAGAATAGTTATTAAGCAAACTTTCGGGTTCAAAAACCCTTTGTCAGGCTCAGGAAGCTGCAGCAGTTGGTGTGTGCTCTTCCTGGATGGAATGACAAGTAAAGAAGCCAGGGGCTGGGCTGGGGAGTCAGTTGCCAGGCAGAGTATAATGTATCAAAAATCCAATGTCTGTGTTTAGTCCATGATCTCTAGTATCCAGGAGGTTGATGAAATGGAGCTCATAGGCTCATCTCTGGGAAGCGTCGTATAAATTTCCCTTGAGGATCAGGACTGAGAGACTGGATAGAGAGCGGCCCTCCTGTGAGAAATGTGCCCCCACCAGTAATTGAGTGTTTCTGTCTTTGATGGATTTC
>JAGPOW010002514.1:11024273-11046345 GCA_030014935.1 Caiman crocodilus | reverse complement strand
AAGGTCTGTAGTTTTTCTTGTAATCTTGGTGGAAATGATTTGATGGTATTGTTGAGTTTTTTGGTGAAAAGGGGAGTAGGATCTTCTTGTAGTTCTTTGCAGTAGGTGGTGTCAGAGAGCTGTCTGTTGGCTTCCTAGGTACTTCCTTGGACCATGTGCCACTCCCAAACACTGATCACCTCACTGGTTACCCTTTCTTCCCTGGAGTTGCTGGATCTTACCAGAAATAAGTGTTGGGTTGTCAATGTCCAACTGTATGATGAGAAATTCATCAAAGCTGTCTCCATTTGGTGCATCCTGGGCCTGGGTAGGGAACAAGTCCTCTGAAGAGGCATCCTCATGCACCTCAATACACTTGAGCACCTCAAGTCCTTGTAAAGTTGTGCCACAGGCCCCTCAATAACCCCTGCCAATTCCCTCAGCACCCTGGGGTGGAGATCATCTGGAACTGCTGATATGAACACATCTAGCCCCTCTAGAAGTTCCCTGACTAGGTCCTCACAGACTGTGGGCCTGGCTGTGCCTCTCTTGGGCCCATCCAGAATCCTGGCAGTAAGGAGTTGTGCTTTATATAAAAACGTGGTATGATTGCTAAGCTCTTCAGTACGAAACTGAAGACAGGCCTGTAGAAAGACTCTGGATTCAGGTCAGAGGGGAGAACAACAGTGGTGATGTCATGGTGGGGGTCTGCTATAGACCACAAGACCAGGAGAATGAGGTGGACAAGGCTTTCTTCAAACAGCTAGTGGAAGTTTCCAGATCACATGCTCTGGTCTTCATGGGGAATTTTGATCCCCCTGACTTCTGCAGTTAGGGTAATACAACAGTGCACAGGCAATCCAGGAAGTTTTTGAAGAGCATTAGGGAAAACTTCCTGGTACAAGTGCTGGAGCAGCCAATTAGGGGTCATGCCCTTCTTGACCTGCTGCTCAGAAACAAGGAATAATTGGTGGGGAACATAGAAGTGGATGGCAACTTGGGCAGCAGCAACCATGAGATAATGATTGAGTTCAGGATCCTGAGGAAAAGAAGGAAGGAAGCAGAGCAGTAGAGTAAATACCCTGGACTTCAGAAAAGCAGATTTCAACTGACTCAGAGAACTGATGGGCAGGATCCCCTAGTAGGCCAGTCTGAGGGTGAAGGGAGTCCAGGAAAGTTGACTGTATATTAAAAAAAAACTTACTGAGAACACAAGAACAAACTATACTGATGTGCAGGAAGACCACCAAGTATGGCAGAAAACCAGTTTGGCTCTTCAGTGAGTTAAAACACAAAAAGAAAGCTTACAAGAAGTGGAAACTTGGACAAATGACTAGGGAATATAAACACATAAGAGTATTGCTCAGGCATGCAGGGATGAAATCAGGAATGCCACAGCACAACTGGAGTTGCAGCTAACAAGGGACATGAAGGGTAACAAGAAGGATTTCTACAAGTATGTCAGCAACAAGAGGAAGGCCAGGGAAAGTGGGAGTCCATTACTAAATGGGAAGGCAACCTAGTGACAGATGATGTAGAAAACAATGAAGTGCTCAATTCCTTTTTTAACTCACTCTTCACAGACAAAGTCAATTCCTAGACTACTGCACCTGGAAGCACAGTTTGGGGTGGAGGTGAGCAGTAAACAGTGGTGAAAGAACAGGTTAGGGACTATTTAGTTAATAGTAAATAGTATCTCGCCAAGAGGCCAGATAGTAAATAGTATCCTGCCAAGGGGCCAGATATGATGCATCCAAGGGTGCTGCGGGAGCTGGCTGATGTGATGTCAGAGCTGCTGGCCATTATCTTTGAAAACTCATGGCAATTGGGAGAGGTCCCAGATGACTGGGAAAGGGCAAATATAGTGCACATCTTTAAAACAGGGAAGAAGGAGTATCTAGGGAACTATAGACAGGTAAGCCTCACCTCAGTCCCTGGAAAGATCATGGAGCAGGTCCTCAGCACCCATTTCTAAACACTTGGAGGAGGTAGTGGTGATTACAAACAGTCAACTCAGATTCACCAAAGGTAAATCATGCCCAGCCAATCTGATTGCCTTCTTATGACCACAGGACTGGCTCTCTGGATGTGGGAGGAAAACTGTGGACATGATAAACCTTGACTTCATACTGTTTTTGATATGGTTTCCCACAACATTCTCACAAGAAAGCTAAGGAAGTATGGGTTGGATGAACAGACTGCAAGATGGATAGAAAACTGGTTGGATCATCAGGCTAAGGGGGTTTAATCAATGGCTTGATGTCTAGTCGGAAGCCATTATCTAAGTGGAGTGGCCCAGGGATTAGTTCTGGGTCTGGTTTTGTTCAATATGTTCATTAACAACCTGGAAGATGGGAAGAAGTGCACCCTCGGCAAGTATGCAGATGACCCCAAGTTGCAGGGAGCAATAGATACACTAGAGGATAGGGCTAGGATTCAGAGAGACCTCAAAAAAACTGGAGGACTGGACCAACAGAAATCTCCTGAGGTTCAATAAAGACAAGTGGAAAGTCCTGCACTTAGGAGGGAACTTTCCCATATTCAGGTGCAGGCTGGAGACTGGCTGGCTAAGCAGAAGCTCTGCAGAAAAGAACCCAGGGGTTTCAATGGACAATATGCTGAATATGTGCCAACAGTGTTCCCCTGTTGTCAAGAAGGCTAATGGTATACTGGGCTGCATTAGTAAGAGCAATGCCAGCAGTTCAAGGAAAGCGATTCTTCCCCTCTACTTGCCACTGGCAAGGCCACACCTGGAGTATTGTGTCCAGTGTTGGGCCCCTCACTATGGAAAAGATATGGACAAATCAGAGAGAGTCCAGCAGAAAGCAATGAAAATGGTTAGTGGGCTGGGCCACATGACTTCTGACAAGAGGCTGAGGGAACTGCACTTATTTAGTCTGGATAAGAGAAGACTGAGGCGGGATTTACTAGCATCCTTCAACTATGTGAAGGGTGATTCCAAAGAGGATGGAGCTAGACTGTTCTCAGTGGTGGCAAATGACCAAAAAAAAGAAGCAATTATGTGAGGTTGCAGCAAGGAAAGTTTAAGTTAGATATAAAGAAAACTCTCTCACAAGGAGGGCAGTAAAGCATTGCAACAGGTTACCCAGAGAGGTTGTGGAATCTTTATCCTTGGAGGTTTTTAAGACCCGGCTAGACAAAGCTTTGGCTGGGATGATATCATTGGGGATGGCCCTGCTCGAGACATTCTTCTTCAGGTCCGAGGAGGAGCTTGCTTTTCTTTTCAGACCTGAAGAAGAAAGTCTTGCATTTGAAAGTTTGTCTGACATTATCCCAACTATGCAACTGGCCTAATAAAAGACATCACTCCAAATAAATCTTTGCCTCAAATAATTTCTGGACCATCATAGTTAATATCATTAACATCACTCCAACATCAATATGGCAAAAATACCAATATATAGATCAGAAGAAATTTATTTTCTTTTCTCCCTAAAATATAACATTGCAGTTTATATTTTAGTAAAGGTCCTCCCTGTGAAATAGAACTTCTGTACCCAACCCTAGACATTACTAAATATGTATAAAAGGAATGTGATTAATATCAAGTAGCTACAAAAGACTAGCATTAAAACCAAACAATGTTACATGTTTAAACAGGCATTTGTACATACTTTATTATTGAAACTGGGAGGCAGGATAGGCACAAGTGTAGGATGTCTCATCTAAAAAGAGGACATGATGAAGAACTGAACTGCATTTACTTCGATCATGCTTAGCATAAAGCAACTCAAATATTTCGTTTCCGGTATAAGGATTTATTTTCAAACTACAAAATCAGCACTTCTTTATGTGCAGCTGCAAATTGTTGGTCCTGTCATGAGAAAAAGAATGATATTTTTCACTTCCCTTGTGATTATCAACAGTACTATTTTTCAGCTAATAACCATGATTACTGTTGACAATGCTTCTTATTGTAGTTAGTTATATAAATACAGATGCACACCTTTCCTTTTCTTGCTAAAACTGATTTAGACCTCTGTATTTCAGTTTGGGAAACAGGAAGTGTGCAAGATTCATATGAAATCTACTACATGTACTTGGAAGAGTTCAATAGTCTGACAGTGAAGATATGAGTAAGAATATGACTTTCATTATTATGTTATAACATATTCTGAATAGATTCCTGTAAACAGACAGGAAACTTTGGTTCATAAATTAACATCAGAGAAGGTAAAAGAAATGAAAATTAAATCTTTACCCTGTAGTTTACCTATTCCTTAAGAAAGAAAGTCAGTGCACCAGCATGAAACCCAAGTAATCAGACTTTTATGCAGGTGTCCTGCACAAGGTTTGAAGGAGGGGGGCAGGGAAGAAATTCACTACCCACTTCACTAGGTCGATTTGGAAGCATTCCTGTGGTAAGTGTTTCAGTTTCTCGGTTAGAATACCAAAGCAGCACCACCATGCTGCTAGCTCAGGGTATTAAGATATGTATCTCATGACCCCTCCTTTTGATTGCCAATCACCACCTTGTTTCCTGGCCTACACAAGCATCTCTGCAATATGCCAGGAGTTCAGCGTCTCCCCTCCCTGATTATCAGTTAGTGCCATATCCCTGAAGTCACACCAGTGGGATGGAGTGCTAGATCCAAAAAAATAATCTAGGACAACTTTACACAGTAAACTTTCCATGTGCCTCCAAACTCTGCAGACTGTCAGCCTGACCCAAAAGAAGCACAGCCATATCTGCACAATGCCACAAGCACAGGAAGTAGCACAGGGCCAGGTTAACTGGCCATAACAGTGATGATCAGCCAGGTTTACACAGAGCAGCCTGGCATGGCCAAGGGCACTGCTCATAGGCACACCAAATTTACTGTTTAGACCTGGCTATAGGCAAGCAGGCAAAACTGATGTATGTAAACATTGATACACTGCTGCAAATGCCTATATAGACAAAGTGCCTCTCTGTTTGACTGTAAAAGTTCCCTAGCCATCCCTTCCCTCAGCAAAGTGCTGACCCCAGAGAGACTCTTGCACAGAGTGGGTTTGATACCCCTTGACAATAGTGTGACATCTGTTCTTGTGTTTCCTTTTTCTGGCTCAAGGACCCTGGCACTCTTGTCTACAAGGTACACAGCTTTAACGGGAGGGGTAGAAAGTACCTCTGCTCAGACTAATCTGTAACCTAGTGGTTAGACCAGTCTCTTGGGTAATGAAAAATATGGGTTTGATGCACTTGCTCAGGCTGTACAGAGAACGGACCCCAAGCCTCTTCTTTCCTGGTAAACTGAGCTCTAACCACTAGGCTATTACAATAAAAGTGTGCAGGGCCCACCCACTACCTCCTGTTCTGTCTATGTTTGATCCCTGCTCAGTGTTTTGAAAGGATTGTTGTAGATTCTTATTGTCAGTAGATTCTTATTATCAGAAGATTGTCAGGAACCTGCTTAGAGGGGCAGGTTTTAAGAAATAATTCCCTGTGCAGTGGTTCCATTTGATAGCTTTAACCAGCATGCAACTTATCTAAACTGCCATTTGGAGGCACCTAACTTTCCTCATGCACTATATATATTGGGAGCTTAAGCACCTACTCAAGGTTCAGGTACCAAATACACAAGAGTAACACTGTAGTGCCTATTTTTTAGGTGCCCTGGTACTTTAATTATGTATTATTCTAAGTACCTTAATTATACAAAAATAATGATAATAAAAGGTAATTGTTAGTTACAGCAGTTTTCCTCATCTATAAAGCATGACATTTACAATCCCAGTTTCATTGAACTTGTAAACAAAACAAATAATACTTGTATTCTGATACTTTTTACCTTTTGAAACCAAGCAAACTATATGGATTTGTCTCCAGTTCATGGAATGAATCATTTTAATATCTTGCTCTATTAACACTTGAAGTACAGTTTGTTAGTGCATTTATATATCAAAAGGAAGAATCTAATAACAGGTTGTTCTTGCAAAAAAACCCAATACTTACAACTCAGCTGAAGCAGCGTATATCTGGAATAACTCCATTTACCTATGACAAGCAGCTGAGAGATCTCTATCAGGTTAAGTAACTGATCATCTGATCAGTGATCCCATTTCTTTGACAAATTCTGTTTCTCTGAAAAGTCTAAACATTTATTTTTGCCTTGATGGTTCCACTACAGCCCCTTGATGTCGAATGGAAAATACTTTGTAACAGATCTACATTGTTTAATATAGTCTTATGATTGAAGTGATGCTCAAAAAAAATGGAATTTGTATTTTGACATTGATACAAAGAATGGATAATATCAAGTAAAATTCAAAAATTGTGAACATAAAAGTACCCCAAACTATCATATCTCCCAAAAAACAATTATTCAGTTTGGAGTCATACAGTTTTGATTTTAGAAGGAGAAAAGGTATAAGCTCTGGCAAGTTTTCTATCTATTTGGTTTGTTTTGGAATTCTTGTGCCAGGGGACCTTAATAAGTGAATGGAAGCAAAAATAACTTTTTCATATATAATTTGCTGTTCAGAAAAGTCAAAATGGACTAAAGACAGAATATACTGGTGATCTGATTTTGAATGGGAGCTGCCTGTGCAGGTAGTGAAGAAATAAATACAACTAAACTAGGTATTCCTGTGGGTCAACTTTTTTTCTAAACTAAGCTGCCCAATGTGTATCCCAAACTCAACTTATGAAATATTAGGATTTGACCAAAAGTTGCATACTCTTATATTGAAAAAGTTAATGACAAAAGTAGTCAGAGGAAGATTTATTGCAGGTGCATTATTTACCAGTGCAGCCTGCAGGGCCACATTTAAGCAAATCTGTTCTCAACTAAATTGATCCAAGTCTTCTAGCTTTTCTACATGGTGTCTCTTAGGAAAGTTAAGCCCATATTAAAAAAAAAACATGAATCAAAAGAACATTTAGTTAAAATACATTAAAACCCTGTGTGGCTGCTCCAACTCGGACAAGGAGTATCTTTGCTTACTTAATGACAGCTGATGCATAGGTCATAAAGGCCAGGTACAGACATTACATTTTTACTGGTATAAGTGATAGGAAACAGGTCTACACCCATAACAGAACAGAACTTCAGCACACAGACTGGTTTAAAAAATGGAGGAACCCAATCTAAGATTTGCCCTCTCCTTCCTAGGGTGACTGTTTTTTTCTGTTTGCTACCAATCTAAACTGTGCCATTTACAGAAAACCATGCAACTTAGATTGATTCTGCATTGGGCTTTTTGAAGATCTGTACTTCGTCTAATAGTTTAACTAAAGCACTTACATTTTAGACCTTTTGTTAATTTAGTTTTTCCTTTCTTAGTGTCCCTGGGTAAGCAAGCCTATAGAGACATTTCATAAATTAATTTGACTGATTAGCAGTATTCCTACTTTAGATCATTTAATGACCAAATACATCACTTACAGAATATACATATGGCAAGACAACATTTCATCAGAATATTCTTACCTCCACGATCCCGTGCTGCTAAATTTTGTCCCTTCTTCAATGTGATGTCCAACTGGTACATTCCTGGATTAGCTGACAGGAGATCTGCATTACTGGACCCAACTGCATTTGTTCTCTGAAAAAAATCCCAAAATAAAACTTATAACTGCATGGTTCACAAAACACTATTAGCAAATTCATAGAAAAGTACTAACTATAACCCAAGTCAGACAGCACAAATTACAAGTTGGAAAGGGGGTCGAACAGACTAGATGTCAGAAGGGAAATGGTTGTACTCACTGGGGCACTTGTACACGTGATGCCATTACCATGTACATGTGACCCCATGGAAATCCCAGCCACAGCAGTATTGTGAAAGCTCAAGGCTGGGTTTGCCATGGAGACCAGCCCCAGCTGTGCTGGCAAACTGTGCAGTAAACTAGGGCAGGGGGATGCTCCAGAGCCACTAGGATTTTGCAGTGGGGGCAGCTTGCTCCAGAGCCAGAGCAGAGCCGTGATCTGTAGCCTGAATGCTCCAAGCAGAGGTGTGCAAACAGGGGATCACAGCTCTGCCCCAGCTCCTTGCAGCGGTCCTGGAGAAGACATTGTCCTGAAGGAAGCTGACCATCTATAGCAGATCTGCAGGGCCTCAGAGAGGTACATATACTAACACCAATGCTCTCACAATCACTACAGCAACTATTATACAACATGGGTTTGAATAAGTGAATGCATGTGTGCGCATGCATGTGTGTGTGTGTGTGTGTGTGTGTGTGTGTGTGTGTGTGTGTGTGTGTGTGTTTATGCTAAGGTGACCACTACCCATCAGACCCCCCCAGAATTCACATTTATAATGTTATTAAAACTTCACATTCTAATAAACCAGAATTTATAATGATCCTGTAAGTTGGTCCTTTGTAGCCAACAATCCCTGCTCTGCTCTGCCTGCACTTTGCCAGCATGGCTGGGGCTGGTCTCCATGGCAACCCCAGCCTTGAGCTTTCACAACGCTGCTGCGCTGGAGTCTCCAAGGAGACCACTCCAGCCATGTGGGCAGGGGCTGCTGGGAACTAGAGTCTGACTGGCAGCTGGAGCAGCCATTTTGCCCAACACTGA
Organism: Caiman crocodilus; assembly: GCA_030014935.1. Lineage (NCBI taxonomy): Eukaryota > Metazoa > Chordata > Crocodylia > Alligatoridae > Caiman > Caiman crocodilus. The sequence continues at coordinate 11,037,838 of JAGPOW010002514.1, read as the reverse complement.
TGTAGAGTACAACTTCACAGAAAGGACACAGTCATTTTCGACGTAGAGTCCCTATTTTTTATAGCTTTTGCAAATCCCTTTAATTTATAACTATTTAATGTTGATATTGTCATGTCAGATAAAAGTAAATCATATGGGACAGAAATTGGACTTCACTTAGTCTAGGGAGGTCCTTTACTGAAGCAAATGAAGATGCACTGGTATGAAATGATAAGTGTTAAAAGGAGCAACTTTCCAGGCACACATATTATTAGTGCTTTTAGCAAAATGTGAGGTGTAGCTTTTGACCTGAAAATCCCTTAAGGACCCACCATTATCTCCACTATCTGGTGGAAGAGATCTCACTTATATCACTGAGAGTACTTCAGCTTTAGAGTTTATTTCCCGTAACTTGACCTCAAACTTTTCTAGGCTTCATTCTAACTAACCTTTTTTTATCTTGTTGAGTAGCCTACTGTGCATATTGCACAGCCATATGGATGTGTATGCTGCATGGGTAATAGAATCACAAACTATGCAGGAGCATCAAACATGCCACTTAACAGAAAACAGTCATTTGGTCATATAAAGTGATACAGAATCCTACTTCATGTGGATACAAGCTTAATATACTCATTTAATTAATGAATATAGTGGTGAGGCATAGGGCATGCACAGGGGTGCACGTGCACCCCTAGACCATCCATGCTCGCTGCTTAGATGCTGCAGGGGGGGCAGGCAGGCACATCAGTCCCTACCCCTCACTGGAGGAACACGTGCCCCCCCCCCCTCCCCCCCGACTAAGGCATCACCAGTCGCCCATGAATGAGTGTATTTATATTTTATTTATTTCACTGTAATTAAACTAACATAAATAAATGTAATCAGCTTATGCAATGAATATTTTATCACATGATTTTTGGGCCCTGACAACAAGTGTACCTGCAAGTTATGAGCATGACAGAAAGAAACACAAACAGAACTCACTTCTCCATTCCTTCAAAAACCTTCTGAATTATAATTTTCCCTCCTTTAGTTTTTCTTAAGGTAATAATAAAAGAAAACTACTAAAATAAATGTTGACTAAGAAATTTATCATAAGCAAGACAGTCTTGTAGCCATAATCCACAGACCTTAATATTAGCTTTTATCTTATATTTGCTATAGGTACAAAGCTGACCTGAACACACAGTGACATTCTCTTATCTTGACAACATGCTCATGTTTAGTGTATTCCAATCACATGATTCAGATAGACTATGATATTTTTTCCATTGGTTAACACAGCTGTTCCGCTACGCATCTTCCCTTTAGATATACAACTGATTTTGTGATTCCTGAGTCCTATCACTTCAGAGTTCAACTGTTCGCTCTTTACTTTTGTGATCAGTTTTTACTTATCTGTATAAGCTGATATTTGCCATTATAGGGAGAAGAGCTATATTTTTAAAATACAAGTATTTAACGCTGAGTAGCTGTTCCACGCAAGAGGAGCAGCTCAGTTCTTGCACACTGGCTCTGTCCTTATCTACCCATGATGACCAGATGACATGATACTTAAATGATCCTGACATAAAATGTTCCAAAACAACAAGAGTAATTTAAAAATACAACAAACCATTTCCTGCCCACTATCTTATTTTTCACTTTCAGGGAGTATATGAAACAGAGGATATACCACCTGCTCTAGCACTTAAATCTTCCTTGACTTCTTTCCTGCCTGTGCCCCAACACTTGGATGTTTTTAGAGTGGTTTCTTTTATGCATCTCCAGAGAAGTATTTCCTGTTTGTTTCTATTCGTTTTGTTTGGGGGGAGGAAGATAAGTGGGATGGAAAGAACACTGCAAAGTGAGCAAGGCATTTTAAATTCTTGTTAGAATTTTGTTTACAGCCATTAAATTGTAATCCAAATGGAGAGTTCTTGATAGACAAAGAGAACAGGTAAATGAGAAAACAGGCAAAGCAGATATATAGAATGTGCATGAAGTTATACCGGCAAATAATGTTAAGAAACATTAACAGAGTGATATTAACAGTTTGTTAAACTGTATAAGGTCAAGTCAGTATCTTACATAGAGTGGGGCTCATACAAGGAAATGATTAAAAATAGAGATTGAAATTATAGATACAACTATGAAATGAACCATTTAAGCAAAAAAGCGTTATAAATGTAACCATTAACACAAGTCCATAGAAAATGGCAATTAGGAATAAATGCTATTCTCTTTTCTGAAATAAATGTGAAGACTGATGTTTATGATCTGAATTACCAACCATGTTATGGTACAAATGCTGAATACTTAGAGATGAAAATTTGCTATGGCTGAAATATTTTAAAAGATTTTAAACTCACATTTAGGTCTTTGTCTATTATGTTGTATCTTGAGTCTTATTGACATTTTGTATCAAAGTCAGTTGCTTCCTATGCACTCAGGACTATAATAGCCTATTGCCATCACAATAGATTAAAAATGAATATCAGCATTCAGCTATGGAAAGAGAGCTTTCAGACCAGATTTCACCTGTCACTTAAATAAAATGCAAATCAGGAAAAGTTTATTAGCTACAAGAAACCTCAATGTCCATCACAGTATAACATCATCTCTGTTTCTATAGTTTAATGGCTTCACCAATAATTTTTCAAAATTTGCGCATTCCACATAACCACCTGAAATGCAAAATAGCTTCTTGTCTTCTATGAATCTAGAATAAAGACATCACAACAGGATTTGTTGTGACATATGTCTGCAATTCCTTAAAGCTGGCACCATGAGATGCTGCCAAGTCCTCTCAAGAAGGGGATTGTGAAAAAAACACCATCTTCTATAATCCTGTAAAATGTATTGAACATTTTTACTATCATTTTATCTTCACTATGAAACCATTAAAAAAATGTTGGGATGATGGACAAAAAGTGCCGTGGTCTTTTGACATTAATCAAGATGTTAATCATTAAGACAACAAACATCCTCTGAGGACAAACAGCAGGAACGCTCACCTTTCAGCTACATAATTTACTTTTGCAATGCAAAAGTCTTACAAGTTTATAGAGTTAGGGTTGGAAGGGAGCGTTCCCTATTCCCTGCTGACCCCCTCCCCCCACCACCCCATTGACTTTGTAGACAGCCACAAGATCACCTCTTAGCCTTCTCCTGCAGAGGCTGAAGAGATTCAGGTCTCTCAATCTCTCTTCATAGGACTGTACCCGCAGGCCCTCAACCATATGAGAAACCCTCCTCTGAACTCTCTCAAGGTTATCCACATCCCTCTTGAAGTGCAGCACCCAAAACTGGACACACTACTCCAGCTGCTACCTCACCAGTGCTGCAGAGGGGAAGTATCACCTCCCTAGACCTGCTCACGATGCATCTACTAATGCAAGACAGAGTGTGGTTTGCCTTACTTATTACCTTGTCACAGTGGCAACTGGCCAATGATGGCCATTGGCTCAACAACCACATCAGCCAATTCCCTGTCCCTGAGCACCCTCAGGTGCATCCCATCTGTCCCTATGGACTTGTACATGTCCTGTTCTTTCAGCACAGAGGGCTGATCACCTCCTCTTCAAACTGCTGCCTGGTGCAGTAGTCTGGAAGCTGACCTTGTCTGTGAAGATGGAGGCAAAAAAGGCATTGAGCACTTCAATCTTTTCGGCATCCTCTGTCACAACTTTGTCTCCCTCATTTAATAATGAACCCACACTTTCCCTGATCCTCCTCTTCCTATTGACATACTTGCAGAAACGGTACTTGTTACCCTTCCCATCCCTTGCTAGCTGCAACTCCAATTGTATTTTGGCCTTTCTGACTTATCCCTTCATCCACAATGTTCTACTCTAGTTTTTGTCCAAGTTTCCACTTTTCATAAGCTTCCTTTCTGTGATTTAGTTTATTGAAGAGTTTCCTGCTAAGCCATGCTGGTCTTTTGCCATATCTTGCATGATTAATTTCAGGGGGTTAACCTAAGTAATGGCCTCAAACTGTCCATGCTTTTGCGAATTCAATTCCATGGCACTCCTGATGAACAGAGATTTACTAAAGTGTCTGTTCCCAAAAATTAACTTCTCATTATACCAACTCATGCCAGGTTTAAAAGAATGAGCACAATACCCACTTATTTAAGAACAACCCATTGTCTAAAAGACCCCAAGTACTTTAAAATCCAGAGCCAGGAAACTCTTGAAAGAGATCCAAATCAGTCCATTCAAGGGTATTGACCTCTACCTTACAGCTTATTGTAGCAATTTTAATACACCTATTTAACTACTATTTGCTGTTCTTTCATGTTGTAGACATTTTAATGCCTAAATTGTCATACTTTACTTAATATTCAAACTTTAATACGTATAATTAAGGTTTTGTGCATATTAAAATTCCCGTATTTTATATTAGAAATGGTAATACAAAAATCATTAGTCTCCTTTTTCTCTATGAATATGCTTTCATAAGCGAGTTTATACTCCTACATTTCTCTTCTATATGGCAACAATAGAACTTTTCTACAGCTACGAATCTTGCTTCTTTTCTTTTCTTTTTATAAATAGGAGCAAAGGACGTACACAAATAAGGACTTAAGAGTTCCATTAGGCATTTATGCTACAGTATCTGTGTAACTGCAAATTCCATTTCTTTGCTGTAAGTAAAATTTAAACAAAAGTTCCAGGATTAAATCTCATATAATTACCAAACAATTATTAAAGAATGTTGGATTGCATTTGTTCTCCTTAACAAGAGCCTCTCTCAGGGGCTGAACTGAAAGCTAACTCCTTGATTCAAGGCCTTGGAACAACCAGGGCAGGATAGGGACCAAAATGCCAGGGTCTCAGAGTAGGAAGAAGCCAGTGTCCCCTATCCCCTGCTAGACATCATGCTTGGGCTGGTCTCAAGGGGGAACTGTCACAGACCAGCAAAGGCTGCAATCCTAAGCAAGTTCCACTCTGGGGGAACTCTGTGACAATGATAAATTATCACTCAGGTTAGCAATGAACTACCGCTGAACATGGTCCATCTTTCACATTGCTTCAGTCTTTCATTTCCTCCTTCCGATGCTGGTGGAGAGTTTGTGTAGCACTAACATTAACTGTTACAGATCGTGTATAATTAAACTCTAATTATAACAATGTGGAGATAAGCTTTTCTTACCAAGTTTGTTATAAAAAATATATTGATAAAACTGTCATATCTGTGGTGTATCTGAATTAAAAACATTGTTAGTTGTTTATGTATTTGCATTTAATGATGAATTTTTATTTAAAGCATGTAAACTCTCAATAAGCTTTGCATACGGCTTACCAGGGATCCTGGTTTTCTCTGATAAAATCACAAATTCTCTGATATTAAAAATCCTCACAAATTCTGATAAAAAAACCAAAATTTGCAATTAAAATGAAACACCAGTATGTATATAGGTATCAGTTGAACTTAATGTTTGATTGATATATAAAATTTTAAAGCAACATGGAAGCCTATCAGTGCCTTAATCACTATAATAAAAGAAATGATAAATACCTACACATTTTGACATTTGATTTGCGATTATTTATCATGGAAAATCAGAGCTCCCCCTGTCCCCTTCACTCATCAGGATGCAGGTCCAGGCCATTCACTCCTAAGCCACAGCTCCCCAAGCCCTACTTAGTGCTCCTCACTTCCTACCTGCAACCTCCAGGTCCTGCTGGTGCCCTTCACCCTCAACACACAACCCCTGCCCCCTCCCACCCTACCAGAGGGGGCCTCTAGCTGCCAGAGCTATGGAGCCAGGGACCTGGTTCCACAAAGTCCTGCCCCCCACAAGAGCAATCTCCAGCTGCTACCCATGGCAGGTGGGGCAGGTGAAGGCTGCCCACTGCTGCTCTCTCCGAGGGCCTCTGTGGCCCAGCAGGCAGTACCCAACGTGGCAGGGCAGAGAGAGACTGGGAAGGGAGGCTCCCCCCAGGAGTGCATGCAGAGTTGGGAAGCCAGCCCCCTGATGAGCCACCTGCAGCCTCATCCCACTCCCCACTGGGGCCCTACGACCACACATGGCCTCAAGCCCCAGGCAACACCCAGCTAAGCAGCAGCCCTAGCGCTGCCCTACTCCCTCCCTCCCTACTGCAGGTTCAATCCCCTCCCCACTGCCAGACTTACCTGCAGGAGCTGCTCTCCAGGCTGCCTGAACTATATGAAAAAATGGAAAGTCTCATGTCTGACGGCTCTCCTCCCCCTCCCCACAGCCCCTTGCACGATGAAACTCTGCCAGTCTGCAGAGCTCTTCGCAGAAGTGGAAAAGGCACGTGTCTCTTCATTAAAATGAGAAATCAGCGTTTTTCTCAGTTAAAAGGGAAAATAAGCATTTTTCCCATTTTTCCATGGGAAATGGAAAACTCAGATCCCTGCTGCTTATATACTTAAGTTTATCAAATACACTCAAACACACAAAACTTCTGCTGCTAAATGGAAATTCCTTGAGATCCAAACCCAAAACGTGATATGTTCTATGTCCTCATCAATTTCAAATATCATGAGGTCACATTTTGAAACCTAAAAGGCAAATCCTACTTAAAAATAGAAAACATTTTAAAAGAACTGTGTAACAGCAAAATGTTCAATACAAATGTCTTACTTTTAAATGTTATCTGGAATCAAGAATATTATAACTGTTTTCATTTGCTGTAAATAAAACTAAACAAAAACTATTTTTCAACTAGATTTTAAGAAATTATCCTCTGTCAGTCAATCACTGATAATCTCAGGGCAGAGCAGTAATATCATTCAAACTGAGAGTTAATTCTATACTCAGAGGTGTGGCTGCTATTGAGAAGCATGAGGATTCAGGCTTAATCTGGCATGCTGCCTTTCTTGCTTCATTCCCCTCAAAGATGAGGGGAGGGGAGTAACTGTTAGCCCTGGAATGATTTCTTTTCCCTGTTTCCTTTCCTATCTGGGGATAGGAGAAGTGGCATGAGAAGAGACAACTGCCTGGCTTGTTTCACATTTGGGCTAGGTACAGTCATTCAAAAAGCTTGAGGTAGATTCAAGCCAACTCACGTGAGTTTCTCTATGCCAACTATGTCAGTTTAGGAGCAAATAGAATGCAAATCTGTTCTTGGGGAAGGGGGTGGGGGTACAAAGGCTGCCTCTGCACTGGCTGAGGCCAGCAGCTTGAGGGCATTTCTGCATGCCTCTAAGCGTGCTGGAGACTGCTGAGGGCTGCTGAATGCAGCAGGCCACCCAAACTGGTTACCAAGCATGCACCTCCTGCTGCTGCCCTGTCATCTGTCAGGCAGCTGCCAGCTGTAGGCAGCCAGAGGAAGAAGGCATGCTCACTTCTGCTGTTGCGGCATAGCGGTCCCTGGCCTTTGCTGGGGTGCAGGCATTGGAGTCTGCCTCAGGCAGAACAGAGATAGGGGGAAGTGGGGTTCGCAAGCTGCTGGGGGAAGGTGGTGCCAGTGGTACACTCCACAGTCCTGGCTCAGGTTGGTGGGCCACAATGTCCCTCCTCTGTCCAGCTCCATCTGAGCCCTGGGACCATGCACTGGAGTGGGTCCGGGAAGAGCTCCACCAATCCTGAGCCAGTGCCAAGTTCCTGGCTGAAGCCCCTTCCCTTGCAGCTGGGGGGAGGAGGGGGGGGTGCAGAAATCCTTGGAAACCAGCAGGAGTGATTCCAGCACACTGACCTGGGCTGAGAATGCAGGGTGCACTGCTGGCACTCCTTCCCCCAGCAGCTTGCAAGTTCAACTCCTGCGGTTTCTACCTGTCACTTACAGGCAGGACAAAGACAGGGGAGAGTGGGTGCTTGGCCACTGGGTGCTTGGCTGAAGCAGTTGAGCCCAAGTGCACTTTGCTGGGGAGAGGTCTAGCAGGGAGACCACAAAGTAGCCTGGGATGCTAGAGGACAGCTACTTAAGTTGAGTAGGTAAGGGGATCTGGTATAGAAATTGGATAGAATAGTCTAACCTAAATCAATGATACTACATCCAATCAGGTCTATCTTAGACTGGGTTGTACAATTTTTTAACCAGTCTATGTGCAATGAACTTCTGTTCTGTTACAGGTTTAGACTAGTATCTGATCACTGAAACTGGTTTGTATGTAATGTCTGCACCTGGCCTTAAGGAAAGAGACTAAGTTTCAGCTTACAGGTTCAACGCTTTTAACTTTTTCTAGGGGACTTCTCTCATTTTGCTTGTGTATGCAGTGAATCCAATTTCATTTTATTTAAAGATTTCCTAGAGAAACATCAATATACAAGCTGCAGTTATATAACAGTACATGCTTTCCTGCCGAGAGAGATGTTCATTACCACATCCCCTGCAATCCAATGAGCACTTGAATAGCCTCCATTTAATAATTTAATGGATTTACTATAACAAAATACTAAAAAGGCTTTATTATAAATAAATGAACATGAACTAAAACACAATTACATTGGCTTTAATTATACACAATTAGTACAGTGAGCTCGTTTCAACAATCCTAAGCAATCCAAGACAGAGGCCTCTCTCTCCAGCCCCCTTTTTGGAGGGAAGGTGAGGGAACTTCCACTGAAGGAGGTGCACAACATCCTTATGCACCTTGCTCCATTATTGCTCTTACAGTTAGAAAGTTAGAAAGTTTTCCTTGAGATTTGGCGTGAATCTGCTTTGCTGTCTTTTAAAACCATTTGCCTTGTACCCCTCCCTTCTTATGATAGCCTTTCACATATTTAAAAACTACTATCACATGCCCACTTAAACTCCATGCTTAACACTTTTAACTTTTCTTCCTGTGGGCTACATCCTAGTCCCTTTATAATCGTCACTGTTCACACCTGAATCCTCTCCAGTGTCTTTACACCTTTCTGCAGTGACAGAAATAGGATACAGTACCCAACTAAGGCCTAACCAATACGGTAGTACTATTACTTCCTGTTGTCTTGCATACAATGCTGCTGTTCATGGAACTCAAATTTTTATTTGCATGTGTATGGAAGTATCACATTGCTGACTTGTCTTAAGCATACAATTTGCCGTGACCAACTTCTTCATGGCCATAACAACTGCCATTGCCATTCTTTATTTAGGCATTTAGTTTTTTTCTTCTAGGTATAAAACATTGTGTATTTCTCTGTTGCCTGTATACACTATTTCTCCAGTTTATCAAGAAACCTTTGAATTTTAATTCCCTAAATTGTTTTCCACCCTTTTCAGTTTTATGCCATCTGCAAACTAAACCAGCGAACCCTCTATTCCTGCATTCAAGGCATTGATTAAAAAGTTTAAACAACGCTGAGCCCAGAACAGTCCCACTTAAGACCACCTGCCAGTCTGACATTTTGCTTGAAGTCATTCAAAGACTATTTCAAACTGACTGTATTGAATATAGCTTATCTCCTCAAAACTGACAACTACCAGAGCAAAAGAGACTGACCATGTTTCAATTACCATATGGGCAGTAAATTCACTTTAAAAGGCTTATGTCATGTGAAAAAGCTACAAAGTACCATATGCTCAGTCATTTTTCAATGAAATCTAAACAAAAGACCATTATCAAACAGAAAAGCCTACAGTCTACTACAGAGATGCACAATCCCTAGCCTGCAGGCCAAATTTGGTCTGCAAGTCTTCCCTGGGGTCTACTAGAGGCACACAACCTCAGTGTCCAGGGCTAGTCGGGGGTGACTCCAGGTCCCAATCCCAGTACAGGAGGAGCAGGAGAGGGTGGCCCCAGGGCCCAATCCTGGTGCACAGGGGTGGGAAAGGGAAGAGCTAGGTCCTAGGTCCCAGCATGCAGTGACAAGAGGGGACAGTGCTAGGCCACAGGTCCCACTCCTGGCACACCGGGCAGAGAGGGGGTTGTGCTGGGGGTGTGGCTCATTTCAGCCCACAAACTGGCCCTGCGCTACTAATCTGGTCCATAGGGCCAAAAACTAGAGCACCACTAGTGGAATGAAAATACTGTATTCACTGTCTTTTATTTTTTGTGTGTTAACACCCACACATGAAACATTTAACAAACCAGACCTCCTTTCTGAATGTTTACAGACACAGCTGACAACAATTGTTTGCATCAATAAACTGAACCTTCACAGCATATGATTTATAAAAGGACTAGAGGAGAGGGTTGGTAACAAAGCTCTTCAGCCTAAAAGTGCAGTTGCTGAAGGAAAATTTGGAACTGTTTTCTTAATTTGTTCCTTTTGTTGTTACAAACAGCAATCACTAAGTTCCTTACCAGTATTATTGTTAATATGACATGTCAGATGCTATGACATTTTCACTGAAAAGTCTAATTCTGAATCCCAGACACACTGATGCTGCACCTCTTTCATTAAATAAGCACAGAAGTAACTTCCATCTGCAAACAGTTTAAATTGCAATCCACTGCTACAATAAAAGCCTAAAAGATTATGTCAATGAAACAGAGTATCAAATCCTTCCAGAATTACAACCATAGCTGACCTGTAAATAATGACATGAAACTCCAGAGAAAAAAAAACACAAAACAATTACAACTTATGATTTCTTAGACATTTTCTCATATTTTTACAAAATTGCATGGAGCTCTGCTTCAAGAATGGGGCATCATCAGTTACAGGCTAGTTGACTGCATAGTCACTGCTCAACTGAAGAGACTAGAACAAGAGGGTTATATTGACTATGAGTAGTTTCCAACTACAGAAATTGCTATGATGCTTTAGTTTAAGTAAGTAGCTATTCTTATTTGAAAATAGCATTATCTTCTAAATTGGTGATCCCTATCTGGGGTCTTGTGAGATCCTTTGAAGGATACTACAGGGTGTGCCATGCCATATTAGCACTGTTAGGTGTGCAAACATCTACACAGGTTTCACAAGATAAACTCAGACAGAGATTTCAAATGGGAATACATAACATTAAAAAATTCTGACCTGGTATGGTCTTTCTGAGCTCTTTGCAACAGAAGAGTTGCTATCTTATTTGTCTATAGTTAAAAAAAAGAGCGAAAGCTAAGAGGGAATATTTCCTATTTCTCTGAGCGAAGGCAGTAGCACTAACACATTGTTTATACAGTTCCAGACAACCCATTCAGAACTGGTTGACTAAGCTCAGCTCTTCTTGGGGATATGACATCATGCCACCATTTTATATTAGTCTGTACTAAACATCCACTTGTGTGCTATGCTGTTTGTTGTGATTAACCAATTACAGATATTTGCAAAAACCATCAGGCTCAAATGTTTCATTGATAACATGGTTATTCAGGATTTTTTTCCATTTTATTTTAAAAAAAATGCGTTTCCAGTCATATTTTATGCACTGTAATAAACAATTTAGTTTTTACTAAATTCAGAAAAATTATGGACCAATGCCTTGAGTCTCAAAAGGTGAGGAACCAGTGGTCTTATCATAGATGCACCAGATTTTCAGGTTGAGAGTTAAACTGCTTTTCAAGCCAAAACAAAATAGCATGCATTTAACCATATCTGCCTTTTTGCTAGAAGGTTATGTCATAAATTTAATATGTACAAAGATTTAGTTAATAACTTTACTGAACCAACTATTAGTTGGGAGAGATATTAAATGCCCTTCCTTAAGTCAAGGAAGGAAACCTAAACTAAATACTTAGTAAAATAGTAACTTTTACAATTACAAATAATCAGAATTACTTTTGCTTAATTCTTTTTTGTAAATGAAATGGCTAGTTAAAACAGAAGAAAAGTAGAGTAAAACTATGGGGCAAATAAGTGATCAGAAGTAGCTACAGACCAAATGAAGAGCTATGGAAACAGATAAAACTAATTATATAATAAGAATAAGACTACTCAAAATGGAAGGGGGTCACATTTCAATCTGTACTATAAAATGTAACACTGCACAGTCCCTGTATGACAATAGTCTTGAACAGAGGTTTATTTAGTTTAAACATTCAGGAAGTATGTTGTGGTTGATAAGAATGAAAATAATTCTGTAAACACTACTAAGCTTCTTATTTTCTAAGATTTTGAAAAGTACTATTAAAAGGTGTGAAGGTTCTTATAAAAACTTCTTAAAACAAACCCTCAACATTCAAATATAATTGACAGTTTACATCCTGAGAACACCTGCCATATTGTAATTACAGCAGCTACAGCAAATGTTATTTTTTTGTTTGAAAGCAGAAGACTCAGTTACTCTGCTTACTTTCAATAACATGCAGATCACTATCGAGAGCCTTCTGAAACTTCCTCTTGCAAACCAAATACCACAATGCACAGATAATATTAACTAATGTAAATGACACACTGGGAAATTCAGTATGCAGTACTCCACCTTAAAATCTTCATTTCACCTGTAGAACTAGATCAGCTATCCAGCAACAGAAATCAAGTCAACAGCAGACTACTCCAGCAAATAGGCATAATTCCACCAGATTCTCTACCATACTCTTCAGATGGAAACGCCTGCTGACCCTCCTTCATTTCATCCTTCAGACCTATATACAAAACCATGTCACCTATGCACCTTATGCAATGTACAAAAATAAAGTAGAATATACAAGAGCAAATCAAAATGTGTAGGTAACTGTAACTCTTGCCCTTCCTTTCTCCTGCCACATTTTTTTGTTTTATATCTTCACTATCTGAGTCATGCCAAAATTTAAGTCCCAAGCCTGGCACATGTATGCAAACAGCAATGCAAACTCTACTGAAATCAGCAAAACTTGTTGACACAGAAGCCAAACTGTGGGATTATGAACTTTGACTGTAAATGGGAAAGGAGCCACATCTTTCTTTCCATACTTTGAGTATTCAAAAATAAATAAGACATCTAGTTCTCAATAAAAACTATTCTAATTTTCAGATATTCAGAATGCATGTTATGAATGTTTCACAACAGGCTATGATTATCATAACAGGAGGAAGTGATTCCAAAGTATAGGAAGACATACTCTCAACAGCGTACAAAGCTTTAGAATACATTTTGAAGGAAAGCGCAAGTAAAGCATAAAGACAAATGGAATAGGATAAACTGTAGCATGTGTTTACCAAAGGTAGATGATGATGACACACCAGTTCGATACATTTCTTTGATAAAGACAATTCATATTCTAGACAAGGGTATGGCAGTATGTCTAAACTATCCAGATGTCAACAAAGCTTTGACCCCATGCCACAGGAAGTTCAAGAAGGTGGGGCTTAGTTTAACTAGGGTGGAAAAGGACCTGGATAAAAAGGATACAACAATGGGTTGTGTTTAAAAAACTACCAGGTGGAAAGAGAAGTGTGTTAATGAATTTGCTGATGGCATAACATTGGGATAATGTATTTCTGTTGCTTGAAAACTTTTAAACATGTCGTAATGTCAGCTATCCAACAGCATTTCCCTACTTCTGGCAGTAGGCTCAGTAGCTGCCTTAAGCAGACACATACAACTTCCAAACAAGCATCTTATAGAGAAGAAAAACCTAAATAATCACGTAGCAGCCTCTAAAAATGGACCCACCTGAATAGAAGGGGAAGAGCTGCCTGGAAGAGGGACAGAGACTGTCCCAGAGGGGACACTGTAGGCTCTGAGGGCAAGTGAAGCTGTTTGGGAGGCAGCCCTGTTGGAAGTGGGAGGGGTGATGTAACCTGAGACAGTTTTGAGAGGGAGCGGTTAGAAAAAGCC
>JAGPOW010002514.1:10985590-11015154 GCA_030014935.1 Caiman crocodilus | reverse complement strand
CAGGTTTTGTGTTTTGAGCTGTAGGAAGTTGGCTTCAGTTCTGGTGATGAGGCTAGGTGCTTGTTTGAATGTACTAACCACTTTTCAGAGCTGGGCCTATGAACTGCACTTCAGCAGCCTCCTAGGTAGTAGGTACAGAAACTCATGGACTCAATATAGACAGCGATAGTGAAATTCTGGCACACTGCGACCTGTCAGACATCTGACACGCCAGGCACCTCTGCACTTTTACCTGAGCTGCTACATCCCCTTTTCCCCTCTACCCCCCACCCCAGCCTGTCCCTTACCCCCTGATGCCTCCATTCTATTTTCACTGACTGGCTTTCCTGCCTGCACTGCAGGCCAGCCCAGCCTCTGGCTGCTTTACTATTCCTTCCATCCAGGACCAACTGCAGGTACTTCATCAGCCTGACAAAGGGGTTTTCAACCCTAAAGCTTCCAAAGATACATTTTTTTAAAGTACTCCTTTTTTTTTTCATAATACACATATAGACATACAAACACATCACACATCATGAACAACATCATATGTCCAACACCACATCTTTACTTCTTGCTGTCAATTCCTTTACAAAAAGAAAGGCTCTGTGACAATTCCACTGGGTACCTTTGATGCTGCTGCTGATGCTACCAGTGTTAAGCCAACTCAGTTATTTTACCTATTGTCACGTAAAGCAGAGGATGGGGCATGAGGCTGTAGGGGAGGAGGAGGCCTCACTGGAGCACACTGCCATGTTGTGCAGAGGCCCCAACACCAGGAAGGGCACACCTTAACATACGCAAACAATGTCACCCACCCACATCACGAGTTTTGCCTGGCAGCAGCTTGCGGTGCAGGGCCCCAGACAACAGACTCCCCCAGCGAGACACACACAGCTGGCAGGCTTTGTGGCCTGGCAGGGCCCAGCACTCAGGCCTGCACTAGATTTAACCCCCCCTGTGCCCCACAACAGATGCAGCAGTCACCCAAGCACCCACCCACATGATGAGTTTTGCCTGTCAGCACCTTGGGGTGCAGTTTCCCCCAAACCCCTTTACCGATCTTGAAACTTGGCAGGCTTTGTGGCCTCACCAGGGGCTGGCACCCCAGCAGTTTTCAGCCCCACATCGTGTAACACATAGACATGACAGGAGTTTTGCTTTCAAGAATTAGGGGTGCAGTTCCCGCCAAACCCTTGCACTGATCTTCTTGAGACTTGGCAGGCTCCATGCTCTCAGCAGAAGCTACCATCTCTGCAAGTCGCACCCAAATCGGAGGTCAAATAACAAAGTTATAGATATTTAATTCATCCCCCCATTATAACCTACAGACAGATCTCTGAGGTGGCTCCGAAGTTTTGGAGATGCTTCAGCTGGATCGAAGCGCCAAACCAATTCAGAGCTCTGGATCAGATCACGGCCATCCGAACTGGCTGGATCTGAAGCAGATCGGATCGCTGCCAACTCACGCAGGCCTAACAGAAATTCACTTTTGATTCTGGAAATGCAGCCCTACGTCTGCAGTGGCTCAGGCTAGAAGCTGGACCGAGCCCTCCTTTCCCTTTGGCAGTGGCCAGTGGGAGGGAAGCTGAGCTGAGGGGCGCGGGTGTGACCAGGCCCCAGCAGGGTGCTGAGTATGATTGAGGAGGGGTTTAAACCCCCGTCCTGGTCTGCACTGTCCGCAGCCAGCGTGTGCTTCGAGGGGGTGGAGGGAAGCAGCCCCTGCCAGGCTTTTCCCGGCTTGCTGCTCAAGTGGCAGGGAGAGTGGCCAGACCCTGGCTCCCAGCTAGTACAATGAGGTGAAGTAGGAGGGAGTGGGATTTTTCCCCCTGCCACTAGCATGGGATATCAGCCAGGATCTCATCCAGGCTGCTGTGCCTCTGCCAGGCTTGCCTACCACCACTCACCACTCTTGGGATGCTGGAGGATTGTGATTTAACTTGAACTGGGAAGGGATCTGGGACAGAAATTCCATGAATGGATTGATCTAAGTCAGTTAAGTCTAATACTACATTCAACCAGGTTTATCTTAAACCAGTTTCAACCATTTTGAACCTGGTTTATGTGCACTGAACTTCTGTTCAGTCAGAGCAGTGGTTCCCAACCCTGGGTCTCAACCCAAATGAGGGTTGCGGAGGCAATGTCAATGGCGCCGCACAGAAAAGACGAGTCGCATCACGTGTTGGGAGCTCCCCAACCCCTACCCCAGGCCTGCCACCACCACCACACTCCACTCCCAGCATCAGTGCATGGAATAAAAGGTTGGAAACCACTGTGTTAGAGGCTTAAACCAGTTCTGATCACTTAAACCAGTTTATGTGTAATTTCTGTCCCTACCCATTTTGTTTCAAACTTAAACTACTCTTTCAACAACAAATTTCTTATTTACTCCCAATGGACAGTGCCACATCAACTTGCACCTTTTTATTTGTCAGCCAAGACTGATTATTGGAAGTGCCTGCTCTTCATCCATCATCCAGGCAGGTGACTCTTAATACACCAGTTTTTTTTCAGCTACCACAGTTTAAAGGGATTTACATATATACAACAAATGAGTGCAAGCATAAATAGTTATAATCTTGGTCAAAATGAATTCCAGGCTCAAAGTACAAGCCACTACAGCTAAAGTTCAAGATTTTGAAAGGCTTGAATGGAGCAGTAGCACTGCCATTTAATCCATAGACTGCGCAAAGACAGACACAAAACAACAGTGCATGGCAACAACATTTTAACATTTTTTTAATATTCTTTTGAAATGAAAAATTCCTGTTCAAATACTATTCCAAGAAAAAAAGTGATAACCTATCCTAGTATATTCATATTCATTCATCAACTACAAATTCCCCAACAATGAAGCTTACTTCATCACCACTGTTCTAGATAAAACTCTTAATTATTTTTAATACTGTACAAGACAGTAGGGATGCTAGTGTACTTTGCTCATATTAAAATTAGTATAAAACTGGAATAGGAGAATTGCAAATTAGGTCCAAGGAATTTTCATAGTGCATCATTCCTGATTCTGCAGGTGTGGGAAGAATGAAGGGGCCTTGAATTCAGTCGTGTGTAAAATATTGCTCAAAACTCATGGTGTCTCGGCCGGCCGACCAGTCAGAGCCGTTACAATTCGGGTTACTGCATCGAGTGTACAGACAAAAGTGCGCAGGGAAGGGGTACGTTGGGAGGTCGCTGACGGGGAGCCATTGGTGGGTGATCAGTCCACCAAAGTCACCCTGCCACGTGCTCAGAGCTCTGCGAGGTCTTTCCTGAAACGTGGTCAGAGTTCACTCCGCTCCAACTTGAACAGAAACTGCGCAGACTTTTATACCTTTAGAGTAGCCAATGAAAATTTTTCAAGTAGGAATACTTAATTAGGTGGAACATATGAAATTTAGAACAATGCTAATCCTATGAAGAGGTGGTCTATTGCGTCAGGGACACTCACTTGATTTGGGTTGTGACATGCCCCCCTGGCCATGACACAATAGAGAAGATTTAGGTAAGAGCGACTTTCATTTATAAACTCATTGAGTCATTACAAGGTTGAGGTAGTAAATGGATATATACAACAATGATTACTATGACTAATAGTAATACAAAGTAATTAAAGCATTGATTAACTTAGACGAGATACTTAAGGCTAGAATCTAATGCCCCCCATGCGGGGGTTCTCACAATTGTCTCGAGACCTGTGAAAACTTAATTGTAACACTGATTTGTTATGCCATCATTACTAATTTATCTTTCACACTTTTCTTCTTTTATTTAAAGTTCCCCTCTTTTCTTTCTATTTTCACTTCTCTTCTTTTCCTCTTCCTATAGTGTACAGGTCTCCATAGAACCTGATCACTTTTCTCTTTATATCTTTATTACTTGCCCCCTTCCATCATCATTTTCTTTATCTCCTTCTTCACATTCCAAACTCTCTTTGCTAAACACACGCTCCATTTTTCTTGTCTTTATCTACGGTGTTGATGTTAAAACAGTTATTGTCTCTTGTCTTAAACTAGGTATTTACATTAAAGAGGTAGACTAAGGGTATGCACATGGGATTATTAACAGAAAGGTAGAATTGCAAGCACGCGGTAAGGCTATCTGTTGATGAGCCGTCAGTCACAGTCCTGGCCCCAAATGACAGGAAATCCAGGTCCGAACTGAAGGTCTCGAAGTCAGCTCCATTTGCCGAGGAACCCGTTGATAGCAGCAAGAACATAGTGACGACTCTGCTCACAACGTAAGTGAGCGATCATTACTATGTTGACTCAAATGTGCCGTGGTCCGGCACTCAGGGTCCTCATGATCAGGCAGTCACGCGTTGTCACTCTATCACCGTCGAGCCTGCAAAAGAACGAACGAAGGAACCAACAAACAAAAACAAACAAACAAGAAAAGTGGCAACAATTGAACTCACCACAAAACTGGAAGATAACAAGACGATGAATCAGTTAGCTGCGACGGACCGGGGTTGGTAATCTGTCATCACCATCTTTAGTTGTCGTATTCAAAACCCAGTTCATTTGCGAGGTGCCATTGGCCTTCGTCTCCTAGAAGGCACAACTGTCGCTTGGTTAGTCCAGAACGTTGTAAGAGGAACCCAAACATGGCTCTCTCTTTTGGCGTTCACTGCAGCAATGATTGCGACTCCCGTGGGACGTCAGACTCTCAGCACTTCAGTTTCTGGGCTCTAACAGGGTACGCTGAGGACCCATGTTCTACGTCACTGGAAACCCTCAGGGATGATTCCATAATGGCCTGCAGATGTGGAAGGTGACTAAAGAGATTCCCTGCCTGCTGTCCAGCCACTGAATTGAGGAGGAGTTTAAGCGTTGTGACATCATTTCCCCTGTAGACTTGTACACAGTCTTGTATACTGTCCAAGGTTGCAGGGATAGTTCCAGGGTTCCACAAGTGATGGTGAGGCCACTCTCTTCTACACTGTGCCCGTGTCAGTTCCAGTTGGTGTACACTGGGGTTCCAAGAGGCATATGACACTCCTATTATGGCCAGCAGGAGTTGTTCTGTGTGAGCGAGTGCCTGCCCTGGGTATCTAGTACGCAGATAACTTCCCCCCAATTCCTGCCTGCCATGACTTGGTCTGAATGAGATTTGTGGGGGAGGAACTATGAGTCGTTAGATCCCGGTACCCCAGTAACAACCACACGGCTCAGATCTTCAATGCGGGTGCTTTATTAAAGTAAATCAGGCTCTTTTCTCCCTCCCTTGCACTGAGATAGCTCTGTCTTGCCACCACTCTCACCATCTGCCTTCTTGGAGTGACGTAGGGCTACTGGTTGGCTTCATACATAATAACCCGTCCTCAACGAGGCTAATTAATGCCCGTTGGCTGCGGCACAGGGATTCCCCTCTGGACTGCAGTTCATGCCGGCTTCTCAGCTCGGCCTCGTCAATTTCCTCTCCTGCACTGAACAGCAATTACCAGCTGTTTGACACTGATACCGGGGTTGCCCCTCCGGCGGCAGCTTGTGCCAGCTTCTAAAGCCCAGCTTCGTCAATTTTGTTTTTCTTTCTTTCCCTTTCCACAGTCCGTTTTCCCGTTTTCTCCGAGGAGGGCCTGTAGTTACTGGGCTTACAGGACCCTGTCAGGGATTCGCCGCCCTTCTTCTCTGTCCCCTCTTTTCCCTTTTTCCCCCACTTCACTAGGGGAATTCCCGTGCTTAGTCCCCTTTGGAACCACGGTTGCTTCCCGCTTTGCCGCTTGTTAAACAACTCACAGTCAAGGCAGTCTTCTATCGCCACCAGGCATGAGCAGGGGAAGGCTGTCTCAATTCTTCTCACATTCTCTTATTCTGTCTGGAGTATCTCTCTGTCTCTCTGTTATTGTCTGGAGTATCTCTCCCGATCTCTCTCTGAAAATGCATACTCGAAGGCATCTTCCATAAGTCTCCTCCTCTCTTGTATTGTCCTCTTCCGGCTTTGTATTGGCTGTCTGGGTTATTCGTTACTTTCCTCGTTGTCTTCCTCCCCAGCAGCTGTTTCCCTTCTTTTAGTAACCGCGACACAGCTGTGGCACTGTTACATTCTGCACTGGCCTTTTTTGGACAACCTTCATGTCAGGCATGAAATTTGTGGGTCACTTGTCTGGCGACAAGTGCTGGGAACGGGATGGGCCAGCAAGTATTACTTGCTACCACATCCAGGTCAATGATGTGTCCTCCACTCCACGAAGCTTTACAAGTTAAATAATTTGCTTCTTCTATGTCTAACAAGTCTGACCCGAACTTCACTACTAGGCATCCCATCCACATGGCTAATGATTCCTCAAATCTTATTTTTGATTATTTACACAACTCTTGTATTTCTGTTCTTGTGTGGATGAGGCATGTCATGATGGTATGGGTTGCATCCTGTGTATAAGTGGCCTGCCTAACCATTATTATCGGATGGACTGTGGTTAGGAGAGGGTTAACTGTGCAGGGCGGGAAGTTCTCTTCCTCGTAGAGGGGTGGCTCTATTGTTGCCGCTATGCCAGGGGGCGGAGCTTCTTTTGGCGCCACTTTTGGGGGTGGGGCCAATGACTGCGTGACCGCGCCTTCTTCTCTGAGGCTTCCCGCGTGTTCTCCCTTCTCCCCAGTGCCATCTTGGAATGGTGGCAGTTTGGGGTTCTCAGTCAGTCTGAGGCTTTCTTCCACCGCCACTTCTTTAGCTACCTGGGCGGCTGTGAGGAGCTGAACCTCTAGATTTGCATTTTCCCGCAACAGAGTTGTAACCATGTGGAACATTACATTTAACATTTTTCCTTTATCCCACTTCCCGTCCACCGCGCTGCGATGCAGCCCTCTAACTCTAACTTCTCCTGGAGTTCTGAGAGAAGCTCATGGCCCCTCAATCCAAGCGCCAGAGTCGGGTGATTGAATCGGTTGGCCGGTGTCGGCTCTCCGCCCTCCTGCACACATCTTATACAGCGGGCGTATTCGTGAGCGAGGGTTGGTTCCACTACGCCCGCCAGCTTAACTTTAATAAAGGACACGGGGTGTTTACTTCATCCGGGGGCCTGAATAGGACCTGACTGTTACTCATTAAGCACCCAAATGCCCCAGGGTGGAGATGGACTTCCCACTCTCTTGAAGCTTTTTCTTCCCCTCTCAACAAAAGGAAACCACTGATAAGCTTCTCTTCCAGGTTGCCTGCCTGATGGTATGCAATATGGGCCCACAATTCATTAGAATCAGTCAGAGAACGCCCCCCCCCGTGCACCAGGGTCAACACTCGATTAAAATCTCCATCGCAGTGCCCTTAGATCTTGTTCGTGACACCATGTCTTGGCCGACCGATCGGTCGGAGCTGGCAGAGGGAAGCGGTGGAAGGAGCAGACATCAGGAGGGCTGGCGGATGGAGAGGCAGAACAGCGTATTGGGTTTAAAATAGATTTTACTTACATTGCTGGTGGTCGTGACGCAGGCTGTATGCTCACTTACGTAGTTACAATTCGGGTTACCGCATCAAGTGTACAGATGAAAGCGCGCAGGGAAGGGGTACGTTGGGAGGTCGCTGACAGGGAGCCGTTGGTGGGTGATCAGTCCACCAAAGTCCCCCTGCCACGTGCTCAGAGCTCTTCGCGGTGTGCTCAGAGCTCTGCGAGGTCTTTCCTGCAATGTGGTCAAAGTTCGCTCCGCTCCAACTTGGGTGGAAACTGTGCAGACTTTTATATCTTTAGAGTAGCCAATGAAAATTTGCCAAGTAGGAATACTCAATTAGGCGGAACATACCAAATTTAGAACAATGCCAATCATACGGAAGGGTGGTCTATTGTGTCAGGGACACTCACTTGATTTGGATTATGACACATGATAGTTTCAAAACTGCTGCTGTCATAACTGAAATTATTTAGTCAGCAGGGCCTCCCTGGGAGAGATTTTAAATGTAGTTTGAGACACCTTTCTTCTGCTTGCTAGAAATAAGATGAATCAAAAGAAGTACGAGTCAAACAATTCTATACACCACAAAGTAAGTTGTCCATTATAATCAATCTTTTAAATGGTTAAAAGTGTAAAACAAGTAGGAAAACTACATTATTGACATTTGGGAGCAGAAATATAATTAACATGGTCCTATTTAGCAACCAAAACCAAATTATATCTGTAGTCATTTTCCAAGGCACCACCATAATTTTTTTATTGGGCAGAATACAGGACTTTACAGTCAAGGTTCTTTGGGTAGATGTAATATATTTTATTAGACCAACTAAATAGTTGGGAAAAAATTATTTGTAAGCTTTCGGGCACATACACTCTTCTTCAGGCATTGGGAGACTGTGCAGTAATATTTAAAGTAATATTTGTGCATCTCATTGATGAGACTGGCAGTTTTCCTACCAGAAGAAAATCCCCATAATTTAAAATTAAATATGAAAAGGGTATGTAAGGCTTATCCTTTTTCCTACAATGCTGGCACAAAGCATACCAGGCCTTCTTCATGTAACCAAGGTTCAAATCCTATCTGCAAATGGAGACCAGGCTTCTTTACAGAATTCTTTACAGTAATACTTTAAAGTATTATTTCAGTTATTTTCTACCAAGTTCTTCTACAGAAAGTAGTGGACAAAAATTACCCTAAAGGAACTGAAAATGACCAAACATTTATGTTAGGAACCTACTATGGTTCTTCACAATTTCAGAATGGCTCAAACAAGGCAATCTAGCTCGACCTTGAACTCAAGACAAGGTGTCTTCCCTTATTTAAGAGGATCAGTGAAGCTACCAGCAAATTGCTAACTGTCAGGACTGTTAAATGTGGGCTTAATACAGGTTAACTTGTCAGACAATCTAAGATGTCCATCAGGAAATGACTTGGATCCCCTGCATGAAATTACTACCTTAGTTGGCCGTTTGAAGATCGTGGTAGGTGGAGGGGAGGGAAGGAAGGAATTCTCTGAAAAGAAAATGAAAAATTCAATGAAAAATTGTACCCTAGTTAGCATATCTATTCCACTATGCCCACTACATAAGGGCATAGTGGAATACCTTCAGAAGAAATATGTAAATTATCTGATTAAATTTCAGCCTGCTCTTTCCCAAGACAAATATAGCTTTAAAAAAAAATATCACCAGATCCAGGAGCTGGATCACTGGGAAAATTTATAACAAAGTTGTGGGGGTCCTGGAAAAAAAAGATTATTCAGTTTACCCTGAAATGTTTCATAGTTTCAGTTGTAATCAACTGGTATACAGTGGAACCCAGATCATTACTATCCAGGCAGTTTGCAACCTACTTTGTTCACAGCAGGTTGTCAAATTAAGAATTACAGATGCTTAGAACTTTACTGCAGTTTTTACTTCACAGGACACAATTTCTCCAATTCACTGGAGCACAGCCATCCCACACAGCTGACTGAACAAGTGCCGCCCCTTGAAATAAAAGTCACTGCAAACAACCAGAGGAAACCTTGACAATCCTGCTGTGGCTATATACAAGGTTCAAAATACCGGGGGGGGTGAGCCATAAGGACAACAGCCCCCCATAAGAGACAAGAGCCCCCACCCCACCCTGTACCTTTCTAAGTAGCTTAGACAGTGGCAGCAGCTCCTTCAGGCTTCCAGCTGCCACCGCCACAGACAACCGCCCCCCAACCCCGAGTCCGAATGTAATTCATAACTTGGCTATATACAACCTGTCTGCTTTGCCAACCTCATCTTTGGAAAAGGTTGAGGATTCTGTCTCTGCGAAGCACCCAGATTATCTTGTAATATCTGAGAAGCTGTACATTGTTTTCAGCTCTTGTCTGCCATTTAACTGCAGTTGAAGGTTCAGTATTTGTCCCTAATATTAGTGACTCACTGTGCCTGCCTAGAGATTTGGGGCCAGGTTTTCAAAGCCATTCTGGTGCCTAAATATGTGGAAAGGCATCTACTGAAATCTTCAAGAATAACAAAGGAGGAAGAGAGTTAGGTCTAACCTGTTGTGGTGCTTCTAAACTTTACCCGATCTTGAAAAATGCTTAAGCCACATGTTCAACTTTGAAGTAGATGGAGTCAAAAGGACTATCACGATTAGTCCTAATCCTTTGCTTCATCATTGTTTTTAGGAGGAAGGCTAATGAAGGAATGTATCTGTGGAAAGAAACTTCAGCTCCATCAAAGATCTGTGCAAATGATTTCCAGAAATGATCTGTCTGGGTACAGTGTATTTACATAAGGAAACAACCATTTTTATCTGGCTTGTTTTCAAGAGTCATCAGGCATCTCTCTCCTTTAATTGGATATTTCATCTTCCTTTGAAGAATGGCAGCAGAAGCCTCTGGTATCTTGATGGATGAAAAACTACACAAGATGTCTATGCTGGTTATAGGAATTAAAATCCTTAGAAAAGAGTGAATTTTGTTCTCCAAAGTCTTGTTACCTGCTTTGCCAAAGAATTTGCCAAGAAATTTAAGGGCCCACTGGCTATTTCTCATAAGTACCAGCTTTTTAAAAGAAACAAAAAACAGCTTACTTAGCAGAATAACAGTACATTTTGTTCAAGATGCAGAGACAACATACAAATTCCACTGCTGGTAGTAGTGTGCCCAATGTGCTCAAGACAGAATTTTATAGTCCATTGAGAGCGCTTGTGTTGGAGAATGCCCATCCTTCAGACAACTGATGGTGTAGAGGATGGAGCAACCCTGGCTATATCTCAGTTCTACCAAGGTAGAACTTCTCCAACCTTGGAAAAGTCTTTGAAAAGATTATTAAGGATTATATTTGTGCAAGTCCAATGGGAAAAATAATGCAGCAGGAAAACCAGCATGGATTCATAGCAGGCAGATAATGCCTGACTAATCTGGTTTCATTTGATGACCAGGTCACAAAATGCTTAGATGCACAAGTAGAGGTGGATCTCATTTTCTCACATTTTAGGAAGGCCTTTGATACCGTATCTCATCCCATTCTTATAAATAAATTAAGAGGCTGTGACTTAGATGCTTACATGGTCTAATGGGTGGCAAATTGGGTTGCACTCAGAGAGTGGTAATAGATGGGTCGTTATCAACCTAGAATGATGTGGGCAGTAGGGTCCTTGTACCTGTACCCTACAATGTCTTCATCAGTGATTTGGATGTGGGCTTGAAGTGTACTCTGTCCAAGTTTGCAGATGATACTAAATTGTGGCGGGAAGTGAACACTCCAGAAGATAAGGAACAATGCAGGCAGACCTGAACAGATTGGATAAGTGGATAGTACACAATAGGATGCAGTACAATAAGGACAAATGAAGAGTACCACACCTAGGGCATAAAAATATCCAGCACACCTACTGGCTGGGGAACAAGCCTCTCAGCAGCACAGAAGTGGAAAGAGATCTTGGAGTCCTAGTGGACTCCAAGATGAACACGAGTCATCAGTGTGATGAAATCATCAGCAAAGCTAACCACACTTTATCATGCATCAGCAGATGCATGACAAATAGAACCAGCGAGGTGATACTTCTCCTCTATGCGGCATTGGTCAGACCCCAGTTGGAGTACTGCATCCAGTTTTGGGGGACATACTTTAAGAAGGATGCTGATAACCTCAAGAGAAGGGCCATTTGTATGATTAAGGGTTTACAGGTCAAGCCCTATGAGGAGAGACTAAGGGACCTGGACCTCTTCAGGCTCTGCAAGAGAAGGCTGAGAGATGATCTTGTTGCTGCATACAAATTCATTAGGGGAGCACAGCAAGGAACCAGAGATGCTCTGTTCACCAGGGCATATCTTGGGGTAACAAGGAGCAGTGATCACAAACTAAGAGAGAGCAGATTTAAGTTAGACATTAGGAGAAACTTCTTCATGGTAAGGGTGGCCAAAACTTGGAATGGGCTTCCAAGGTAGGTGGTGCTCTCTCCTACCTTGCAGGTCTTCAGGAGAAGCCTGGATAGGCATCTGGCTGGGGTCATCTAACCCCAGCACTCTTTCCTGCCCAGGGCAGGGCATCAGATTTGAATATCTGTTGAGGTCCCTGGCACCTATGAATCTATAAAGGTAGAGCAATACAGCTATACAAATCCCCACAGTGAGTGGCTTACATTCTGTTTTACCTGCACTATATTTCAGAAAGAACCCAGTAAGTAAGTAACATTACAGATGACATTATTATATGATCTGAGCATGAAATTATGGATGGGTCCCCATAAAGATTTTTAGGAATTATTGTACAAGAAGGCTATTCTATCAAAGGCTGCAGTACTCCCACTCTTCTAGCTGAAATGATTAAGAAAAAAATCATTATCATGGAGATAGATGTAAGGAGGCAAATAGCTATACATTTGAGTAGGATGTCTATAAATTCACATTCCAGATTTAAATCTTGTTCAGATGTTGGCTAATCAGAGCGTAAACCCTGGGTATTTCTTGCAAGAATCCTTTCACAGTTGACTGAGATCCAAAGCTTCAAAATATCTTGTACTTTAGATTATAATGGAAGAATATGATGTTGGAAAAAACCCTTCCATTTTGAAATGTAACTCCCTCTGATGCCCCAAGAACAAAACTAACACACATCTTGCTCTTTGTAGTCACAAACATGGATCTGGTAATACCATTTTTGCTATCCTTGAGACTTCCTTGTTCATTGTGAAATATGTTCTATATGCAGAATTTTGCTATTAAATATCAGTGCCTACTGATGGCAGGTTCAGATATAGGGGTCTTGCAATGTACAGAGAAAGGACATCTGGAATCAGAGATAAGATTACTGGCCTTTTTATTGAGAGTCTGTGACATTCTATGTACTATACATACCTCAGCCAAATCAAAAGCTATTAGCCATTACCTAGCTTATCTAGGATTTTTATGTTTCAACTTATAAATTCCCCTTGGAAATTGTGTAATAGGAGAAAATGAACATGAGAAACTGAAAGTTCAAGGAAGAAGAAAAGCTTCTGACAATGACTAATGACTCCAACTCCCTAAAACAAAACTAATGACACTTTTTGTTCTTCATGGCCACAAACATAAAATCCCAACTAATGAAGATGTTCCAGATTGCTCACCATTACTACATTATTCACAGCTGAACAAAAAATCATCTGCTTTCACATTGCCTGGGCTAGGAAGTTTCATTGCTGAAAGGAAAAGCTTCACAGACAAATTCCAAGCACAGTTGAGCTGGTCTTGTTGCATCCTGCTTATTCAGAACATGGTGAGTGGCTATATT
Organism: Caiman crocodilus; assembly: GCA_030014935.1. Lineage (NCBI taxonomy): Eukaryota > Metazoa > Chordata > Crocodylia > Alligatoridae > Caiman > Caiman crocodilus. Next base: position 11,002,042 of record JAGPOW010002514.1, on the reverse strand, counting down.
GTCAAATATCTCCTGGACTGGGCAACATTTCATTTTTGGTAAGGAGGTCATTTAGCCATTCTAGATGTTTCTGTCTTCTAATATATTTATATGTATGTTTTCTTTTCCCTGAGCAGACCACAGTCCCTCAACTATTAGAGCATCTATGTAAGCTCCTTAGTTACATCTGATAACTCCAGTCACCAGAATATTTACTTCCTGAGTGACAATCTAAGGCAGGAGTGTCAAACACATGGCCTGCAGGATGGATCTAGCTCACAGTGCCCCACTATTGGGCCCCTGGTGCTGCCCCTGTGCCTGATTCAACCCACATGGGTCACAGTCCATGCCTGTGACATGGGGCCAGTCTACAGGCCAAATCCACTGACAAGACCCCCTTTCCTTCCTCCTCCCCCTCTCCCATCCTTTCCCCGAACATACTGGGTCTGGTGGAAGCTCCAATTAGCATGGGACCAGCTCTGCATCTGGCACAGATCCCAAAGCACCCAAAATAGATGCCGTATGTCACAGTCCAGTTAGAATAAGAGCTGTGCTGTATTTGGCGGCTGCCCTGGTTGGACTACACCACATGTGATGCCCACTCTGGGACACAAGCTGTACACACATAGAACACCTTTTCCAGCTGGTCTGGGACCCATGCTATGGCACCAGATGAGTTTGATGCCACTGGTCTAAGGAACAGTTCACATATATTTATAGATCCCTCCATTGCAATATGAAAACCTTGGATGAGATACTAAGGTTATTCTGTATTTCTATTTAATTCTTCCACCAGGCCTGCCCTTAATCTACAATTGCTGACAGTTTACTTTAAAAACTGTTTAGCCTGCCCCCTGGCTTCAAAGCCCCATGCCTAGCAGCTCCCTAGCCTTCCCCTTTCCTTGTAGTGTGTTTAATACTCAGGACTTAGCAAATAAGTCCAAAACCAGACCTTCTGCAATATACTCTTTACCTCTGAAGCCAAACACAAAATATATTAAACAGTACTGGGTGTGATTCTTAGAAGGATTTCATTTAACCAATGGGTTTGTCATGGGTTTGTCTAGCTACATTTTCATGAGTTAATAGCATGTGTGCATCCAGAATGGACACACATATGTAGCCATATATCTACCTAGCCAGTGTGTAGAATACTGTGCATGTTCAGTCTATCCATCTGCCCTGTAAGGGTAACATAATTGAAACCTGTAAGTAAGTGCCAAATACAATATTTATGTGCCTAGACAGCTGCCATTCTGAGGCACAAATTAGAGACAGACTATGCCCTTAGTGCTTATGAGAGTCCAAAGGGATAAATGTGATGCTTGTATTGACAGTTGTTTAAAACAAATCTCAGGAAAGTGTTTGTACCCAGGGGTTAATAATAAGAACATAAGAAGAGTCATATGGTCCATCTAGCCCAGTATCCTGTATCTGACAGTGGCAGGGGCGGATGCTATACAGAGAGAGCATCAAACTGAATACTGGTCCATCTCCTATTCAGTACTTGCTCTGGCAGCCACCATTTATTTTGTTAGAGAGTCAAAAGAAACCACCATTCTTTTCAACAGCCATTAAAAGACCTATTATCCATAATTTTTTCCAGTCCCTTTTTTAACCTGGAGAAAGGAATATAAATATAATAAGGAAATAACATCTTGGATATTGATAGCACCATGCCAATTGATCAGATGAATACTGACTGTTAACAGATAACATTTTTTTGTCCACATTCAGCTTTCTGAGATCTAGAATAAGGTCAACTCTAGTTTTATCCTTTGGAGTTTGCATTCAACAGAAACCTTTTTTCCAGTGATTAAGTTCTCTTCTACGGTTAGAATCCTCTTGTTCAAGTAGGTTCTTACAAGAAGTATCTGTGAACATATTAAGAAAAGTGAATAAGGTGATGTTAAAAGAAGGAACTGCACTGCATATGTCATTTGCGTGATCTCCAATATCCATTCATCTGAAGTTGAGATGACCAGGTGTGATGGTAATAAATTAAACTACCACAAGCATGAGATATGATCTAAAATAAGGAAGTCAAACTCGCAGTTCAGGAGGCAAGAAGTTGATCAAATGATTGGTAACTGCTGCATAATGCTTTCTTTAGAGGGCTTTTGCCATTTATACATATGTTGCCTAAATTTTCTGTGTCTGGTATGGGGCACCTAAAGATAAAAGAACCTGAATCTTTGAAAGTTCTCAGACATTATGTATTTCGCCAGGAAAGAATGTGCAACCTTCACATGCTAAATCTATTTTGGTCATTTGCAGCTCCTTAGGAACACCTAACAAAGTCAGAAAGAGGCACATAGTGGCAGTCAATACCATCATTGTACAAGGCTTATTCAATACAACTAAAGCAGCATGATGTGGAATTTATGACCAGCTTACAGTTCTCTCATATTAATTTATTTCTGTTTCTTCCAGCAATTGATCAATAAGGTAGATACAGCAAAACTTTATCAGGATTTGCTATTGCCCAGTAAAGAGGTATATAGAACCTGACATCTCCTCAGTTGGGATGCCAACATAATGCAGTCACTCTCTTCTTTAGGTCATAGAAGATTCTTTAATGTTGAAGAATAGTGAATGCATGGTCTGGTATCAACGCTTTGTCTGGAGACAAAGTGAACCTGGGACTGTCTATTTATTCTCTTGCACTTCCTTAGTAAGCAGTGAAACCTCATTACTTGACCCCTGTCTTCAAGAAAGTAATATTCCTTTTTTTCAGCGCACAATAAGAGATACAAAACAGGGTTATGAATATAAACTGTTGTGATGAAAACTACTATAGGTGTTGGAAACTACAATACAGGTGGCCAAAGTGGATGAACCCCTGTCATCTCCAAACTTGGCACATCTACATGTACATTAATGCACCGTAGTTCTTGCACATTAAGTTTAGTACATGTAATAACAGGTATTAACTAAATGCACTGTGCATGCCTTCTAAGTGAGGCTAATGCATCATAGATTAATTTTACTGTGCATTAATGCAGTAGCACAACTTTTGCCATGATGCAATAATGTGCAGTACAATTAGTCTACTGCATATATATCATGTGTCCACTGATCCCAAATTGTGGAACCTGTTCCACTTTGGAACAAAAAAATGGAGCCATATAACCTGGCAGGGGATAGTTGATCACTGTCTTCTCTATCAAGAATGACAAAGAAAAGTTCCATGGGTAAGGTGATACTCATGTTTTCAATATCAAGGATGACAGTCTAGACTGAACCACTATTACAGAAGGTGCTAGCATACATACTGAAGATTGAATTGGTCCCAGCTTTCTTGAGTGGGTATATGGTGACAGTGGTAATGAAATAAAGAGGTCGCTGGAAGATCTTGGTGAGAAACCAGCAAACTCATTGATATCAGAGAAGCTGAATGGAAGATAAGTAGGACTTGGGAGTGAGTAGTGGTAGATGTGCTAAAAAAGAAGATCTCACCAAAAACTGAAAGTTTGTAAGTCCTAAAGCAGAGCCAAATACCAGTGCCAGTATAGAAGATGCCTATGCTCCTAGGAGCTGATCCAAAAACCTCATACTACCAAAGTCAATTGGTTCACAAAGTACCAAGAGAGATCTCTTCAATGCCCAATTCAACTCAATTGTTACCAGCAATGATGATCAACAAACGCTTTCAAAGTCTTAATGACACTTAGGACTTAGCAGTTTTCTGAGGCCTCCCAGCTGGACCAGGAAAGGGAATCTGCACTACTTGTCTTTAGAAAATTTATGCTCTGAGATCTCTCCTTAGGAGTCACAGTCAAAAAGATCTGCAATTAGTTCGGCAGATGAAGCCAGTGGGACTGATTTTGATGATATGCAATTCCCAGTTGTTTCTGAAGTACAGAAACCAAGATCTGTTTTAGGAGGCATGTACTGCTCAAATAGGAAAGCCCAAAGGTGAGATCCCTACACTAGAAACAGATGTTGCATTTATCCCAGGACAAGTTATGCCTGTGTTTGTCCTTCAACAGAAAAGTACCAGAGTTAGCAAGTGTGCACACTGCCCTTCCAATTGGGGTTTAGTGACTGACTGAATGAACTGCTGCTTTTTTGCCACTGGCTCAATGATACAGTCCTGAGACAACCTTTCAGGTGCAATTCAGTGTCAGAAGACAAACAATTGACACTGTTCATGTCTGAACAATTGCATCAGGATAAAAGGGTTAATTCCAAGATAAATGCGCCCAACAGTATTGAATTTTTTTTGCAAAGAAAATACAAATGTCATAGGGCTCAGGGATGCAGCCTCCTCTTTCCCCCTCCCCCCGCCAGGCAGAATAAGCATCCTGAGTGACTCTCAGCAGCACAATGGCATCACAAGATAAGCAGTGTCTAAGGCCCTATGGTTTGTAGCTGTATTCTGACCCATGTTCTAAACTAAAGTAAAACAAATATATGCAAATTGGGAAGACATTAGCAGAATGTCACACTTAGCAGTAGTTAGTTAATTAGCAAACTACAGGCTATTTACAGACAATAAACATAAGTAGTTTAAAGAAATTAGATACTATGTCTGACTTCATCTTGTCTGCCCATATACTCTGACTCCAGGCATCCGTGGTAATGAACCAGAGGTAAGAAGGGACTGTCAGGGCGGTTTCCCTCTTTATTTTCCCAGCTTGGTATATGAGGCCAAAAAAGCAAGTTTTGCCCCAACAGTTTCTGTTGACTAGCAAGTTCTCTGAGACATGTAACCTCCACCAATGGCATTTGTACAAGGAAAAAAAGTATTTCTACTTCATAGACCCCCAACTCACAAATGTTCCCAGCTAGTACTTAAAGAAGTCCAACAGAGTTCAGTGCACTCCTATGAAAGATTAACTCTGCACTATGCCTTGAGCTATATCATTTCACTTCATACCTTGAACAGCAGCTTCCCCACCTAAGTTAAAGGAGATAAAAAGGAACTTTTAATGCAAAATGGAAATCCTGAGGAATTTAATGGGAATCAGATCAGTATTAAATCCTACAAATATTTCTTTGCAGTCCTATCACTGGTGCTGAAATGTTGCTTTTCCTGGAACCTATACTTCTTTTTTTAATCTTTGCCCTCTTCCCTATCACATCCTTTTACTTATGGAAAACTGAGCAAACATTATTCACAAACACTTCAGTGGGCGTCAAAAAGCAAGAAAAGACCACGCCAATCTCCTTCATTAAACTTGCCAAATTCCCTCATTTTGAACAACTATAATCAATTTCTGCTAACTTTAGCCATTCTGAAGATAAAATTAGAAGGAATGGCCCTTGCTTTCACTAATTAGTACAATAATATTTTCTGGAAGATAGTTAAGAAAATTTTTGTCACCAAGTTATTTTGCTTGTTGTGAGGCTTACTCACTCTCTTACTCATACAACATTAATGTCTTGGAGATGATTGGCATTATAACCTCTTATATTCTAAATATCCATTGGCTATCAACAAATTATATAGCCTTTTTACCTGCAATAAAAGCAGGACAGTTCCCTATAAAGCAAACTTGACATGCAGAACAGATTATAATAAAAACAGAGGTTAACACTTTAAGATATATTACAAACAAAAAACATCTAAAAAACCCCTACTTTTTTATATTTCCTTCTCATTCCTTTTATGTTTAGCTCTATTAGTTATACTGTTGTTGCATTAAAAAATCTGAGTAAACAAATGTGCACATAGTTAAACGACTTGCTGTTGCATTCTTGGGTTGTCTTCTGTATACCAGGTCTTACTGAACCTAGCAGAATTCTATTGGAAATGACGACTCAAAACCCGTTTGTCTGCATTTCAATTGGCTGTAACATTGGCTGTAATTGTAGCATATGTAAGACATACATAAATGCTGACCACTTTTCAACAATCCAGAGAGCACAAATATTATGTGCCCATGTATACTGTAATTGAACCTCTCTACCTCTTTACTGGTGCTAGCATTCACAGATTCTCAGAGCCATTCTTTCTGAAGGCAAGCTCATTACCTTCAGTGGTACCATTAAATATATTCCATATACTTAGACAGCCAAATATAATTTCTTCTTTGATTGATGTGCAACGTGCCCTATATCCTAAGGCATTTTGGAGTTGCTGAATAGCCAGTTTTTAGCAAAACCAACAGAAGAGTCAGGATCCGTTTCAACACTGCTGATTTAGTCAACAAAATGAGCACTGTGAGAATATTTGTTTCCTCTAAGCCCTTTCAACAAAATAAGGAACCATCTGAGCCACAGTATTGCCAATAAATTCAAAATAGACAGAAAATATACCTGAGCACAAAGTACTGTCTAGGTTTGTTGCTTCACTTCCTCAGAAAAATTGACAGCTTTTAACATATCATATACTGTGAAAGCTTAGCACTATACACAGTCTACAAATCCAAGAGATAATGTCTTCAAAAGAAGGCCCAAAGTGGAATCTGACTACAGAATAACAGAAGTTTTGTTTCAGTGGAATAATCAAGCGATGCAGATGCTCTGTGATTACTAGGCCATATTCACCACTGGTGAAAGTCCTATCAAGATATAATTACACCAGGAATACATTTGATATTTAAATTATTCTAAAGCACCTAAAAACTCTCCAAATTCACTTGTACTTAGAAAAATCCCAAGAGCACCATTATTTTCACTAATGGAAAAATCTTCTTTAAGCAGAATGAATCAAAGGCCTTATGCAATAAATTAACTAGACCTTTAATTTGTGTAAAAGCATTTGATTCTCATCCTAACCAAAGAGCCTGTGACTTCCTTGTCATTTTGACTTTAAGATTACTGTAAGTGGTATATGTGAATACACACAGAGAAGGACAGGGAACCGTAAGGAATACACTAACAAACTTCACAGATTTTCAACCTAGATTTCTAGGTTCCTTCAGATCTAATATGTAAAACAAATCTCTACAGATATGGAAATGTATTATGTCAAAATAGGGGACGCTCCCTCCCGCCTCAAAGTCTTTTTTCCAAAATGAAGCTCAATACTATAGAACTGGCTCCATATGCCTGTGAAGTATTAAAATCACGTGCGCATTTCATCAGGCTAAGCTTTATGGAAGGTAAATCCCAAACTTATTCAGCCTTAAGCAGTTTCTGTTTTAACTGGAAATCTAAATAAATTAGAACAAACATACCACCACATTAAACACAAAGGGCTTATCATTTGCTTGAAAAGCACAGGATTATTTTTTAATTCTTTACTAGAAGCACTGAATGCAAAGTTCAAGTCACTCAATATGTAGAGACAGTTGTCATGTTTATAATCAGTAGAGTCCAAGAACACTGAACTGTCTTCATTTCTAAAAAGTGGCATACATTTACTGAAGCCAACATACTATACATGCAGTTTTCCTTCCAAGTTCACCTCAACAGTCATAGTTGTGGGGAAGAGGGTGTCCATAATGTGTGGCTGAAAGAAAGTCTAATTTTAAATACCAGAGGTTACTCTGCATTTAAAAACATTCAAAACAGTAATATCTGACACTAACAAAAAATACGTTCTTGAATAGTTTTGCAATCCTCATTCAGTTTCTAATATATGAGGTTAGGAGAGCTCTGCCTAAAAACAGAAAAGACATTAAGATATTTAAAACCTCCATTTAATTGAAGTAGTCTATTATAGTATACACCACAACACCTGAATGTATATTTGTTAAATGTTTACTGGTTACTGAACAATCTAAAGAACAAGTATGATTTTTAACTTTTTCCTTACAAAAAATATATATATACCTATTGAGAACTATACAGAAGTGTCCAGAAAAAAATAACTTCAGAAACTAAGATGGCTATATTTTAAATCAAAACAAAATCAATAATATGTAAATAAATCTGTATATCAGTAAAATGTGGAGAGCTTAATCTAAGGATGCCAAGGATGAGGTTTTGCTGCTGTTCCCCCCCGAGAAGATGAACAGGGATAAAACATCTCCATTCCTATGTGGTAACTTGTTAACACAGAGATGCTTGTCATTTTAGGTGACTGGTGCTATTTTTCAGTATTCCTCTAAAGTTGTAATATTCTGAACCTAAGCAGTATATTCGTTTTTTCTCATTCTACACCTGCATTTTAAGGAAAAATATCTATTTAAACATTTTCAAACATTAATCTTTGAAGTACTTGGATTTCAAAATCATATCAGAAAATCTTTGCTACTTTGTTTAAGGAAGTGCACAGTATTGCTGTATTGAACAGAATTGTAACAAGGCAGGATGTGATCTAATAGGTCGGTAGAACATGTTACATTCTCTTAAGATAAACCAAAACATTCTTACCTTTTTGTATCCAAATGGCAAAGTTCCTCCAGTTTTCAGCTTACAGCTATCTAGCATAGTGGAATAGGTAGGAATAAAGCATCTTTTGCTTCACAAAGGGACATGCATATCTAAAACTAGCCTTGAGAACTGGCAAATGCTCAACAATGCTATATACCTCTAGGTGGCAAGAACAGCCTCTTCGCTTGCTTGCTGCTGTGAACTGCAGCTACTCAGAATGAAAGGCAGAACCGTGATCTGTGGTACTGTTGTTTCATAGATTCAAAGGAAATGACTCAACCATGTCACCACCTCCAAACACCAGAACTGCATCGTTTCCCCACTCTACATAGTGAAAACAGAGCATGCAGAAGGTGGGTACATTTTTTTGATGGTTGTTTAAAAATAAAAAGAAAGTGAAACAAGTATTAAAGATGTGTATATTAAAACAAGTGTTCAGTTTGATCACTGCTGCCTATCCATAATTCATATGCATTATGAATGAATAAGCATTAATTTATAGCATGCATGCTGTAATTATACGTATTGTTTATATTAATCTAATTCATTATATATATAGCTATATCCATAATATACATACACACGTTCCTATATAATCAGAGCAAAGAATCTGCAAAACAGTATTATAACCATTATGAACTACACATGTTGTCAGCCTGCAAGTGTGAACAGATCCACTATGATGTCAATAAATACACACACATGTGTGTGTTGACATCAGAGTGGATCTGTTCATACTGGCAGGCTGACAAAATATTACATATCAAACTTTTCCCACTTACCCAAATGTATCTTTGAAGAGATGTGTTTTGGTAAGCAGGGAAACTGAGGCAGACACTCCCAAGGCTAAATGAGGGTGCAGGACCAGCCCCCTCAAGCATGAGAAACCCCTGCTCCAGGGAGGCTGGAAAACCTGGTCAGCTTTACACTGCCTGAGATCTTCTGTCATAAACAAACAAACATGGGCCACAATAAAGCAGCTCAATTATTACTGCCTTCTGCTGTGGCCACAGATTCCAGTATTGTGGTGCACCAGAAGGTCTGGACATCTGTTTGCTTTCACTTTGAGCTACCATTAAATGTATGATGGCGGCACAAAGGTGACCCTTGCCACCCTTTGTGGTCATCCCTGGAGTATGAACTGTTTTGTCTGTAGCATTCCATCCTGATCCATGATTACTCAGATTGCCTACAGCCTCCCATCGGAGATGTGCAGCTATTGTTGCATGTTCACAAACTCTCTCCTGTTCAACAGAGCTCTGCATGTAGAGGTCTGGAAGGTACAGCCTGCACAGTGTATGTGCCACCAGTAGTGGATTTTTCCATGTAGTATCCTCGGTTCAGATCACAAGGCCCAAATTCACAGAACTGTAGTGCTTTGGAATGTTCTGCCTTGCTCTGAAATCAAACCCATGTCCAGCAGCTGGTGGTCCTTTCTTATACAGTGCTATAGTTACAGTGCTATAAACTGTCTCCTGTTTCATTAGTTTCTTATCAAGAGCCTACATAGATGAACTAGCTTCATAATGATTTTATTTCATATCACTGATACGTGACTACATTTTTTGAGTTTAATATTATTAGGCCCAGTATTACATTGGGCCTAAATTCTCAAACCAGCCAGAATGGAACTGGCTACTGAATGGAACACTGGACATAGGACTGAGAGGAAACTCCTGGGTCTTTGAGTGCAGTTCCATTCTATTAAAGGCAACCTAACTTTATAATACTGATTTAGCTCCACTTCAACAGCCTGCAAAGGAGTTAGAGCAAAAGAAATCTTTTCCTGGGGACTCAAAAGGAGTGAGGCTCTCTGGCAGGGGGCAGAGACCTTCCTAGAGCATGGGCTGGCCATAGCAGGGGGCCAGAAGGCTGAAAGTGGCTGCACTGGGGTCTGTGAAGCCCCCAGTCTGGCTCATTGCAGGCAACAGATGCACACGTGCTTTGGGGCAGACAGCAGGGAAGGAGCCAAGGCTGTGCTACCAGAAAAAGGATCAGGCCCCTCCTGGCTCCCCCACTGTACTAAGTACAGTATTAGTCCTCCCTCCCCTTCTCCTTCTTCTCTTCTGCCTGCCCTGCTGTCTCAGGGGCACCACGCCACTTCCTTTCCCCACTGGACTGCTCCCTGCCCCATGCTAATGATTACCAATAAGGTATTACCAGGTATAGATATGCAAATGGTTAAACATTTAACCACTCTACCCATCTTCCTTGGCTTCTTTAGTTAGAGCCTAAATACTTCTCTGCACTCCTAGTTTTCATTACCTTAATACTTCCTCTGGAAAACTGAGCTGCTCTTAGCACTTGAAGGACTATCACTTTAATTAAATCAGTTTCTGTTAACTCTCTCTCCCACACACTGGAACCATAAATTAAGCAAATAATCCTATCTTTAATGAGATAATTTAATGTGAAGGGCTGGTTCATAGGCTGAATTGGACCTTGTGAACCAGGACTGGGCTCCAGGGGACCCAAACCACCTCTCCCCAGTTCTGTATGCCAAAATCAGGCCCAGCACTGTCCTGCATTCTTGATCTAGTTTGCAAGGCCATGGACCCATAGGGAGACATTGAAACTGGCCTAAAAGCCAAGTTTGAGGTCCCTTCCAGCCCTATTTCTCTATGATTATATGATTAATTCCATAATATAAATATTTAATTCTTCTTCTGCTCTCAGTTTCAAATTAAAAACGAAAATCAATCCCTACCTCCTTCACTCCCCTCCCCCCATACAAATATTTCTCTACCCCCAACCTTGTTTATCAACTGTTCCAGTACTTCTGGCAATATTCCTGGCAGCAATGTTGGATTAATTTCTCATCCTCCCCACCTGCCCATGACAAAATAGTAAGTATTACTTCCTTTTTTTCATCTTTATCTTCCCCTCCCTCCCCCCAACACTTCCAGGCCCCAGCAGCTCTATCTACTAACTCAATTCATGCTCCACTACTACATATATAAAAGGTTTCTTATCTAAAAATCCAGTATTCTTAAATAGTATATGTCTCTTAATGATGACTTTTTTTCTGTTTCTAGGTACAACTTTGTTAACTTATAAATCATATAGAGATGCTGTACTTGCAGCTAGATTTCTAATCTTCTACTTATAACCAGAATTTCTTGGTGTGAGGAGGAATTGGGAGGAGGTTTGACCGCCAAACCGGACAGGCCGGGGATGAAGGGTTTAGGAAAGTTTCACCCTGTCTTTTATTCTTTCCCATCCCACACGAGAGACTCCGAGCCTATAAAGAAAAGAAATATTTTACTTACAACTTAAATAGACCATAGACAAACTGTGTGAAGTCACACCATGAGGCACCTAAATGCCTCGCTCTGCTGTGAGGTACTTCAGTGCTGCATACCTCACTCCGTGCCAGCAGTTCCCTTAACCTCTCAGCTAACGCCGCAACTGAAAAGACTTTAACCATGGGAACTCGACAGCTCTTTAACCATATCTGCTTGCAGACTATCCGAAGGGAGTGCCCAGGGGGAAGAGGGAAACCGTGGGCGCAGGACCTTGGTGAGGGTGATCAGTCCTCCCAATCCTGTGTGTGGTCCCACCTTTCCCTTCCCAGGCTTTGCCTTTTATATTGCCCCATCAACCAATCAGCTTAGGTCTTATCTTCGCGCATTTTTCAAGCAGCATGAGCTGGGGATTTTGCAGCATGCATGCTTCGCATGGCTGATTGGGCTGCACCCGCTGCTTCCCCTTGCAGTGAGCACAGTTCTGCTGCCGTTTGGTCACTCTTTAGTACCACACTTGGTAGATTCTTACATTTTTTCTATACCACAGTCCATGCTATTCCTTGAGTTCACAGTGTATTTTGTTCTGTTACACAGGTTTAAATAATAGGGCACTATCATCTGTATCATAATGACAAAAATACCATATCAGATGCATTATTCATAGTATGTAGGACAACTCTTTGTAATAACACTTATCAGGGTATATATATTGTTTTAACAAGCTTCTTCTAATTTAACTATGTTTTATTTAAAAAAATAAAAGAAATCAAACTATTGAAAATTAAATTTAAATTATAACTATATTATTCATTTCAGTTTATGCAATTAGTGTAATTGAATGACACTCGCTGAAAGTTGAAAAACTGATGAGCTGAAAAAAAAGCTTTTTCAACGTATGAATAAAATAGCATGGAAGGATGAGATCTGCTAGTTTTAAGATCTTGAAGGACATATGACCAGATTAGTTTCCTCAATTTTACCAACTGTAGGGAATGCATGTTTTGTTTAATAAATCAGCCACTTTTTAAATATAGCACTTGCTTGTACGTCTTATGTATTTTAATTAAGAACATTTAAATGTGTTTTAATATTTAAAATAGAAAGCTAATTTCCATTCAATTACAATGTATCAAAACCCACTAATCATTTTGTAAAAGAGAATGGCATCTTTTGCCGTGTTCTAAAATAATAAAAACACAAAGTTTTTAAGTCTAAACAAAGGTATATTAAGTCAGATAAGTGATTATATAATTGTGCATAGACTACTGGAGAGCACTAGTTAGAAAGTAGTATTAGATTTAGCGAAACAGCTATATATAGCTGCATATAAAAATGCTTTAATGGCTATCAATCAGTGAAAAAAATCAAACAATTTTTGGAAAATTACATATAAATTACATATAAAAATGCAAAGCAGGATTGATATCAATATCAATAAATGTCTTCTGCTTGCTGATTTAAGTTGCTAATTTTAATCATATTCATAATCAATCTGCTCATGGATTTCACTACCCTGGAGAACAAAACTGAGACCAGGGCCATCCCTGGGAAAGTGGAGGAGAGGGGGGATGAAGGGGCAACCACCCTTCACTTTGCCATATAGTGCCATATAGGCCCCATCGTGGCCACCACATGCTGCCAGCTACCTGAATGAAATGTACTAAAAACAAAAAATTCTTTTCCAGCTATTTCAGAAAAGAAATATTAGATGAAAAATCTTATATAACAAGAAAAGAAACTTCAAGTTGACAAAAGTTTAAAGTAATATCAGGGCCATGTCGCACATTACACTTGAAGCACAATTGACCACATGTTCAAGTGGTAAAATATGCTAAGTGCACTCTTATCATAACAAAGTTATGGGAGGAGTATCTCCAAATCATAATAAGTAGCATGTATTCACCAGGGTCATAGATCCAGCATGCCAGAGGCAGGTAATCTTTGGCTGAGCAGTACTGGACACAACAGGAAGGGCATGGGTCCTGCACATGCGGGTAGCAAACCCTCATGGGCAGAAACATGAGCTATGATGCACAGTGCTGGGGTTAGTTTTCAGAGGCAGGGGGAGAGGGCCCAAGCAGTCAGGTCCAGCTCTGTCCAGAGGGCTAAGATTACAGTAAGCATTACTATGCAACTGCTCAGAACACATTCTAATTTTCAATATGGCGCCATAGCGTTTACTTGGATTTCAGATAAAACATGTTACGTTTCCTGATGATAAACAGTTTAGCACTCTGTTTATCACTACTGTGTAGGCAGACATTGATCCTCTGGATCATAATGTATGCATAAGAGATCTAATCAGCTGCCTGACGAATATGCTTGTACAGTCCTGCAAACATTGCACCAAGACAGTCAATACATATACCAGGGCAAGAGAATGAGGCTGCCATCCCTCCTTTAGACTATTGAGACAGAATCTGAAGGCCAGACTGAGTCCAGATGTTCAGTGCCTCAATGACTATAGCTTCTGCCAGACAGCAACAGAAAACAATTGCTGCTAACTGTCTAAAGCCTCAGAAAGGGCATGTTTGTCAGGGTGATCCCTTAGCCTTTCTCCAACCAAGGAGTAGAGTTTTGAAGCAGGCTACACTTGCCTTACTCTAGATGGTACAACATTGTGGTACTTTATAGAAGCTACTCTACCAAAAGTAGTCCCACCATATTACCACCAGGCCCTCCAGTTGAACACAGCTTATGGCAGAGGCGGACATAATACAGCCTGGAGGCTGGATCTGGCCCACCAGGCAATTCCATCTGGCCTGCAGGGCACTTCTGCAAGCCCTCTGTAGGCTTTGGCCTTGGGCTGCCCCTCTGAAAGCCAGCGCATTTCTATAGGACAGGGGCAGGCAATTATTTTGGGCAGAGGGCCGCTTACTGAGTTTTGGCAAGCCATCAAGGGTCACATGACAGGCAGCCCAGGGCAGATAAATATTAATTTACTACATTTTTAGGGGCCCTGCGGACTGGACAGAATGGCCTGGCAGGCCGCATCTGGCCCCCGGGCCACATTTTGCCCACCCCTGCTGTAGGAGGTATAGCTCTGGTTGTTATGTAACCACCCCCTTCACCCCAACCCCAAGCTAGGGAGCACTGAAGACAAAAAGAATCTGTCTGGCCCATGGTTGTTTCCAGCCTCTCTGCCTGTAAGCCTGGAAATGCAGATATGAGCCCCACAGGGCCGGGGACCCCCTCTGGAGGAATGAGGGCAGGAGTGCAGGGAGCTGTGCGCTATGGGGCTGGGCTGGCCCTGCATGCTGCTACCATGTACAGCCTGGGACTCAGGTAGTGCAGGAGCTGTGGCTATGGGGCTGAGTGAGGTGGGGACTCAGGTGGAAGTGCCATGGGGCTGGGCTGGACTGGCCCCACAAACTGTTGCCATATGTGGCCAGGGACTTGGATGGCGCGTGAGAGCTGCATGTAATGGGGCTGGGTGGGGATAGCCGTATACCCTGCCACCACGTGTGGCCAGGAACTCAGGCAGGAGTGCTATGGGGCCAGGAGGTGCTGGCCCCACACACTGCCACCATGAGCAGCCACAGACTTGGGTGGGAGCTACGTGTTACTGGACTGGGGTGGGGGCATGGGGAGCTGTGCACTATAGGCCCAGGTGGGGCTGGCCCCTCTCATTGCCACCAAATGCAGATCCAAGGATCGGCAAATTCCAGGGACTCTAAAGACCACCTCCCCTCCACACACACAGCCACACTCTCCCACACCCCACCACCACCATAGCTTGTGACCCTCAACAGCTCACCAAAACTCATTAAGTGGCTCTCCAGCTGAAGTGCCCACCCCAGCTTATGGTCATACCATTATCATTTCTACTTATTGCTCAAAACAACACTCATTTGCACTAAACTACAAAACACCAGCACCATTTCTGCACAGAAAATTCACTAGGACTGACAGCAAGACCCACAAGCAAGCACACCACACTGCTCAGCACTAGCTGGCACCAAAACTCCAAGTGGTATAGCTATGTCCACATGGCACTGTGGGTAGTTTCACTGTTACTATCATAGATTCATAGATTGTAGAGTCAGAAGGGACCACAATGGATCATTGTGTCCGACCCCCTGCCTCTGGCAGCAAAGAGGACCGAGGTCAGATGACCTCAGCCAGATGACTATCTAGCCTCCTCTTGAAGACCTCCAAACTAGGTGATGGCACCACCTCTCTTGGAAGCCCATTCCAGATCCTGGCCACCGTTGCTATGAAAAATTTCTTCCTAATATCTAACCTAACTCCACTCTCAACTAGTTTACATCCATTATTCCTAGTTACACCATGGGGTGCCTTAGTAAACAGTGCTTCCCCTATTCCCCATTGACCTCCCCTAATAAATTTATAGGTGTCCACAAGATCTCCCCTCAGTAGTCTCTTGTAAAGGCTGAAGAGATTCAGCTCTCTCAACCTCCCCCCATAGGATCTATCATGAAGGTCATTAATCATGTGAGTGAACCTCCACTGGACCCTCTCGAGATTCCCCGCGTCCCTCTTGAAGTGTGGCGCCCAAAATTGGACACAGTACTCCAACTGCGGCCTGACCAATGCCACATAGAGGGGGAGCATCACCTCCTTTGTTCTATTAGTCATGCTCCTGCTAATGCATGACAAGGTGTGATTGGCCTCATTGATGGCCTCGTTACACTGCCGGCTCATGTTCACCTTGAAGTCAATTATGACTCCAAATCCCTCTCTGCCTCTGAGCTGCTGAGAAGGACACTCCCCAACCTATACGTGTGTTGGGGATTCCTCCTTCCCAGGTGGAGTACTTTTCATTTATCTTTATTAAATTGCATCCTATTTCTCTCTGCCCATTGATCCAACCAGTCCAGGTCAGCCTGAATCTGCTCTTTGCCCTCCAGTGTACTAACTTTGCCCCATAATTTGGTATCATCAGCAAACTTGGAGAGGGTGCTCTCCATGCCCTTGTCCAAATCGCTGATGAAGATAT
>JAGPOW010002514.1:10963562-10977889 GCA_030014935.1 Caiman crocodilus | reverse complement strand
CCCCGGTGCTCTTTCCTGCCAAGGCAGGGGGTCGGACTAGATGATCTGCCCAGGTCCCTTCCGACTCTAGACACTATGATACTATGATACTATGAAGGTAAAAAAGGAGCTAGAGAGTAGAACTTGCATAGAGAAAGATATGTATTTGTAATGCTCCCCCAGACATATTCTCCCCTCTCCATGACAGAATAAAACAAGACAAATGTTACACAGCTTAAGACAAAAAGACGATCTTCAAAAAGAAAAGGGAAGGGGGTTTTGAGTGATAGCTCATAGATTCTTTTTCCAAAATCCCTAATTAGGCATTTAGTGTCAATGATCAAGTAAAGTGGGGCATCAAACTGGGAGGGAAGGAGCATTCTATAAGCACTTCTTATCATCAGTAAGGCTCTCAATATAATTTAAGAAACACAGAAAAATTAATTTCTATACTGTGCAAATTTTCACTGAACAAGTTCACTACAATTTGAAAATCTTCCTTGGCAACTTGATCAATTCATAGAAGTTAATTAAGATTCCATGAATGCCAAAGGCTCTCAGTAAAACTGTAAAATTGAAATGTTATACTAAAAACAGTCATCAAGTTACCAGTTTTTTGTTTGTGGGGTTTGGGTTTTTTTGTTGGGTTTTTTTTTTGGGGGGGGGGTTACATTATAGTAGCATCTACAGGCTCCAACTGAGATCATGTTTCTCTGAGATCGGCCATATAAAACAAACATTACAAAAAGTCCTTGCTTTAGAGCTCACAATCTAAATAGACAACAACAGAAAGACAGCAGCTTTGAATGTATCGATGACAGGATTACAAAGAGATGGTAACACAGCCACCACACTGGCCCCTCTAACACCTTCTCAGGTGCAAAGTTATTAAGATTCTATGAAAAAAGGAAAGTTGGATGGGACAATTCAACATGCAGAGGCTGCCTCAAAGAACTCTTGAGTTTAGCGGCTAGTACTCCTTCCTTAGGACAAAGTCTATCTAGTTCAGGGGTGTCAAACATGTGGCTCTGTAGGCTGTGTCTGGCCCACAGGTTTTAAGATTTAGTGAGCCCATTGGCCACAACCAACCCCATGCACTGGCACCTGCCCAGCACGCTGCATGCAGTGTGAGAGCTGAACCCGGGAGCACAGGGTACTGAATGCAGCCTGTGACCTGGATAGCCTGTGTTGTGTACCCAGTGCAGACAGCATGCCACGCACAGCATTCACCAGCCTTCATATTCAGTACCCAGGGCCAGCATGTAGAATGTACAGCCCGCAGTTCATAGGATGGACCTGGCACTGCACATGACAGCAGGACTGGGGCACAGGCTGCATGTGGCACCCTGGACTGCCCCACTGTGCTGCCTACAGCACCAGATCCAGCCCCCATCCCATGCTGGCCCTGGCAGGGCAGTGCATGCTGCATGTGGCATGTAGGCTGGATCCAGTGCTGCAGGCACTGCTCAGGGTATTGGTTCAGTCTAGCCTGGAGACTAGCTATGTGAAGTTCAAATTTGACACCCTTTGTCTATGCTGCTTTACCAAATCACAGAATCATGGTGCCTCTGACCTAGATGCCAACTCTAAGGAAAAATGTTTTGAGACAGTATGAACGGAGCTCCAAGTGGCAAATTTTGAATGTAAAGATTTTTAAATGCCTTATAAAAGCCACTATGTAGTCATGTGCACTTCAGGTCTTTCTGAAAGATGGCATATGGTGCCTCAATCATGTGCACTTTAGCATGATCCACTTGTAAAGGAATTGAGAGTTGGCTGCCTGCTCTTTACTCTTTTCCCCAATAACAGGAAAAGTATAGATGAATGTCTGTATTCCTCAAACCTATCCAAACAGAAAGCTAATGGTCTTTTAGCAACTGAAGTGCACAGTTGGGGTTCCCTTGAGGGAAAGTGAGGCCCAGGGAAAAGCATTAGTACATTTATGGACTTGGTGAGATAGGAATCTGCAGTGTACTTACTCATCTAAAAGATGTAATAACTATGAGAAAAATCCATCCTCCTAGATAGATACACAGTAATTTTGGCAGCTCATGGAGCTCCCCAGACTAGCTGCACATTAACACCCTGAAGTGATTTTAAGCATTCCTTATTTGGCTCAAAATTACGGCACTCCACAGGAGGATTCTCTCTCATCTGCACTACGCAGCTCCTATTCTATTAAGGTATGACCACTTTCCAGAGATGTGTCACCCAAGTCAAAGTCCTTCAGTATCCCAGGATCTCTCACATCCCCATCCACAGAGCTAGGAAAGAACCCCATCCTGGCTCACCAGCCCTCTACTGACAACTCACAGCTACAGCTACTGGCCCTGCTTCAGCTCACCAAGCCTCTAGTGTCAAGTTACAGAAGTGCAGGTGGTGGACAGTCAGAGGAGGTTAGTTCTAGACGAAGGGTGTAAATGCACCAAACTCCAGGCTAGCACTAATACTAATCAACATTTCTGTGGCTCATAGCATAAGGTGTAACAAGGCCCTAATTGAGAGATGAAACAGGAAATATTCTCCCATGGGTGCTCAGGGAAGTGCCATACACTGAGTAGGTACTACATTAAGGTCCCCATGTAGATTTTTTAACATAGAGGAGACACTCATTAACACCTTCACACATGAGCATACATAACAGAGATAAATGTACTCTGAAACTGTATAATTCCTAGGCAAAGGGACTGCTTTAGGGATCCAGTGTGATCTTATATTTTGCTGCTCAATGTTATGTCTGAGATAGCCAAATGTTTTCTCATATCAAAATTATTTTGCATTAAAAGATCCTATCCTAAGTCAACAGAAGTATTATTGAATAACTGCTATATGGTATTAAATAATAATTAGATCTTGTGCTCTCTGAGGAGGTATTCAGAAATACCATATGTTGTTACAGTATAATAAATGACACAATCTATAGTATTTATATAGATTTTGGGAATGAAATTTTACCAAACTGTTCCTGGTATTATACAATAAATCACATTCTAGTTTGTACCTGCAAATTTATATCCATCAGAAAAAGATAGTAAAGTGGCAGTGAGATATGGGTATGATCCTTGGTTCTCTCTCTGTGTATTTGGGGAAAGCCATGCATTCTTCCTTTGCATCAGTTCCCCACAAGTAAATTAGTATTATGTCTTCTATGAATGATCCCTGAAGTTTGTATATTTGGGATGGACTGATGAAACAGCTGGTATTGGTTTCCGACAGCATGATCCCTTCCCTGTGTTTTCATGCATTTACAGGGAGTTTGGTGTTATACATTTAGAGGGTATTTGTATATGATACATTTATTTTATATTAAAGGATAGGTCTCATTTATGTACTCCTTTCCTCTACCTCCTCCTTCCCGTTCTTCTAATTCAGAGACCTTGGGCTGGGGGGTGAAGGGATGGGAAGTGTGGAAATCAAACAAGAGAAAGCTACAATTTTAAGGAGTTCAGATAAAAGTTCCCAGCTTACAAACCTACTGAGGTTGTTTGCCAGGCAAACTGACCCTTTCCTCATTTTGACAGCATGGGTAGTAAAATTTAGACTATCTATTTCAGAAAAAATGCAGGAGATGCTGTTATTCTATGGGAAGTAGTCAAATGTGAATCAGAAAACCAGGGTTGAAAGGGACCTCAGGAGATCAGCCGTCTGGTCCAATGATTCAATGATTGGGGTCATGCCATATAATCAGGATCATCCCTGATTAAACCATGCCAGTTAGAAACGTTTGTCTTAGATATTTCCAAGCATGGGGATTCCAAAACCTCTCTGGGCATCTTTTTGTCCTGGTTTACCACCTTCAGAATGAGAAAGTATTTTTTTAATATCCAAGCTAAATTTCATCTGCTACAACATGAAACCATATCTCCTTGCCCTATCCCCTGCAGCTATGGAGAATAGTCTATCACCATTCTCTGCATAATCATTCTACAGGAATTTGAAAATGGTTATCAAATCCCTCCTCAGTCTGCTCTTCTCCAAACTGTCAGAACCCATTAATTGAATGCGTATGGCACAGTGGAAAATTCCACCACAGTGGAAAATCCCCAAGCCCTCGTGATTGGCACAGTGAAAAGTCCCGGTGCAGTGAAAATTCCCCAAACAGTGGAAAGTCCCACCAAATCCAACAGCCGCATCGTTCAAACAAGCACCACCCATTGGCCGGTTACAAATTATTCCTACTTGGCATCTAGCAATTGGCTTGCTAACCATATAAAGGTAAAAGCAGTTTCCACCCAAGTCAGAGAACTCCGCACGCATCCTGGAATAAACTTGGCGGACTGATCACCCACCAATGGCTCCCCATCGCCGATTTCTCTGACGTACCCCCTTCCTTGCGCGCTCAGTAGGCCGTTTATGGAACGTCTTGTCTCGTTTCAGGAGCTCTTGCTACTTCTGTTCCTGCTACATTTGTGACTCGTTTGTAACTGCAACCAAAATCAGCTTCTTCCTACACTACACATATCAGTGGCGTAAGTAAACAATCTATTTGTTACTAATACACATCTGTGCCTAATTCCACTCCACGCGTCAAAGTTCCCACCTGCTGCTCTGGGCCTTGGCCACAGCCCAGAAGCCGGTCGGCCACCACACAAACAGCCCTAGTTCTTTCAGACATTCTTCATAAGGGTTGTTTTGCAGACCTCTAACTATTTCTGTTGCTCTCCACTGGACTCTAACCTGTCCATGTTTTACCTTGAGACTGGAACCCAAAACTGAACATGGTTCTCAAGATGAGGCCTCACCAGTGCCAAACAGAGTGGAAGAATCACTTCCCTCGATTTGAAAGTGACACTCCTGTTAATATAACCTAGTGCACCATTGGCTTTTTTCCCTCAACAAGAGCACACTGTTGGCTCATATCCAGCACAGTAAACCCAAAGTCATTTTCTGCAATACTGCAGCCTATTCAATCATTCCTCAGTCTGTATTTGTGCATGCAATTTTTCTGTCCCAAGTATATGACTTTGCATATACCCTTTTAAATATATTCAGTTGATTTGGGACCATTTCCCCAGTATATCCAGATCATTTTGGATTTTAACTCTAGCCTTCAGAGTGTTTGCAATTCCATCCAACTTTGCATAATCATGCACACTCAATCCCTCAGAAGCCTTGCTTGATATCTCATCCCATCTGGATATTAAGCCACTAGTATTTGCCTGTATCACAATAGTAAGTCGCGGCCATCTTTCATATGGCTAGGGCAAGCAACAGCAAAGTATATGCACATTAAAGTTGTAGATTGAGGTTTGAAGGCCAGTAAATGACATCTGGCTGGCTATGTGGATTGCTTCAATCCCTACATGATATGCAAGTTGAGGGCAGGAGTTTGCAATGTAGCTCACTGACTACACCTCACCACATGTGCAGTTCAGCAAGTCCTTGATGCCCCATTCGTTCAATAAATAGGCACACCTTCCATGATCTACATGAATGTATTTCAATGCAGTCCAATATTTACATTGCAGGCAGAAACCTGGAATCTTGATGGTTGGATCTATGACCAAATTGCTGTTGCACACTTTTGAGACAGACCAGAAATCGCACCGGTGGCTCTCGCTGCCCAGACTGTTACAGTAATCCAACAGATCTGCTAATTTGTAAGATAATACATTTTCTCCCCTTTGTCCTCTTGTTTCCATAGTCTTTCATCATAAGCAGAGGTTCAGGTTTTCTGTTTCTGGGAGAAGGGCAATCAGACAGAGGGCACCACGTGTATGTGCACCTGCACCCATGCACACAGCAGCCAGGCAGCTTGAAGAGCAGTTCACACAATTGGAAGATAAACCAATACTGAATAGCTGTCTTTGTCATGTGACAACCAGCAGGGCTGGCTAGACAAGAAAGCAAGATGAGCAAAAAAAGGGGACAATATAAGTAACAGCAGTAGAGGAACACGAAAATATTATGACCCATTATGAAATTCACAATTTATCCAAAGAATTTTTTCTGGGCAGCACAGCTCTTGCCTCTCCGTGCTCCCACCTAACACTAAAATCACAATCTAGCCAAGGATACTTAGACTACAAATGATTTGGATAACTTTAAAAAATGTTCATCCGCTCTGTTTTGTACATCACTCTGTTTTGTATAATGCTATTCTTAAATAACCTTTACAGAAGGTATTAAATATACATGTCAAAGAGTTCTAATTTCTCAGAAATACAGGAGCCCCCTGCATGCCTTGCTTTTTATCAAGGTTTTATTTTGTTTTTTGTTAGCAGATAAGGAGTCTTCCTCAATACATCAAAGGCACCACTTCAGTGAGAATGTCACAGTTAACCTTCAAGACTTTCCTTTCATTGTATCTACAGTTGATTTTAGCCAAAGGCCAGAGGATGAAAGCCAGGACACAATCATTACATGAGTAGGACACCTAGAAGCTTTACGCTTTACAATAACTAATTTAAAATTCACGGAGACATACGTCCCAGATCAATTTTGCATCCAATTTTAATTTTTTCTTTAAAGAAACTTCTCCCATAAGTCTACCTTTGCCCAAGTTACACCACCATGAACAGTACTGTATCATATGTAAGTATCATATCTGTACATGTAAATATCATATCTGCAAGCACCTACTCCGGACACTTTTAAGAAACATTTGGGTGCTTAACTTGCTGGGGTCCTCTGACCCTAGCTGACTTCCTGCCCCTTGGGCAGGGGGCTGGATGAGATGATCTTATGAGGTCCCTTCCAGCCCCAATGTCTATAAACTCTATTAAATCTTTGAAAAGGAGCTGTAAATCCAAGGGGCAACAACCTCACATGTGGTTAGGGATATTTGTTAAACTGAATTTGAGAGAACAATATGGCTGCTATTCAGGGGAAGGAACTGGGTTTTTCTCTATTACTGACTTCCATCAATTGGCACTCTAATGAGATGGATCAGTATTAAGCCTGTGCAAAGCAGAAAGTATTTGCTTCGGATTCAGTGGTTTGGAGGGACAACAATTCGATCTGGAGCAGCCAGACGAGCTACGGCTTGAGCCGGCAGTCCCGGGAGAAGCCGTGGAGGCTGGGGGAAAGGATTGGAGAGCTGGGGGAATGATTGGGAACTGGGGGATTGAACCAGGACCTGAGGAATCAAAACAGGAGCTGGGGGGAAGCCCCTGTTCATTCTCCCAGCCCCCAATCATTCCTCCAGCTCCCAGTCATTCCCCCCTAGCCTCCAGGGCTTCTTCCAGGGCTACGAGCACTGCCTGCCTTGCCCCAGTGTGGGGGCAGCCGGATGAGCCACAGCTTTTCCCAGGGCTGCCAGTTCAATCCCGGGCTTGCCCGGCTGCTCTCCCAGCTGCTTCAGCTGTTACTGCTAGTGCCTGCCTCTACAGTGTATGGCTGAATCGCCGAATCTCTCCAAATCCTTTCAGAGGCTTCCGATTCAGTTTAGAGAGATTAATGGGTCCCTGGATTCAGAGATTTGGCTGCCGAATCTCCTTCAAATCAAATTGCCTACTTCACACAGCCCTAATAAGTACTTTAAGAACTGGTAAGACACACCTTTGTAATACTCTGGCTTTTGCCAATTTTTTTTTGGAGTTTTTAAAGAGATTAGGGTGGTTCATATAATGTGCTAAAGTTTTAGACAGACAGATTGAACTTTCCAAAGTTCAGAATAAAAATACATGCATTAATGGCCCTGCCTTTTCTTTACAGATGCTGAGCAGTCATCTCCAAAGGACACATTCAGAAGTGACCTTTTAATCAAGGAGTGGGTTTAGAGCATTTAGGAAGGCCAGAGCTGGCTTCTGCTGGCTACCAGCACTACCACACAAATGGAATAAAGAAGAGGAAACTGTCCTACTGCTAAACATAAATAACTATGATGTCATAGGGATAACAGAGACCTGGTGGGACTCCACCCATGACTGGACCATGAGTATAGACAGCTATACCCTGTACAGGATGGATTGAGTAGACAAAAGGGGAGGAGGTGTAGCTCTCTCTGTCAAGGAAATCTATGCGTCCCTGCAAGCTGACACTGGCATCCACAGTGGGCGACTTGAGACCTCTGGGTTGAAATCTGTGGGGAACACAGCACAGAGGATATTATGGTGGGAGTCTACTACAGACCCCCTACCCAGGGTCAAGACCTTGACCAGGAGTTTGCCAGGGAATTAGCTGAGGCCGCGTGCTCCCGGTGCATGATTGTCATGGGAGACTTTAATTACATCAAGTGGGAGGAGCGGTCAGCCAAATCTGAGTGGTCACAAAACTTTCACTCGTGAGTGGATGACCTCTATCTGACGCAGGAAGTCTACGAGCTGACAAGAGGCGAGACGCTGCTCGACCTGGTACTGGCAACTGGGGACGACCTAATCAGTGACCTAACAATCAAAGCGAAGCTAAGTGACAGTGACCACGAGCTGATCACCTTCACTGTCTGCCGTAAAGCTGGCAATTCAGTCAGTAATACAGAAGTCCTTGACTTCAGGAAAGCTTACTTTGACAAGCTAAGGCGGCTTGTCAGTGAGGCCCTAAAGGGCCATATCCCAAAGGGGAGGGGACTTCGGGACAAGTGGTCGCTCCTCAAGCAAGCAATCCTGGATGCGCAAGGAAGGTCCATTCTGTCTCAGAGAAAAGGCAGCAAAAGGGCACAACAGCCCCCTTGGCTCTTCAGGGAACTAGCGAACCTCTTGCATCTTAAAAGGAAGACCTACAAAGGATGGAGAACTGGAACCGCCAGCAAGGAGGAATACTCTGCTCTGGTCCGGACCTACAGAAAGCAAACCAGGAAAGCCAAGGCTGCGATGTAACTCCAGCTAGCTACACATAGCAAAGACAATAAAAAGTCCTTTTTTAGATATGTGGAGAGCCAGAGCAAAAGCAAGGGCAACGTTGGACCCCTGCTAAACCAGATGGGACAACTGACAACCAATGCCCATGAAAAAGCAAATTTGCTTAATGGGTACTTTGCATCAGTTTTTCACCAGTCCCATGGGACACCCCTGTCCACTATGGATCAGGGAGGCCTGGGTGAGGGAGATTCCTTGCCCTCCATCGAAGCTGACCTCGTGAAGCAACACCTTGACAAGCTGGACACCTTCAAGTCAGCTGGCCCTGACTGTTTACACCCAGGGGTACTCAAGGAGCTAGGAAGCATCATAGCTCAGCCCCTGGCACAGATCTTTGAGAACTCCTGCTGCTCTGGTGAAGTGCATGAAGATTGGAAGAACGCCAATGTCATAGATCCAGCAAACTACAGGCCCATCAGCCTGACCTCTATCCTGGGGAAGCTCTTGGAAAAGATTAATCGAAGAGGCCATCCTTAACAAACTAGCTGACAGCAATATCCTGAGGAATACAAAGCATGGGTTTGTTGTGGGTAGGTCTTGCTTGACCAATCCCATTTCCTTTTATGACCAGGTGACCTATCACCTGGACTAGGGGGAAGAGATTGATGTTGTATATCTTGACTTAAAAAAAGCCTTCGATCTGGTATCCCACGATCACCTCTTGGCAAAACTGACTAACTGCGGCCTTGACCTCACCACGATCCGCTGCCTAGGGAACTGGCTCCGCAGCAGGACCCGAGGATTGTGGTTGATGGAAGTCAATCATCTTTGTGCACAGTCATCAGTAGGGTGCCTCAAGGCTGTGTCCTAGGGCCTATACTGTTTAACATCTTCATCAATGATGTGGACATCAGTGTCAGAAGCAGGCTGGCCAAGTTTGTGGCGACACCAAACTCTGGGGTAAAGCATCCACACCTGAGGATAGAAGGGTGATCCAGGCAGATCTTGACAGGTTCATGAAATGGGCGGATGAGAACCTAATGGTGTTCAACACCAAAAAATGCAAGGTTCTCCACCTTAGAAGGAAAAACCTGCAGCATGCTTATAGGCTCGGCAGTGCTACACTGGTTAGCACTACAGATGAAAGGGACTTGGGGGTCATAATTGACCACAAGATGAACATGACCCTTCAATGTGATGCTGCAGCTAGTAAAGTGAGCAAAACACTAGCTTGCGTACATAGATCCTTCTCAAGCAAATCCCAGGATGTCATTCTCCTGTTGTACTTGGCCTCAGTGAAGCCACAGCTGGAGTACTGCATCCAGTTTTGGGCTCCACAATTCAAAAAGGATGTGGAGAAGCTTGAGAGAGTGCAGGGAAGAGCCATGCACATGATCAGAGGTCAGGAAAACAGACCTTATGATGAGAGGCTGAAAGCCATGGGACTCTTCAGCCTAGAAAAGTGCAAGCTCAGAGGTGATCTGGTGGCTACCTATAAGTTTATCAGGGGTGCTCATCAGGATCTGGGGGAATGTCTGTTCACCAGAGTGCCCCAAGGGATAACAAGATCATACAGTCACAAACTCCTCCAAGACTGATTCAGGCTGGACATGAGGAAGAACTTCTTTACTGTCCAAGCCCCCAAGGTTTGGAATAGACTGCCAACCAGAGGCAATTCAAGCACCAATTTTGAGCGCCTTCAAAACACATTTGGATGCTTATCTTCCTGGGATCCTATGATCCCTGCTGACTTCCTGCCCATGGGGCAAGGGGCTGGACTCAATGATCCTCTAGGGTCCCTTCCAGCTAGAATGTCTATGAAAGTGTATGAAATCTACATAATTTAGCATACATGTTAAATATATCTTGTTTTGGACTTGTTCAAACTTAACAAAATAAATAGTGGTAATATGATGCTTCTTACTTACATAGTACCAACTAGCAATACATTTAATAGGCTATACTATGCAATAGAAAAATACTAAAACAAGAAAGTACTTCCTTAAAATACCCAATTATGAAAATTATATTGAGCAAACAGCACTGCACATTCTCCCTTGATATCCAAAATGTAGTGATAACAGGTACTGAGCCAACAGTCCTCATGGTGCTGTGGTCTGGCTATTCAGCCACCGTGGAGGATTAGGGAGGGAAGCTGCTGGCATACACAGGAGTTTAAGCTGGCTGCTGCCTCCACCCTTTGCCACAGATTGGCTGAGAGAGCTGCCTGTTATGTGCCCCTGTCCACCAATCAGTAGACAGTAGGGCACCAATCATGTGCCCCTGTCCACCAATCAGGGCTGGGGCAACATGACAGACAGCCCTCAACCAATCAGCAGTGAGAGGCAGGACTGTATGATGGACAGCCCTTGCAGCCAATCAGTGGTGAGGGGCAGGGACCCTGGGGTCAATCAACCAGAGGCATGGTGGGGCCCAGCCATGATAAACCCTCAAAAATGCCAGCCAGCCTTGCAATCTGCCTGTGAAATCAGCTGGTTGCCTCCTCAACTTAAGTAGACCCCTGCTCATCACACACAAGTTCACTAATTCTAAACTAGGGATAACAAAAAAGATAACACATTAAAAGCTTTTTCCTGAAGATTAAACAATAAAAAAGTAGACATCCATAATTATATCTAATTTAACCTTTTTTAACGTTTGGAAAAAAGTTGCTAGATTAATGTTAAATTATATCAAGTCAATACAAAGATTTTGTCTAGGTCTGAGAAACATGGCTGTTTCGGCAAAGGCCATACAAAAGTGCCAGAGGACTGCCTGGCCTGCAGATTATTTCAGTCAAATTTTGTTTCCTGAGGAGCTCCACAGCCAGCCCACACAACTAAAAGTGTGTCTTTCAACAAAGAAAAACCCTGTAAGGCACCCTGTTAAACAGGTAGAAGATGGTAATTGGTTGAAATCTTGGGATGGAAATGGAAAAAGAAAACATATTTTCTTGATTTATTTTTTTTCAAACTAGAGTGGTTTTCACTGAAAATTTCATTTTCTACATCTTATGGTAACTACCAGGGTGAATCAAGGGGGTGGGGGTGCAGTTACATCCCTCTTTCATTCTTGAAAAGAAGAATAGCTTTTCTATTCACGTGTGCTAATCACTACTTCACAGACATCAATGATCTTTAACAATCCTTTTTAATGATCTTGATGTTCAACTATTTGAACTATGTTTTCTTCTGCAATTTTGCTCTCTGTTAGCTATTCCAGGCAATGTCCCTCTTCTATCTCTGTTCAGACTGTTTTTAGTTCTAGGTAAAAACCTTAATTCAGGTGTGACAA
Source organism: Caiman crocodilus (assembly GCA_030014935.1). NCBI lineage: Eukaryota > Metazoa > Chordata > Crocodylia > Alligatoridae > Caiman > Caiman crocodilus. The sequence goes on along the minus strand of JAGPOW010002514.1, from coordinate 10,965,881 downwards.
TATTAATTTGGGTGTAGAAATGTCTGAAAGTGAAGTACTGGAGGGACTGTCCAGACACTCAAGAAAGCTATATTTTGTTTTATAATTTGGAATAAAAAATGTACATTTAAGTATAATAGCTACAGAACTAATGACAATCTTTTGACTATTTTGAATATTTTTTCTGAGTTTGTTGTATTTTTTAAATTTTATATATAATCTAGCAAATAACCTAGCAATTTACTGAGACTTGCAATGAAATTGCAAAAGTTGTTAGCATCAGATACTGATTTGGGCCATTTACTCTGATTAAACAATAGTCATTAATAACAGGGTCTCACATGGTGCTGTATCTCAATTCTAAATTCTAGATTTCTGTAAAAAGAATTCACAATATATTAAATATTTGTCTAATACTATTTCCATATGTAAGCAGTTTCAGTAGTTCCCATAGGAATTCAGGCAGATGGCCATATTTTTAAAAATAAGAAGTGGGTCTCTAGTGGTGACATTTTAAGGGTATGAAACAGTCATGTAACAGACAAAACTACATTATTTTAAAGTTACTGCCGACTTCTGACTCAGTGATAAACATTTCACTCAGTCTGGAGAAATAGTAACCTCCATATTCTGAATTAGTTTGCAGTACCTTGAAATTGTCAATAATGTTCACTTTATCCAAAAGAAAACTGAGCATCTAAACTGTCAATTTTTTCTTCCTTTCAAATACAATTCAATAGACTGTATCATCATTATTATGGAACTGCTGGTTCCTAGGAAAACAAAACAATCCATCTCAAATAGGCATTTTCAGCTATATATTAAAGAAGAAGAAAACTTTTGGGAAAAACAATCCTTAACCATTTTAGGTACCCCGAAAAGAAATCCTTAGGACTCAGGATATGAAACACCATAGGAACTGCAAGAATATACAGCAACATACAGCAGCCCTGGCCACCCTGGAGGAGATTGCTGAGGAGAACCCCCCTCAAGGGGTTGTTCGTGCACCATCAACGCAGGTGGAAAAGAAGAAGAGATCCCAAAGGAGGAGCAAGCGTCGAGTCCTGGTCATTGAAGACTCCATCCTGAGGGGCACGGAGCGTCCCATCTGCCGTCCTCACCCCTTGGGCCGAGAGGTCTGCTGCCTGCCTGGAGCACGGGTTCGGGATGTCACGGAGTGCATCCAGAAGATGGTGAGGCCCACAGATTACTATCCACTAGTGGTAGTCCACGTGGGGACAAACAACGCTTGGAAAGGCCAGCCAGAGGACATCATGGAAGATTTTAAGTCTCTTGGACGGCAGCTCAAGTCAATTGGAGCACAGGTGGTGTTTTTCTCCATTCTACCGGTGAGTCAACGGGGAAAGCGACACGAGGCGGGTATCGAGGCTGTAAACCAGCGCTTTTGGGGTTGGTGCTATGACATAGGCTTTGGATTTTTCAATCACAGCCCACATTTCTCTACGCAGAGCATGCTGGCGGAGGACGGACTTCACCTATCGCCTAAGGGTAAGCGTTTCTTTTCTTCCACCTTGGCTGATCTCGTGAGGCGGGCTTTAAACTAGCTTCGCCGGGGGATGGGCCTGCCAGAAGAGGAGAGGATGCTCAGCCACTAAGTCAGGTAGGTCGGGAGGGCAAAGGTGGTGGTAGCTTGGGGGATACACATGAGGAGGGGGAGGCAGCAGTGCATAACCTTAAATGCTTCTATACAAATGCACGCAGCATGGGAGGTAAGCAGGAGGAGCTGTCTCTCCTGGTGGCTGAGGAACACCCAGACTTGACTGAGCTCACAGAAACCTGGTGGTACCTGACCCATGACTGGGCCGTAGGCCTCGATGGCTATGCCCTCTTCAGGAAAGACAGGGTGGGGAAGAAAGGCGGTGGGGTTGCGCTCTATGTCAAAGAACGCTTCTCTGCAGTGAGCGTTAACTTGGGGACGACTGAGGACCAGGTGGAAGCAATTTACGTCAGGCTGCAAGGAGGACGAGGGGAAAGGGACTTAATGGTGGGTGTCTGCTACAGACCACCCAACCAGAAGGAGGAGCTGGACCTCCAACTCACTGGCCAGCTCAAGGAGGCAGCTAGGACGAGGGATGTCATTGTCATGGGGGATTTCAATTACCCGGACATCTGCTGGGAGGAGCAGTCGGCCAAGTCTGAGAGATCCCGGAGGTTCCTGGCGGACCCGCAGGACCTCCACTTGATCCAGGAGGTGGATGGCCCCACCAGGGGGGATGTGCGGCTGGATCTGGTCCTGGTCTCGGGGGACAATCTGGTTGCAGGGCTCCAGGTATGGGACTCCCTGGGAGACAGCGACCATCACCTGATAGAATTTGCTGT
>JAGPOW010002514.1:10932314-10951945 GCA_030014935.1 Caiman crocodilus | reverse complement strand
GGGAAATCAAAGCCTAGTGCGGGAAAAAGAAATTAGTTAGAGTCCGTTCGTTCTCGCCCTAGGGGCCTGTCGGAATTAAGGCTCCGGAGGTGCGACAAATTCCACATAGTCCAGAAAAACAGGAGAGATGCCAGAAGAGAATGATGCAAGGTGAACGAGGTAGATTACCCAGGGATCTGACTAAATTAGATATTCTAACTAAAAGTTTATTTGGCATTCAGACAGAAGTAATCTGCCTCTGTAATAATGATAAAAGATATAGAAAGACAATATTATAGAGGCCACAAATTGTTGTTAATCATAATTTGATAAAATTAAAACTATGGTGATTGTGATGTTTTAAATCTGAAGAGGCATTTTACAGAGGTGTTCTGCATCTAAATAAACATAAAGCAGAGTTCCAAGACGTACAAGGTTTTGCATATTTTTGTAGTAGAAATGCAAAAACCTTTGGAACAAATTTTAATAGTGTTAATGTACAAAAGTAAATAACTACTATGGGATTTACATATTGTGTTTTCCCTATACCAAGCAAATTGCAAATTCACACTTTTCAGCACCTTTTAATTAAATCTATTTTATTTGTGGGCCTTATCTTAATAGACTACAGCTTGGTGTTTGTTATCTAGTTTACTGCTATGGATAATGGATCAAGAACCAGTAAATACCTGATGCTAACAGCAAAACCAGCCATTTCAAAATAATAGTAAAAAGGTGTTTCTCAAGTAAAGAACATTTACCTATGTACCTTGGAACTTGCCCGTGAAAAATGCAAAAGCACAATTAAAGGGAATGTATCTTGCCTGTATTCCAAACACAAATGAATATTTGCCAGGTAAGACATAGCAGTTCATTCCCAAGTATTGATGAAAAGTTCAAAATAGAAGAAATATTGACAGTCCACAATTATCTGAGGATCTATCATTGTGTAAAAATGATGAGGTAGAGAGAGGAATAGCAACATAAAATATGTAGTATATAGATAGAAAATTATAGTCTCAACTGATATAAATCAGAATAGTCCTATTCATTTCATTAGAGTATATCAATTTATATTGTTGGGGGATCTGGCCCAGGACCTTAAATTTGTACAGTATGACAATCAGACTTATCTATACAAAATGAGGCAGGTTGATATAGATCATCATTAAATGGAAGGTAACATGTTATTACAATTTCAGGATTTTATCCAAAATGAACACTTTACAACTCATGGCTTTTTATGTATTGTGATTTAGGTCCCCATTTTGGATGACAGAAATAGTGCTGTTCCCTGTATGCATCAGCTGTATGCATCATAATCTGTATGCATCATTACAGGGAAAAGGGAATTTCACTCTGATTATAAAATGCATTATGGCCTGTGAAAAGTTTGAGAAAATAATTTATAACCTTTAGGACTTTGAAATAAGGTGTGGGAGTAGGGGAAGAAAATGCAAAACCCTTAAGCAAACTGGTATAGGAAACCACGGGGGGAAATGTCCACACAGCAATCCAGCTTAGAGAACACAGGAGTAGTATTTAACCAACATAAGGGCAATTTTTCATGGCTGAACATCTATTTGCAGCAATGCTAAAGCAAATAATTTGTTTCCAAGATCAAAACTCTGGCACATACTTGCCTTAGCTGCTCTGGATGCATTACATAAGCAAGTATAACAAGAAGGATCCAGAATATATCTTCTTGGTGAAGACAATAAAGACATTTGCCTAAACAAGTCCCTACGTACCAGCCTTAAACTTCACACTTAGACATATGTAGCCATCATGGCAGATTTCAGAGACTTCACACAAAGGAAAAGACAAGAAAAGTGGCATCACTTCTCTGTGAAATGTGACCCGTATATATTTCTTTGTGGGTCTCTTATAATTCATAAATTAGACCGTTCCAGTTGGGCAGCAGTAGGAACAGCAACCCAATGCCCCCCCGCAACTGAAATTATACTAGGACCAGGAAAAGATACTTCCTAGAAGCATTTCAGTTACTCATTAACTGCAACAGCATGAGCTGGCCTGTTAGCTGTTTATCTGAGGAGAATGACTTAAAAAAGGAGATCAGGCCTACACACCCATTTAGACTTATAAATATAATGAGATTCGGTTAATTACAGGAAGTACAACCAAAAACACAACAACCTGACTAGAGCTGGTAAATATAGGTGCCAAAAAGAGGAGCGGGAAAACAGAGCAGGGAAGAATATTAACAGAAATATGTCACGGCTATGTTTCATCTGCATTGATGAATGAATTTAACAACCAAATGTGCTGAACAATATTTTGACCTGACAGAATAAATACACTGGAAACAGGATTAAATATCCAGATCAGAAAAAGACAAATACAATGTTATGTGCTCCCCTGTGTGCCATGAAAGAACAAATAGCTACTGTAGTTTTAGTCACTTAAACTACTGTATGATAAGCCACTTGTGGCTATTCTAATTCAAATCAGGATCCCGATTGTACAATACAGAAGCAAAAAAACCTCAAAGGTCCTCATTTACTAGAATTCGTAACATCCACACTCCATTCACTAAGCTACTTACTTTTTAAGAAAAAAGTGAACTTGTGTCATGCTTTTAGCACAGTCCCACAAGTAACTGGGTGTTTTGTGCTTCTCTGGGTTTATGCTACACCATGTAATTGAGATGGATACAGCTGAAACTGCAAAGTTAATTTTGGACTTTGAAAAGAGAAGGCAGGAACTTTAAACAAAAGGTCAGTGATACTAAAATTTTGTATTACCTCACATCCATCAGAAATCCCGTATATAACATTACAGGGCAAGGGTCAATTCATTTTAAGTTTTTCAAGGAAAAGACATCAAAGACATGTTATCAGTGTAGACTGTCAGGTTCTATGTTTAAATATTCTGGGGGCACTTTCAATTAGATTGTTCTGTTCAACTTCCCATTAACTGTTTTCATGAACCCATGTATATTACAGGATATAGTCTGTTCATCACAGTAAGAAAGAGCTCACCTGTTCTTTAGCTCTACCCTAATTCTTTATCCATATCACAGATGGCAACTTGTGTGTTACCAAGAGAGTCCCATAAAGGTCTTACCTACTCTTTCACCCCTCATCAGCAAAGTAACACAGCAGGAATGCTAGCCTTCTCTGCTCTCATTCCTGCCACTTCCAGACCCCACCCTTCTCATTCCTTTATTTGAGCAATAGTATACCCAACATACTTCTACTCTATACTGTAGAAAGCTGTTTTCAATTCCTTCCTAACCACCCTCCAACTGGAGCTCTCCTCTAGCTTTCTAGTTGTAGCTCCCCCAAACCATTACCTTTGCACTTTGGACTTCCACATGATGACGTGGCTTTCTTCACCTGCCTTCTCATGTTCGGAATATCATTTGATTTTTAACCGTGGTCCAATTATCTAAATTACAAAAGTTATCACTCACCCCAAACACTCATTAAATACGTCTTCTCTGATCTCTCAGTTTGCACATTCCAGCTCCACTTCAGCATCAATACCTCCTATCTCATTTCCTGTACCACCACACACCTGCCCTCTCCCTCATCCTCATCTAATCCTTTGGGATGCTGTAAGCCCATCAAATACCTTCCATTCTTTACCACATTCAGTGCCTGAAACACAGCCCACTGAAAACAATGGGAGACATTCTACTGACTTCAGTGAGCCCTCCATCCCTTCCACCTGTTTTTTTTTTCCTTTTTTTTTTTTTTTGGTCTTACTGGTTGATAGACTCTAATCTTGATTTCACTGTTCCAATCTACTTCCACAAAATTCTAACCTTTAATAGCTGCTGCACCTGCTACCCCTAACACAGTTTGGGGAGTGGAAAAAGTGAGAGAAAGAGTTTCTGAACCTTCTGAATTGCCTAGCATAATCCTGATTGACTGTTTCAAATTATGATTAATATATTAACTACTATTACTATAAAAGTTAAATATAATATTGTCTTCAATTACCTTCATTTCAGGACTTCTCTTCTAAAATTCCAGAAATGAGTATAACTATCCCTAGTGAAAGCAAGTTAACCCACAACAAGCAATCAATGAAAGATTTAATGAAATTCACACACTAGTTTTGTAGTATAGTCTAATGTTTGCTTAAAAATGGCTAAAACTGGCAAAACTATAGTGCAGAATGCTAGGCAAGGCCAAGTGGCTTTTCCTAAAATATGCATCTTAACACCATATTTCAAGAGCTAATTACATTCTCACTGATCCTAACTAAACAGATGCACTTCATTTCCAGACCAAAATGATTGCTGAAAGGGAACAGTGCATTATAAGACCTTTTGAGGGTAGTACCTAATAAATCCAACTAAATATATTCATTAAAGTGCAAAAAAGGACTGCTCATCTAAGATCCAAAGAAAGTTCAACACATTTATACCATGTAGCAATTAAGTGAAAGCTACCTTGAAAATGATGGACACTCAGCTGTCTCTGAAAAACATCAGGGGTATGCATAGCAGCAACGTATAAGACACTTGAAACTGCTCTTCACTGAATTAAGGAGACTCCCAACTCAAAGCGTTTCAGTGACTCTTGTTACTACCACTGATAACATAGATTACAACTCTGGTGACCGAGAGAGAAAGACCAAGCTCTAGTAAACAACACGCTAGAGCTGAAAAACAGAATTCCTATCCTCTAGAAATCACAGGTGCATTTTCAGAGTAGCAATGTTGTATAGCGAGCACATACTGTGGATTTCAAAAGACTATACTAATGATATGTTTTTCCATTTTTGAAGTAGAAAGGTTCAGTATGACAAGTCACGATGACTTTGAGCTAAATCATGTGAAGGTTGTTAACATTCATCATATTCATTTTAGGTAACTTTCCTTTTTTAAAATCTACATAAAAATGTGCAAACCTTCAACACACTTTTGATTATTTAATTAAAACAGGTATGATGACAGAGGAATACACAGCATAAGAACTATGGAAGTGCCACAGGCACTTGCACTTCAGTATTAGAAGGCTAAAACATAATGGACCTGCTGTTTGACCAGGTTTTGGCATCCAGGATTTCTAAACAACAAATGGGGAGAGACATGCATGTCTGAAGAGCAATTCAGAAAACTGGAAAAACAGTGGAAGAGGTAGGCATGGTCAAAAGATGATTCAAAAGAGCCTAGAGATGCCCTGGGCGGGTCATGAGGAAACACTAAAGGACAGGGCATATTTGACCTCCCACTCCACTCTAGAGTTCAGGTGCTGCATATTAGGCATCTACAGTTACTTATGATTTGGAATGATACCTAATGAAAAAGGGGTGGCAGTAGGAGGGGGTGCCCATCTTGTTGCCAGTAGCCTAGAGGTTGAAGTACTTAACCCTGGAAATTAGAGACAAAGTTTCTAAGCCCTCCTCACCCTGAGCTAAACCACTCCCATGAGAGTGACCTATCTACTCCCAATAAACAAGACTGGATGGAAGAATACTCCTTTCTCCTGTTAAAGTTGGGCCACTGGGGCAGCCAAGAGTGCAAAAGCTGTGGGCCCAGATAGATTTCAAGCAATGCCTATGTGAATCAGTGGTTACAGCACTTCCCTGGTAAGCAGTGGCCAGGGTTCAGAGCTTTGCTCCCATTTTCCATTAGACAGTCATAGGTAAAGAAAAACAGAAATTTACCCTGGAAAGTAATCAAGAGGTGTATCTATGTAGATTAACTGTTTTGGCACTCAACTAGGAATACTGAGATCTGAGTCTTGCTGCCAGGGTAACTTCTGTTTTAACCAATGACTGTCTAAGGTAAAATGTATAATGAACCCTAAGAAGAGGGACCAGAAACCAGGTTTCCCTTGAGGGTCCTTTCCTAATTGTCTGACATGCCCAGTCTCTCCAGAGCAGTGGCTCTCAATCTTTTTAGACTCAAGGTATCTCTCATTACACTCAAGGTCCCTTGGAAAATGCTAGCTCTTAATTTTCAACTTTTTAAATTTTTTTTTTTACTATATAAAGGAATAATGCATCTTTTTTTCTGTAGCAAGGAACTCAAAGATTATTGATCTAAGGAGTTGGAGAAAGTTTTAGCACTTCCTAGTAAACAATATGACTTGCAACAAAGTTTCAGTAACAGTGGGGCACCTAAAGGCTCTAACTGGTTCAGTTATAATCATCCATAGAAACCCAGTTTAGATGTTCAAGAGACTTTCCAGTCCAAAGTGGCAGAATATAATCAAGTCAGATCCCTAATGAATGTTGATTCTGCAAAGACTGAATCAATTCAAGCTCAGGCTTTTTGAACATCTGCCCCTAGAGAGCTAATTAGCAAGGATGGAGCTAGGAATTGCCAAGTCTGATCCATGCCTGCTTAACTGGATGACTCTCTAGCAGCAGTACAGACTCCAGGATTGGCCCTCTGCCTATTTATATCAGCTCCCCTTTGCCCCTGCCAATTCCACAGCTACCTAGTAGCTCCGTGCTTCCAGATTGAACCTGCACTGTCTCTGCCAGCCTGGATCAGGGCTGCTCCCTCCACCTGAACTGGGCTCACCCCCTCCAACCAAGCCCTATAGATGCCATGAAAACAACACACACACACTGAGGACACAAGGATTTAATGGGCTACCACTGTATTTTTAAGGAAAATTTAAAAGGAGAGAATTAGAAGCTACCAAACCCAACTGCCAAAACATTAAACTAAAAAGAATCCCTACCTTTTAAAAGTACCTACTAAAATTTTTAATTCTTTTTAATAAAATCAGCAAAGGCAAATAAACAATATATCCTTCTTACTTGTAATCCTAGTTCCCAGGCACAGTTCACACAGAAGGGGAAGATGAACTGTGAAACCAAATTCAATATACGTATATTTATATATTCGCAAAGACTGTCAACATGTAAGCAGTGTTCAGAGGTACTGGAACCAATACTACTACCTTGTATATTTACTCTGACACAATATCCAAAATGGTGTAAGAGTCTTTGGATTTGTATAACATGATAGGTACATGATAGGACCTGTTTGCTTTCTGAATACTGTAAATAATATTTTTGCAATTCCTTGACCATTTTAAATATTATGAAGATGCTCCTTGGATCCACCAGCAAGTGTTGTAGTGATTGTAGTGCTTTGCACTGCCTTTCCACGCGGCAGAAAAGGGGAAAGATACTGAACTATGGAAGTGTACTTCAAGATGCAAGTCCTTTCATAGTTTAAATCCATCCACTAATCAAAACACTCTTTAATATATATGTTAAATAATCTTATTCTATTTACTCACAGGTATTTTAAATGCCTAAAAAGAGATTGATGATTTGGCTTCAGGTTTGGCCATCCAAATATGTGTTGTGTTGTGTTTTGTTTTGTTTTAACTGCCTGCTCTTTGGTTCCTTGGCATAACATTTCCTATACTTGATAAAGAATTATTTTATTTGTATTTAATTATATTCAATCCTGTACCACTGTCAATAGTAGTGTTTAACTGACAGCCAGTTTTAAGGAAAAAATTGTTTCAAGGGCACTTACTTCATCAGCTGAAGATGAAATTTGGATCTCCAAATCAAATATAAACATCAAGATATTAGTCTGAAATTTTAAATCATAATGAAAGAGTCCAATCAATTACTGTGTGCGAAGTTACATACATTCTGTATATTCATATTCAATTTAGCAGGAATTCTTTCCGATATGCTTTTGCCTTTCAAACATTTTTTATTTTCTTTAAAAAACAGTAATGTAGCCATTTGTTTTCCACTGTATACTTTAAAGCTCTGAACATATTTCCTCTTTCTTTTGAGAAAAAGAAAATATTTTTCCCCAGAATAGGCCTGAAAATAATAAACAGTGTCATAATAATAATATTACTACTTCAGCTCATAGGTCAGGCCTAAATATTTTTGTTCACCAGTGCAACTCATTTAAGTTTCTGCTGTCTTAAAATGTTATTTAACAATGGCCCAGAACCATGAAAACCAGCACAAAATATTATTCCCTGTATTATCAAAGGCAGAGTTGCTTTAGAGATTTTTGTTTTTATAATCTGCAAATCAATGATGTATTCTCATTTTTGTTTAAACATCTAAACCTAGAAGAATTCCCTCATCAGCTCACATATAAAAAAAAGACAGAACAAGCTTTGGGCCTAAACAGTAATAGAATCCCTTCCACAGCAGTGTTTTGTTTGTTTGTTTTTTTATCTGTCAGAGAGCAATAGAGAATTGTTATAAATCTATCAAAGAGAAAGATCAGTTACAAGACAACAAAGCACTCCAGTTTATCATCCTGGAAGTTTACTAGTTTGCAAAGCCTGACATATACATCAAAAAATGAAGCAGGCAATTCTCGCTCCTTTATCTGAGATAAAGCTGAGCTAACATACGAAAGGAGACTCTTCAGTACCATTCTGGTAGTCAGACTCAGAGGTCAAATGTATGCAATCCATCTTTGCATATTGTGCCTATTTACTGTCTCCTCAAAGAAGTCATCTCAAATAGAGGCCTAGATTTCACTTGATGAATAAAGGGTCCATCTGCCCAAATTTTAAAATAAGATTGAAGTCACACTCCAGACCTGTACTGGCTTCATCCTGCCAAGTGATGAGTCCTGTGGACCCAGTGCAGCAAAGCACTTAACCACATGCATAAATTAAAGAATGTTCAAAGCCATTGGGACTGCTCCTCTTTTAATATAAGCATATTTGTAAGTATTTCATTGCATCAAGGCTTGAGTGCTCCGTTTGCAGTATCAACATTACATTGACCTACTGAAACCTTGGTGAGTAGAAGGCTGATAATAGCTAGTTATAAGCCTAAAGGAATTCAGTTCCTATAGTCTTGTGCTATAAGAGATACAGTTTGGATAAAAATACATTGCATTTTTCACATGTAGCTCTTATTTTATGTTATTTATTTTCTAATCCCTCAAAAATGGTGTTGAATATAAAACAGTAATCTTTCATCAGGATGGAATAGCAGAGCTTGTTGAGAGTTTGAGTTAAAATATGGGAGATCATGAAATAATGAACTTTATTCTTTAGAACATTACAACAAAGATCCCTCTCTAATCTGAACATCTTAAAACTCATGTAAAAAAAAAAAGAAGTGAGGGGTATTGGGAAACAGGTCTCTTCTCCATGTCAGCAACCATTTTATACAAGAGAGTTGCAACTAGGTGTTATAATACGAAAATGCCATTATTAGAAAAAAATATTTCACAATACACTGATTTCCACACTTCACATCTCAAAGTAATGCTCTCACCTGCATGTCTAATTTTTTATAGTTAATCCTCTATTTTTCTAGCTGTAGCTTAGCAATGAAGATGTATAACAGAGGTGTTGATATTACTAAATTCCACTAGTTCTAATACATTCATCTGCTCTTTCCTGCTCTGTTCTTGTTTATAGAAATGTTTCCTTGACATTTAGGAGTGCTTATAGATCACGATTCAAAAGGATGTTGTCTTTTTCAAAATACCCACTGGATACTGATCATGAGATAAGAAGGAATCAATTATATTGAAAGAGAAAGGTTGAAAATACTTCACATATTAATCTTACATTATAATTTCTTTAAACAGACATGTTTTCTTTAGTTGGGGGGCACGGTAAATCACCCCAGTGGGGGCTTCTCCCTACCCCACACCAGGTAGATCGTAGCTGGGGGGCACTGGTGCCAGGCTGGGGGAAGGGGGAGTTCTCACCCCCAACCCTGCTTCCACAGAGGTGGACAGCTGAGGACGGGGCAGGACTGAGCTGATCTCAGCCCAGCTTTGAGCTGCAGGTGAGGCAAAAAGCTCCCTGATTGGAGCTTCCCTCCCCTGTGCTGAGTAGACCCCAGGTGGGGGTGGTGCCAGGCCAGTGGGATGCATTCCCACTCCCTGCCCTCCTATCTCTTCATGGCAGACAGCTGGGGAAGGGGCAGGGCTGGGCTGATTCCAGCCTGGCTCTGGGCTGGGGTGGGAGGGGAAACACAAAGCTCCCAGCAGTGGGGCTTTCCCTCCCCTTGCACTGTATAGACCAGGGCTGGTGGGGCTTGGGGGGTCCATTCCCATGCTTGCTATCTGACTGGGCTGACAGGCACAGGCCGGAAGCAGGCTAGAGAGCAGAGGCTTTAGTACCTCAGCTCTGTGACAGCTGGTGGCAGGGCAAGCCCTTTTCTGCTACAGCAGATAGCATAGCCCAGGGTTGCAAAGCATTCTGGGATGCTGCAGGACTGTAAGTTAACTTGAGTCAGGATGGGGTCTGGGACAGAAGTTCCATAAATCGGTTTAATTCTAAATCTGTTAGTCTGATACTACATCCAACCAAGTTAATTTTAAACTGGGTTCAGGCATTTTGAAAGCAGTTTATATTCACTGAACTTCTGTTCTGGTACAGGTTTAAGCTAGTTTCTAAACACTTAAAGCAGTTTATGTGCAACTTCTGTCCCTAGCCCCAGGGAATTTACTTTTTGGGCTGATACACAAAGCCAATATTGTAAATCAGGGGTTGGAGTGAGGGGGATGAGGGAGGTGCAGCCAGATGCACAGTGGCAGCAGCATGGGGTGGTAGGTGGCAGCAGCAGGGTGCAAGCTTCCTCTCACCCCCACACCCTGTGTTCCAGCTGGTCAGGTGATGCCTGTGCAGCTCACAGAGTGGTGCATCATCTCCTGTGGGTACTGAATGTTGTTTGGCCAGATGTAAATGTTCAGCCCACTAAAACAGACAATTGCTTCCACGAACAGAGCTATACAATAAACATAAAATTCCCTTAATTTCTACAATATCTGCAACACCAATATGTAAAGTATATATCTACTACCTACACACACTCAAATGCCCTGGGAAAATTCCCCCAGGGTTGTTCTCATAGAAAAACTTAACTGGAGATGCCTAAACAGACATTTGAGTTCTTAGATCTTGACAGAGTTTACAGTCCTGATGCTGCACAGCTAGGGGGCCCTTATGAATGCATCTAAGCATGCTTAGTGGACTCTTTCAGCGCGCCTGTTAACAGAAATGCACAGGGAAGCCCTGATTGGTTGACAGAGACTGCCTCAGAATACTGTGGGGACTGTTAAGGGGGTATATTCTGCTTCCTGCTTGGCTGAAGCAGAACAGTCCAGCCTCAGCAACACTATTTCTCAGGGGAGGAGGGAGCAAAGATCCCTAGGATGCTGGAGGACTGTGCTGTGGCTTCTCTCAGGAGGGTTAATAGTATAGGTATTTCCTGTTCTGAGAGAAACTCTCCTGGGAGTGATTGACCTTGGATGGTCCAAAGTTTTTTCTCCTGGACTGGCCATTTTTGCTCTGGGATAAAAATCTGAACATCTGTACTTTGTGTTTTTTCCTGGAAGACCAGCAACTCTCCTAAGGGAAACTTAATGTCTGTTTGTGGCAACTCAACCTTAACACATGAGCAGTCACAATCATCAAATGTTGTAGCTATGATAAATTATAAAAAGCCTGTATGAAAGTAAGTATATGGATAACAAATCTAACAAATATGTAATACAGTAGGAGTCACTGTCAACTCTTTTGATAAATACAGAAGCTAAGCTTTTTACTTTTCCTAAGCAGCCACTAATAAAAATATAACTTTTTACACATAATGGTTTTAATAACCACCAACTTGTTATTAAAATATTGGGGGGGGGGGCTTTATTCAAAAATCAGATAAGAGAACCCTATGGAAAGTAATGGGAAAAATACAAATCTCTACATATAATTTCAGCAGCTATAGGTTAATTAGCAGTGATTCTCTATTTCATTATTTCTGACATAATAGTATAGTAAAAGCTGTGTTAACTGGGAACATGGCATGCCAGTTATATAAAAATCCCAGTTACCTATGGCAGGAGTTTTCGGCCAGATGGGGAGCAGGGGGGCAAGGGGAAAAGGATGGCAGTAGCCGGATGCGGAGCAGCAACAGCACAGGGTGGTAGGTCACTGGTGGCAGTGGTAGCTGCTGCATGCAAGCTTCCCCGCTCTTCCCCTGATGTCTGGCCAGCCCGACAGAAATTCTGGTTAACAGAAATGCTGGTTACTAAAATGCCAGTTAACACAGGTTTTATTGTATTTAGCATGAAAAATAGTTAAATTAAGGCTCCAATTGATTTTTAAATCAACAGATAATATAATTTTGTTTTCCTTTGGAAGTGGAATGTTATCAATCATTATTATCAGCACTGACTGTGGCTCAGACAGAACTGTGATCCCATCACAAGTATTTTAAGGAGTCTTCCTGAACAGCAGAGTTCTTAATTTAATTGCTTTCCCTCTGCTACAGTCTTTCACTAAATCATTGTTATAGCACGTGGAAACTTTGCCTCTCGGTACAGATATAGTTAGATAGAAGACTTTCAAAAACTCAATTAGCCTTGACCTCTAATTAGAGGCACTGATGGATGACTGCAATGAGTAATTCTGACCAAAGAAAAGAAACAAACAGGTCCCTACTGCCCACACCATTCCAACTCAAGTCAACAAGTAAGGAATCAACGTTTAGACATATAAAGGTCACATTGACATATTGTGTTGTGAGAATCAGTCGGTTAATGTTTGGGAGCATATTTAAATAGTTGTTTAGTTTTTAAAACTAAGTATATATACTAGCTGGTATAAACAAAATGTTGATTTTATTTTAAAAAATAGCTCAATATGCTATTTAATGTAATGCTGACTGATTATCTCTAATCCTCTGTTCCAGCAGTCTCAAAAGCATAAACTGAAATCACAAAAATAAAAGAAATTCGCATTGGCAGTGGCAATAAAAACTTTGGTATTCCTAATTTAATTTATCCTACACTTAAACCTACATCATTTTGTTAGCACAGAACTGATTTGTCATTTATGCTGTTAACCCATCAAATTGGTACAGGATAATACATACAGTTTTACATTTACTGGGGAACCATTTATAAAACTTGACAGCATGAGTTGGCAGTTTATATTCTCTGCTGAGCAATATAGGATGAAGTTAGATTAAAAATTAATCATACCTATAAACAAGTCCAAACAAGGAGAGAAGAGCACAGATAGTGAGACAATGTAAGGACACTGAACTTTTATTATTATCTAGCCCAGGGGTGGGCAATTATTTTGGCTGGAGGGCTACTTAACTAGTTTTGGGAGCTGTCAAGGGTTGCACACAGAATATTTCAGAAAATAACGTTTTAACAAATTATAGATAAAAACAAATCACATTACAAATCAAACATTTACTGCAACATATTTTGATTTTATTCAAAAAAATATTTTGCCCTGATTTATGTTTTTTTGAATAGTGTTTATAGAGGCAATTGCAAAGTAGTTCAAAATAAAGTCTTTCTCTTGTATATTGTGGGGAAAGCAGGGGGAGTATGCATGTGTGTGACAGAAAGCTGTCCATGACCTACGTCCCAGGAGCTGGCTAGGTGCGGAGGAAGAGAGGGGTGGAGGGGTCCTGCATATTCTGATTTGTGTAGTTTTCTGTACTTACCCAAAGTCCCCCTGAGTTCAAAACCTGCTTTAGCAGTTCCCTGTGTAAATGACTGCAAGAATGAGAGCACCAAAAGGATTCAGTCAATCAATGTGGGGATAAATTGACAAAATGGTATTACAGATACCCCAAACCTAAAACCCTTGTTTGGGTAGAACTTCCACTGAGGTCGGCATGAAAAAAATAAGTAGGATTACAGTTTGAAAAAAAAAAAAAAAAGGTTGTATTCACCTCAAGCATATTTTCCAGTTAGTTTCCTTCCTGTTGCAGGACACAAAATGTAAATGGATACTGTTTGGGCAGGAACAAATCTAAAAAACATATTCTGGTTAATATTCTGATTTTTTAAACCTTGAAAACCCTAAAGGTCTACTGGGGAACTGCCACATTAGCAACTGGTACTACACTACTACATCATCCAAGAAAGGCTCTAAGAAATAGATAGATGGGGTAGAAAGGCTAGTCTTCTGGAATAGGATGGAGAAGTGGGTGGGTTTTATTTCTGGGTGGGGGCAGGGGTTTTTTTAATTAAAAAAAAAAAACAAGCACTTACTTGCCTCTTCAAAGGAAATAATAAAATTGTGAATGCCTTGATACACAATGTGAGAAGCTGAAATTTTATTACACTAATATCACATTAAACTTTATCAAACTATTATTAAACTCATGAAATTCCATAATGTGCTAATCACTGGGCTAGCACTTCCTTGAGAATTCATATACTTCAAGGTTAAAAATGTAATGCAACTTGAACTGGTTCTCCAAAAAAAACATCTACTTTGGCCATGTGTTACATTTGTGCAGGGAGGGGGGACCTTTCTCCTACCACAAAAAGAGAAAATACACGCATTCAAGCAGTTTCCTGTGGAAAAGAACTGGCGTTGGCATTGAAGACACCCAATATCCCACAGCCCTCAACTCTCCCTCCAAAAGAGAGGGAGAAAACTAGAGCAGGAACTCCTTGACACCCACCCCCTTCCAGGGTCAAGCTGTCAGGGAACCATACAGGGACTCTGGCTTCAAAAATTCCCCAACGTCTCCCTGCCAATCAGATGAATAGCATGATGAGAAGATATCCTCCTGAGGCAGGAACCTTTGCACAGCTCCAAAGGACTTCCCGCTGCAGAATAACATGTGTCCAGGATCATCCTGGAAGAGTATGGAGGGACAGAAGTCAGCTACACCCACAGCAGCAACCCTGCAGGGCTCTAGGAGAGTTGCTGCTGCAGGTGAAAGCCTCCTAGATGCCTCCAGATTGATTAGCTGAATGGCAGGATAAAGGGGCACTCTCTGGGGGCTGGAACCCTCCCAAGACTGTCTGGCAGCTGCCACTTTTCAGCAGCTGCCAAATGCCTATTGACAGCTTGCCCCCTTCCCAGGCAGGTTAGAGGGCAGGCTGTCAATCAAGGGACTCCTCTGAGCAGAAGTGACCCAAGGAGCAGCCCTCTAGGGCCCCCTGGCTGGAGAGCTCACCTGTGTAGCTCTTCAAGTAGGGAGCTGGAACATATGTATACTCCAATCCTCGGACTATTTTCTGTGACAAAATGAATGCTTTTCTGTGTTGTAGTGAACTACTGAAAGTTTTAAAGTTTTATCCTTGTTTTCAAAACTTTGCATCCCAGAAGTAGTTTCATAGTCATTTCAATGTTCATTTTTTGTCATCCTGTTTAAAAGCTCTTTTTGTGCTGATAATGATATTAGTCTTTTTATGGCTAACTTTGATCACATATACTTATAATGGCTGTTTTAACTTCCTCAGCATTTGATGTCACAATGTGTAAATTGCCTCCTAACAGAAATGTCATGTGTAATAAGCTCTAATTCATTACTTTTTAAAAATTTATTTGCTGCTCATTATGTTTTGTTTTCATCCTTTAGGTCTAAATCCATTTTTAATTCAGTATGTACTTTGCCCAGATTTTGCAAGAGAAGATCAAAAGTGTTGTTTGCTTGGACATACATTGTTAAAATGTGGATTACTGCTCAAATGTAAAGTATTCATACCAGGTGCTTTTTGGAAGTCTGTAAAAAATGAAAAATCTCATAAATCAAACACTAAATCCATGTCTCTCGCATGTTGATCATACCTATCTACAAAACCGAACTTAAATGTTTGTGTTCCTGTAAAGGAGGGCAGGTCTGCTTACCCTAATTTGATAACAAATCTTAGGCGGTAATCTCACCAAGACAATAAGAAAAAATCTCAAATACAAGAGTAGAAAATACTTAGAAAAGCAAAACATCCGCACGCAAGAAATATGGCATATTTTAAATATGCTAACATTGAATTAACAGAAGTTGCAAAAGCAGAGGAGACTGCTATACTCCTTGGACCATAAAGAAGGTCAATATTGATGAACTATTGGTATCACATTCCAACGGCATACAAAACTCATTTGAGAACATGGGAACATAGGCTTCTCCACATCTGTACAGCATACTCCTTCAAGGCTGTGCTGACATCAAGGCTGTTCCAGTGGTGAATGACAGGGTTAACCAAAAATGCGGGGAATGGCCAAAGTGGACATGAGTAGTTTCTTACCTAGCACAAATAATATACTTGATACCAATACAGATAGTTGTAATGCTGCAAAGATAGTGAACCAAAAGTCTTGCTTGTGGATGCAGCTCTTTTTGCTACTGGCACTAAGTGGTAGGTATTTAAAGAGATGACATAAACCATTTTTTCAATAGAAAATATATGAAGAGATCTGCCTCTATATTTATAAACATACGCCTTTCCCCTCAACTATCTGCACTAGAGAAATTTTAAAAGGCTTCTCTAATCCACAGTATTCAAAACTGATACCGATAGTTGACAATGTGTAGCTTCCTGGAACAAAATTCCAGTATAGAGAGAAATTTTGAGGATGTTAAGGTTACATAAAGCACCAGCCAAAACCACCTAGAGAGGCTGGTGGCATCCTTTGGCTGTAACAGCATCTGTTGAATGGTTCCCCAAATGCTCTAAAATCTGCATGAAGAACAGTTTCCATCCCATCACCTGGGATCCCTCTACAGCTCATCCCAATGATTCGGGTTGTATGCTGGGTCCAGAACCTCACTTTTAATTGCTACTTTATAAAGTGTATAAATCAGTCATTTTCCCCATGTACTTATATGAATGAAAAAAATATTTCTTTGGGTTGTCCAAAAGTGTTTAAAGAGAAAGTGTTTTTTGAATTCAGGGGTGCCAAACTCATCTGGCCCTGCAAGCTGAAGGAGTGGTGAAAGGCTGGTCCACAGGCCAGATTGGGCCCACAGACTCCCTTCCTCCCCACCTCTCATGCCAGAATCAGAACATACAGTGCCAGAGTGGGTGCACTGTATGCTGGGCTTTGACTGTCCTTGGCAGGTACTATGTGCAGCACAGGTCCCAGACTGGTCCAGGACAGGTGCTGCGTGCAGCATGGGCCTGGGGTCAGCTGGAGTGGGTGCTACATGTGGCACACATTCCATGACCTCCACATGGGGCCGGTCTGACATGTACCATGTGCACCATGCGGGCTGACTCAGATCCAGGGGCAGCGCTCTGGGTTGGATGATATGGCTCTGTGGCCTGTCCATATCTTTGACACCTCTGGTTTAAGTTTAACCTACGATAACTTTTTTTTTTTTGACCTACCTTGTGACTTCATTTAAATGAACAATGAAAGAGTATCTGTTGACTATACTTGTTTCTAGTCCTTTTAATTGGGTCTAATTCATGCCCATGGTAGGTACTGATCTATTTGTTTCTTCACTGTAAACAAAAAAAGTGTACAACTAAATTTTACCATGATGAATGATCAGAACTCTCATCCTTGACCTCTGATGTATAAATATGAAAAAAAACACTGTTTGAAATAGGACATTATGCTGACAAATGATCCTAAAATTTGTTTCCTGAAGGAAACTTCAGCTAAAGTTTTGTTCAGAGAACAGATTTAGAAGAACCAAAACCACAAAAACTCATTAACAGAGTGTTGTATCAGCTCTTAAATACACAAAGAGAGAGACCATTAACCTTTTAATTTTAAAGCTCCACTTCAGTTTTATTTCAGGAACTACTCAAAGGACAAGCAGTCTCAACAAGCCTTTCCCTCTACAGTACACCTGTCAGGGAGCATGGTCAAAGGAATTTGAGTACAATGTTTACACTGCAACCAATTTATGGCAGATATTCATTCTGGTTTTCTTCTCAGTTTCTGCAGTGTGGCTTCCAGGTACAGTTGCCAACCCTCCAGGATAGCCTTGGAGTCTCCAGGAATTAAATATAAATCTCCAGGAGACTGCTGAGAGTCATCCAGGAGATAAATGATAGGGCATTCATTAAAATACATATCAAATGTTGAATCCAATGTATACAGTAGTCAAGTGGGTTTTTTAAAGTAATAGTAATGTACATTTGCCTTCCTGGGTACAATACAGTAGATCAGTCATTAACGTCCTTACATCATATGATATAACTTCCCGGAATAGATTCAAACAGTTGGCAACCCTAACTCCAAGTACACTCCCTTTCTGTAGCCATCATCCACAGCCCTTTCTCCTGATTACTTCATCTCAGAGGCAGCCTTGAGGCCTCCTTAGTTTATTTCTCTGACTTGCCCAAACCACACTGCATTCAACCCTAACTCTGTAAAGACATTTAACCACTTAATGGGCCTTCCCCGCCACACCCCCCACTGTCAAGTGCAAGCTGTGTTTCCAATCTAACTCTTTCCAGGTCAGAAAGAAGGCTGCACCTTTCTCAGTGCAGGCCGTCTTTGCAGCTCCACCACCCTTTACCACCACACTTTTGATCACCCCCTCACACCAGCTCCTTCTGACTATCCCATGTCTTGCCTCCTTCAGTCAACAAGAAAATGTATATTAAAGAAACAACCATCTTCTGAGAACAATCAGAAAAGGAGCAGTTCATTGTTCATGAACTAAAAGGAGCTAATTGTTCATTCACTAACCTTAGGAAAGACTGCTCCCATGTTCACTGCTTTCCTTTCTCTTGTATTTCTGCAAATTTCTTAAATACTTGCTGACCCTTATTTTACTTCAAATCTTTTAAGGAGCAGTAATCAATTCTAGTTCACCAAAGGCAATAAACCACATTAATCATCCTACAGTAATTATAATTAAAAAAAAAAAGAAAGAAAGAACCCCTCTATCTTGTTTCATGCATTTCATTCAGTCGTGCTGACTGAAACAGCTTTGTAAAGCCACTGGCTTTTAGTATGAATGTTCTGCCTGGCAGGGTTCATTAGTGTCAGGTTAGCTTTATCACAGGAAAGTTAACTTTGAACAGTGCAGTACCAAGCATGCACATAAAAATACGCTTAGTTAACATGAAGATGGATAATTTACTTAAAGGCCAATCTTATGTCAATCCAATAGTTTTCTCATCAATTTCCTATAGAAAGGCTGGATAATCTGGAATTGGATTCAGAAGACCAGAATTTTATTCATAGCACAGACAAAGGTATCCTATCTGATCTCTGGGAAAGTAACCTTTATACCCTGTGCCTCAGGTCTCCATCTATAAAGTGGTCAGGTCTCCTGCCTCACGGGGATGTTTGTATTCCATGGTGTTCCTGTGTTATAGTGAAGGATTAGGAAAGTTAGACAGCATGCACTCTGACAGAAATGCTGGTAGGAAGTCCATCCCTGATGGACAATTTGGCTCAAGAAACGGTATTTGGGGATTGCTGCACAACATATGACAATTTAACTAGGCCAGTGTGGTTTCTTTAAACACACAGCTTTGGGAAGAAGACAAGTGTGGAACCAGTAAGACTTCTAACCTTCTCGATAGGTTAAAAAAAACAATGGGTAATTATATGGTGGGGGTGGACTATCCAAATTGTGTCAGAGAATCACTAGTCATACTGTATGTATTGCCTTTCGGACAGCACTTTTCCCAGAACGAGGCCGGTACAAGCAATTACTGTTTGTGTATATAGTTACTGTTGTCACTTCAAAATGTATAGGTAGGAAATGAGATTTGGCAAAAATAAGCAGTATTAGCATTATTCTATCCTCTAAAGGAATGTGAAAAATGATGGAAGAGCTGCAATTCCCAGAAAAAGAAAGGGTCATTGGCCTCAGGTAGCACAATGTCTCAGGAATATAACAACAAATGGATAACAAGCTGGAAATGAAAACCTACAAAAATTAAAAATAACAATATTTATATATTATATTGTTCCTCTGTAACAAACTGCAAACCAGCTGCACTGTCCCTGAGAGAGCCTCATATTCTG
>JAGPOW010002514.1:10903791-10932214 GCA_030014935.1 Caiman crocodilus | reverse complement strand
TGGGGTCTTGTGAACCCAGCATTCATTCCTGCCTGTGGCAGGGGGTCAGGCTAAATGATCTGTTCAGGTCCCTCCTGACCCTAGCTACTATGAAACTATGAATACGAAAGGAGCAGCCCATGGGACAGGTCTAATCATTCTGCTGTCAACATGTGACAAGTTGGGTCATTCCTGAAACACTGAAACCTACAGGTATCCTATAGGATAAATGTTTTGCTCTGGAAAAAAGATTAGTTGGTGATGTAGCCTACCTTGATTTTTTTCAAGATATTACATAAGCCCTACCTGGCAAGGCTGTTTCAACTTGTTTAGCTTCTTATGTTTTATTTTACTACTTCCTCCTTGTTTTTTCTTTCTTTCTTTCTTTTTTTTGACTCTCTCCAGCTGATTGGTCAGCCCTGGTAAGATGTTGTACAGGATTGTTGTATTGGATTTACGACACAATTAGTTCCTGAAAACCACATCTTAAGTCAAAATGTGTTAACTCGGAACAATTTTCTCATAAGAAACAATGTTATAAATGGGGGATTAGTTCTTAAACCAAGGCCCGATACCCTATTTTCACCAAAAATACCCCAGAATTTTGTACTTGATCAATTATAGATGAGTATAATAATATAGCTACGTTAATGTATTTATATGTAAACAGCAATCATATTGATTTGGAAGGACTTCTTTGAGGTAACTTTGCTGAACTTTTTGAAGGGTTCTTAGCTGGAGTGTTCTCAGGAGACTTGCCTGCAGATTTTTGTGGAGCTTTGTCTGCTTTCTTAAAGAAAGTATCCAAGGAAGTTCAGAGAGATGTTCTCCAAGGAGATGAGCGACACAGCGAACTTGTTCACTGGCGTGGTGGCATTACATCAGATCAAGAATTGTAAAGCCAAAACTGACGTCATAAAGTTGAAGCAGGGTGTCAATTTATAAACACTGTAAGTGCGAAAGGTTGTAACTCAAAGACTGCCTGTACAAAACAGACATCATAAAAGTGGGCCTTACAATTAAATCTTCACAGGCAGAGTCAAGTTCCACCTGGTCCCACTCAAATCCTGCCTCTGTCCTAACGATTTGTCACAATCTCCTCAATCTACTTCTTATAGATGCAGAACACAAAAAATGACAGAGCTGAGTTCTGTGTGATTCTACACCTGATAAGAAGAAACCACAGGCACTCACCATGAAAGAATTGTTTCCATTAAATAATTCAGAAAAGAAAGAAACAGGGGAGGCAATCTAAGGCAAATATGTCTGTCAGGGCTTACAGGCCAGATGCAGGAAGCCAACATCATAGCTCAGTTGTTTAAACAATAGCGTTACTTGAGAATCAAGGGAAGTGATCCATTCTATTCAGCACTGGTGAAGCATTACCTGGAGTGCTGTGCCCAGTTTTAGGCCCCATAGTTCAAGAAAGATAGACAGCTTAGAAAGAATCCAGCAGAGAACAACAACAATTTTTCGAAGTCTGTGAAGCAAGATTTATGAGGAAAGGCCAAAGGGTTAGTCTATTTACTTCTTTACCACATGCATCTTTTCCCAAAAAATCAGCCCCCCAAAATTGGAGTGAGCGTCTTAAGCAAGGAAGCTGATTTTCTGCCCCAAATAAAAGCATCCCACTCAGATTTAGGCTCTATGAAGCAACAGCAGTGGCATTTCTATTCAGGCAGATGAACTCCCTAAGCCAGTCCCTTTTAATGGCCTTAATACTCTACTAATCAAGCTAACCTTTTACCTCACAGTTTTGATACCTACTGGCTAATCCTGGTGTCTACCTCACAGCCTAAAAACTGTTTATAGCTCTTTTCGAAAGTATAGCTCCACCCATGGAGATCAGTCTTTCAACCCTAATTTCCTATGAACCTGTGCTTTAACCAGCCTTGTAATTATAATGTACATTACACAGGAGAATGAAGAATCCACAGAATGGAAGGAGTTTAATCTGAACATTAGAAGCCAAATGAGTACTGAATGGTACAGGACATGATACAGCATACCTGGGCTAGTTTTTAAAGATTATGTCACAGTTACATAAGACTTGAGTGGTCTTACATAAGACTTGAGTAAGTGCAAGGAGTGTTCTAGGAAACATACAGGAAGGGTCAGCCTGATTTGATGCCTTTTTAAAATACTACACCTCATGAGGGTATATGTGA
Source organism: Caiman crocodilus (assembly GCA_030014935.1). Classification (NCBI taxonomy): domain Eukaryota; kingdom Metazoa; phylum Chordata; order Crocodylia; family Alligatoridae; genus Caiman; species Caiman crocodilus. Next base: position 10,930,067 of record JAGPOW010002514.1, on the reverse strand, counting down.
GAAGAGCAGTGAAAGCCCCTCTAAGGGGTCCCAGACCTCCACCCCACATGCCCTACCACAAGGAACCTGACGAGCAGCAGCTGGGCGGAATCGCAGGCATTAGCTCCGTGATTCTGGAGCTGCCTGCAGCTGTGGATCGGTGAGGGATGTGGGCAGAGACTCTGAGAACCATGGGCAGCTCAAATAGCAGCCAGAAAAACAACAGCAGAGAGAAAAGAGGATGCTGACCAGGAGACGCCAGCTGCCAGGAGCAAGATCACCCAGCTGAAGGCAAGAGACAGGGAGCAGAGGGCTCCAACAGAGCAGGGAGGAAGCCCTAGCCAGGGGAGACAAGCATCTCCTAGGAATGGCGCCACAGCCTCTCCTGGGAATCGAGGTATGATGGCAGGAGGCAGGGAGCAGCTACCCTCCACAAGGGGCATGGCAGGGAGACCCACGCAACCCAGCATGGGAATGGGGCCATAAAACTAGAGGAAGAGCAAAGCAGAGCCTTTGAAAAAATCAAACAGGCCCTCTGCAAGGACATGGTTTTACACACACCGGATTTCTCAATGCCATTTGTGCTGCAGGTCGACACATCGGGCCAAGTGCTGGGTCCAGTCTTGTCACAAAAAGTGGAGGGAGCTGAGAGACAGGTAGCTTATGTGAGCAGGAAACTCAATGAGCACAAAACAAGGTACGCCACTATTGAAAGGGAGTGTTTAGCCCTAAAGTGGGGAATAGAGTATTTTTGATATTTCCTGCTGGGTAGAGAATTCATGGCCATAACAGACCACACTTCCTTGAAGTGGCTAAAAACAGCTAGGACGAACAACGCTAGGATAATATGGTGGGCGTTGGCACTACAGCCATTCCAGTTCTCGGTAGAATACAGATCTGGGAAGAATAGCATAGTAACTGACTTCTTGTCCTGCTGCCATTCAAGGAAGACACTGGAGGACCCTCTAGATCACCAAGAGGAAGACCTGACACATACACAATTGGTGCCAGGTAATAAAGGAAGAGTGCCTAGCAGCATCTTGAGGGGAGGGATATGTGAGAGGGGCAGTGAAAGCCCCTCTAAGGGGTCCCAGACCCCCTCCCGATGCACCCCAATACCTACTACAGGGATCCCGATAAGCAGCAGCCAGGAGGAATTGCAGGCATCGGCTCCGCGATTCTAGAGCTGCCTGCAGCTGCGGACTGGGGAGGGACATGGGTGGAGCCTCCAAGAACCACAGGCTACTCAAATATCAGCCAGAAAAACAGCTATGGCGCTGGTGGAGGGAGAAGAGGATGCTGACCAGGAGACGCCGGCCGCCGGGAGGAAGACTGCTCAGCTGAAGGCAAGAGAGGGGGAACAGAGGACTCCAGGACAGCAGAGAGGAAAGCCCTAACCAGGGGAGACAAGCATCTCTCAGGAATGGCACCGCAGCCTCTCCTGGGAAGCAAGGTACAGTGGCGGGAGGCAGCAGCAGGGAGTGGCTACCCCCCATGATGGGCATGGTGGGGAGGCATGAGCAATCTGGCATGGGAGCCACACACCCCATCAGTTTGGGGAAGATGGGGAGCAACTCCAGTTCAGCTGCAGGCCCGAGGTGGCCAAACTGAGGAAGCAGATCAGGGTGGGGCATGGGATGGCAGTCCACCCCCAGTCACCTGGAGCACAAGGATGAGCGAGTCCCTTGTCCTTTTTCTTCAGTTTTCTTTATTTTCTTGAGCTATAAAGGAGCACTGGGGGACAGAATCCCAGGGGTCCTTTGGTGGAGGCCCGGATGTTGGTTTCAGTTGAATTCATTCATTGGTTCAGTTGAGTTCATTGGAAGCCCTAGCTAGCCCAAAAACAGAGCAGGCTTACATGCCCCAGCTGGCCTGAAGTCAAGGAACCAGCTGTGGGGAAGGTTAAGCTGGCCAGGAAGGCCCAACCTATTCCGAAGTGGGCAAGCCGGGCAAAAAGGAAAAATCATCCAGGGGAAGACCTGCAGAGTGTAGTGTTCATCCAGGCCTTGGAAGTGGTAAGAATAGGGTAAAGGGGATGTTGGGAGCCCCACAAAGAAAGAAAGGGATCGAGACTTCTTCATCCTTGGGGGCCACCTGAAGGGAACTGCCTCCCCAACAAAGAATATCAAAGACATGGCAGGAGAGTACGAGCAGCACCCATACCACCTAGGTGGCACCTGAGCCTAAGTCTCACCCTGATGTCGCTTGGGGGCAAGGCGCCCATCAAGAAGAGGCTTACAACACCTACCAGTGACATAATACAATGAATGACTGTTGCAAGTTTACAACTATGTCAATACTGGAAGTAAACTCCCAAACAAATATGTTTCTACATCCAGCAGATGGATTTTCAGAGGCCCTTTGTTTACAATTGAGATTTTTGCTGATGAAAAAGTTGCTTTTACTGGCTTCACTCACTGACATCCTCCTGATTGGAGCATGAGGTACTACAACACACACAAATCTTATAACTACAATGTAAGGGTTTCCTTGTGTTTGTGGCCACAGTAGAATATGCTAATAGAGTCACCAATGTAAAAAAAAAAATTTGAGTTGTGGTTATTTTCAAAGTACTATTTTAAATCTATGCCTTTAGTTATGCTGAAAACTGGCACCCACTTCATAATTGCTATAGAAAATCAGATGTAATTGTCTGTAGCCAAATAAAAGCTAGCAGTTTAGCATAACCAATAGTATAAAATTTCATTATCAAGACCATAAATTAATATAAAAGTACACAAGAGACAGTTGACTGAAAGTGTTAAGCCAGGAAAATCTGCAATGTTTGCAACAGCTTTTGGAGCAACCACACTCACCTAAGGTACTTACAATGTTTATTCTACAAGTATGGACTCACTTACAGAAGTTACTGTATTTATTCTGGAAAAATAAAATGTGCACACTCATGTTCAAAATCACCCAAAGAGTCACATCTGCTACCCCTGATAAATTTAAACATCTGAAGCCTGGCATTTCAGTTACAATAGTAACTGTCCTATCCACTTCCAACATTTCAGAAATACAGTCACCTAAAACATGTTTGCCTCTAAGAGAGCTTTAGTGAAAAGAAGTGCCTATTCTGGCTGCAACAACTGCCCAGAAAGTCATGAAATAATTTGCAACAATCTACCAACATTCTGCAATGCATAAAACAACAATGGAAAATCAGTGACTCAAATAATAACCAAAGCATAAAAGCAAACAAACACAAACAAACCCCAAAGAAACTATATCATGCACCAAAAATGGAATGGCTAAATTTGAATTTTAAATCATCCCTATCTATGGATATTTATGACTAGAGCTAGATGAGTTCTTCTGACATTATATTGTCAATTGAAATTGTTGGCAAGTACGGAAAAGTGATCTGAAAACATGTCACTTCTGAAGAAACTTCCCACTGAAACAAGGGATGCACACAGGCAGGTCTGAACTGATGGGCTGCTGGGTCACTCAGGTTCCTAGGTTGTGCAACAGACAGTCTGGTTTGAGGATACCAAAACCTTACTCCAGGAAAACATCAGTTTTTCTTAAACAAAATATTTCAGAGTTTTGTTCCCCAAATAACAATTAAATAAAAATAAAGGTATTTAGTGCATTTGGGAAAAAAACATTTCTGAAATTTTTTTTTAAATCAAAACTTCAATTTGTTCCATTTCCTAATTAATTATCTTTAGGAATTTTCTTGGCTTGTCAACCTTTTCTTAGGAAACTGATTGTGCTTAACCCTGTTTCTAATTTTTGCACATTTTTAGGAGGAAAGTGTGCCCATCTGCATCCTGTTTCCAATTTTCTTGATAAATCTCTGATAAAACAAACATAGATAATAAAATCTGTTTTGTCAACCCATATCAACAAAATGAGCGAGTCAGGCCCAACCAACCACAGAACATGAAATACAGAATTGGGTTTAAACCTCACAAAATAATAAATTACCTTTCTGTTTGCCATCTGCATTTTGAGGCACTGAAGTCTAACTTAATTAATCATGAAGCTAGAAACTTGCTTTTGAGTTTTCACAAAGAGCTGAGGTTTCTACAATCACTTGATTCTAGTAACTAAGTTAAGGAAAAAAGCCCAAACAAGTAATGCAAAGGCAAATCATAAGTGTTGGCAGAACTGAATGAAGAAATAATGTGAAGATGAATAAAGAGGTGTTTTATTAAGTAAATATTAATTAAAATTTGTCAAAGTTTTAATTTGAATGAGACACTCAAAAGCCCAACTCATTATAGTAATAATCTGAACTACTCATGTTTTCATTTAGTAAATCTCAGTTCATTATAATTTCTCATTAACTTTCAAGAGCTGCTTTTCATGGGCCTGACAATTCAGAATCTAACATGGTAAGTAAAAATGTCAGTTGCTACCCAGAAAAAGATTTATCCTAATTCTTTTTTTTTGTAAACCATTTGCAAGCTTACATACACACATAGTTTTAAGATCAGAATATGTATAGCATTCACTTGTCCTGTTTTATTTAAAAGCAGTTTTGGGAAATCAGCTTGACAATTCATTCTAACAGCATTTTTACTGGAACATAACCAATTTTGTCAATACTGCCACTGGATTATATAGTAACAATCTATCAGTCTGCTCAATATTGTTTATTATTATTTATTTCAATGTATAGATTACTCAATTGTTTATGACTAAATGCCCTCCATTAATTTTGTTAACAAATTAACTAAGTTTAATCAGCGATTATATTTTCAACACAAAATATAATTACCCACTTGAAAAGCCTTATTTAAAAAAGATCTATTACTTTTTTTTTTTTTTTGCTATTAGCATCCTTTCATGTGTGAGAGATGGTGAATATTACTGCCTATGACATAGATGGTTTGCAGTGTCTCATGTGACTGACTAGTCCAATCAGAGTTGCATGATCTGTGTGTTGTGGTTGGGTTCAAGAGCTGCTTGCTTCTTATGGACTTTTTTCTCTTCAAACTGTTGGAGCCAATTCCTGTCATGGACTTTAATGCCCTAGTGGAGACAACGATGCCTCTTGTTCCAATCATTTGCCAACGTTTCCCATGGGCTAGGATCAATTCCAAATGCCTTCATATCTTGTTTGCATGAGTCTTTATAGTGAAGCTTGAGGCATCCTGTTGTTCTTCTTCCCTCCAATAACTCCCCATATAGGGGTATATGTCCATCTTCCAATCTGCTCAGATGGCCTAGCCAATGCAGTCATCTCTGAATAGGTTGGTCACACTTGGTAGATTTGCCCTTTGAACAGAACTTCTGCACTGGTAACTTTATTTTGCCATTTGATATTGAGTATGCAGCGCAAACAGCACAGATGGAAGCTGTGTTTAACCTTTTCTCTTGATGTGCGTAATTTGTCCATGTTTCCCCACCATACATACCAGTACTGAGTATGCAAGCTTTGTATACTAAGGTTCTGGTCTTGATGGTAAGTTTTGAGTTGTTTCATACTCTTTTAGTTAGTCTCCTAAAGGTAGCGGCAGCCTTTCCAATGTGAACATTAAGTTATTTATCCAATGAGAGATTGGTGGTCCCTGTAGAACCTAGGCAGCTGAACTTTTGGACTACTTCTAGTCACCTGCAGGAGGAGAAAATATTATTTGGGGGGATGACCCCCCCCATCCCACCCTCCCACAGGGCCATTGCAGGGCTAGTGCGCATTGAGGTACTGGCCTCACTACACCCCAAGTGGTACTGGGTACTGCATGGCAGCAGCATCATGGTGCTGCTGCTGTCACAAGCTGCCGCAAAATTAGTTTTGGGGGGCTAAGCCCCATTAGCCCCAGCCTTCTGCTGCCTATGCTTCTAGCTGGTTCTCATTAAGGGTGACTGATGGATATTGTGGAACTCCCGTCCTAGTACAACTGTTTCCTTCATGTGATAGGGAAAGCAAATGCCTGACAAGCTCTTGAAAGGCAATGCCTGAGTTCTTGTAAATAGGTCTTCATTGTGGGCTGTAAGGGCAGCATCAGCAAATAGCATTTGAAAAGTGTTATTTAAAAAAGATAAAAAGGAGAAACCAGAGAATGATAGCCTAGAAACCATCCTAACTTCAAGTCACAGAAAGATACGAGAACAAACAATCAGTCAATATATTTGTAAGAACAGAAAAGATAACAAGGTAAAAAATAACAGTTAACAGGATTTGTCAAGAACAAATCATGTCAAAACTAAATATCCTCTACAACATGGTAACAGGCTTTGTGGTTACAGGATAGTAGATATGACAGATCTGGACTTACTGTCCTACACGACATCCACGTAAGACAACTGCAAAAATATTTTCTAGAAGAAACTCCTGATTGAAATACCATATCCAAAGTGTATTTTGCAAAGAGTCACTCTCAAACTGACTCTCAAACTCTTTAGTATTTAGTTGTCCAAGTTCATACTGACACTCACTGGTAGTATGAGAGAAAGAACACAGTTTTCTAGTGCCTTATTCCCCAGGACATGCTGCCTCTCAATCATAAATACCAAGTTAGACTCAGAACCAGTAAAGCTTTTATGCTGACCACTAAGCATAAACTGTTCCAATATCTTTATTGTTAAACTGCTTTTCTTAACCGTTCACCATTAATCTAGAATTTTTTTCCTGCATGCATTCCACTGCACTGAGTAAAATAAAAAGTGAAGTCCTCCTGCAGCATGATTAGAAATATGAATAATATAGTTCTCATTTCTTTAAAAAAAAATCTGACATGGTTTGAAAGTTAAAATAAATTAACACCTTTCTCACCTTATATTTTTAATAGAATCAAAAGATAATAAACACTGTCATATACATTTTCACAAAGCAAAAACTAGTACTTTCCTACAGCTCTACTCACAATCTTGTGGCCAAGAGAATAAAATGCTTTCAAGTGACTCATATGGTAAATGCTGATGTTCAGGGAGGTTAGATCACATTAAAAATGGCCACCCAAACTTAGTTTGACCAGGTACAGACCTTGCACTTAGATCCCTAGTTAGGTAGATCTAAGTTTGAACTGTAGAGAAGTTCAATAAGGTTAAATCGATCTAAAAAAATGGCTGACACTATCTAAGTTCACTGTACCTCCAAGGAAGTCTAACTTAGATCAAGTCTGGTGATACCGATCTAACTGAATTTTTGTACCGTTCCACTGTAGCCCAGGGGTTAGGAAAGCTCAGCCAACAGATTGAATCCCAGGACCGCGCTTCCCCTATGCGACCTTGCACAAGCTATTTTTAGCCCCTGGTCCCCTGCCCCCAGATAATAACCTTCCCATCCCTGCAAACCAGCCAACACCCCCGCTCAGCCTGCCAAGCCACCCCATCCTGTCAGCCACTCCCAGTGTCAGTTTAATCAGGATTCACCAGTGTCAGGAGTCAAGGAAGTAAGTCAGGGTATGGAGAGAGACAGGTGAGATGGGGGGGGGTGGACCCTCCTAGCTCCCCAGTTTCCCCCACAAACCCTGACTCCCCCAATCCCCCTCCCACTATCCCCACCCACCATCCCAACTTACCTTAGATCATGTAGTCATTTTTAACTCTATCTAACCTGCCCCGAACCTCCCCAAATGTTTGTATATACCCACAGGATTACAGGTCCTATCAGTTTCCAGAACCATTAGGTGATAATGATTCTATTTAAAATATGAGGAAAAAAGTTAAATATCCATGCACAATAATGATTTATTTCCAAATGTGTTAACAACTTGTCAGTTTTTAATATTAAACCCTAACAGTACCTAAATCACCCCATTAAGTTTATTTTTCAGTTTAGTAAAAAATGGTTTTGTATTCTATATGCAAACAGTACAGAATAAGGGATTCCTTTGGCATACTTGATACTTAATAACTGACTGTTTTGTTTTTTATATTTTAAATAAAGCAAAAGATATCCTAATTATGAAACTATATTATACCCCTTAATGATGCAAAATTTCACAGTCCTAGAGATGAAAAGTAATATCCAATGATAAAATGTGCATCAGATGCAAATCAAATTGCTGTACTTAAGGTAAGATGCATGCAAAAAGTACCCCCCGTACAACAATACATATTATTTTCATAGCAGGGACGCAAGTAACAGGCAGAATCACTCTGCAGTTAAGATGATTAGAGCCAGCTTTAAACACACTGGGATACAGCAAGATGATTGACTTAGAGACCAGTATGCACAGGAACAACAGCTGGAGAATTACCTGAAATCTATAATTCACACTACAGCTGGGCTTTGTTCCAAGGAGGCTTACAGATTTTTTTTTCACTCTAATTATTCACCCAAGCACAACTTAGGGCAATTTAATTTTGAGCAGCCTATCCTATTTTTATCGTCAGATTCTCTCCAACTATATCCTAAACAAACTCTTCTTTTCCGTAAAATGGATCTTTCAAAGTTTATATGTCCAACATAATAAAGCTCACAAACTTAAAACAGCGAGGGATAAAAAATAACAGATTTCCTTTGTTCAGTACTTCACTGTTGGGAGCCCTGCTGTCTAGAGGGATCCAAGGCCACATATAAGCATTTAATCTACTGTCCTAGCAGAAACCACAAGTCTACAGGTATTCAGGGTTGTTTTTTTCCCAGAGCAAAAATGCCCGCTCCTGGGAGCAACCAGGATAAGACTGATTTCTTGGGAAAGCAAATGTCCAAACGCTTTTCAGTGAGAGAAGTCATCTTGCAGCCCTCCAGTATCCCAAGTGTTTTGCTTCCCCTTCTCCCTGGATGACTGTGCACCCCAGACTGGACTCTACAGCACTAGCCAAGCAGACAGTAGAATACATCCCCTTTGCAATCTCACTTTGTGCTGCAGAGACACAACCTGACTCTGAACAGTCTGGGTCAGCTAGTTACGGCTGCTGTATGAATCACTGCTATCTATCTACATCCAGTCTGAGGGAGCCTGGATAGCATGCCAAGGTGTGTGTGCAGGGGCCACCTGGATGCATGCTCTGGGCTCCTTGGGGTGCAGCATTCAGATGTTTGTTTGGCAGTCTCCAGATAAATTTTTTTACCAAGAAAATAAATCTGAGAGAATTCTCCCAGATTATTTGAATGTGTGTACACAGCCTAATATGGCAGGTAGGCCCCATTATATAATGCATCAGCATAATTAAAAACCTAGAGAATGAGATCTGTAGAAGACACCACGCTAAGCACAGCATTTCCCAGAACACTAATAGTGCTGGTTAGTGGACCAACTCATAACATAATGTATATATGATATGAGTAGCATAATGAATTCTAATTTATTGTACGGGATGTGAAGTTACTGATAAAATCATAAATGCAAACTTTAAGTTATGAGGGGTACTGGTCACCTTAGTGTGCGTGCATGCATGCGTGCATGCACACACACACAGATATATACTCACTCACTCACTCAAACCCACGTCATGTAAAACCATGTAGTATAGTGTATAGTAGCTTTTGTAGTTTTTGTGAGAGCACTGGTGTCAGTATATCTACCTATCTAACACCCTGGAGGCTGCTGTCAATGGTCAGCTTCCTTCAAGGCAATGTCTTCTCCAGAAGGGGGTTGCCTGCTTGTCCTTCTGTCTCAGTATGTCAAGTGCTGGATGTGAGGGCGCCACTGAGGGTCATACTTCACTGCCTTTTATCTCATTCCGGCGGACTTGTATAATCCCCCAGTATCATTTTGGCTGCCCAATCCGGAGGTCGCTGTCTCACATGGGTCTTGAGTAGTGCCTGACAGCTGTTAGTTACAGGGGGGTCTGGCCTGCCAGTAATGTAGTTTCGGGAGTCAGTCTGTGATTTTGATTAATTAATAATGGCATTGTTAAGGGTTGCAGGAATAGTCAATAGGGTGGGTGCTCAGTTCTAGGCCTTGGCTTGATTAGCCTGAAATGGTTTGTAAAGTTTTGTAATGGTAAGTTTCTTTGGCTAGGCTATTGTTAATTAACAGCCAGAGGCTTTCGCTTTGTCTCAAGTTATCTGATTCATACATACTCGCATTCACTCAAGTGGACCAGCCCAATATAGCCAGTGATTCCAGTGATTACAATTCCAGTGTGTTCTTACAATAATAGTTCTAGTAATACAAAGTATGACTTTACTTTAAAGGAAAACACATTTGTTAAAAGTTAAAAGGTATAAAATATAAAATACTGAATGCCAGGGTAAGGATGAGACAGATGAAATATAAAAATGCACTGTGAGAAATATATAAAAATGCAATGTGAGGTAGTGAGGATGAAAGTTAGGTTAGCACCAGGATATATTTACAGTCTTTGAAGTGGGTATTTTAGTTCTTTTGTTTTCTTCAGTGGCACTGAGCTTAATTGATATGTAGATGTAGTTTCTCCGTTTCTCCTACAGAAAGCCACTTCAGCTTTCTGGCTTGCTCTAAGCCTTACCACACCCATGCAATGAACGTACTAGGTCTCTGCCAAAACTCAAAAGGAAAAAGAAATGCACACAGTGAGGGGTGCAGGCAAGAAGGGCCTGTTACAATAGGACACAACAAAGAAACAGGCTGTGCCTTAAAACCCAACCAATCTCAGGGAGTTAAGCTTCTAACTCTGGGCCAAAGGGTGGTGTTAGTCTTCACTTGAGATTCACAGCTATGAAACATCTTTTGAATAGACATCAAACTCATTTTTAACCTAACAAGTGAGGATCGGGGGATTTTTTATACCAAAGTATGGCTGTAGGAGGTGATGCTCTTCACTTTATCCTACACCCTAAGTCCTGAGAGCATTCACTTTGGAAGTATAGAGATCCAAGTACAAGACCATTCTCTATTTGAGGAAATTTTAACCCTCTCTCTTCTACCAGACAGGTAAATGCTCTAATTGCACCAGGTTATAAAGTAAGGCATCTGAAAATGCTTCCTCTTTTATTTAAGCTCTACATTATAGCAAGTATACTACAAAACATCTATCACACATAAATCAGTACAATTGCCTAATTTGTATGTGTCATTCTTACTTCAATGTTGCATTTTTTCTCTTTCCAATTTAAATGTCTTTAGGGAAAAAAAATTCTAATGAAAAACTGGTAACCAAGTAGTTGAAGCTGACAATGTTGAATTTGCATTTAGAATTCCTGACTAAACTGAATATCAGATTGTGAAAAAAATCTATAATTTAAAGGGTTTTTTACTTTGTTTTAAAAGAAACAGAAAATAGAGCTGACGTTCTTCATGCTGTTTAGCTGTCTGTATCTATTTCTATTTATTTGAATAATTCAATCTGTTAGAACCAGGTTGCTAATTCAGAAGGGATAATAGATTAGGACATACTTAATTCATATATTTTCAGTGAGACCAAAAGGTTGTCTGCTTTATATAAAATAAGTGGTCAGAGTAGATGTTTCCCATAACATTTCCCATAAAAAATATGCCACTTATCTATACTCAGAGTAGTAACACCATAAAAATGTATAGGCATATAGTAAAAATTAGGTACTATTTCAGTCCTTCCTTTTTTAATAGAAAAAGCTCCCAGACTTCTTTTGTGTCATAACTAAACCTACGTTTTTTAAATGTCTACTGTCACATCTATTATATAATTACTTGCTATAACCTTTGCATTTTATAAAATGAGTTATCTTATAAGTGAAATAAACAATAAATGTCATTAAAATAACATGCTACAGAAGGAACTGGGTTTCTTTGCCAAGTCTGAAACGTCTTTCTCTAACATAAACTATCCTTTCAACTCATTGCAGTGAAAATTTAGAATGGCATATGACTATTGCTGACTTGTATCACAGGCCTGAATAGATAGATTATTTATTACTTAATAATGTTAAGACCTTTCTAATTGGGTAAACAGCAGCGTATGTATTGACCAAACTTCTACCCCAAAACAAAACAGAAGCAAAAAAAAGACTTTCTACCAAAGCAAGACTCTTCAACTGCACATTTCCCTTCTCTATTGGGAGAGACTGAGAAAACAAATGTGACAAATTATTCATGTTGCTCAATTCACTTCTGGAAAGTGCTCAGATACTATGATGAGGAACACAGTATAAGAATCTATATAGAAAAGAACATATAAAAATGCCAAGGATCTCTGTGGCTGAGTACTATTTGGAATTCTCATTAGATACTGTACTGTACTGTACCACTCCTACTACACACCTGGAAATGTACATTCATATGTACATTTAACTCGTATTGAATCTCATCTAATGACTGTCATCTGTTGAAACCCACTATCATAAGTGTGTGTAGATTGAAAATGCAAGTTGTTTGGGCACTGAAAAACATTCAAGTATATATTTTGATAGGCCTCTCATCTGTGAATGAAAACATTGTGTACAGAATAAATGTGAATACTCTCACAATGGTCATTTTATGTTGATTCAGATAGCTGCAGTGGGTATATCAGTCCTTGCCATTGTTTTCCTCCTAAATGCTTCTTCTGAAACAGAGTGTTTCCAGGTCTTCCTTGTTTCATACACTCATGCCACATCTTGAGTATTCCTTCCTTTCTCCTACCTTCAGTGGCCTGAATGTTCTTTCTCAAACACTCTTCAGATCTTCTGGCTACATACCCTCATCATTTCAGTCTGCTCTTGCCCAGCTTTTCCTCCCTTGAGGACAGTGGTATCTAGTGAGCAGAAAACTCTCTAGATATTATTATTACTCAAGTCTAGCTTACTAGTTATCTAATCATCTATGTAGACTACAAACTCAGTGCCTCTCTCTGAGTCTACTTAGTCTATCTTTCACAACTCATTCCTTATCCATTGCCCAGTTCTTTTGTCATTCCTTTCACAGGACTCGAGTCACATCATTGCTGATGGCTATTTGATCTGGCAGCAGCTTATTTGATCTGGCAGCAACTTGCTGGATACAGGGTCTTTGACAATGAATACATAAACCCTTGCTTTATGCAGGTTCTATATGTGTGAATTCACTCTTATGCAATGACCCTTTTTATAACAAAAATTCATTATATGCGAGGTAAACTCACTCTTATGTGATCAGTGTAGTGGAAGTCTGCTTTGTGCAGTGCATTGTGGGAGTGACGCACACCAAAATATAGGCTCCTGTGTGGATCTGTGCTCCTCACTCGTTGTCTGCAACACGTTTTTCTGTAGCTGCCATTCCCATTATGGCTTCTAAGCATCCCACTAGCTTATCTCCTACCCCTCTTCACCAGCCTTACACCAGCCTCTCTTCACACCAGCTAAAAATTCACCACCACCATGTGCTTCTGTGCACTGTCTGCTGTTGGCAAATACCAAAAGTATCTTATAAAAGTGATAGAAATGGGTCTGAGGGTCAGTACAGTCAAGATCCTGGAATGTATCCCTATTTGTTGCATTGTAAACTGGGTTTCCTTTATGAGAATTCAAGTTATGCGCCATTTTCCAGAAATGCATGTACAGCATAAAGCGAGGGAAACCTATACCCCATTATCTATTCAGCAGTGAGTGTGTGCACATGGGAACCCACTGACTAAGTTCAGCCTCAGGTTTTCTGAGTTTTTTGAACTGATAACCAACTGAACTGACATTGTTTCCAAATGGGAAACATGGGGGGAGGGCTGCACTGGCCCAGGCCAGTAGGCTAGGGATGCCAGAGCACATCTCCCAGTCTGCTCGCCATTGCCAGCCCAGTCAAGTGTCCCCAAACCTATACTGCCCTGCCACAGGGGTTAAGAAGCTCCCTGTCTGGGTTCTGGCCAATCTTACAGGAGCCTTCCCTTCAGGAGGTTTTGCCCAGCCCAGGCAGCCGTGGGGAGCTGAGGGGAATTTCTGCCCCCCCGGGAGCCCCTTAGTTCAGGAGTGGGCAATTACTTCAGGCAGAGGGCCGCTTACTGAGTTTTGGCAAGCTGTTAAGGGCAGCATGGGTAGCCCCGTCCCCTGGCTGCCATCTTGGGACCAAAAGTCCACCGGCTGACCCCTGCCCTTGGCCACAAAATGTCACTCCCCTTGCCCCCAGAAGTACTCCTTCCAGCAAAGGATTTTGCCATGTTGGAACCAGAAAAATACCAAATTATATTCTAAAAAGCAAACATCTACAACATTCATTAATTTGATTTCAAAAAATATTTTTGTCCCGATTTACATGCATTTGTGTAATGTACACAGAGGTGATTGCACAATAGCTTAAAATGAAGTCTTACTCTTGTATATTGTGGGGGGGTGCATATAGGTTTGTGGGTGCGTATGTAGGGTATTAGTGGATATGGGGTTTTTGCGGGGGGGGTGACAGGGTGTGGGTGTCTGCATGTGTGGTAGTGTGAGGGGGGTGTAGGTACACGTGCATGGTGGGGTATGTGTCGGACCCATCCTATGAACGAACACACGCACTGCTCCTGCCTGTGCTTGCATGCACACATGCATACATATTCACACACAGTCTGCTGATACAGCTGAGATGCACAATCCATCAATACACCCACATGATGCCAGAGCTAGGCAGGGTCAGGAAGAGAATGAAATGGCCGGGCATCATGGGGTAGGGCTGGGCTGCTCAGTTCTGCTGAAGGCTCCTCCTGGGTCCTACTGCCCCAGCTTCTGTCAGCTTTGGCAGGCAGCCAGGAGCAAATAACTCAAATAACTGTTAATTTAGTCTATTTAGTCTTTTTTTCTTTTTTTTTTTAAGGTACCCTGTGGGCTGGATAGAATGGCCACATTTTGTCTGCCCCTGCCTAAGTTTCTGCAAGTCTCAGGGATAGCTCATGGAGTGGAGGGTAATTCCTCTGCTCCGCCATATTAGTTTTGCCTCAGACTTGCAGCAGCCTAGGCAAAACCAGCTGCAGAGGAGCAGGAGAATTTCCCTCCATTCCCTGAAGCTGCCTAAGACTCGCAGGGGTTTGGGCTGGTAAAAGTTCCCCTTAGCTCCCTGGGGCTGCCCCAAGCATGGGGAACCTGGGCTGGGGTGGTGGGAGGCCTCCCAAAGCAGAGGCTCCCCAGTACCCCCACGCTGGGCTGCACAGGCAGGCACCCAGCTGGGAGGACTTCTTTTCTTTCCCTACTGTGGGAGCTGCTGAAGGAACCAGCAGCTGGGAAGGAGGAAGGGAGAGGACTGCCAGGGTCTGAAAAGCCCACAACACAGGGGCTTTTCCTCCCCTTATGTGCTGTGTAGATCCTAGCTAGGAGGCATTGGGGGGTCTCTTCCCCTACCCCCCTGTCTTTGTGGACTGATGGACACAGGCAGGATGTAGGTTAAGGAGCAGAGAGGTGAGGCATTCCCTGCTCCACTGCAGCAGGCAGCATAGCCCAAGGCTTCAAAGCATCCTGGGATGCTGGGGGACTATAAGTGAATTTGAACCAGGAAAGGATCTAGGATAGAAGTTCCATAAGCAGGTTTGATCTAAATCAAAGGTTCATCTTAAACCAGTTTTGGTCATTTTTAAAGTGGTTTATGTGCACTGAGTTTCTATTCTGTTACAGGTTTAAACCAGTTTCCAATCACTTAAACCAGTTTATGTGCAATTTCTGTCCTTAGACATTGTGTTGGTTTTATGTATAGACTTGTTTGACACTGAACATTTTAGGTGTATATTAAACAATCCAGTTTTTCATAATATAAGTTAAATTGTAAGTCATGCAAGAAATAGTAACTTCTACTATCTTCTCATTTACTGGGTCATAAAATCATTACAGATCAAAATCACACTATTATTTTGTATTATTTCCAAACTTATGATAGTATATTTTGTCATTATCCCTAAAAACAGTTTTTAGAGATAATTACAGTTTCCTAAAAACTAGATAACTCATTTTCAATAAAATTCAGAGGTCATAGCAAGTAATTATATAATAGATATGACAGTAGACTTTTAAAAAAATGTAGGTTTACTTATGACATAAAAGAGGTCTGGGAGCTTTTCCTATTAAAAAAGGAAGGACTGAAATAGTCCTTGACCCCAAAAGGAAAAGCATAGATTTTTTCTTTTGAAAAGCAAACTGGACACCACTTCACTGGGGTCACCTAACCCCAGTTTTCTTCCTACCTAGAGCAGGGGGGCTGGACCCAATGATCTGGAAGGTCCCTTCCATCCCTAACAATCTATGAATCTATGACAATCTAAACACTTCTGGGACTGCAGCATGTTGAGCCAGGTTGGAGCGGCCCTGGCTGGAAGGGAGCCCAGGAGGTCAGCCTTCCAGCCCGGGACTGCTCCAACCCAGCTCAACATACTGCAGAAGGGCTGGCTAGAGTACAAGTGTAACGTGAATTAAACTAATGTAGCTGATGTTAACATAGAGTGTAATAATAGTAAAATATAACCATGTTAGTCTTGTCCTGTAAGCAACTTGAAAATTCCATTTTGTATCCTTCTGCTTGACATAAGTGAATAAACTCTGTATGGCCTTTATGTATGAGTGTGTATAAAAAGGTGAATGGTGAGAGAATGGCATAGAGATGGGAGAAGAAGATTTAACTGTTTATGTAAGCAACAAGCCAGTAACTAACAAATGGCTGAAGAATCCCTTTGAAGCTCGAGGGCGCAAAGGAGATAACAGAAAAAGAAATTCTGCCGGACAGGCAACAAGAACACTCCAAGGCTAAGATAAGCTGAAGACAAAAGAAAAACAACCGCAAAAACAGCAGCTGGGTATGGAAAAACCCCAAAGCACTGAAACAAAGGATGCCAATCCCTATAAAAGAACACTGAAAATGCCAAGCTGGGTGAGTCTCTTTCTCTACTGTTGTTTTATCAGAGCACAGATGCATTTTTTCACTCCATTCCAGCTGTTATATTTAAATCTGCTATCATCAAATCATCATCATCTACTCAAGAAGCCCGGGTTGGCCATCCTGGGCTAATACTGAGAAACTATTGCTTATATATGGTTGTTCTGTGTATGTGTGTGCCTGTGTGTAATGATGTATATGATGATTTGTGTGTGTTTGTATGAACGGTGCACCTGAACCTCTATGTCTAACTCATGCACTCAATAAATGCGGCACCTTGCCTTATCCTCCTTTATTTATTAAGTCTTGCTCATGGTTTGAGCAATTAGCAATCTGAGTAACATGAGTGTGCTCCAGTGTGGGACTAGCTGGCAGGCAGCCCCCACACTGGAGCACCCTCCTGCCCCAACCACAGGTCAGCATTTACATGCGAGCTGCTGCTGAGTAAAACAACTAGGCAACAGGATAGTACTTTTATTTACAAGCACTACCCTACCACCTAGTTATTAGTTTACTCCAGCCTAACAACCCTGCACATGTAAGCACCAACATGTTTACTGTGGAGCTAATTACTCTACTCCACAGTAAGCATCTTGTATAGATGTAGCTACAGTAAAGTTATTTAGATCCTCTAAATGTAACATATAATAAAATTATTAATATTATATTAAGGTATCTAAAGACCTATATGCAGCCTTCATTGACCTTACTAAGGCCTTTGACCCCATCAATTACAAAGCCTTAAAGAAAGTATTGGCCAGCTTTGGATGCCCTGTAAAGTACATAACCATCTTGAAGTTTCTCCATGGCCAGATGACTATGACTGTTCTATATAGCATATCGAAGGTAGATCCATTTGTCATCCAAACTGGGTTGTCAGATATGGATGCACCATCACTATAATTCTGATCTCCATTTTTCGACCATCATCCTGGTTCTTACTAAGGACTGCCTTCCTTCTGGAATGGATACTGAAAGCCAAATGGATTGGAGGGCTCCTCAATCTGAGACTTTTTCACCAAAGACCAAAATACACCAAAAAAAAATCTCCCTTGGCCTTCAATACACTGAGAGTTGCATCATATTTGTGCACACAAAGGAAAACCTCCAGATCATGCTGGATCTGTTCACAGAAGCTTACCGAACTTTGGGCCTCCTTCTCAACATTGAAGAGACTGAAGTACCCTATCACAGATTGCTCTAAGCCATGAATGTAACCCCCTTCCTCAAATTACTATCAAGGGAAATACCCTGGCAGCAGTCAAGCACCTGCCTTACTTCAATAGCCACTTCCTCAGAGAGTGAGCATTAATGAAGAGATCCGGCACAGGATTTGGTACACAATTACCTCCTTTAGAAAATTGCTTCAGCATGTTTTATTGATCTCAATCTCTGGAAGGAAACCAAGATCCATATCTATAATGCATTGGGTTCATCATATCCACTCTCCTCTACAGATGTGAAATATGGGTGACCTACCATCATCATTATCTCAAGAACCTGGGGAGGCAACATCAGTGATGCCTCTGGAAAATCCTCTTCATCCAATGGGAAGAGCATTGCACTGAGTCAGTCATACTCCAGCACAAACTTCGTCAGACTAGAGGTTGTGTGAGGATACCTAACTCTGGACTCCCAAATCAAATGCTCTGTTCCTAGCTTAGTTGTGGCCTGAGATCTCACAGCAGGGAACACTACAAGGACACATTGAAGGCTTACCTCAAGAAAATAGATGCCAACGTGAAGAGCTGGGAGAAACTGGCTGCTAATCGACTCCAATGGCACTGCAACCTCTACCAAGTGGCAGCCCATTTTGAGGTAAAGAATCTTTCCCTTGAAGCAGAGGAAAGAAAAGAGAAGAAATCCCAGCCTACAGCATACTTTACCCTGCTGATCATACAAAGCCAAAATCAAATGGCTTGTGGGGAAATTAATATAGCAGGGATCTGGTAATGAACTTCATGTTAGGCTAGAATTAGGTAGCAAGATTTATGAAATCATGGACACAACAGACATTGTTCTTAACCAGCGGGGGCCAGTGCTTAACTCTTCACCATCTTATGCAGTGCTAAACAAAAACACCACTATTCTATTTCAGGAGCACACTTTTCCTTGTGCTTTTTCTACCATCTCTCCTAAAATAGTAATTCACACAAAAATTCAGATGGACATCCAAAGCTTTCAGATCAGACACAAACATTCAAAAGCACAAAGGGCTGAACTGTTAGAGGAATTCTGAACATCTGAGAAATAACTGGAGTGATGAGGTCAAGAGACCTATGAAAATGTAGAAAAAAGAAATATTTTGCAAAAACTACACTGTCTATCAAAAACATGTTGATGAAAAGTTATGAATCAACACTAATCAATAAGCTTGTGTGTGTTACCTGAGCTGTTATGTTTTTTTGGAAGTATGGCTTTCACCCAGAATCCTTAATAAATTGAATTGAATTGAGCTGAACAGACAATTTTTGACACTATGAAAATGTAGGTCTAGACTGAAATGTGGGACAGAAGTAGAGATATGGGAAAGTAATAAAACACACTCCCTCAAATTTAGAGGTCATTATTTATAGGATTTCTTTGTTAAAATGTATTTCCCTTACTACCTGATTGTCTTCATAAAAAGAAGAACTAATTCTTTTGAGCTGGACGTTCTGATTTTTGCTTATGAATTAGTTCAGAGAGAGTATAATACAAAGGACTCATACCTTGCCCAAAGTAATTAAAATCACCACTGCACTTGACATCCTCGCTTTCAAAGTTTTCCAATTAGCAACTGAAGATATTAAAGAACAAGAAAGAAAATTCATTCTGTGAGCCACATACAAAGTATTTCCAATGCCCTTAAGATATACAATATAATATTTATTGGCTTTTGTCTATTGGTGCCCTGCTCTTAAAGAGGAAAAACTGCTAGAGAAAAGCCCTAGCAGTGAATAAGGAGCCCAGCTGTTGATTGCTGGGGCAACTGGAGTCCGCAAATGACCCACACCTGCCAGCAGTCAGCTGGCTGTAAGGGGCAGGACCTGGCTCTTATAAAGCCCAGGAGCTGAGGCCAGGGTGGGCCTCTGTTGGCAACCAGAGAGGCAGGAGCTCCTAGGCTAGGATGTGAGAAGAAGCCTGACCACAGGTACAGCTTAAGCTGAGTAAAGGATGGCAGCTCAAAGATGTCTGAGCAACCTGGTTTTAGCCAGGTGGCTTTAAGTTATGTTACAGTCTAGGGGCTTGTGTTTTGCTTACCAGTGGTTTGGGTGAGACTATTAGGGGTTGGAGGAGGCCTTGTAGGGGACCCACAGTAGCATAGGGACCCCAGTGACAGTAAGGGCGCGGCGTATGGGGTGCATAGACCCCAGCCCCAGAGAGGGGGCGCTATTGAGAAGCCCCAGTGCGGGTGCGATGAGCCCCCAAGGAAGGGGGTAGCAGTGTGGTGAGCCCCGGAGAAAGGGGGTAGCAGTGCGGTGAGCCAGAGAGACAGGGCAGCTTTACTGAGATGGCCCCAGAGAAGGAGCAGCACTTAAGAAGGCCCAAGAAGAGGGCAGCAGTACCGAGGAGCCCCAGAGAAGGGGGCAGTATTATCGAAAGGGGCAGCATTGTGGAGAAGGCCCTGGACAGAAGGGCAGCATTATTGCAAAGGCCCCAGAGAGAGGGCGGTGCTGCGGAGGATCCCTGAGAGAAGGCAGCGCTACAGAGAGGACCCCAGAGAGGGCGAGTGTATGTTTGACAGACCAATGTCTATTCCAGCTGCGAGGCTTGGGTCGTGGTATAAGGGATGGTTGGAGCCATGCGTAGCCCATAAGGCTAGGGTGCCCCAAAGCACCCAATTGCAGGACAAGACCCAAAAGGGGCCCCGGAGTCCACAGGGACAGAAGTCACAACAAACCATGTCCAAAAAGATGTAAGGCAGCCTCCCAAACTTATCATCTAAACAGCAAAGACGTGGCGGCCGAGAATCAGAGGGTGCCCTTGGGCCGACTTGGCATGGAGGAAGGGGGCCTTATGGAGATCATGGCCTTTCTGTAGGACCCTGCCCGTGACGGCTTCCATTATGGCATTAATCTACAAAAGTTATGGCTTAGACAGTTCTCCATTGGTCTAAAAGTGATACATATATACAAACAATAATACATATATACAATCATCCAATGACAAATTACGTATTTGAAAATCTAAAGCATGTTATTCCATCATTGTGAATATGATATGCAGTGCCAAAAGTAGAATAACTATTATCATTGCCAATTTTCAAAGTTCACATTACTTCCAGAGTTTCTGAAAAAAGTGTACAGAGTAAAAAGCAGCATTCAATTGCTTTTGGCTGCACTTTTGCAATTAGCTCTGACTAGGGCCCTCTACGTTTTCAGATAAAGGTATAATAGAATGTGTGGCAGGAGACATGGTTGTGGGATCCAGTATCAGATCCAATCACACCTTATTGCTGGTGCCGCAGGAGCCCAGGATCACCTTGCACTAGCAATGGCAGTCCCATCTGCTGTAGGACTCCCAGCCACAGAATACCCAACACGTTGCCACAGCTGCAAGTTCCATCAGCTGACTAGGCTTATAATCACAGCAATGCCCCATACATCGCCACAGCTGGGAGTCCCACAGCTGATGAGACTCACAGCCACAGCAGCACTCCACAAATTGCCAGTAAACACAGCGTCATCCCATGTGTCTCCGCATCCGACAGTCCCATCAGCTGCAGGACGCCCAATCATGGCAATGTGTCCAATCATGCGCCCAATCCATGATTGGGCGTCCCAATCATGGATGCCCAATCATGTCATGCCCTGTCAGCTGCGAGACTCCCAGTCGTGGTAGTGCATGGTACCCCAGCCTCAACTTCCCTTGATGCAACTGGAGACCACTGTTTCTTGTTCTGTCATCTGCCACCACTGAGAACAGTCTAGCTCCATTCTTGTTTGAACCCTCCACCTTCAGGCAACTCAAATCCCCCGCAGTCTTCTCTTCTCTAGACTAAATAAGCCCAATTCCCTCAGCCTCTCCTCATAAGTCACATGCCCCAGTCCTCTCACCATTTTTGTTGCCCTCTGCTGGACTCTCCCCAATTTGTCCGTATCCTTTCTGCAGTCATGGGCACAAAATTGAACACAGTATTGCAGATGTAACCTCACCAGTGCTGAATAGAGGGGAATAATCACTTCCCTTGCCCTGCTAGCAACACACCTACCAATACAGTCCAGGATGCCATTAGCCTTCTTGGCAACAAGGGTGCACTTCTAAATCATATTCAGCTTATTGTCCACTATAACCCCCACATCCTTTTCTGCAGAGCTGCTGCCCAGCCAGTTAGCCCCCAGCCTGTACTGGTGCATAAAATTCTTCTGTCTTAAGTGCAGGACTTTGCACTTGTCCTTGTTGAATCTCATAAGATGCCTTTTGGCCCAATCCTCCAATTTGTCTCTAAATCACTCTGACTTCTAGTCCTACTCTCCAACATATCTACTACTCCTCTCAGCTTGGTATCATCTATAAACTTGCTGAGGGTGTACACTAGGCCATCTTCCAGGTGATTGATGAAGACATTGAACAAAACCAGCCCCAGGATCAACCCCTGGGACACTCCACTTAATACTGACTGCCAACTAAACATCAAGCTATTGATCGCTATTCCCTGAGCCCAATTCTCCAAACAATTTTCTATCCACCTTACAATCTATTCATCCAGCTCATATTTCCTTAGCTTGCCTGAGAGAATGTTGTGGGAGACCATATCAAAAGCCTTGCTAAAATCAAGGTATATCACATTCACTGGTCTCCCCATATTTGAATGGTCATTGGATAAAATGGGCAACACAGAGAGCAAGACCTAAAACCTAGGGCCCTCTCTCCATTCCAGAGCACTGCTCATCTCTTGAAGCTACAAAGTCAGGCTTCCTCTGGTATGACTTGCTTCTGGCCCCACACATCTTCCCTTCCTGGCTGCCAAGTGGCTCAACTTCAAGAGGAGGGGTAGAAGACGTAAATGCCACGCCAAGATAAATGCCCAGTGGTTAAAGCATTTCAGTAGGAAGTTGGAGATACTGGTTCAAACTCCCTCAGACTCAGGAGATCCAGATTCTAGGCTCTTCTTCACCTTGGGCAAGTGCTCTCCCTCCAATTCTTCCTCTTCCAAACAGTCATTAGTCATGCATCTTTTGCAACTAACATTTTGGAGACTTCAGAGTTATGCATCCTCCCAGGCAGAACAAGGTCACTACTGGAAGTAAATGACCAATACAGGGCCTTTTGAAACATGCACAGAAGGCTAAGGAAAGTTGAACAGGGGATAGTAGGATCTAAAATCTGTTAAAATTGACTAAAATGCCACTTCTACAGCTGACTGGCTCCTGTTACCATTTTCATATTGGATTTGGACCAAACAGTTCTAAACTAATTACATCAACTCAGGAAAGGGACCCAGGTTTTACTGTACAAAAAAGACCCAGGTTCAAGAAAGGCAAAAATACATTAGGATGCAAAAGGAACAGGATGGGGAAAATAAGGGAAATGTGATAATGCCATGTTGTAACAGCAATAAGTGTAGTCTTATCTGGAATACTGTAAAATATTGGTCACCCACCCAGATGGAAAATGGCACTGCAGAATTAGGGGTATTTCAGAGAAGGGTGACCAGAAGGACTGAGGACACAGGAAAATTTGTATTAAAAAAAAGATTTAAAAGATTAAAATGATCTTATAATATGAAAGTAAAAAGGGATATTATAAACAAGGATATGGAATAACGTATGATCTAAAGAAGTTAGATCAAGAACCTCTGTTCTGTCTGACAGCACAAAAATGAGAAGACATTCAATGAAGAAAGTCAGAACAACTGAAAACTGATAGGAAATATACACATACACACATGCACATGCATTTTTATACAAGACACAGCTAGACTATGGAATTCAATCCTAGAGGAAGTTATTGCAGCAAGGGATGTGTAGAGAATGAAAGAGAATGGAGTTTGTTTATGGATAACTGGAATATCCAGAATGGCTGAATTCTATAGCATTCCAGCCAGCTCAACTTTCAACTTTTGAATGAACTTTATACATCAAACAAATGTCTGTGAGGGACCCTACAAGAAAAGAACCCATACATGATCCTACAAACATAATGCACATATCTGGGCCCACAATCCTACAGCCACAGTCCACATATATGGCCCCCTGAGTCTATAAGAAGTCATACTGTAAACCATGTGCGTTATTAATTTGGGATTTGGACCGATATGAGCAAGCAACATAAAAAAAATTAAAATCACAACAATAAAGACACCCATTGGAAATGCATCAACTGGAGTGCTAAATTTCTGAATAAAAATAAATATATAATTGTTTCATTATGAAGGTATTATCTTAAGTTACTGCAAAACCCATGTCTTAATTCCTTTAGAAGTGGAAGGGAAGCTGCCCCTTGAGAGTGCACATCAGCTGTTACACTTGCATGATCCTTTAGCAATGTAAGTTAGTTATCCATCTTTGAACTCTGACCCTGAATGAATCAGAGTTAAAGCTAAAGTGATTTTGCTCTGCTATTCCTGTTACAGTACCATGCAGCTGTAACAGTGGCATTGTAACTGCTTATAGCAGTTTCTATTAATGCTGTCAGAATTATTGCATCTGTTAACATGTCATTTAATTGCTTAAATTGTAAAGCTCTTGACACAAGATCCATCTTCTGCTGTCCATTAGTAGACAACAATCTGTAATCAGGGTTCCTGAACACTTCCCCAATACAAATGGATAAAAAATATAAAAAAGGTGTCTTGTTCACTGTCTGAGCCCAAACTGCTCCTCTGTCCCCACCACAATGCAACAGTTGCATAAAAAGGTCAGTTGCAATGACATCTGACTTGCAGATAGTTTCCAAATTTAGAAAGCAGTAAAATCTTATGGCAAAGCTTGGAGAGAGCCTATCTTTAAAAAACACCCATTAAACATGTTCCACCAAGCAAAATAAAGGCTGAGCAAGGATATTGTGCAAGGATATGTCTACAAATAGAGATGGAGAAAAGGCATAGTAAACCTCACAGGAGGAGAACTATCTAAGCTAAAGGACAATACTGGCACAAGAACAAGTGGTTATAAACTGTTCTTGATTATATTTAGCCTGGAAATTAGAAGTCTTCTAACAACCTAACAGTAGTTAGATTTTTGAGCAGTCTTCGAGTAGGAGTGGAGGAAGCTTAACTGCTCATGAAATGGAGGTTGGTATATTTCTGTATCTGACTATTACACTAATGGTTGCCCACAATAACAGGAGACTGGCTTCAATGACCCAGGAGATCCCTGCCAGTCGCATATTCCAACAGTTCTGCCCTATTTTCTCTAGCAATCTCAGATGGACTGTGTGGGTTGGTTATGTGTTCTACAAAATTTAATAGCTTCTCGCTTACTGTCTTAACAGCCACTTAGGGTATTACATACTCAGTCTCAAACTAATGTCTCTCCCCTTTCTCTATTGTTTTGCATAATATGAAAGCTTTTAACCTCAGCTTCATTTTAATTAGTCCAAGTGATGGAACTCATTTCCTTACTTAGCCTCCTTGTCTTAAAATAGCTTCTTGAACATAAAACTGTCCATGAATTCAGTTACAGCATATATATTATACATATAATGTCCATCCCTGTACCTGAAATGTGCTGAGTACATAGAGAAGTCTGTTAAACCCTTAAAATACACACTGCAATCTTAATAGCAGTAGGTGCTCAGCATCTCTCAATCAGCTACTTTATAGCTTGCAGTATGGCTGGAAAAGGTGAGACAATAAATATACACCAAGGTTTTACAAGCTCCTGCACTGACAAATGCACAGTGAATTATAATTGTTATCAACATTCTTATTTTGCAACGTGCATAAGAGATTTGTTTTGCTCTAGAGAATAATTCTGACCTTGTGTATATAAATTAAATGTTATCCACTTACTGATTTATTCATCTAAGCAGAGAATAAATCAGTCAAATGCCATCTCTGGATGTCAATGAAAAGGGCATTGCAGATCTTCAAACTATCATTGCTGTGTGTGTGTGAAATGACATCAATGAAAAGATAAAATGTAAACAATTTAGCCTTAAAAGGGGACTAATATCTATTTGGAGCCACGTCTAGTTAGAAATGTTCTCCAGGATCTACAAGTTCAATTCTATATTAAGTTAACTAAATTAACATCAAATTTAAACAAGTTAAAAACATAGAATAACCAGAAACCTGCTTCACACAGAAGTCATACAATAATGTCATGCACCATAACACATTGTAAATTCCAGTGATGGGCTGAATATTCAGTTAAAGATTTAAAAAAAAAAAAAAAAAGCTGCATGCATTTCTGATGACCGCACATATTTAGGGCTTAT
This sequence comes from Caiman crocodilus, assembly GCA_030014935.1. NCBI lineage: Eukaryota > Metazoa > Chordata > Crocodylia > Alligatoridae > Caiman > Caiman crocodilus. The sequence goes on along the minus strand of JAGPOW010002514.1, from coordinate 10,904,136 downwards.
GTTCAAAAGGCACAAGTATATATTCTAGTTGTAGCTCTTGGATATTATAGACCTTTATATTTCATCTAGTGTTAATCCCAATTATTTGTGTTGAGCTAAAGGTATCTTCTGCACACCTTCTCTAATTTTCCAACCTCCTTTTTAAAATGCAGACAAAAAAAAAATCTAAGGGAAAAATCAAATCAGTGACGATACTTCACTACTCCCCTGTTCATATAAGCCTGGATAACATTAGCCCTAACTGCCCCAACATCACACTTGATGCTTACGTTGAGTGGCTTGTCCACTTAGGGCATGTACAGATGAGCACCTTTGAGACGCTGTAAGAAGCATGTGCAGGAACAA
>JAGPOW010002514.1:10889768-10903691 GCA_030014935.1 Caiman crocodilus | reverse complement strand
CCCCCCATCCCCTGTTCGTTCCCCCAGTTCCCTGCTTGTTCAGCCCATCCCTCGTTCATTCCCCCTCCCCATTCATTCCCTCCATCCCCTGTTGGTTCCCCCAGCTCCACATTCGCTCTCCCAGCCCCCACCCCACACCCACCAGCAGTAGCAGAGAACGAGCAGGAGGCTATAGAGATGAGGGAAGTCCTCAGCTTATCTCCAGGTGTTTGTCTCCAGCTTCCTGCTTGTCTCCAGCCCCCTGTATATTGTAGGAATGCTAAATAATAGCATCAACTCTGCATTCATGTGAGCAGGGAGGGAAGGGGCATGGGGGGAGCAGATCAATGCCCCCATGGTGAAGGATGGAGGGGCAGGGACTAGGACAGGTGCTGGGGCAAGTGCTGCCCAGCCAAAAGATGCTCTGATTCACTCTGTACTGAGCATAGAACTAAACTTTTCCTTTTGTGGTATGCATTTTAAGAACAATAGCCATCCCAGGACTGATTAAATGTTAAAATTCTCTCTTGTGACTATGATACAGCAATACTCTCAGATTTATAACATTAGTATAGCACTGATTCTAGCTCCCTGCTCATTCTGTGCCCATCTATTATATTTAACACAGATAATATGCAAGATATATAATATGAAGACAATATATTTGTTTGTTATACTCATATTAAGTTAAATTAATGTCAAGTGAAATTTGTGACTACATTTTGTCTTTGTTAACATTATTTTAAATGAAGGCTTCCTTGAATATATTTGACCTTTTCTGTACATCTCAATAGTTATCTAACCAATTTCTGTTCCAAGTTAAAATTGTATATGTAACCCTTCTGCCAGGCACCAGTTGGCAACAATAAGGTCAGCAACAACAAGGGCCGGGTTCAATTTTGGGGTCCAAATATATTTTACCTCAGCTCAAACCCCCACTCAGACCACATAAACAACCCCCTCTCCTTGCAATCAGTGTAAACACAGAGAATAAATTTATTACACAAAACAAAGACAAAGAGAAATAAAGAAAAGTACTAAATACAAGTTTAAACACTACCAACTACAAGGCACAGTTCATAGACTGCACCCTCTTGGGGAGGCTTCACCCATGCCTAGGTAATCTGGGACTTGGGGCTCACTCAAAAGGCAGTTTTAGGGGCTTGCAACTTTATATCTGCTATTCAGCAATGGGCTGGAAAGCGGGGGGGGGCTTTGCTGGCAAGTTTGAGCTGCTTCTTGGGTTCACTGGGCTGTGGGCAGCTGCTAGAAAGCTGCTAGAAAGTCCTTCTGATGTGGTCTGGTGATTCCTACTTCCATGTGATGGCCTTTGAGGGGTTAACTGTGGTTCCAGAGAGCATGCCACACCCCTAAATTTCTAGTCCCAATCCCAGCTCTGTTGGGCAGAAACTGCAAGAAGAAGACTTCAAAAGAGAGGTCAGGTCTACCTCACTGGGCCCGAAATGGGCAGCAAAAGCTAGTCAGCCCTGTCTATACTGCACTGAGGCTTGAACATATACCTGGGGTTCAACCATTCAGATAAACTGAAACACCACAGCTGTAGAAACAGCAAAAAAAAAAGGCCCAGACCTATGACTGTGCCCTGAACATCCAGTGTCATGCTGAGAAACCACACCTACAAAACAGAGGGGGCCAGGCCCCTGTAGCCAGCAACTGCCAGGACACATTCCTGGACAGTTTGCTTCAGTCATTAACACCCCTATTGGCTAGGGACACACATTCAAAAAGCCTGAGCCTGAATTGATTCAATCTTTGCAGGTTAGTCTAACCTAGCTAGGCTGAACTGGTTTGTAACCAGACAGACATTCCCTCTCAACTGAAGAAATGCAGGCACATGCCTGCAGTGGCTCAGGCCGTAAGCTGGGGAGTGCTAGAGCAGCCCTCCCTTCCCTTCCCTTCTACAGTGCTGAGCTGAGGGAGGTGTAGCCAGGCCCTGGCAGGATGCTCCAATTAGGGGGAGATACCGCTCCGCCTTGCTGCTGCTGACCAACCCAGCAGGGAGTTAATAACAGAGTATTTAGACAACTTTTTTCCAAGGAAGTAATGGAGGGACCAGCTGACTTGTTGAATAGTTCCAAAAAGCCCTAAGAGGACACTATCCTGTCTGCCTTACACAGACTTCTCAGCATTAGCTAGTATACCACATGCTGGCTACAGTCCATGCTGTGGGAGAAGGAAAGGAACCCCTGCTTGAGCAAGGAGTGAGAGGTTGGGGGGGAGGGGAGAGAAGAGGAGAGGGAAGACAGCAGACGCTGCTGTGCCTGCTGTCTCTGCTAGAGCTCCAGCTAGGGAGCAGAAGGGAGGGGCCAGCTCAGCTCTCTGGACCACAGCACCCAGTCCAGGTCTGCAAAACATTTGGGATGCTGAGGGACTCTGGTTTGAGTTAAATCAGGAAGGGGTCTGGGATACACATAGCATAAACAAGTTTGTCCCAAATCAGTTAAGTCTGATATTACATTCAACCAGGTTTATCTCAGACCAGTTTTAGCCATGTTTAAACTGGTTTATATGCACTGAACATCTATTGTGTTACAGGTTTAAACCAGTTTCTGATCACTTACATCAGTTAATGTGTATTGTCTAACCCTGGCATCAGTCCCACTAAAGGCTGGTGTAGCCAGTAACTGCCAGGACCCATTCATGGGCAGTTTGCTCAGTGATTGACACACCCATTAATCACCAACTTTAGGAAAAAAAAAAAAGAAAAAATAAGGGAGAAAATAGGTGTCTCAAATTCCAAAACAGACTTTCTCTCCCTCTACCTGAGGCTTTACCTTCAAACAGTGTTTGCTTGCCCTTCCAATGAAAGGGGGGGAGACCCCCAACCATGGGGAACAAGTTTTCTCATTCACAATTTTTCTTTTGTTTTATTTGTTGTTGGGGGGGTATCTTTTGGGAGGGGCGGAAAACTTTGTCCCCCAAGTCAAATCAATCCCAAATCCGTGCGAGACATTCAAGAACCATATGTGACCCTGCTACTGGCAAGCATCCTCCACCCCAGCCTGGAGTTTCAGATTCTTCCAAATCCTTTGGCAGGCATCCTACATCCAGGCCCAAACCCAGAGGCTTGTGGTTTGGATACACCTGAGTTTCACTTGCCCACAGCCATATGGCCACAGAAGCAAGTTAAAGAAGAGCCTCCCATTTCCATGAAGTCAGCATATAGCCAAGATCTTCCCACTGGAAGTGAAAATGGGAGGCTAACTATGCATTACCTCAGTCAGGGAAGTACCCCCTGCCACAGTCATGTATTTCCCTAGCCAGCATGAAAACCACCTTGGTGGTCATGGTATTTTATGTTGTCCAGTGCCAAGGTTTCATGAGACCTTAACAAGGTAATTTAGTTGTCCCATTATCTGTAAAGGAAACAATATGACCACAAAAATGCTTTTATGATTTTAAACATTAGTAACCAAAGAAGGATTGGGGCACAACAGGGGTTTATGGGTAGGGATCTATCCTATTTGGGATTTCACAGAAACTGAAAAAAAAAACAAAGGAAAAAACAACAAGTTTACTTGAACCCCATGAGAATGGCAATTCATGTGATTCTGGCATGAAAGTGCCAGGAAAAGAAAAAAATTACTAAAAAGAAAATGCTGACTCCTCAGTGGAAGCCAGTGGTCCTCAGGGTCACTATGGCCCAGCCTTGTAACCTGTCAGAGTGGGGGGGAAGACCAACCCCAGCATGAAGGGAAAACAAAAGCACACATCGGAGCTAACAGGAAGCAGACCACATATAATAATGATTTTTTTCTTGTTATAATTAACAGAAGAACCCAGGAAAAAAAAAATCTTATTTTCTTTTTTTCAGTGATTGTCTTGTTTTTTCTTAAGCAACATACGGAAATATTCAAATTTCCTTTCTGATTAAGAAATATATTACTTTTGTAAGTAAAGAAAAAGGGCTATAGTTTGTATACCAATCTTTAACAAGCAAGGCTGAAAATCATGCTGTAATGCAGTTTTAATTGTATTAGTCTCAAAAAAATATCTACAACAAAGTTTAGTGGAAAATAAAAATTCTAGTTTGTAATTTTTTACTTTTATAAATATATTTAAAACATCCCTTTAAATTTTAAAGCCAGTTATAAAAGCCTTACAAAATGCACAAGGAATCTTGAATAACTAATTAAAACAGTCTGCTATTTTTGTGTATCGCAGTATATCTTTTTAGTTTAAAACTGTAATTGCTTGATTTACTTAGAATCTTTTCTTTAGGGTTTATGAGTCTATCTTCCATATTTAGCTAGTATGTAAAATAAAGATGTTACTTGATGTTATTTTTATGGGTTTATTATCAATTAGATCCTTTCTTTATTCTCTTCTTCCAGAAACCTAGTAGTGTGCAATGCCAATTGATACCAAAATTTTTCCAACTCTTCAGTTTAATCCATTTTTCAAACATTACATTCTTTTCTATTAGTTGAAAGTCTGTTCCTATTGTCTTGGTTATACAATATTTAAAGCTCTTTTATTTATTCTATAAATTGTTTAATTTTAGTTTGTGTCTATTCTATCAATAGGTTGAGTTTTCATGCACTCTAGTATCCCATCTACTTGTGTTCAAGAAGCTACTACATTGTTAAATTTTGTCACTTCATCCTGTTTCCTTGATTTCTGCTCTTCATTTCATGTGCCACCATCCTGAAAATAAAGAGCCAAATATAACTGGTTCTTCCCTTTAGTTTTTCTTTCAAAAAGCTTATTGTGCTTTTAGTTTGAATTATTCATTGGTGACAGTTGCTTCGGGTCTTTTAAGCAGAAGCTTGACCCAAGTAATTTAAGCTGCATCTGTCCATCTTCATGTACAGACAAACTTAGCCATCCATTTAGGCCCAACTTCCTTCTTTACATATCCCATTCTAAAGACGACACATGCCATCAATAACTACCAAGAACCCCTTTGAGCTCATCATTATTTCTTACTGAAGTCACATTAACATTTTCTTTAAAATCTCCTACAATTCTATTACCCCATCAAAAATGGTGAGAACACCATGAATTATCATCACATTATTTTCTAAAATTTCTTTGAACAAAGTTGGATAAAGCAGTGATAACAATGCTGGTCTGTCCATTTAAACTAGCACTACACTACTAGCTACTACTGTTGGAGCTACATTGGTGCTAATACAATACGGAAAAATTACCAAAGCATTTTTGAGGAACAGTTTGCATGTCTGACAGAGCTTCAGAAAAGTGACTGCATTGCCAACACAGTGATTTGAGTCATGGCTGTAACCAGAATCAGTTTATGCACATAGTAGTTACTATACTTTTACTTACCGTTAGGAAACTGGCTGGTTCCCTGGTACTAGAACCTGGGAACAGGTCAGTTTCCAGGGTTAGGCTTAAGCTTCAGGGCCCCTAATCCCGGAGGGGCCCCAGAAGCGACTTTAGTCCACATTGCTTAAAAATTTCGGGTCTACTGTATGAGAAGGGGTTTTTAAAAAATAATAATATTAATAATATAGTGTAATTCAATACAAAATAAAAATTAAAAGGTTATTAAAGTATCATGTAGGCTATGATGCATCATGCATGTATATAACTTTTCCCTAATTTTCATCCCCCCTTAACTCAAAAACTATAAGGCATAGGAAATTATTATTCACACCAGTGACTTTGACATGTGAGATAATCCAGTACAGCAATTTTAATCAAAATCTTAGATGTAGTGGCTAAATTTTTAAAAAATGTGTGGTGATCTGTCGTGGAACAACCCCATTGAAGAAGATAACAGTGGTTACCCAGACCTCGCTGCTGGTTGCGAAGGGGCCCCCATAACAGTTCAAGCTTCAGGGCCCCAAAAATGTAGGTCCGCCACTGGTTAGGGGCAGATATTCAAAAAGCCTGAGCCTGAATTGGTTCAATCTTTGCAGATTGGTCTAACTTGCAAAGCTTGAACTGATTTGGAGGTGGACAGATATTCCCTTTTCATTCCAGAAATACAGACACATGCCTATAATGGCTCAGGCTAGAAGCTGTGGGGTGCTAAGGCAGCCCTCTCTTCCTTCCACGGTACTGAGCTGAGGGGGGGTATGGCCAGGCCCTGGCAGGATGCTCTGATTAGCCCAGCAGAGAATTAATAACAGTATTCCTCACCCCTAACTTGAGCAACTATGTCATATAAAACCCTCCATAGACAGATCAAGTGCCATACTTTTAATTTTTTTTTTTTTTGCTCCTGTTATACCCCTGGAAGACAGTTATAGAAGCATATTCTTCTGTTAATCAGAAACCTCTAATTTCCAGCATAAATTTATTCATGGCCATTTGTTCCTGCGCCAACACTGTCCTGCATCTTAAGTAGCTCAGCTCCTCCTCGCTGGCGCAAACCCTGCAGTTGTATTTATAGTCATATCTTCTCTCAACCTTTGTTTTGCTAGACTAAACAGGCCATGTTCTTTTACTTTCCTTCCAAAGGACAGGCTCTGCATTCTATTTGGCATCTTAGTAGTTCTTCTCTACACTTGTTCCAGCTTGAATTCATCTTTCTTGAACATTAGTATCTACAATTGTACAAAATATTCCTGATGAGGTCTCAACAGCATCTTGTACAACTGCATCAATTCTTGCCTCTTTCTACTGTAAATATCTCTCTTCATAAGGTTGCATGTACCTTTCCCATAGTCACATCACACTTGTGGTTCATAATCATCCTGCAATTAGTAAATCCACAAAGATCTCTCTACCTCTCACATTTTTAACCAATAAGTTCTCAATTTATGGGAGAAATTCATAATTATCAATATCTAAACTTTTAACTTTCTACTATTAAATTTCATCTTGTGACTGTCTGTATAATATGTTTTGTGGACCTTGGAGAGGATGTGCAAACTGCAAATATAACCCAAGGTAAGAAAAACTGATACGAACAAAAATTGCTGATTGTCAGAGAGTTTTATTGCAGATATGCGAACAGAGAATCCAGACAGAGAATCCAGACCTTCCCTGTTCAGCCTCTTGAGGTCCACAAAGGGGCTTTCATAGGGTAGAGGATAAAATGGGGGAGGCGGGAGGGGGCTGGGGGGTCATACTTTACAAAAACAGAGTCTTCATATAGATGTAGGCAAGCCAGCATCAACCATTTAAGAGTTTAAGCCTAGACAACTTTGATCTTGAGTTGCTCTTAAGAGGACCATCAACTAAAACTTTCAGCTCAATCATGCAAAATGTACATTGCCATACATAAACAAATTAAATTAAATTTCACTCTTTGCAAGTGCAGGGTTTCAGTGATCGAGTAGAACCTGACCAATGGGTAACAAACAAAGGGAGGGGTATCAGGAACAACAGCAACTTTCGCAAAGTCGATCCGGTTAAGCATGATATTTGGTTCATGAACTCATGTTATCCAGTGGTGACTGGATACAACCTCTGAACCTCCCTATTTCATAGACTATAAGGGGCTGGAAGGGACCTCACAAGATCATTGGGTCTAACAAAATATTTTTTTTCTTTTTCTTAATCCCTGAATCCCCAGAGCTGGAGGTTGCAACCATGTATCCTCATACCCATTCTCCCTCCCCTTAACCACTTGTCCGTCTCCAACTGGGGAGAGAAACCAAATGTCCTGGCTTTACTATTTGAATAGTAACTTGAACAAGATAAACTATCCAGTAAGACAACTGATTTTTTTGCCAACTTAATGACAAAAACTTAAATCTCAAACAAGAAATAAATGTAATCAAAAGACAAATAAAGCACCATAACATCACAATTCAGTCCCTTAAAGAAACAAGGTACAGAAGTAAAATTTGCCATGTTTTGAAATATCTGAGTATATTCTTATCATGAGCCAAAGCCACCCAAAATATAGCACTACCATCTAGAAGACCTGAGTTAAACAGGTATCACCAAATCTATAACACCAGTTGGTGGTTTTACATTTAGTATCCGATGTGCTGACCTGGCAAAATGCCATATTTTTTAATACAACACACCTAGGATACACACCTTATTTTTATAAGACAGAATGAAAAAAACATGTTTCCTTGAAAATACTTGTAAGTAGCAGTAAGTAACAGACTAGCAGTATGTTCCCTATGCTGCTCCCTGTGGTGCACATGCAGTGTTACTTTCATTTTCCCCTAGCACAGGCTTATGATTAAAAAAACTGCTATTACCATACTCCTTGGCCTATAATGAACACTCCAATATCCAGGACTGGTTTTGGCAAAAAAGTGGTGTTAAATACAGTGTAATGTTTAACTCACCCGCACATTCATAACCTTCACAGCTGTAGGTGATTACCTATTCATTCAGGTTCAGCAAAGAAATTTGGATAACTATTGATATACTACTTTGAAATTTCTTAAATACTTCTATATAATATGTCTTAGTTTATCAGTTCAATGTTGATGTGGAAGGATTAAATGCTTCACAAGGACAGAAGAATAAGTAACAGGTCACGTAAGTAAATCAGGTTTGGTATGAACTGGACTGTCAATGTATAAATAAGTTGACTTAGTGATAAAAGAAAAAGACCACTCATCAAGCATTAATTGTTAAGAACTGTCAGTCACCTGAAGCAGAATGTATGAAAAAATATGATTGTAATTTGCAATGAAAAGCTGAGATATGAGAACACAGTGTTAAAAGCAGGCAAAGAAATAGATCTGCTGAAGCAAAAAAACAATCTTAATATTGTGAAACCACAGGGCTTACCCTTGCAAAAAACTGTGAGGTGGGTACAAGGCTGGGACCTAGCACTAAAGAGATACACTGCAAAGGGACTATATAAAGGTTGTGAGCACCGTGCACTTACTCAAACTCTTGACAACCGCCTGGAAAGACTGCTTTACTTGGCAAAAGAAATGGGAAAAACACTTCCCACTGCTCCCCTCTATTCTTTTGCAGTGATTCACTCTAACAAATTGTCTTACCTCTTGATTCATCTTTTATGTTTTCCTATGCACCTTTCCCCTTGAAAGAGCCTTTATTGTATATAGGAGAAAGAAGAGAAAGTATAAACTTCAAGACCCTAGGACTATCAACAGAAGTGGTGCTGAAATGCTACAAAAACACTTTGAAGACTGCATGCAAATAAGGAACAAAATGGTCTTCCTGATAACTGTTCATCAGATTTTAAACCAAATCTGCAAAGTCTGGTCTCAATATGTACTTTAAAAGAAAGGATCTTTGGAAATAAATAAGTGCACCTACTGAAATTCCAGCTACCTTTTAAAAGCCTTTGTCTTCCTACATAAAGTATAATTAGTTTCAGAATCTGAAATTAAGCCATGCCAGTAATTAGCACTCTAAGTTCCTTACTTATTTCCTGTTAAGGCTTCAAAAATGCAAATATTACAGAAGTGAATTAATGCACGTTGCTCTCAAGCCCTCAATCCTTTCATTGACTCTTCCACAACATTAGATTCAAGCAACTGAAAACTTTAAGTTTTAAAGTTAAGCACCTTTAAGGCCTTACACAAAAATTGCCCCTAATTCCTGTTAGTTATGATTGAAAAATATGAAAATATGTGCAAATGACATATTAAGCTAATTTGCCAATTTAATGGATATACATTGACTCCCTTACAAAAACAACAGCTGATGTTTTGATGCCCGGCTGCTAAGTTTGAAAAAACTACAGTATAAACAAAATGTAGGAACTTGGAAACTTTAGTACAAATAAATCCAGCAGCCTATCCTTGAAAGAAATGACTGATAGCCAGTATTTCAAATGAAGATGCAACCCTGTCACATCCTCAGCTACTAGTTGGCATATGCTCTGCAACAGGAGAGTAAGAATACCATATTAAAAGAAAAAAAAAATCCTTCTTTAGGCCTTGCCCAAGGCTCTGATGGACAATGCCTCTGCTCTCCTCTAACATACAAGACTGTAAGGTACAAAGCAGGAATTAAACTGTTCAAAACTACTTATGAAAGAAGCTATGCAGTGTCAGTACAGGAGTCTGTACAGTGGGATACAGAAAGATAATCTCAGAGTCCCCCCCAGAGGAGATGCTTGCTTGGAAACACCACAGCCTTTTCTGGTCTTTGACAGTACACCCTGAGGCCAACTCAACCATGAATTCTAGACTAGGGACACACGACATATAAACAGGTTTAAGTGATCAAAAACTGGTTTAAACCTGTAACAGAAGAGATGTATAGTGCACATAAACCAGTTTGAAAACTACTGAAACCAGTTTGAGGTAAACCTGGTTAAATGTAGTATCAGACTTAACTGATTTGGGTCAAACTGGTTTACACAATATCTGTCCCAGACCCCTTGCTGTTTTAAGATACACCAAACTCCCCCAGCATCCTAGCATGTTCTCTGGGCTGGGCAGGGCTCTCTGCTCCACAGCAGGACTGGCCCCTCCCCTCTGCTCCCTGGCTACAGCTCTGGGAGAGACTTGCAGGCACAGAGTGTCTGCTTGGCTTCTCCCTGCTCCTCTGCCTTACGCAGATACCTCAGCATTAGTAAGTAAATTACATACTGGCTACAGTCTGTGCTGTGGGAGAGGACAAAGGCAGACAGGCTTTTTGGAGCTAATCAACAGGTAGCTGGTAATGTCCTCCCTTGAAAAAGCTGTTTAAGAAGAGCTTGAACTAATGGAGAGAGGCTTTGTTTTCTTAATGGGTTGATAATCACTGAGATAGGTGTAATAAACATTCCCTGCTGGGCTGCTCAGGATACAGCGGGGAAATAATAAAAGCATCCTGGCAAGGCCTAGCCACACCCCACTCAGCTCAGCACTGTGGAAGGCTTCCAGCCTGAGCCACTGCATGCATGTGCTTGATTTTTTTCAGTCTAGATGAGATGTCTGTACTGTTACAAACTGGTTTAGCCTAGCCAGGTTAGACTAACTTACAAAGATTGAATCAATTCAGGCTCAGGCTTTCTGAATGTCTGTCCCTAGTTCTACAGCCAGGCAGACTGTCTGCTCCTGAGAAGGGGGATTATGCATCTTGTTTGGGAAAGCAAGTGCTCACTGAATTGCCAAACAGCAAAGAGACAGCTCTACTTAAATGAAGGCATTGACTGAGACTATTCTGCCAGAGTTTCCCTGCCCCTAGTCCAAAGGGTTAAGCAGCTCCTCTGTCCCCAGTCCAGCATGCCCAGAGCACCCCCAAAGAGGGCTGTGCTGTTCTCTTTCCAGTCTGCCCAATTTTCAAGCCCTAAAGCTGCTTGCACTGGTCTTTCTCTATCCAGACTCCTCTCCCAGGCTTCTTCATGCTATTCTATCCACTGATAGGTACACACATCACCTTTGGCTTCCCTGGAAGCCTTCTGGATGTCACCAGAAACCCCTACCTTTGCTAACATATCCACAAAGCTATTCAAGTCTCTGTGAATGGGTGTGTCTTCTGTCACACAGACCAGAAACTCTGGCTTCACTATTCTTATAACCCATTATTTCTTCCCTGCTTAAGTTACCTAGAAAGAAACTGAAGCATACAACATCCTTACAATATGAATATAGTTAACAAAGAGATATTATAGTAGCAAGAATTTTACAGGGTCATTCCTAGACTGTCACTGCCCATTTCATACAACATACAACAGACTTCCTGGTTCAGTTATCTTCAGGGCAGTTGCTTTCTGGATTGTGCATGCAGAGCCTGTTGCCAACTTGTTAGTAATGGTCTCCAGCAAGTGGTTTAGGCACACCTCCTTGGTTTAGGGTCCACTGTCCAGGTAACTTGGGCTGCTCCTTGAATCCTTCCATGTGCCTCCTACAATACAGTGGTTGAGTGGCTAATTGCTTCTGGCCTCAAGCTGGGAGGGTGACTTGGCTGTTCTCTCACATCACATCATCTGAGCAAAATTCTGACTGTGCTAACTTACTGGATGCCATGTTATAGCTGTTCTCTGCCCATGGCTTCAGAGGCCCAAATTCTGGTGGACACTTCCTGGCATTTTACTTGGTGGTTGGTTGACACTACTGGCTCCTGTCTGAGTGGCTCCAGCTGTTGTCCTATTCCAGGGTTGCCTTGCTGTCAGATGAGATATTCTGAGTGATGCTTTTCAGCATTTTACTGGTTTGGTGGCAATAGCTACTACTTAAACAGGAAGGTCAGGTTTTTCTTGCCTGCTAGAATCCACCTGTCTCTGGCTGGAGGCTGAGGCACTAGGTCAACATGAAACAGTGCACTGATGTGCAGTAATAACTGAACTACCTCATACAGAAGTGACAACCATGCGCAAGGAACCAGGCTGACATGAGCTAGACTGCTTCTGGTTTGTTCAGAGCTTTCCACCTCCAGTATATTTTGAGGTACAGTACATTACACCATGCAGACAAAGCCAAAAAGATATAGCTAGATATCTACCTAGATAAAGTAGATAAGATGAGACCCCAGCTGGAGTCTTCATCCAGTTCTGGGTGCACACTTCAACAAGGACATGGAAAAACTTTAGAGGATCCAGATAACAGCTAACCATATGATCAAGGACTTGCAAGACAAGCCATACTAGGAGAGGCTGAGGGACTTGGGCCTCTTCAGCCTACAGAAGAGAACACTGAGAGGGGACTTGGTAGCGGCTTACTGCTAAATCAGGGGAGTACGTCAAAAACTTGGTGAACATCTGTTCACCAGGTCATCCCTGGGGAAGACCAGGAGCAATGGATACAAACTCCTGGAAGGCCGCTTCAGGCTCAATTCCAAGAAAAGTCTTTCACAAGAAGGGTATCCAGACTGTGGCATAAACTGTGATGATGCAGTCATGTACCCTGGAAATCTTGAAAAGGAGACTGGACAGTCACCTCGCTGGGGTCACTTGACCCCAGTTGTCTTTTCCTGCCTGGTGCATGTCACATTGAATGTAATAGTTTGAATTCTTATAATAGTTGTCCATTAGCCAGTTTAGACAAAAGGGCGAGGTTCATCTTCTTATCTAGGTTCATTGTTTTGCCTGGCCTTACAATGAATGCGTTTAAAGTCTTGGCTCCTTGATCTTATCTCTAGAGGTCTTTAACAAGTTATCCTAAGGACCAGAAAAATGACACTTAAACAAATATTTCGAGAGATCAAAACCCTAGAAGCCTTTTGAAAGGGTGTTGTAAAGAAAGGTCACTGCAGTGGCATGGAAAATCTTTCAAAGCAAAATTTAAGATAAACTATATAGTCAGAAGACAAATTCTGTTGCAGAAGACAAACAGATTACCTAGCAAAAAACCTGCTGAGTAAGATCAGAGTCCATATGTGGGAGTAGTGATAGGTTTGGGTAAGAGGGGCCCAAGATGGCAATTCACCCAATAAAAACTGTTACCTACAGTCCCAATTTGGAGGTAACCTCACTTGCAGAACAACGAAGGAAGAATCACAAGAGTAGGCCGCATCAGACAGATCACCTGAACCACCCTCCCCGTGAACACGAAACTCTTCATTCACATTGAAGCCACGGAGCGCCTGAGTGGGACCAAAGGAAGGGGACTTAGTCCTATCAGTATTGAGCCCAGCCCTTTGAATCATACTACTGAAGCCAGACCATTAAATTGTATTACTGAGGAATTAAACCATATTTAGGCGTTTGGCTTCTCAGAATTCTAGAACTGTAAGTATAATATAGTAATAACTTTTCTGGTTCAAATTATATAGTTAGTTGTAATTGTTTTAAAGAAGTGCATTTAGAGTATTGTTCCATATATATAATTATCATGTTTTTGATGTTTATAGTATTTCTTAAAATAAAATTGTGTTGTATAAATTAAGTGTGAAATCATTGCAAAATCATGCAATTAGCTGAAAATTTCCCCAGCCAGTGCATCAAACGAATCAGTAAATTGTGTGGGATCTTCTCTCTTCCATAACCCACTAGAGAATGGCGTCATGAACAGGATGCGCTGATTGCCCATTTCAAAATGGGGTAAATGTGTTGCAGTGTTGCACATTCCACAATGATAATGAGGGTACTTGGAAAGTAAATGTAAGGGATCTTAATAATGAAGATGAAACAATCAC
>JAGPOW010002514.1:10846604-10889668 GCA_030014935.1 Caiman crocodilus | reverse complement strand
CACAAGAAAGTTTAAGATGGTGTTTGGGAGAAATTCAGAAATCACATGGTCTGCAAGATTGGACCTTACAAAACAAGAAAGTAAAGCCAGAAATAAAAGTGTTTAGGAAGAAAGAAAATAAAAGGGAGGAGGGCGGACTCCGAGAGATAATGTAAAAGGTGTTAGGAAAAGGAGTTTATGATCAGTTAAAATTGCCACAAAAAAGGGAGATAACGTGTTTATGGGCAGGAGAGATACTAAGAGCATTAGAAGTAAGTTGGAAACAAGCATCAGGAGATCCTTTGAAAAAACCTAATTACCCATCCCTCTTAGGAGAGGCAGCTTGGGGAATCATTCAGTTACTGCATGAGGTAAAAAATTTAGTGGCAGAGAATAGTGCTCTAAAATTGGTTATGAACCAGAGTAAAGTGAATGAAATAGAAGACCAGGGGAAGAAACCAAGTAAAATATCTGTGCAACCTACTGCACCCGCTGCATCTTCTCCACCCCCCTTTGTACGGCAAAGTTACAAAAGAATTGAAAAAATTAAAAGCAGAATATGAGGTAGGAGATAACTTTTCTGGTTCAAATTATATAGTTCGTTGTAATTGTAATTGTTTTAAAGAAGTGCATTTAGAGCATCATTCCTTATGTATATAGTTACCGTGTTTTTGATGTTTATGGTATTTCTTAAAATAAAATTGTGTTGTATAAATTAAGTGTGAAATCATTGTGAAATCGTGCAATTAACTGAAAATTTCCCCAGCCAGTGCATCAAATGAATCAGTAAGCTGTGTGGGATCTTCTCTATTCCATAACCCACTAAAGACAGTGCAGAGTGACTAGACCTGATGATCTAAAAGGTCCCTTCCAGCCCCTAACAATCTATGAATATCTAATTATAATGACAGAGTGCAACATTATTCTAACCATATCTCTATGACAATGGGCTGGAAACCAAAACTGGAGAAAGGATTTCTACATACTCTGTAAGAGGCTTGGAATCTATTGGGCAGTCAGGTGCCCCCTGGCAACTTGACCTGGTATCCTTCCCTCTCTGGTACCCTAGGTCACTCTCCTACCTCTCCTGCCATGCTTTCACGTTCTGAATGATAGATATGGGATGCTGGCAGATAGCCAGGTTACCAGTCTAGAAATACTTGCCACTACCAAGATCTCTATTTCATTCTTCATCATTTTATCTCTCTCTAGGTCCAGCACCTCTCCCAGAATCCACACTCGTTAGCCCGTAAACAAGTGAGCAGTTTTTCTAGTTGTAGACATCCACTCTATCTTTGTGCCATAAGCTTTGCCTTCCCACTAGGCTTACCCTCAAAACACCCACAACTTCCTTCACCAAAGTTTAGAGTCTCAGTCATTCCACTCACGCAATTCTTGTGGGCCTTCCCAGTGTTGGCCCTGAAGATTGTTCTTACTGTTAAAATAATTAGCCTTGTACCTATAGTTAAAAATGGTCTAAGGCACAAAGAAGTTTGTCTTATACTTGTGCACTATGCTGTATAGTGGGATCATTCCACAAGGACTTACCTTTACACCTCTCAATCCCATATAAAGGGACGTGTAAAGGATCGTAGCATCTTGTGCAAATTTTAGTACCTTGTACACAACATCTTGAGTGACAGATAATATTGTGGAGGGAATTTATGTATCGTGTACAATTTAGTGCCGAGTGAGGAGCTAAGAGGGCTGCATGCATCCCAAGTATATAGAAGTCATTGAGAAGTTTGCAGGCTGGGCTGGGCTGGTCTCTGCTGGCTGGTACTGGTTCATGTGTTCAGTCATTGGATTGCTCTCTAGGGATCGGTTGCTGCTGCTGACGGTGTGATTACCACTTGCTATGGCTGGGAAAGGTTGCTGATCTCCAATCCTCTTGATGCTTGTTAGTAATGTATCACCCTGTACATACTTAGTCCCCTCATATTCATTGTATTGGTATGTTGTGTAATTATTGTATATAGTTACCGTCTCATAATAAACTGTTTCATTCATTTCACTTTAATTTTGGTATCCTTGTGTATTGATCCCTATAACCAGGCTGAGCCAACTAAGTCAATGATAGCTGAGTCAGCTTGGGCCACTCACGTCCCCTTCCACCTGGCATAACTTATTTAACAGAAGCTGCTTTTATAAATTTTCCCTGGCTTTACCGGTAACCACAGTGTCCTGCCCCTTGCAGAACCCAGTGTTGCTCCTCTTTTCTCAGACGTTCTCAGCAGCCTCTTCAGCACAGGAGAATGGTACCTCATGAGACAGCACCTGAGGTCAATACTACCCAAGAAGCTCAACAGGTCAGATTGGCTGTCCCTGCTTGATGTGGTTGAAACAGCCATAACGTTTCACAAACATTTCAGTTTTGACAAAACTATTTGAGAAGCTATTTGGGCCTGGGAGAAAGAATAGGAGAGAGAAAGCATGACACTTACTCTCTTCTCTAACAATGCAGCTACCATTATATACTGGGCCCATAATAGGGGAGATCAAGCCCGGCTCTGCCAAATTTGGTGCCATCAGGGATAAAGATCTCTGGATTATATTTACAAAGTTCTGATCTGAAAATGGATACTTCAACATAATTCCACTGTGAAAAAAACATGGAAAAGGTTTGTTTTCCATTCCAAAACTGAACAAAAGTGATTCATTAGCATGATTTTTATTTTGCAAGTTTCAATTGCAATATACAGAAACACCTATTAGCCTCTTGATACCAGTAAAATATATTAATATTGTGGCTTTTTCTTTTTCTGATATATAATCACCTTTTCAATACCTTTTAGCATGATCTTCTGTTTACAAAGCTTTTGGATATATAAAAACCATAATCATAACAATTTCAGTATTAAGTCAGAAGCAAACTTCTTAGACTTATGTTGATCTAAAGCAATAAGTAATTCACAAGGAAAATATGTTTTAAAAGTATAAAATGTCTTGCCTAGAGTTTTCTCTCTTTTATAAATGAATCCATAAAAACTAGGGGTACTTTATGGATCACTATGGCAGTGAGACACAGAAACAAACTGGTGACATTTTTAAAAATCTCTTGAATTCTAGGCTGACAATTTTGTCATACAGGTCTTTCCACAGCTACTACATGAGAATATTATAGTTACTGTGACATAAAAGAACAGCAATGGGCAGAACTTTATACCAGTGTAACTAGGGGTAGACAAGCAGGGGACCAGCCCCTGGCACCAACTCAGAGGAGATGCCAGAATGACAGCACCCTGGGAAGTCTATAGTGGAGGAGCAGAAATCAGGTGCACAGACAGCATGACACTGCTGGAGCAGCACCAGCAGCAATTGGGGCAGGCAGATGGTGGCAGAGCAACAGCAGCCAGGGAGTTTAAGCCTCTAGAGCAGACAAAGCCTTTTCTGCCCCGTAGGGTTTTGCCCAGGTTGCACGCCTTCCTAGTTATGCTTCTGTAATATACAACAAGGGATATCACAAGTAAATTAAATTTGCTAGTAGGCAAAGGTTTTACCTTTTAAATCCAACATGTCCACCAAATTAAAGTAGCCTGAATACTCCGGGTAATGGGATAAAAACCATAAACCCTGTTGAGAACATGATTAATATGATGCAGTCTGTATATGATTTTTTGTTCTCCAATTTTACGTTCAAGTTGGTTTTTAAAACCATGGGCTTTTGAGTATTTTTAGAACTGATGGCAAGTTGTTGTCCTTTTTTTCTTTAAAGTAAGGATTGCCCCATCTAGCCAATGTAGATAAGAGGGGAACTGTTTAAGCAGATGATAGTATATAAGACACTAGTGGTGGAACAGATTAACGAACCCTATAATATGCATTGTTTGGCCAGGGAATGACGAGGTCTGATGGGCGTACAGCTGGAATCTGAGTCTGTGGCAAGGCCTGGTGGACTGGTGAGCATTGCAGTTATGTAATCTATTACTGGGGGGAATCGTTTGATGTTAGGTGGCTGCCTATAAGCCAGGACAGCCTTGTCCCTCAAGGCTGCCTTAAAATAGTCATCATTTTCTAGAAGAGGTTTTGGGTTGTTAACAAAGTTTCCAAGATGTTCAAGCTAGGGGCTATAGACTACAAGTGACAATCAGAAGGATTCTGCTGTCTTTGTGTAACCTGTCCTCAATTGGATGGGATAGGTAGGCAGGCAAAAGTGCTGTGAGAGGGATGCTGTGACTCGGGTACAGATCCTTCTATTCTCTTTACAGCCACACCACACAAAGGATTGTTAACAATATACAGAATTTATTTAACATATAAAAAATTATATACAACTACACACACATCTCCATATATATATCTTCCCCAGAACAATAGATAATATTAGAGAAAATTAACCACTATACACTCTTATACATACAAATACTTATAACTATATTTGGGAATGGGGTTGCATGGGGTATTCTTTGAAAGCAGCCCCTTTACCAAGGACCCCAAGATCCTTAAGGTAAGCTACTAGGCCCACGGGGCAATCCCATGTGGGCTTCCAACAGGTAGGGCTTCCAACAGGTAGGTAACAGATTCCCAATATAATACTCAACAAATTAAACAACAACAAAATTAGACTCCAACAGAAAAAAATAACAACCTTAAAATTATTTGCCAGCTAAAATATAACACAACTCACATAGTACAACCAGTTTACGAAATATTAGGCACGGCTTCCCATTTTGTAGAGCACACACTCACCCAGGTCTCTGAAAGGAGTAGGGTGGGTGGGTCCCTTTTCTCTGGCCCCTCCCCTGAGAAGCCCTTATTCCCTGAACTCACAGTTGCCCTGAGCGGGGATGCACTAGGCTCCTCCCTGGACTGCAAAAGGTCCAATCAGAGTGAGGGGCTGTGAAAACCTCGCTGGGACCCCTCATCTCAGGTGCTCTGCCCTGGGATCGTAAAACACACCAATCAGGAAAGGGCGGAGCACCCTCTCCTGACTGGTGGAAGAAATTCCACCAATAGTTCAGAGTCCTGCTTGAGCTGGCAAGCTGCACGCAAGCCGTGCCGCAGCCGGCATGCCCACACTTGTCACATGGTTGGGGAACTGCAGAACAAGAAATCATCCACAGACTAGGCTGTTTTAAGCATAGCCTCAACAAGGCGCCTCAATAAGACATGTTTTCTTATCCTAATTCCTGGACTAGCTGTTGTTAACTTGAGTGTCCCTCAAGGTGTTAACTGACTTGTTCCCCTCAACTGATCCAATTAACCCACATTTTACCTTTCCCAGCAGTGTTCCTTCCCCTATCTCTTTCCTTTCTATAAAAAAAAATTTATTTCTGAAACTCCATTCATACATATGACAAAGTAGGTTGTTGCATACAAAAGCTCATTGCTCTACGTAGCACTTAGTTCATGAAGTTCTACCCTACCCTACCCTACCTTTTGCCTACATATAACCAGGAGAAGAGAAAGGGCAAATCTACCTTTTAGACATGCGCAGTTTTGCCCAATTTTACAGCTAAGAAAAAGACAAATTGAATAACCTAAAAACTCAAAAAGGAAAAACACTTGTAGTCATACCTAAATATATATGCATGTAATTTTTAAATGCAGATTCTAAGATCCAAATCCTTGTAATGTCCCAAAAGGGAAAATCCACATTAAAATAGATGTAAAAGAAGCATAAAAGGACATCTATATTCTGGCTATCAGCAATGAAAACTTCTTTCTTTCCAGAGCTGCAATCCAGTGGTTCCATTGACAGCTAACCACACTGTATTGTCCAAAAACTTCTATCTGGGATAGCTGCAAACACGTGTCTTCATTTTAAGGTTAGGGAACCCTACTACTGGGCTGGAACATTTGTTCTACATTTCCCTGCCTCACATGGGCTTTCTGTAAGTCAGTTGTGTGCAGTCCCCAACCAAGTTTGCACTTCAAATGTACCTCCTCCTCTATATATTACAGGCAGCACACGGAAAGAAGCTGACAAGAATTAAAATAAAATCTAGCTGACAGCTCTAGGGTAAATGATGTTTTCATTAAGTAAATTATATTCTAAAACCCTATTACAGGTCTATATATATACACACAGAGATATGACATCAAGAACAAAGATGTCAGAAAATGATTTTAAGATATAGATTCAAAAGAATTAGTCATTCCTATCTGCAGGTTAAATGAATTTAAAAACAGGAACTGTGTTGAATTTTGTCAGGGCCCCGGAGAGAAATAAAATATGCAATGACTCCCTTCAGCCACTTCACTCCAACTTCCACATACCACCCTCATTCCAGACCTTTCACAGCCACTGTCGTTTACCTACTGCCTGTAGCAATCCCCTCTCTCCATACCACATGTTCCTGAGTCAATCTACTCAGGAAGACAGAAAATAGTTGAACCGCAACTTTCTGGAGGTGTAGAGAGATGTTAAGAAATTCAATCTCAGCTGCACCGCTCAAGGTCTCCAAGTATGGACAGATGAATAAGTTACACTGAATTAAAAGACAGGAGCAGAGGAGGAAACGAAAATGCACATCAGCTGCTCTACAGTAACTCTTCCCTGTATCCACCATAGTAAGGAGAAGTTAAGACACACTATTGGTACTCCCCACATCTTCAGTCTAGATTTCCAGCTCATAATACCCTATGGTAAAACATGAAAAGTCATCTGGATCTAAAAATGTTTTATTCATTCACCCCTTGGAGTTTCTCAATGGTCGCTTGCTGGTTGGGCGCACAAGGAAGATTCCCAAAAGGTTTGGGAAGCTGTAAAGAAAGCACAGCCTCCAAACTGCTCATGCACCAATCCTAAGGAGAGGCTGCCTTTCTTCAAGAATGCCTGGCCTCTCCTCATTGTTAACTTCATGACTCTCATGCAGCAAAATGGATTTATATCAAATCTCAGGAAAGTTTCCTAAGCTGCAGTACTGTAGAAAAAGACCTGGGAGTTGCAGCAGACCACAGGTATCAAACATATAGCCTGAAGGACAGATCCAGCCTGTGGAAACTATAATTCAGCCCATGGGTCTCTGGATCGAACTGTGACAGAGCAGGTGCACAGAGCTGGTCTGGCAGGGCACTGCATGCAACGTGAGTCCTATGCTGGCCTCCTCTACTGTGCGCAGCACATACAGACAGACCAGCCCTACATGCAGTGTGTACCACATCCAAGGCTTACTGTGCTCATGACAGCAGGGCTGACATAAGATGTACACTGCCTACAGTGAACACATGGGATCTGACACTAGATGGGGCACAGGAAGTCTTTGGTGCAAGCTATACGTGGCTACCTGCCAGACTAGTCCTGAACACCGGCTCCAGCACAGCTTGATCCATACCGGCCCTGGAGCCTCCAAGCAGAACTAGTTCAGCAGGGCACTGGAGTCCAGGGCATGCAGCTCACACCCCAGACTGACACCCTGTGCTTCTGCAGTACCAGGTCCAGCCCACACACTGCAAGTAGCACACACTCCACACTGCTACTGCATGCACAGCAAGTCCTGAGGCTGGTGAGTGGCACATGGGCTAGACCCAGCACCATGGGCGCTGCATAGGAGGTCAAGTCCCAGTCTGGCCCACAGACTGCTCCAGCAACCTTCATCTAGTCCACAAGCCTGGAAGAGTTTGACACCCCTGCAGCTAATAAGCACCAACAGCATACTCTTATTGCAAGACAGGCCAACAGTATATTGCACTGTATAAACAGGAGTGTCACTTGCAAATCAAGGGAAATGATTCATTCACTCTATCCAACACTAGTGTAGCCTCACCTGAAATACTAATGTCCAGCTTTGTACCCCATACTTCAAGGAGGACATGGACTGATTGGTGAGAATCCAGTGGAGAAGAGCCAAAACAATACGAGGCCTGGGAAACATGACTTGTAAGGAAAGGCTGAAAGATCTAGGATTATATAGCCTGGAGAAGAGACAACTGAAGGGGGATTTGACAACAGTCTTTAAAAACCTGGGGACAATCAAAGAGGATGGAGATAGGGTTTTCACTGTGCCCAAAGGGGACCGAACTATGCGCAATGGCCTCAAACTGCAGCAGAGGGCAGATCAGAGAGTAAAAAGAACTTTCAGACTTCAAAGGTGGGCAAGCATTGGAACAAGCCATCTAGAGAAATTTTCAGGAGCTTGATGGACAGACAGCTGGCTGGGTGCCTTAGTCGGGGATGATCCTGACTTAAAGAGGAGATGAATTAGAGGGCCTTGTGAAGTCCCTTCCAGCCCTACTTTCCTATGATCATAAATCTAAGAAAAGGACCCAGCTGGAATAAGCAGCCAGAAAAACTGTGGAATCTCTTCGCTGGAGAGTTAAGAGGCAGGTTTGTTTAGGACAGTTTAAAAACAGCAAATCTGGCCCCTTTTCAAGATGTTGAACCAGAACCTTCAGGTTCTATGAAAAGGACACTGCTATTACTTGCTTCTCTGCCCTCAGTAATTGTTTACTTGACCAAAATGTGCATACAATATGCACATTACTGTTAGTAAAAACAGCATTCCACTTGAATCTACACTCGGTCTAAGAGTTACGTTTCAGACAGTGGTTGCTCACAAATCCAACCCTTGCTACATTCCCACAAAACTTCACCACCATGAGGTATGGTAAAAGAGATTCTATAAGCTTAATGGGAAAATGGAAAGTGGCAGGGAGAAAGAGAAGTTGCATGCGTACACATGTTCCATGCTTTCTTTCTAACTGATGATCACTTGTTACACTGGAGAAGCATAAAAGTGCACACCTCTTCTGAACAGTAATATTTCCTCCCATACACACAGTCACGAATGGCATGTGCCCCCAGTGGCTGGAGGGGCACGGCTGCGCCGGTGGCAGTGGGAGCCCAGTGTCAGGGAGCAGAGAGCTCTCGCAGATGCCGCCAGCACTGTCGATGGCATGGGGAGGGGGATGGTGAGCGCCAACCACAGGTCAGCAACCACCCACAGGCACCACCAGCAGCGTCAGCAGTGGCCAGGGGTGATCATGGACCATCTGCAGATGCTGCCAATGGTGTCTTTTTGCAGGGGGTGCACGTGTATGCTGTGCACGGTTACAAAGGTATGGACTATTAGCATTTTTACATGTGCTCGGGGGGGCTTTTAATTAAAGCAGCTCCGAGATCTGTTCTAACTGATGTGCTTGCAGCATCTCATGTATCAGTGTCTCCACACTTCAAAATGGCGGCAGGGGCACTTTAGATAAAGCTTAAATGAGCTTTAATTAAAACACCCCCTCTGCCATTTTGAAGCACAGGGATGCTGATACATGAGGCATTGAAGCTGTCTGGAGCATGCTAAATAGAAAACTGTAATTACAGCACGTCTAATCAACCTCCCCACATGTGTACAGTCCTATTATAACTCTTTGTAAAGCTGTTGTGATTCTTCCATGTATGGGAGGTTGGCTGTTTTCACCTATCTGCTATGTATTGTGCGTTCTGCGTTTCCAGCATGCACCCACAGTATTGATATGCTGGAGAACAAGCCACCAGGAAGGTTGTCTGATTCCTCGGTAGTCACAAACCTCTTTGAAAGGTACAAAGCTATTAGTGTACTTAATTTCAGCTGTATGTGGGAGTAGTTAATGTTTGTTAGCTGAAACAATGAAAAACAGCACTCTGGGGACTGTTAGAAAATGCCACAGGACTAGACTGACTGCAAATATGGGGGACTAGGAACTAATCTGGGTACAGCTGTGCATCTGTATGGCAGAAGCAGTAATAAAGCATACAGGGAAAAAAGTAAAGGCAAGAAGAGAATGGGGAACTTTTTGCATGGATAGAAAGGCTTGGAACTGTGAACAAGGAGATGGTCTCCAATAATTTTGGTCCTTTTGGGCATCTTTACACATGCTTTGGAGGTGGGAGTGGGCAGGCCTTTTAATTACAGCACCTCTTGGAAGCCTCTCTAATTAAAGAACCCACAGTGTGTCATGTATTCAGCATCCTGTGCTTCAAAATGGCAGTAGGGGAGCTTTAACTAAAGCTCATTCAATGAGCTTTGGTTAAAGCACTCCCACCACTATTTTGAAACATGGAGATGCTGACTACAAGAGGCCTTGAGGCTGCTGGAGCACATTAATTTCCAATTTTGTTCAATATTCTGTCATCAAACACTACAGCTACTTTTTCTTGTATAAATGTACTTCTCCTATGTAATGCATCATTTTGCTATTGTGTTGCCTTATATATTGCCTGTGGCAAAGTCTAATTTCAAAGCATTTAACTCTGGGTTGAAGAATTTGGAGCTGAGGACAGGGCTCTTTAGAAGAAATGAAGAAGAGCCTCTCTAGGTGGGACTAAGACCACACTTACAAAATTTGCAGACACCAAGTTGGATGGAGTTGCAGAGACTCTGGAGGGTAGGACTAGGATCCCAAATGAGAAATGGTCTGATATCCAAACAGATGAAACTCAACAAAGGCAAGTACAAAGTCCTGCACTTGAGTCGGAAAAATTGTACGCAAGATATAGACCAGCTAATGGATTGGATAGGCTGCAGTACCGCAAAAGAGGACCTGGGGGTTACAGCAGAGTGAATATGGGCCAGCGTGCTCTGGCTGCAGAAAAAAGCCAACACCACAGCAGCAATCCTCACTATACACCCCCTCAGCTATGGCTCCCAACTGATGATCCTAGGCTCCCCCTGCACTAGCTATAAGGTATAATGGGATCTAAGGAACGATCGTTTCTCTTGCCATGTATGTGTGGCCATGGTCTAAGGTACGGTTGTGTAAACTGCTCACTAGGAACATACTTGGCACTATAAATTTTATTTACACCTGGAAGACAATACACACAGGTGGCTTTGAACCTCACACTTCTGACCTAGCCAAGGTGTAGTTGAGCTAATTTAAAGCAACCTTAGGAATGCTGAGTTGCACGTGAATTTTCAGAACAGAAAGGACTATCCTGGCCATGAGAAATTATCAGGGCATTGGCTCACCTGAACTATATTTGCTGTATCTCCTAAAAATGCTCATTAAAGGATAGGAAGAGTGGTGGTATGAACTCTTATATATAGATATAGATGTTACACACACACACATAACATCTATGCCATTTAGAGATCCTTTAGAGAATTCTAAGAGAGCTAATTAAACCATTACTAAGGCTGGTACACACCACAGGAGCAGCTGCAGCCACCTCTAGAATCAAACATTTAATTTCCAGGCTTTCTGGTAACTGATTCATACAGTATGACTTCCAAATTAACATATTTTAGCCATAATACTTCAAAAGATAAGATAACAATAACTTGTATGAGAGCAGTGCAAGTTAAACAGATTTATAAAGCATAACAATACATATTGTGGTATCTTTTATTACATTCCCCACCCTCAGAATACACCATTTAAACATTTACGATTCATTCCAACCTACTTCTGGCATACCAGTACCTTTCTATTTCCTCCAAAAAAATTAACTGCTTTGCTGTATTACACATGCTTTCTAGTTTAGACAGCTTTAAATACCCTGTGTCAGATTGGAGGAGAAAGACAACTATGTGACATGCACAGTCTACCAATCCAAATAATATCATGCAATATTGCATATGTTTATATTTTATTATACTTACTATAAAATATGTTCATGACAATTAAAATATTTCCACTGATTTTTAAAAGTAAGAAATTTTTCTTGAATTTTTCACATTGGGCACACAGAGAGGTTACAGAACTGCAAGGTTACTCAATAGCACACAAATATACTAAATTTGGCAAGTAAGCAGGAAGGCACTTATCAGGCCCCCCTGTGGCAAATATATGGAAATGCTGCAAATAGAGTTAAATTCTGAGAGTCAAACTAACCTGCAAGGTAAAAAATAAGCTTTTAGTTAAGAGCTATATCATGCATATAATGTTGCTCTTCCAAATGTGAAGAATTTCTTGTTTAATAACTTAAATAATAATAAACCTTGAGACGCCTATCAATCACAGACTAACAAAATCATGACACATGTACCTATTCTCTTGTCTGAATAGTTCAGTTCACATATAAAAATTTATCACTTTATGGTCACTGCAAGATTCAAGAACTGGGTAAACCTCCAACACAAACTATAAAGATATTTTCTGAGGATACAAAGTTTTCCATAGAAAATATTATTTATTTTAAAAATAAAGGGCATCTTTACATGTGCTCTGGGAACAGGGGGGAGGGCACTTTAATTAGAGTGGCTCCAAACGCGGCGCTAATTAAAGCACCTGCAGCATCTTGTGTATTCAGCATCCCACACTTCAAAATCATGGTGGGGGTGATTTACTAAAGCTCCTTTGACAAACTTTAGTTAAAACACCCCCACTCCCATTTTGAAGTACAAGGATGCTGAACACCTGAGATATGGAGGCTGCTGGAGCACAATAATTAACACGCTCCAGCAGACTTGATTAATAGACAGCACGTTGGAGCAGCACTCCACATATCTGCAGGGACTTGAGACTATATAACATGATATATACATTATGCCCAGGACTTAATTTTTTTGCCTATATTTAGAAACTCAAATAAGCAGCTTAAATTTCAAAAACAGTGAGTACTTAGTAGAAACTGCTAATATCACTAGGGGTTGTTGGGTACACAGCACTTTTGAAAAGACAGGCCTAACATGAGGTACACCTATGTGAAAAATCTGTGTCTATCTTATAACAGGGTATGATTGTAAAGCATCTATATAGGAATGTGTTTTTGTTTGTTCAATTTTTAAGTGTTATTTCAAATGTATATTCACTGATTATTTGCACACCTATTTTGAAGATGATTAACATGAAGAAGTGAAAAGTGATCAACAGCTTACTATGTCTTTTTAGGAGCATAACAATCAAAACTAGTAAAATTAACTACATGTAGAAATAAAGAAATTACAGCTCTGAAGTCACTAAAGCTTTGACATTGATTTACATGGCAAGAGAATCAAACCAATATCAAAGTTTGCCTAAATGAGCAGTAAGTAGGATTATTTAAAGGCTCTGACCCTACCAACCATACAGAAATAAGTACACAATTACATGTAAGATTCCTTGGGGAATGTCAATCTTTCACAACATGGAAAATCCACCTAAAATTACAGGCAGGAAAAAAAGAAAAAAAATGTATTGAATTGTAAAATGAAGGAAAAATAGGTCTGGAAAGGACCTTAAGAGGTTTTCTAGTCTACCCCCTCTACTCAAGGCAGGATTATGCCTGACTAAAACATCCTAGTATGTTTTAGTCAGTATGTCTAATCTGCTCTTGAAAATTTCCAAGGATGGAAAGTCCACAGCTTCTCTAGGTAGCCTGTTCCAGTGCTTGACCATCCTTATTCAAAGTTCTTCCTAGTCTCCAACCTAAATTACCTCTACTGCAGTTTGAAATCTTTGCTCCAAACACCTGTCGCCTATAGCTATAAAGAAAAGTCCATCTCCATCCTCTTTATAATCACTCTTCAAGTATTTGAAGACTGTTATCAAATCCCCCCTTTTCTTCTCCAAAGTATAAAATCCTAGATTTATCAGCCTTTCCTCATAAATTGCATTCCCCAGGAATCTTATTTTAGCTACTCTCTGGTGCACTCCCTCCATTCTGTCCAAATCCTTTTTGAAGTATGAGACCCAAAGCTGGACGCAGTACTCCAGGTAAAGCCTAACCAATGCTGAAAAGTTGAAGAATCACTTTGCTTGATTTTCAAGTGTCCTATTAATAAAACCCAATATGGTGTTGCCCTTTTGGTTGTAAAAAGGAAACAAATAAACTCTTGGCTCATATTCAGCTTGTAGTCCACTGTAACACCTTGACCCTTCCCTGCAGTACTGCAGCCTAGCCAATCCATTCCCCAGTTTGCATTTGTGGGTACAATTTGTCCATCCCAAGTGCAGGACTTTGCTTTCCACCTTGCTGAATTTCAACTGATTAATCTTCAAACATTTCTCCATTTATCCAGTTATTCAGGATCCTAGCTCTATCTTCCATTGTACCCCGAATTCCACCCAATTTGGTGTCACTTTAGCAAGTTTGCCAAGCTGCACTCAGTCTCACTGTCCAAATAATTAATGAATGATGTGAAACTACACCAGATTCTGGACAAACTCATAGGAAACTAAAGAACATAAAATGAAAATAGGAGGTACAAAGTTTAAATCTAACAGAAGAAAGTTCTTTTGCATATAGCGTGCAATTAAAGTGTGGAATCCATTGCCACCAGATGTTATAGAAGCCAACAGTTTAGCCAGATTCAAAAAGGGACTGGAAAATTCTTGGAGGAGAGAGGCATCAGGAGTTTGTTTCTACATCCTTGCAAGTGTAATAACAAGATTGTTATTTCTTTACTACAACTAGTTCTTATATAAGTTCCTGTAAATAAAGTACTGCTTCTATCCCACAAGCCTCATCAAGATGCTAGAGACTGCATACAGCAACTCAGTGGCTTGTCAGCAGGGATCCAGATTTTCTACTTCCCATGGAAAAATGTGGGTTTCCCCCTTTAAAGGAAAAAACAGCAACACAGGTTTCTCCTTGCAGACTGGCAGACTTCCAACCTGCAAGGAGCTGCTTGGGGCTGAGGAAACAGGGGGAAGGCAATCCTGGGCAGGGGGAAATCACACACACACACAGAGCAATGGAACCAGGCAGCATGGTGGAAGCAGACTTGCCTTTATCCACCTGCCAAAGCTATGGGATGGGAGGGTTGGAGGGTCAGGACTTAGGGACTGTCCGGGCATGCCCATTGGCACCACTTAGCCCTGGCAGCTAAGGGTGAAGAGGGTTGTGGATCAGGAGTGAGGGGCACCATTGGGGGTTGCAGGGGGGGCTGTGGATCAGGAGTGAGGGGCAGTGACAGAGGCAGGGTACCAGCACACCAGGGCTGCTCAGCACCAGAAAGCAGCAGGGGGAGAAGGGGCAGTTGCAGCTGGACCTGTACCCTGGTAAGCAAAGGGGACAAGAAGAGCTCTGATTTTCCATGATTAAAAAAAACAAAATCAAATGCCAAAATATATAGGTATTTATAATTTATTTTGTTATAATGATTGGGGCACTGGTAGGCTTCCAAATTGCTTTAAAATTGTAAATATATCAATAAAGCATTGTGTTCAACTGCTACATATACATGTATACACATACATACATACATATAGTGGCATTTCATTTTAATCACAGAAAAACATGGATTTGGAGGCTTTTAAATCAGATAATTTTTTATTTTTTTAAAAGAAAGAAAACCAGGACCCCTGCTTGTCTGGCAAAAGATACCATCTCATCAGCAACTGTGTGAGCATTAACACTGTACCTTCCCCACCACTTTTTGCAGTTCCAGGGAAAATCTACTGTCATCTTGATGACCATAGGCTACATTGCCTGCTTGCTTTATTCTACCATGCTTCTGTTTCAGTGAAGATAAAAGTGAGCTCCCCCGCTTAAGATGCACACTCCTATTTTGGAGTGCTGGTTTTGATGATAAGAAGGCGCATGTGGCATGTGAGCACTGACCATAGCCTAGTACATGTGAATAGTTAGACCACAAATCTAACTGGTTTTTTTGCAAATTGTAGAGAGATTGTGTTTGGGTAGCTGATCATTTTCATTTTTTCTGAGAACAGTAAGTACTATGCACTGCTACAGAACTTTCGTCACTGATCATAAGGAAAAGAATGAAAGTACTTGGTGCCCCGAGAATGTGAATTGAGGGTAGCTGAGGAGTCTGCCTTTTCTGTAAGGCAACAGGCTATGCAAGAGAATCATAAAAATCCCCCAAAAGAACCATAAAAATCATACAACTTATGGGTAGAATCAGCCTATAATTGGGCCACCTAGAGCCTTGAGTCCTACGCTTGCACAATGTGTGTGTATGCAATAAAAATGCCAAGTCAGTGCAGTTCTTCTTTTTTTAGTGTATTTAACTCTTCTCTTTGGTTACTTGATTCTTCTGTGAAATTTTTTAAGAACAATATCAATTCAAGATCTTTATACTATCTCATATTCAGTAAAAAAGCTGAACCTGAAAACATGGGTTTGACTTACGTGCAGGGCCAATTTATAAATATCAGAGCAATGCAGTAGTAATTTCTGATCTGCCTCAGTCATCTAAAGCAGGGGTGTCCAACTTCTGGAAGGTGGTGGGCCACACACAACGTAGGCCTCAAACCCCTGCAGCCACAGACATCCAGCATTCTCCCTACTACACAAGCACAGACTGACTCTCCCCACTGTGAGCACACAGACCAGGGAGACCAACTCTTCCCCACCATACATACAGCACAGCCCCACCATGTATGTAGCCTGGACAGCTCTGCCATGTGCATAGCATGCACAATGTAGACCCACTCACTCACATGCACAGCTCCTCTCTTGGGTAATAGACAGCTCAGAGGAGGGAAGGGAAATCTGATCACTCCAGCGACCAGAGAGCTAGGGTCAGTTGCAGCCAGGGGGGAACCAAGAGACTGAACGTTAAACCCCTCGGGGGCTGCATGCAGCACATGAGCCACCAGTTAGACATCCCTAATCTAAAAAGGCTATGCTGCATTGATCTGTACATCATCAGAAACCCTGAACTGCATACTTCTAAAAAAAGACTAGATGTATTATGAAAACAACACACAAAGTCATAGGAGTAAAGAAGCATCACGCTTCATGACATTCAAGTGACCCCTTCAAGCTCAGTCAGAAGCAATGTAGATGGACTATTGCTGTTGTAGGTGGCAACAGTTCTCAAACATGAATTGGCACACTACTGGTGCATTTGTTTGTCAGGCAACAGCTGGCCTCTCACATGGTGCTGGCTCCCTTTTTGCTAAATCACATTAAAAAAAGATAGCTGAAAGTACAGATATAAATAGTGCTGTTTGATGTAAGCAATTAAAAATGCTATAATGTTGTGACCAAAAGAGGATTGAGATGGGTCAGAAGACAGCCAATTTATCCAAATAAACAGTTCTAGATTATATAGTCTTAGATAGGACCAATGATAAAGGAATAAAAAGAGAGAAAAAATAAGTGCCTTATCATGAAAGTCTACCCCAGACAGACATTTTATGCTTCAGCATAACATAAATTACTAACAAGGTTGTTAAAGTGAAACTTTAGAGAAGGGAATTACTTAGCAATGTAAAGACTAGCTTCACTCTACTCTGAAAATTCTCCAATAACCTATTTTTTTCTACTTCAAGGTTTATTTTGACATACTATGAGCACAAACTGAATGAATGCTTTTGGCATAGTCATCACATCTTATTAATGAGCATGCATGCAAATTCTTTGCCAAAGGGTAAGTTGGCTCTCACTTTTCAATGTAAATGAATGTGCTTCAGACACTGGCCAATATATACATTTTTTTCTTTACGAGTTAAAACATTTTCAATTTGACAAAGTAATATAATGAAGTGTTTAAACTGGATTAAATACATAAGGGAAAACAGCTTTGAATACTGATTGGCTGACTACAGTTTTAATGCTATCATATCTGTGGAGCAATTCCTACTGGCATACAGCTGTCCTTTACAAAACAAAAATTGCTGTGCCAATTTTGTTTGGGGCAGGGGTTGAAGAAATAATTTGTGCAAGAATGAAAACTATAAAGATATCTTTCCTTTGCTTTTTAATCTGATACTGAAACAGCTTAACAGGCTTTAGAGAAGAATAAATACAGCCATAACCTGAAATAACATTTTCCCTTCCACAAACACTACTGCTTTCCTACAGAAAAACAGCTGGAAACTGAAGGAATGTTACCTTTCTTAAAAGGATGAGTTGAGAGCCTTAACCAGCTCTCATTTCAGCTTAGCAGAGTGCCCCACTTACTAATTTTATATTAAACAAGCATTGGATAAAATATAACATCTACCCTCATTCAAAGGGTGACCATACATTCCAGTTTGGCCAGGACATTCCTAGATTTTGTAGGTGGTCCTGCCATCCCAGCCAGTTGGTGAAAATGGAGAGAAGACTGGAATCGGCTGCTGCAGGCAGAGGCAGGAGCATGGAGCACAGTATGCTGGGAAGGTGGAGCAGCATGGTGTGCCAAGCAGGTGGGCACCACAGGTACAGGCAGGAACAAGGCAGGCAGACTGAAGCAGTACACACCCTAGCCCACACATTCAGCTGGTTTGGAGGAGCCAAGCCAGGCATGGCACACACAGGTGGGACGACGCCTGCCCCAGTCCATCCACCTTGCTCCCACTTGCAGCAGTGGTGCCTGCCCACTGGTGCACCGTGCCACTCCACCTCCTGCTAGACTATGCCCTGTGTCCCTGGCCACCTGCTTCTGCCTGCTGCAATGTTATTAACTTGGGGGGTGGGGAAGAGAGTGTCCTGGATTTTCTTAAAATTAATATGATCACCCTACACTGTTTATAGAGCAGGAAGTGGAATCTAGGACTTCCCCTTCACAGCTGAGTGTGTTCCCCATAAGGCAAAGGTTATGTTTATCCACATTCCCTCTTCAGCCCAACGAATCTTGATTTCTTTGCTTCAAAATGGCATAGCTTCATCAAGACAGGTAGAATGTACCCCCAGCCAGAAAAATGTAGAGCCAAGAGCTTAGGACACATTCCCTTCAATACTGGGAAACATAGGCTTGAACCCTTCAGGCAAAGGAAAGAATTGTTCCCAAGTTTTCTACTTCCTGAGCAAGTGCTTTAACAATTAGCCTATTATACATCACAATCACATCTAGATAACACAACTACAGTTTATAGTGAGCCAAAATTCTTGGTGTAAGTTAGCCAAGTTCAGTGACTGCCTACTGAATCTGGCCCCTCCGCAACTTAAACTGCACATCAGCTAATTTCTGAAATCCAATTGCTGAAGAGGTACATAAGCCCCAGGCTGCTGAGACTGTAAGACATGGTTTCCCAACCTTTTCCTCAGCATGACCCCATGTAAACATTGGCAATTTTTTGCAACCCCAAAATGATGCAGACATGATCAGCGAGACATATATATGGTATTATAATGTTTACAGTCTTTATATTTTTCACTTAACATATTTAAAATCATTTAAACTTATTTTTAGATTTAAAAAACAACTTTGAAAACAAAAGTCTAAGAAGGATATTACATGCATTTATTTGACATTTATTTCAATTTTTTTTATCTGTGGAATATATTTACTGTGCTGCCATACTGTTAAACAACCCTAGATGTCACGGTTGCTAAATTGAGATTTTAAAGTATATAATACACAGAAATTATACAGGAAACTAGACTGCCATTATTGTTCACTGTTAATGTTGCTATGCTTACTCAATATAAGCATCTCTCTAAACTCACACTAAAAATAAAGCAACACAAACCAAAAGAAAATAAAATGAATGCATCATACTCGAAGTGCCATACTATATTCAACAATGATGTGCCAGAGAAAAATATATATATGCATTGATAAACTATGTAAATTATAACTCATTCTAACAATAGTCTTAAACCACAAAAAGACTACAGCCTTAAACCACATGTTTCTTGTGCTGTGAACTCAGGTGACATTCAAGTTTATTGGGTTTCTGTAGACAAAACAGCCTGGCATAAAAACACACTGCAACCTTTCTTCCCTGCTCACCTCATTACTCATAAATCCAAGTTCAATGAAGGATTCATCAAATTTCTGCTTTCGTTTTTTGCACTCCTTTCATTTCTCCTTCTCGTCGTTGTTCTTAGTTATACCGCTACAGCTCAAAGCAAAAAAACTTTTCAGAGAAAAGCATCTATGTTAGATTTTTCTGTCATGTAAAATATATTTCAGCTAGTCAATACCAACATGCTGACTTTACATCAGCTTCCTGTAACATACAAGCACCTTGCATTGGCGATGCAACTGTCATACATGGACAAATAACTGACAGGCACAGGAGTTGCATGTTTATAAACAGGAAGCATATTCATCACAATCAGTTGACACTGTCAAGCACCTTTATGACCCCATTTTTTATTGTTGTGATCCCAAATGGGTTCACAACTCCAAGGTTGGGAATCACTGCTGTAGGGCTAAGTAAGTACAGACAGTCAAAAAGTTCAAGGCTGAATCAATTCAATCTTCACAGGTTAATCTAAGCTGCATAGACTGACTAAACACATGAATAGACATTCACTTTTGATTCTGAAAATGCAGCCATATGCCTTCAGTGGCCCAGGCCAGAAGCCAGGGGCCACTATAGCATGCCTCCCTGCTCAGCTGGAGCAGGCAGTTTGGACCAAGGTTAGCCTGCCCACCCTGGGGGGGAGGAGGCAGAGATTTGCAGAGGAAGTGCAAAGCATCCTGCAATGCTGGGGGACTGTGAGTTAACTTGAATCTGGAGGGGATCTGGGACAGAAGTTCAATAAACTGATTTAACCTAAATCAGTTATGTCTGATACTAAATGCATCCAGGTTTACCTCAAACCAATTTTGGCCATTTTGAAAGTGGTTTATGTGCACTGAACTTCTGTTGCGTCACAGATTTGAACCAGTTTCCGATCACTTACACTGGTTTATGTGCAATTTCTGTGCCTAGCCTAGGAGTTCTGAGCATTCACACGAGCACACTCACTGCATCTAGAACACTTTAGTCAAATAGAAGCACTCTTTTGTGTGTTTAGGCACCTCCAGTGCTGAGCAGCAGCTGAGCAGGGGTCTAGTGAATTGTAATTCTGGGGTTAGATGACTCAATTTCACCTAAATCTTGCTTTACATGTCTGGAAGAAGAGTTGGCCAGATAATCAGCAGATATAAACTAATGTAATTTCCCTGACTTCAATTTATGCTAACTAGAGACATGACCTCCAAGAAAAATTAATTCTGAGCAACAGCAACGGTTTATGTCAAAAGCAGTAATTAATATAATCAGGTCAGGTGCAACAGGGATTTCTTTACCCAGTGTGAATAGGACAAAGTCCCTTACAATTGCAAAACAATTAAAAAGATAATTAGCTTTTCTTCAACTGCATTATAAAATGATACTGAGATGTCTTATCGGCATTTCTTTTCTGACTGGGCTGGCCATTTGACTGATTCACTGAGGGAAAATCAAAAACAGAATTCAACACAGTATCATTAAAGTCTGTCTTCCCAGAAATGATAAGACCAGAAGAAAATCACCTTGTAGTAAATAATCCCTAGCAGCAGGGTGGTGCCACATAGAAACATAATGGAAATGGAGAGATTGGTAATTTTAGATGCATTTAATTTTTAGGCTTTCATTGCATTTCAAATAATGGTTTTCAAAATTCAGATACTACTATAACTAATGGCAAAATAGCATAGATTAGATATAATTTATACTTCAGAACAAATAATTCATACAGCACCTCAGAAGTATGTACCTCATTAACCTTTTGCAAAGCAATTTTACAATCAACAACATTTGCAAACAAAGAGAGAAGACAAGAGGCAACAAATGGAGTCACCGAGTGCAGCTATGAGTTTTTAAAAAGCTACAGCTAAGAAGCCATACTGTACCCATGAAAACATAGCCAGGTTTAAAAATTTAAACACATTGGGCTCAGTTCAGTCCCAGATTATGATGTTCCAGACAGTGCAATTCTGGGTAAAGGATTCCCCACAACCACATAGCAAAAATAAACTGAGTTAGCAGAAGCTTTCCTGCTCTAACAAGAGCCTGCATCTAGCCAAAACAGGTAGGGGTTGGCTGGAGAGATATTGTGGTCAATACAAGCACCCTGAAAGCCTCACAGGTGAGGACAAAAGAGGACCTGTCTCAGACAAAACCTTTGGCAAAGGCAGACCACCCATGTACAGCCTGTCCTCTCCTGGTAGATGACTCTTCCATGGTGCAGCTGCCTGATTTACATTCATACGTGAAGAGATCAGAGGCTACTCGTTCTATTCGGCCTGCGGGGCCCCTAAAAATTTTTTTTAAATTAATATTTATCTGCCTCTGTCTGCCTGTCATGCAATCCTTGATGGCTTGCCAAAACTCAGTAAAGCAGCCCTCCCCCAAAATAACCGCCCACCCCTGCCCTAGTGTAATGTGTATCCAAGAAGCATTAACCCTTAAGCCATCATCACCAGGTCATGTGGCCTTCTATGACCAGGTCACAAAATACTTGGACTCAGGCATCACAGTGTACATAGTCTTTCTGGACTTTAGGAAGGCCTCCGACACCATCTCTCACCCCATTCTCATTAAAAAACTAGGAGACTGTGGTGTCAATACAGTCAGATGGGTCACTAATTGACTGGAGGGCCGCACCCAGAGAGTGGTGGTAGACAGACCTTATTTGACCTGGAGCGATGTGGGCAGCAGGATCCCCCAGGGCTCAGTCCTTGGACCCACACTGTTCAACATCTTCATCAGTGATGAATCTGTTCAAATTCACAGATGACACTAAGATGTGGGGAGAAGTGGACATGCTAGAAGGGAGGAATAGGCTTCAATCGGACCTGGACAGGTTACAGGGCTGGGCAGATGAGAATAGAATGGGTTTCAACACTAACAAGTGCAAGGTGCTGCACCTGGGGAAGAAGAACCAGCAGCATACCTACAGGCTGGGGAACTCCCTTCTTGTCAGTGCAGAGGCAGAAAAGGATCTGGGAGTCATTACTGATGCCAAATGAACATGGGCCGACAGTGTGGGGATGCAGTCAGGAAGGCCAACCACACCTTGTCATGCATCCACAGATGCATCTCAAGGAGGTCCAAGGAGGTAATCCTCTCCCTCTATGCAACACTGGTCAAGCTGCAGTTGGAGTACTGCGTCCAGTTCTGGGCGCTGCACTCCAGGAGGGATGTGGACAGCATCGAGAGGGTCCAGAGGAGGGCCACCCGTATGATCAGGGGTCAGCACAGTAGGCCCTACGAGAAGAGGTTACAAGACCTGAACCCATTCAGCCCCCACAAGAGAAGGTTGAGGGGGCGGGACCTAGTGGCCATTTACAAACTAGTCAGGGTGGACCAGCAGGCAATGGGGAAGTCCCTGTTCCTCCAAGCACTACCAGGAGTGACTAGAAATAATGGTCACAAGCTGGCAGAAGATAGATTCAGACTAGACATCAGGAGGTGCTACTTCGCTGTCAGGGCAGCTAGGATCTGGAACTAACTTCCAAGAGAAGCGGTGCTGGCTCCTACCCTGGGGGTCTTTAAAAGGAGGCTGGATGAACACCTTGCTGGGGTCATTTGACCCCAGTACTCTTTACTGCTCTGGCAGGGGGTCAGACTAGATGTTCTGCTCAGGTCCCTTCCAACCCTACCAACTATGAAACTATAAACCATTTATTCTATTGCATTGGTTATATGTTACCTTGTAAATAAATAAATCCTGTAAATAGTTTCCCAAGAGTCTGCAAAGTTGTTTGATTGTAAAGGGAGGCTCTCCACTCAGGGACCCTGCAGCAGCTACCCAGGGAGCTGGGCAGGGCCACTGGCTACCTGGTACCCCAGGATCCCGCTATTCAGGTGAAGGTGCAGGTAGTCTTGCACCCAGGGTTACTATCGTATTGGCATTATATTCATTATTACTAATGAATTTTATGAAACAATTAATTTTTAGAAATGGATAATTTCCTACAGAAAAATAAAGCACTGGAAATGTTTCCACAGAAAACTTTCCACGCCACATCTCTGATACCAGTGCACATATAGATGGTGACACTTCACTGTGGAGTTAATTAGTCAACTCCAGAGTAAAGCCCATTAAGTTTAATTGTGGGAAGCAGAGGTAGGGAATGGGATGCAGATACATTTAGTCACAAACAAGATGCTGGGTGATCTTTGCTGGTACATTCTAGGCCTTGTTACATTGCAAGCTGCACAAAAGTTGATCAGTGTTAGCCCTTGCTTGGAGTTTGGAGCAGTCAGACCCTTAGTCTAGAAACCTTTTCTGACTGTCCCCCACCTGCCAAGTCATGACTTGCCACTAGAGACCTGGTGAGTAGGGGCAGAGCTAGGAGCTGTAGCTTTGAGTTACCACCAGAGGGTTCATGAGCCAGGGCAGGCTTCTGAGGGTTCATGAGCCAGGGCAGGCTTCTACGCCTGATCTATGGGCAGGGTTGCGAGATCCTGGGATACTGGAGGACTTCAACTGATGGCATATATTATGAAGAGTGGCCTCATCTTCACAGAAGAGGAGCTGAGTAGTGTGGAGCAGAAGTAATCCTGCCCCGGAGTAGCATAACGTTAAGCCACATAATGAAAGCTTAAAACACTTTAAGGTGTTCATGTGCAGACAATCCAGAGGTTAAGAAATCCAGGAGCTGCCCTAAAATTACCATGTAACAAGGTCCTTTCAGTGCTTATACCTGACTGCATTCAAGTGAGTTATGAACCTAGTGCAGACAGAAGCAGGAGAAAAGACAGGTTCAACCTGTTCAGGGTCAAACTTGACTGTCCTGGTGGTTAACCTTGACAGTTTTCAGTACTGATGGTTAACAGGTACCAGCTTCAAGTGAACCCTAACGGTCAGTGCAGACATATCTTAAGTTTCCACCAGTAGAATCACATAGACACTTAAATATTTGTTGCAGACAAGTCACCCAAGTTCTGACATTCCTGAGCAGTTTGGGATTATAGTTCACACCTTAAACACAAATGGGAGTTTCAAAATAGGCATTCACTCACCTTATTTGCTTGTGGGGCCCAACTTAATAAAGATTCCCAAAGTATGCTTATCCTCTTTTGCAAAGAAGTAAACCAAAAGGTGGTGGTGCACTTTCATATCAAGCAATTATAGGATTTAGCTAAAACACAGTACAGCCAGATTCAAACCCTCCTGTTCTGCCTAATTTGGTGCAGAAATTTTAATACAAATCTGCAAAGTGCACCCTGATGAGTGTCCTTACTACTGGGCTATAGTGCAGTCTCTCATACTGAAGAAAAAAAAAAGCTTTGGGCTAAGGATAGAGTAAGAATAATTGCATAGCCTGCTCCAATGAATAGTTGAGCCTTTTTAAAAAAAAAAACCTTAGAACCATCGTAGAGTCTAATACCTTGTGTGGATTTAGCATTCTATCAACAGGAAATCATTTCTGCAATTCACAATTTGAAAAATTGATATTGGCATCAAAGTCAAT
Source organism: Caiman crocodilus (assembly GCA_030014935.1). NCBI lineage: Eukaryota > Metazoa > Chordata > Crocodylia > Alligatoridae > Caiman > Caiman crocodilus. The sequence continues at coordinate 10,864,775 of JAGPOW010002514.1, read as the reverse complement.
TTTCATTCATAAAGCAAACCAATTTTTCACATTATTACAATAAACAGCTCACCACCTTCCTGGCAAGTAAGCAAAGTGATTATTCTTGCACATCTTTGCAAAACAATAAAAATGTCAACAGGCAAACCTGGCCCCAATGTAATGTTTAATTGAAGTGGTTATGTAGGGCATTTTTTAAACTGACCATCTTTGACAATTCAATACAGCTATTGCATATTGCACACTTCACAGATCATAATGGTCTCACTTTCCTCTTGTACTGCCATTGCTCATGTCCACCTGATTATCTCACCTAAAACTTGGATTATAAATTCCTTTAGCAATGATCACCTTTATATCATATGTTTGCACAGTATCTCAGTACAACAGATTCCTGGCTTCAACATACTACCATAATATAAACTGTAAACAGCATGTAATCTATTACTCCAGTTGAAATTCTTGTCTACTTGATACACTTCTAAAAACTCCCTTGCAGAATTTATGGATGTATAAATATTCAACACTGAAAAAGAAACAACAACAATTTGCTTACGTGGAATTTCTCTCCTCCCCCACCTCTAGAAAAAAACCTTTCAGTCTAGCTAACCCTGCCAAATATTGCAAAAGTATTGGCCACAGCCATCTATATTTGAAAGCATTCATACATTTCCTGATTCTGCAGCACAGTATTGTGTTAACAAGACAAACTCTTATACTGTTGTTAATATATCATTCAGGTAAGTGTATTTCAGTTTTGAAAAGTACTGTATTGGAAGGTTTTTTCAGTGATCAGGGCTTATTGGTACCCCAGTACAATCACTTGAATATCTGTTTTGGGCACAGAACTGTCAGGAAAGGGAGGACTCAGGAAGGGATCCATTAAAAAATACCTGCAGATATTTAAGGAAAAACACGGGCAGATCAACTGCAGATTTTAGAAGTGAGGTCAGCACACTGAAACCAATTATAATGATTCTAGCAGTACAGACATCCTTTAAAAATGCACATTTTGAAGTTATAGAAAATAACTGGAATAATGGAGTAGCACCAATGTCCATTAGTAATACATGCAGCTTAATACAATTTTAAAAATTGAAAACATATATACTATTTTTATCAACATAAATAAAGCAGTTTTTCCTAAATGTTTATGGTTTGATAGATAAAAAACACATAAATGTTTATGGTTTGATAGATGATTTGTTTTTTACCTATCCGATACAATGTAATTGGATACAGTATTCAGTTCTGTAAAGTTACTAAAAAGACTGCTTTACATAATTAAAAGAAAGTTGCAGAAAGTCACCACTATGCTCCTTATAATGAAACACAAAAGATGCATCTTTACATGCACTGTCATCATAGCCAGTCAAATAACCTTGCCTTTCACAAAATGATTTCATAATCATATATTCCACAAACTACCACTAAAGTGATATATAATTTAAAAAGAATGAGAGGAAGCATGTAATTTTATTAAATTATTTCCTTTTGATACCACAGTGACAACAGGAACAGAAGCAACATTTTACTGTGTTGTATGCCCTTAAGCTTTTCTTCCATTATGGTCAATGAATCAGCACAAACAAATCGAATGCAACTTGGAACAGGTTTGTCCTTTCTGATGAAAAAAAAAGCCATTTCCTGTACATCTGGTTAGGTATCACATTTAGTATTGCAGTACAGATGGAAATTACACATTTTTACGCTGGGTGTGCATATAAGATTTAGTGTAGTGAAAGTGACATACGGATTAAGTTAGATCCAGTTCTGAAACCACAGGCAGTAAAACAAAGTCTCCATTTAAATGTCCGAGTTACACGTGAACCAACGAAATAAATATCCAAAAAGCCCAGATGCTCGGTGTGCATTTTCAACAATTTGGGCAGGGGTAGTTCCTTGCTCAGAATTATCATTGCAATATTTTTGTTCTTCTCTCTATTCTGTTCACTTGGTTCTTCCAGATAAAATGCTTGGTTATGATAAATCAGTAGATACAAGTGCAAGTTCTCATGGGTCCACTGGGCATGAAGACAAAACCATTAATTCTACTTAAACGGATCATTCAACAATCAACAATGCTATCTGGTAGTTTACATCCACTGATAAAGCCAATAACCAACACATCAGCTACTACAAATGCTGTGAACTAATAACATTAAAATGATCCTGGGGCTAGTAAAAGAATAACGTAGCCTGTTAGTAGCCGATTCATGCGCTAACCTTGAGTGACACTACTTTTAAAGAGGGACAACTGGTGTGGGGGGAGGGAAAAGACATGCATACACAACAGACGGGGTATTGTGGCATGCACACATTCATGTGGAGCCAGGCAGGGTGGTGAAGAGCTGATCCTCCAGGTAAGTCTATGGGGGCAGGGAGCAGAACGGGGGGGAGCAGGGGCACAAGCAACACAATGGGAGGGGTTAAGGGAGGCACATGTGCCTGCCCCAAATTTCTGTACTCACAGTGGAGCATGGGGCTGCAGCCTGGCTGGACTATCCCTGGGCAGGAGCCGCCTCCGCAGCCCAGTGAGTGGGAGCTAGCATGGGAGGGAGCACCACGCTGCCATTGATGCCAAGGTGAGGTACTGTGGCATTGAGTTGTGCCCGCATTGCTGCTAGGCAGGCAGGGGTGGCCCCACCTTGGCATCCATGGCAGTGCAGTGCTCCCTCCCACATGAAGTCCTGCCCTCTAGCCCCGGAGACAGCTCCTGCCCAAAAATCTGGGGGGTCATGTCCCCCCACCATGATCTGTGCCCATATTCCCCCTTTCCCACATACTCACCCCATTTCCCAAACACTGGGGGCTGGGGGAGACTATGAGTTGGGAGTAAAGGGCACTGACAGGACCAGGGGGCTGTGGATCAGGAATGAGGGGAACTGTTAGAGCTGGGGGGACTGTGGCTTGGGAGTAAGGGACAATGGCAGGGGCAGGACACCAGCATATCAGGACTGCTCAGTGCCACAAAAGTAGTGGGTGGGGGGTGGGGAGAAAATGACAGCCACATCTGGACCCATGTCCTGGTGAGTGAAAGGGTCAGGGGGAGCTCTGATTTTTCATGATAAAAAAACCCCACAAAATTAAACACCAAAATATATAGGTATTTAGGATTTGTTTTATTACAAAGATTGAGGCAATGGTAGGCTTCCCATTTGCTTTAAAATTGTAAATGCGTAACTAAAACATTGTATTCAACTGATACCTAGATAAAGATATAGAAACAGATACATAGTGACATTTTGTTTGCAGAAAAATGTGGATATTGGGGGGTTTTAAAAGAGAGAAAACCAGAATCCCTGGCCATGACTGATAAAACAAGCAGGAAAAGAATCTAAAAAAATAAAATAAAATAAATCAATGGACAAAAATTAGTGGTTAAAAAATTCAGCCTAAAAGGTTGAAAAGGAAGAAAAACATGGGGATAGTCCATTTCAGCCACTTCTACCTCTTTTCAGAGAGCTTTAACAAGAGACACTGGGGACCAAAAATGGCAGAAAACAAGGCTAGAATTTTCTGGGTTTTCCCTGCAGTAAGAAAGAAAAAGGCAGACAACATTTCTTCACTCCAGAGATTTAGCTCTTCACTAGTTGTCTCGACCTTCAGGATGCCCAGACCAGCGTATTGTTGAGGATATCCAACATGCCAGCCTGGTACCTAGAACATCCCGTTGTAGGTCAAAAGGCCTTTCATTATCAGAACTGTTAAACCTTCAGCCATACTTCCTTATTCCTTAATCACAAGAGCAGGAGCTGAGCTTATCAACAAGTTACACAAGCAGCCATAGTGCAAAATTATTGAACTGTGTAATAGCTAAGGCTAAGCTGAAGTTTTTAAGCCTGTTGTCAAGCAGAAAAGATAACAGAATATCACCTTGTATGGACTTAAGTAAAATGCAAGTAGGAGTGAGTAAAGGGAGGGTTTAAGCCAATAGACACAGAGGAATTATCATAAAACATGATTAAGCATTAAATAAAGTATGGAAAAGCTAATAAAAGGCAGGGAAGTAAAAAGTGTAGTTGGACATGCCTTCAAGACTACTGAAATGATGTATTTTCCCGTGGAGCCTATGGGCTACCTGATCAACAGTCTTGGGAGAGGGTATCTACCTAACAAGGTAACTAACTTATTTCCTATTAATGTGTTGGGTTCTTTCTTAGTAAGTTTGCTTTATAAGTAAAACTCTTGTTCTGGCTTGTATGGTCTCAACCCTGACCATGCCGTAGACACAACTGTTCAGGTAACACTGTTCTTCACTTGATCCAAGACCAGGTACCGCCATCCAGCTCTGTCCAGCCTGAGAAGGATTTGTAAAGGAAAATATAACATCCCAGACCAGAAAGGCAGCCCAACTTTCAGAACAGCAGTTGAAACAGACAATCAAAAACCAAAATATCCATCCATGACTGACCAGCTGCTTTCTATCCTGAGAATGTAGCAAAACCTGCAATTCTTCCACCTTTTACAATTCCATCTATTCTCCACCTTTGTGTGTACCTGCTTTATCAAAACAAGAAATGACAGCTCACATCCATTGATACAGAATTCAGTTAATTCTTTTCCTCTCCATTGTATAACAGAATTAGAGACTTTAACAGACAATATCCTTCTGAAAAAGGGATTCTGATAGATCTTAATTAAGTTTATCTTCCATAACTGCTCAGTTTCAAATTGCTTTGTATGCTTTGTTCTTGATCCTTCTGTATCCTAATCAATTATTTTCCAGGCTTTGAAGTTAATTTTCTAATGCAGTTCCCTGGGAATAAGTATGCTGAGATATCTGTATTATGAACCCCAAACTATGCTTAGTTGGTTCATGTTATACAGTATCAGGGTCACACTAGCACCGTTGACTTCAAAGACCCATTTATTCTATTTAAATCAACACAAATAATGCTGCCAAAACATGTTCTGCCTTCCTGTCCCAGTTCAGTTCAGTCTCTGGAGAAGTACGTGGAGGGGTGCGGGCATGATAGCACCTGCCCTTCCACTGTGCAATGCACTGAGCTCTCCACCCATGAGGCCAGCAAGGGACACCTGAGGAGGTCAGATAGGGACCCACCTTTTGTCACTTCCAGTGCCAGGAATGGCCAATCAGGCACCCTGCATAGCCATTCCCCACAGCTGGAGCAGGCTGGCAGAAAAAACCCAAGGAGATGGACAAGGAACAGGGGCTTGCCCTCCTCCACCATTCCCAGACCAGACCAGCAACCTGTACAGCCACTCTCTCCAGCTGAAGCCCCTAGGAACAAGTGCAAAAAGGGTGGGAACCTAACCACCACCATCCCCAGCTAACCTGGGTGTAGAAGGAGCCCGAGGGCCCCTGCCCCACTCCAACCATGGGCTGCAGGAAGCAGCTGCTCAGCCAAGGGACAGTAGCAGCAGACAACAGGTCCCCCTCTCCTGCACCTGCTTCCCACCCACCTCCTCCCCACAACAGGTTCTGCAGGCTCTGGGTATATCTGGGCGTCTATCCTTCCCATGGTCAAGTCATATCTCCCTATTAAAATCCTGGATCTGCCTATGGGTATAGCTGAATCCTTAGCTTCAATAAGCATTTCACTGCCATCTGCAAGGAAGTGCAGTACTGAACGCAGAAATGGTTAGCAAGTTCCCTTTTCCTTATAAAATTAAACAGAAAAACTTGGTAAGTGAAAGGGTGGGGGGGTAAGGGGAGAGAAGAGCAGGGAGTATTTCATGTAAGCCTTTAAATCTCTGTTGTTTCCATTCTATGCATTTAAAATATTTTTTGCAGGCCTCCCTCCCTTGTATGACCAACACATGACATCAGAATTTTTAGGATTATAGAACTGCCTTTCAGCATCAGATTAAGTGACAATAGAATGGCACTTTACTGGCCAGATGCCAAAAACTGTGGCACTGATGTAAGACACTTGTCTAAGCAGGCGTGAATAAGAGTTGCTGGCTCAGTTTTGTGCGAATGTGATGGCACTGCTTTGTACTGATCTTTATGTAAAACTAAAAGTGCAAGCAGGTGCAATAGCAAAGAACAATTTATGATGTTTCTCTCAATGTTTTATCACATAAATCCTTTCCCAGAGTGTATGGCAGGTCCATTTCCCAAGACAAATGATGTACATACAAACATACTAGCTAGAACGCTTAAATAAATTCAGTGCTACAGTGTTTTTTCTACAGCTGACAGTCAATTCTGGCAACATACAATTACAGACTGTATTATGCAGAAAATTGCTACAAACAGGTCGGTAGTCTGATCATTGCAAACCTTGGGAAATGTCATGGCAGAGTCCTGGCAGAAACATCTGAAATCACCAAAACCAGGACAATTACCATTAGAAATCAAAACTGTCTAAGCTACTTTTGCAAAACAAGGTCTATGCACTAAAGGAAGGAACCTAGACTCTAATCATTTGAAAACATAAAACCACTTTCCTCAGTACACATTTTTCTTCCCTTTACCTGGATTCCTCAAAGACTTTCATAGTACCACTATATAATTTTAAATATTTTATTAAGCAATTGGTTCATAGCACATCACAGGCAGATTTTGTAATGGCAAGAGGAAGAATTTATGGGCATTTTGGAATGACTAAGATTTAAGACGCAGAGAGAGCAACTGTTTCATACCTCAGCTTGAGGAGCCTACTCTAGGTATTGGACGCTGCAGTCAAAGGACAAAGAGAATAAATGTTTCCTTTTACTTTTTTATGCCACAGCAAAATGCTTTGTATTCTATTTAAGCCATGAGTTTTTATTTTGTTCATTTTCCCCAGTCTCAATCAAATACTAATATTAAGAACTATTTCAAAGCTAGGCAGTTACTAAGCTCGTCTTCAGTCTTAAGTGACTGATGGACACACAACACTATAAAGCAGGGTTTTGCATAAATGATACTTTGAACAGCTGTAGTAAACAGTAATTGTAGTTTAGATGATCCATAAAAGCACAGTCAAAAACTTCCTCAAGTTTAGGGCCCATTTTTCAAAGTTTTGAAAAGATAGCAGACCTTCCTGTCAAAGCCATTTGCACCCCATGTATCATCTGCAGTTCTGTACATAGGGCTGATACATTGATAGCATCTTCACAGTCAATGTGTCATCTGCACCACAGAACTGTGTAGCCAGCCACCATATGTTTCCAATCTGCATGCCAGGCAAGTCAAGCATCTGAACACTGAAAGAAATCATGATTCTATGTAATTGTACTGATTTCCCAGGGAAAATCTTATAATTGTTGGACCCCTTTTTTTGTTTCTACACTTGTAAATTATAAGGGTATTCATACCGGACTACTGCATTAATAAGATGCTATAGTATACCAGACTAACAACTTCAACAGATTAATCAGTTACCATGCCAATTGAACTTGCTTTGTTACTAAATTTCTCAAAAAAATTTTAGAGCTGAGGCTTCATCAAGACTACATTTCTGTGATTAGTGTTTCCTCAGTTCTTTTAATTAGCTTTTTATGCTCTGGAAAGAGGCAACATCATGCATATGCATTTCGACTTCCACATTACCCTGAATACTGCCAATTTCCATGGTGTAGCAATGCTATTTTTGTAAGCATACAATTTAAAACCCAGGAAAGTAAACTAAGTCCTATGACATCTTGAAACTAACAGCTTTCATTTTAAAAATATGCAAAGATTATAACAAACAAGAGAATCAAAACAAGGATCAAATCTTCATAGTTCTTTAGGATTAAATTGCCTCAATTGGAAGCATACATTCAAACAATGTCTGTGCCAAGGAAGAGGGAGAACAAGCATCTAGTCCCCTACAAAAGCACAAAGATCGCAAAAACAGATGATGACAGCTCCATTTTCTCCTCCCACAGAGATGATCCCATTTAGTTTTCATAGGCTCTCCTGATCAGGCTCCCTTCCCCCTATAGGATTATTGCTATTTTACATCTTTAGCATTGGCCAACTCTTACAACATAAGAGAAAGAAAAGAGGTAATCACAAAATTGTTCTATTTTTCTGACTGTACCAAAGACAAAACAGGAAACCACTCCATGATGTTTATTTTTTCCGTTATAAAGTAGCCTGTTTGGTCCTTGAGAATTTAGAGCTATTCCCATGGTACAATCAAAGAAAACTGTTCAGCTAAAACTTAAATCACAGCTGGATGAAAATTTCCCAGCTTCTGACACAAATAGCAGTCTAGAACTCTAAATATGTATTGCAGGGACTCGTATTATTGAGTAGTACAGAAAAGCTGCAACATGACTGAAAATGAAACTCTGTCCAGAACAGACCCCGAACTAAGCACTGGAACAATTTTTAAACACTCTTCCAAAGAAAGTTCCTTGTATTAGCCTGGCCTGCCAGCAAAAACAGAATCCACCCACAAACAGAAACCATGATTCAAACTAATTCCAGGTCCCTCACTAAGATGCCTTGTGTCAGTCCCCAACTAAGAGAAGAAACAGGTTTCTCAGTATACATGCAAAATGCCAAACTAAAAAGAACAGAACAAATTTATTTTTAGTATTACACTAATAGTTATATACATGCCTGTAGTTAGGTGGCCAAGGTGTAAATCTGAGAGCTCTCTTTTTTCAAGGACAACCCAGAGCACACCGATATGCCTCTTAAGCTTAGCCAACACTATGAAAGTCTTATTAGCTGCCACAGGCCAACCTTATTACTGATTTAAAGACATCCTTCCAGAAACTGTAGACATCTACAGAAGTGGGGGATCATGGGTAAATATCGAATATAAAAGGTATGAAACAGACAACAGCTCCTGAGAGGTAACAGGCTAATAAGATGCATTACTAGCCTTTTGCTTAATGCCTTAATTGGACATACTGTACTAAGACTTTGTAAATCATCTTAATTTTATTTTTCTCAATAAATGTTTTATTTGTGAACCTTAAATAATCTTCTTCCAAGTCAGCCTAACAAGGTCACCTGCTAGTGACAAATATCTAACAGAGACACGATCTGTCAATTAGTGACAATCTCTGGATGGTTATGGATCCATACAACAACAAATAGACTGTACTCATTACATATAGATTGGAGCTACTCTATAGTCCAAGCAGGCACCATCATCCCATTATAAGCTCAATATCCAACATGTCTAGAATCCCTAGAAAGAAAATACTACCCTTGAGGCTTCAAATGTCACATTTCAGGGTCTATTTTTCTAGGAAGCTTTTTTTCATGAAGAGGCATTAAGGAGAAGAATTAAGGTGTTAAAGTCCCAATGTTTCAAAAATTGTCTATTGCTACTTTACGAACACCAAATAAGGGTGAAGTACAAGGAGAGGACATTTAGAAAGGGCATACATGTGACACAAGGAATGATCTGACAAGGAGCATACAAGATAGGCACAGAATGGGACAGTGTAAGGTCAGCATAACAGGGTGCCACCCCAGGGTACCGATTTGCGGCCCAGCAGCTTGGAAAGTAGCATCCAGCTGGTAAGTCTGTTGTGGGGGAAGGGATGAATAGGGAGGGATGAAGTGTGGAGGGGGACATATCAAGGCTCCCATGGTGAGAGAGGGAGTGGGGCTGGTACTAGGACAGGCACTGCACAGCTGGAGCACGGCAGGGTGCACGTTGCAGCTGTGACTCATCTGGGAGGGGGCAGCTCCCACTGCTACAGGCATCTCAGGAGGGCAATAGCAGGCATGTGCCCCTCAGATCTGTGTGCAGGGCAAGAGCAGGCTACTGCTGTGGGCTGGAGCCAGGGGCTGCACTTGCACATTTGAGGCAACATTAGATTTCTTCGATGTCAGCCTTCTGAGGTAGGGAAAATATTCAGCATTCTCCAGAGTCTCACCATGGATTTGGATTACCGGAGCTGGAGACTGTTCATTAGGACCTTAGTCTTCCAAAAGTTAAGCAGTCCCATTTTCTTGTATGACTCAGTAAAGACATCGACGATCACCTGAAGGTCTGTTTCCAAGTGACTACACACTATAGCATTATCAGCATAGTGGAGCTCAGTGAGTGAGTTTGGGGTGGTCTTTGTTTTGGCTCAGAGTCAGCTGAGGTTAAACAGTTTACCATTCATATGGTAGTTTAGCTCCACTCCAGCTGGAAGCTTATTGGTCAGATGTAACATCCTGGCAAGGAATATTAAGAGTGTTGAAGCAACGACACAGCCTTGTTTAACTCCCATTTTAACCTCAGTGAGATCTGTGATAGATCCATTACTGAGAGCCACCACTTGGATACCATCGTGGAGCAGGCAAAGAATGCTGACAAATTTTGGTGGGCATGCATACATTAGAAGGATCCTCCACAACACTTCTCAACTGACAGTCAAAAGCTTTAGTGAGACCAAAGATGGCCATGTAGAAAGGCTTATGTTGTTCCTGACATTTCTCATGCAGCTAGCGAGCTGTGAAGATCATGTCAGTTGTGTCTCTTGATGCCGTAAACCCGCACTGAGATTCCAGGAGGAGCCCTTCAGCAAATGAAAGGAAATGGTTCAGAAACGTTCTCACAAAAATCTTTCCTCTGGTGGACAGCAAGGTGATCCCTCTGTAGTTTCCACAATCAGACTCATCCTTTTTCTTGAACATTTTCACAATCATGGCATCCCTGAGATCGTCTGGGATTTCCTCATCATTCCATATCTTTACAATGAGGACAGGAAGCTGTGATGTGAGCGGCTCTCCTTCCTGCTTTAATATTTTAGCAGGAATTCCATCTGCTCCAGATACCTTGTTATTCTTCATTGCTTTCCTCCCCTTGCCAAGGGTTGGAAGGATTCAAGATTATCTCTGACTGGGTGTTGCAGGATGGAGCTGAGAAATTAGCTCAGCAGAATTGACTTGTAGCAAACCCCCCCGTTTTTTTTCTTTTTAAATGCATTCCCTCCCCTTTCCTAACCATTTCTAACTTTCTGCCTGACCTTTCTATCCCTTATAAGTAGTTATTAGGAGTATTATGTAAGTTCTTATACGACAAACCCTTTTTTTTTTATACTGTAAATAATGTTTTGTTAGGTGTGTATTAATTTTTACTGTTCTATATTGTATTATAATTTTTGTATTGATTTTTATTGTTTCACATTGATATTGTATGGTTTAGGCCTGTGTTTGTAAGCAAACCAAAGTAATGTCAAGTTTCCATTTTGTATGTCAAGCATCCATCTTATGCCCTCTGCCCAAGCATCCCTTGTGTTGTAACTGTGCGACTCACGTACCCCTCCCATGTAAATTGGTTCCCGGATGAATGGAAGTGATTGGGAATGATTGAAATACAATGGAAGCAGGTCTCTATTGAATGGCCTGTAATGACTGGGCCATCACCTCACACTGATTCACCCAGGAACCACAGACCTCACCCAGGAACAGAGACAAGAACCCAGCATTTGAAAGACAAAAGACCTTGCAGAACCAGCAATTCTACCATCGTACCCCATCATTACAGACACCCGAAACTGCACATCCATGCATGTAGCACACATGCTCAGTACACCATGGGCGGACCCTTGCCTGGGCATGCCTCCTGTCACTAGGGTCACACAAGGTCTGCCCTTATAAAAAGGAGCAGTGAAGACAGACCCAGTGGGAACGCCATTTCTATCTGAACCAGACCAGTTCCACATCGCACTACCTATCTACCCCAGAGGCCCTCCTGGTGACCCTCTCTAGACAACACCGAGCTGAAGGAGACCCCAACTGGCCATCAAGGACCAACTTTCAGCCTGGGATAGGTAGATATCACCTGCACATTTCCTCCTCCAATTTGGACTCTCTCTAAGGAACCAGTAAGATATTGTATCACCATCTCCCCTGTTCAATAAAACCACTGTCATTTGTAAACCTGAGTTGGGTTGTATTTTACTGAGCCCCAGTCCCTTCTCCATCTTAAATTCCGATCTGTCTCTCTCTCAGCTTTCCCCACCTTTTCCCTGCCACCTCTTAGCGCCTCTCTGTCCCTTCTCCGCTTCTCTGATGCAGCCTCTTGGCCCCGTTGCTTCTGCCATTTCTCAGCCCCGCTCCCGCTGCTTTTTGCCTCCTCTCTGTCCCTTCTCTGTTCCCCTGCTGCAGTCTCTTGGCCCTGTTGCTTTCTGCTGTCTCACAGTCCCGTTCCTGCTGTCCACCGCCTTCTTCCCACAGCCCTTCCCACCATTTCTGCTGCTTCTAGCCTCCTGGTCCCGTTTCTGCTGTCCACCAGCTCCTTCCCGTATCTTTCCACAGCTCTTTCTGCCACTTTTAGCCTCTCAGGCCCACTCATTTCTGCCTCCTGTTGCCTCTCCCCGCTCCCTCTCTCTCTCTCCACCTTCTGTTCCCAACCTTTCTTGCCCACCCCACTCTTGGCCCCGTGTTCTCCAGCTTTCCCCCACACCCTCTCTAGCCGCATTTTTTCCCCCAGCTAGTACTCTGGCCTGCCACCAACTTCCCCACAGCTCCTTCAGGCTGCCCCACAAGTTTCCCAGCAGCCAGAGCCCTTCTCCAGCTCCCAGCACCAGCAGCCCCTCTTCCTGTAGCTTTCTGAGCTCCCCAGCAGTCCTTCTCTAGCACCCCTGGCTCCTGGAGCAAGCCCCCAGTTTCCTCCACACTCTTTCTATCTCCCCTGCACCTTCTGCCCCAGTTTACCTCTCCCCGCCTACCTTTTGGCTCCCCTATAGCTCTGGCTTCGGTCCCAGCCTCTGTGTCAGCTTCTATCCAGCATCACTCCTCTGTTCTGCATGCCTTGGGCATTGTCCTTTAATCAGTTATGGTCAATTAACCTAAAGTAACCCCCAAGCTTCAGTTCTTCATCCCAGCTCTCTCTAGTCTACCGGTTCTAATCCTGGTCCCAGTAACCTTCACTCCCAGCAACTTTGACTCCCTACACTTCCACTTTCTTACCTTAACCTTTCCCCAGGTATCCCAAGTACACCAAGCACATACATACATATACATCACAGCACCCAAGTTAGGAACTCACCTATGTGTACATGTAGGTGAGTTGTATGTATGTGAACTGATATATACATATACATCACTGTGTGCATGATATACAAATTACCAATCCATGTGTGTGTACTGGGTGTGCAGGTATTGATAATTGATTCTGGTCTAATTTTTGGTCTGTATAGTGTGTGTAGGTGTTTGAACTGGTGACTGGTATGCATATGCTTAGGCTGGTAATTGACTCTGTGTGTGTGCGCGCGCGTGCGCACGCACATGCACTTAATTGATTTCTGTGTTTGTGTATGTGCAATTGTACACTGCACCCTCCTGCCTAGCAGCACAATTTTGAGATCCTGGGAACTGACCTGACCCCACAGGGCAACAAACTCAGGTGTAAAAATGACTGATACTAACTTATTGGAGGCACTGACAAGACACTTGAGACTAGATTTTGTTATATGAAGCTGACTAAGAGATGTACATTTACCTGTAATGACTACAGGGCTAAAGACACAGTATCTTTTGACTATTTTTGCCTAATATGTTGTAATTTTTAAGCTTTATGTATACTCTAACAAATTAATGTTAAATGTAATAGTAATACTTGTTTTCACTTTGATCTTATACTGAACGGTATTATTGCTAGCCCTCTAGTATACCAGTGAAGCATCTAGGTTTTCATTATCTGGAAAACATATGTATTGTTTTATTTGAGATTCATATGCCACACCACCCGCATCCCACTTTTTAAAATCCTATGCCCATGGTGACAAAGGACCTAAAAGGGAACCAGGGGAAGGGAAGAGAGGGAGAAACCAGGCAGGATAGCAAGTTGATTCTTTCTGAATAATTTGTGAGTGTCTACGTACATACTGCTGTCTGTAGTAAATATGACCATTTTATACTTAAGCATGCTGCCCTGAATAGCAAGATTCATCTTACTAATAAAACTACATGCTCTTACTAAAAAAGAGCATTAGCAAGTCGGCATAGGCATTTATTTTTACTCTTTTAAAAAATAAAGATTTGTGGCATGCTTTAATATTTTAAAACTTTCTTTGAATGAATTAACAGATCCATTCAAGGTTAAAGTCTCATCTGGAACACAGTGTATTACTGGCCACCATATCCCAAAAAGGGTATAGCAGAACTAGAAAAAATCTAGACAAGAGTCAAAAAGAATAATTAGGGACCTGCAAAATACAATTTCACCTTGTAGGAAATATTAAGATCAAGTAAGCACATGTTACAAAAGTGACATGATAAAAATATATAAAATTAGTGATCTGGAAAAGATAGATTAGAAACTTCAGTTCACGTAACACAAAGGGAATGTAATTAAATATAAAGAGTTGGAGAGTCAAGCATGCTAAAAGTAAATATTTTTCACACAACACTTAATTGGATTGAGAAACCCATTGCCATAGAAGTTGTCCTAGAACTTTTTCCTGTCAACACCTCCCACCTTTCCCCACCTGAAGGGCAACAGCAAAGGAGTCTTCTTTATTTTCATCTTTCCCAGGAGGAATCCCCCCACCTTTCTCTCTTTGCAGGCCTGGTATTATAAGGATAGAAAAGTGACTGGAAAGGAAAAGAGAACAAATCAACTATTTTGTTTCTTCCCTCTCCTCTTTAGTTTAAAAAAAAAAAAAAAAAAAAGCTACTCTGAGCTGTTGGACACTTTCTGCTACCTCTCCTCTCCTGTGAAAATCACGTCAGTTAATCCTTCTCCCCACACTCTTACAGAAAAACTCCTCTCAGCTCTTGACAGTGGGAGCACCACCTGCTTTCTGCAGTAATTAGCTGATCCATAAGGCATTAGTGAGTGAAGAAGGCAGCTAATCAGAAAGGGGTAGGAGCTTGGGTGGGAGCTTTCCAAATTATAGCAGCAGTTAATGTCAAGTTATTGGAGATGAAGCTATTGGCAAGCATGTACATGGGTCAAGCAGTTAGTAATGAACATATGGCCTTTCCTCTCGTGCACTAATTAAAACTAGTTCAAATAAGTAGGAAACAAAAGGAATTGGTTCTAGAGCTTGTCCTTTGAATCAGGCAAGATAAGAAAAGCTCACCGTTACTTCAACTCTGTATTGCTATTAATATCTAGATTTAGTAACTTCTAATTAGAATCTTTCATATATGTTAAAATTCATTCTAAACTCATTTAGAAGAGCTATTTAACCCTCCAACGTAAACAATTTAAATAAAAAAGAAAACATTTTTTCACTGCTATAACATCACCCATGCATAAAATCCAAAGTGAACAAGAAAGTCCCTACAAACTTCTACTATTTGCTTACTTTCTCTCAGCTAAACATTTTTACTATTGTAAAGAAAAGCAGGAAAGTACAAAAATATCATATTCAAGCAATATTTGAAAACAAACCTTGGTTTATTTTATGCAAAAACCAAATATTTCTTTATTAACTGCGTTATATCCTGTCATAGCAAAGAAACAAATAGTTCAAGTTACTTGTCCCTTTAAATAACTTTTGAGCACCTTCCGTTTATACACTAGAGATATAAATTTAATAAATAAGTCTTCCACAGTATCACTTTGATACTAGTCTGCAAAGCTCGATGGCTTATAAGCAATATGATGATTAACGTACTTGGGCAGAGGCCTAGCTGCTGCAAGATCTGATTAAACTTAGAAGATGATATTCTTTGCTTTTGACTTAATACTAAAAATGGCTCAGTGTGGCATTACAAGGGACTGTGCTGCCAACTGTTTCATTTTCTGACTAAGACGTAAAACTAAACTTAACCATTTGTAGTTTTAGTGGTTTAAAGAGCCCGTGACTCTTTCTTTAAGAGATAGGACATTACCCCAGTGTCCTGGCTATATTCCAAAACAAGGAATTACATTTGGCCCATCTAGAATTCCTCCTACATTTTCACTGAGGTATCAGATACTTGCAAAGTACTCAGGATTGAGTCTCTTCTCACACTGATGTGAAATTAATGCAACTCTAATGACTGCAGTAGAGTTACTACTGTTGTACACAACTGTAAAAAAGAAAAGAATCCACCCCACAGCTGCATGCATTTCAGTGCTGAGTGGACAATGCCTATGTATCCCGTATTTATTTCAAAAGGGTACTGAGTAACATAATTCATTAACATTTATAAAGTACCCTAAGATCCTGGATTAATGGTTCTAGAGGAATAGAAAATACATATTTTAACCCTTCCATCATAATTGTTTTCTATGTTCCAGGTTGATTTTTCAAGAAATCTTTGTAATAAATTTCCCTAGCAGCAATGTTATGTACATAATTCCCTTTGACAGGCATCATTAGAGGTAGTAAAGGCCTGGTTCCAGCTATCTAAACAATCTGTTTAAAATAAACTACTGGATCAAGCCACCATCTAAAACACTAACCACCTTCATGTTTTAGAAATTTTAAATTTTAACCCTGTAGTTGCTTTCTGGTGGTTTCTTCCCTACACACAAGCATTCAGGAATCCCTGGGAACATGAAATCATAAGCAACCATTTGGGAGGAAAAGTCATCATACAAAAAGTCACATTAAGACGACTTAGTGCACAAAAAGTTCATAGACTTTGTTGAAGTTCAGAACACTTGAGTGGTGATCAAGTCAGTGCCAGATTATTCTCTCACCTGAAAACTTCAGTCCCAAAAAACTTTACAACCTGGTCCCACTTCATAGAGAATCAGAATCTCTCCTTCTCATCAGGATACCCATGCAAAGCAAGATGAAATGACCAAATCCCTGTTCCTTATATCAGAACTCCCAGTCTATCAGACAGAAAGCCCCAGGTGGCTGGTTGAATTCAGACTCTCTACTCAAATAGATCCCTCTACCAGAAAGCTCAGGTTTATCCACCTTCACAATGTTCTTTCCCCTGTAAGAACAAAAACTCCAAACAATACAAAATAAAACACTGTACAGAAAAGGAATAAATGGAAACACCATCATAATTTAGGTAATTAAGCCTGCCACAAGCTAAATATTTTCTTTAAAAAAAAAAGTTAATTTAAGATTGCATATTGATGTTGCATACTAAACAACACTGTCAACTTGTCAACTGTGTGCTCATGTTTTAAAAAGCTAAAAAGCATTTTTTAAATGGTAGCTTGTGATGAGCCCTCTTTATAGTTCTATATAACGTTTATTCTACATAATTAAAAAATACTTTGTTTCATGTATGCAATATTTCAGCCTAATGGCAAGAAAGATCTCTGGGAAACCATTCTAAAATTCTACAAAGAGTAGTAATGCAAAAATCTAGAACTCTTGGTTCAGAAATGATACCTTTTATTAAACTAAAATGGAAAACAGATTTTTTTTGTGATTTCCTAGTTGGTCGAATAAAAGGTATCATTTCTAAACCAAGAGATCTAGATTTTTGCTTTTTTTTTTTTTGTCTCAGACCAACACATCTACCAAATACATCCCTGAAAGAAAGAGTAATAGGTAGTTTCAGTATTTTTTTTAAAGAACTTTGAGCTTGACTCTCAGTTTATTGTACATATGGAGTACACATGGAACAGTGTTGCTGTAACAAGCCTTAATCTTTTTCATGCCTTGCTGGTAAATGAAATTGCTTCTTGTTGTAATTATTCTCTATAAATATTGCTATTAAAAAAATAAAAATTCAACAACAGTTGCAACAATTTTGCTCCTAAGGTGTATAGCTAATAACTGTGGAAGAACAGTATAAAGGGCTTTTTGTCTTAATAAAGCATATTTGCACTCGCCTCAAATTTTTCCCTTTCCTGGTTTTGGTAAATGTACTTGTGAAAGATAAAGTAGTGGCAGTTCTAAAGATACCACCATGCTCTTCTCAGCAACATGCCCAAACCCTGACCAAGTATAGTCAAAAAGCCCAAGGCTGAATTGATTCAATCTTTGCAGGTTTTTATAAACTGCTTAGATTGAACTGATAAGGAAGTGAAATGGCATTTGTTTTCCAGATATGAAAGGCAGCCATACCCATGCAGTGGCCCATAACAGGAGCCAGGGGGTACTAGAAAATGCCTCCCAGTCTGCCGGCCAGAGCAGAGAACCTGGAAATGGGCAATTTCCCCAGCCTTGCCCCTTCTTCAGCCTCCAGTCAGCTCAGGAGGGGGCATGGAGGAACGCCCCCCTCATCAAACCCCCAGCCATCTGCTGGGGAAGGCAGCAGAGGGAACCCTAGCAGAAAATTTCTCCTCCCCTCAACTTGAAGCCAGGAGCTGGGCTATTCACCTGGCCATGCCCCCTCCTTGGCCAGCAGGCCAGCCAAAGAGCGAGAAGGGAGGAATGCCCCCCACACCTAGTTTTGGACCCCCAGTGGGGCTATGCCAGGTGAAGGGGAGAGCCCCAATG
>JAGPOW010002514.1:10812647-10831861 GCA_030014935.1 Caiman crocodilus | reverse complement strand
GCCGCCGCCGCCTGCCCCAGCAGCAGAGCCCGCAGCCGCCTGCCCGCCTCACTCCCGCGCGGCGCCGCGGGGGGAGCTGCGGCAGCCCCGGCGCGCTGCCGCCCTGCCCGCCCCTGGGCGCCGCTCAGCCCACCAAAGTTTCCGCGTCCTTCTCCCGGCAGGCGCGGGGCGGGAAGCCGCAGCGCGCTCCGCCGGGCCACGGCCACCGTCACCGTCACCCCTTCATAGAGAGGCTGCCGGGAGCGGGTGGTGTACCCGCTCGCTCTGCCTGCAGCACGGGCAGCCGCAGCCTGGAGGCGAAGCCCGGCGGCCTCAGAGGAGCCCGGCTGCTCGCCCCATCCTCCGCCGTGTCAGGGAAGGGAGCGCGCCGGGGGGAGGAAGAGGAGACAGCTTGGGAATGGAAACAGCCCCTGCTCTGGAGAGTCTCGGGGGGAGGGGGCGCACAGCCTTAGGGCTGCTACGTGCCTGAACGGGGCTGACCAGGTAAACATGGAGCTTTCCAATAGCGTTAAAAACATTGCTGACCTGGTACGGCCTCTCTTTGCAAGAGATGAATTCATCTATTCTTTTTCACAGACTGAAAGCTAAGAGCTCACATTTTCCCAGGGGTGCCTGGAGGCTATTGAGGGCCGGTGGAGTCTGAGAGTGCCTCGAGGCTATCCAAGGGTGCCTTGTATCTGAAACTGTTGAGAGCTGCTACCTCACTGTGTCTGTCCTGCCTGGGGAAGACTGGGTGACTGGTGCCTCCTGAGACTGGGGGGAGCACAGTTTGTGGGCTGCAGCATCAGCGGCGAGCAGCGGCCGCACACAGAAGCCACCGGCAGTGTCAGTAGTGGCCAGTCTTGGGGGAGGGCACATGCTCCTCCTACCAGTCGCATCTGTTGAGATTCATTGGGCCCCTAGGCCCGGGACCCCCTCAACCCACGTCCTGCTCACAGGAACAGCAGCTGGAGCTGGATGCATTGCCCCCAGGCCTGGGGCAGGAGTTGCGGCTGCCCCTGCTCACAGGTCTGCACTGCAGCTAGCATCAGGGGTGTGGAGCCACTGCCCACCAGGCGTGCACAGTGTAGACCAAGCTCCAAGGGCAGCCCCTCTCCCTGCTGCAGCTCAGTCCAGCTGCAGCAGCAACTGGCAAATGGCATCCAGCAGCCATGGCCTGCTGCATCACACACTCCTGGCCCAGCCACTGATTTCATCCACACCAGGGCAGGGGCCCCTAAGCCTGGCCCCAACTGCCCCATGCATTAATCCACCTGATTTGTCTGCACATCTGACTTTCCCAACAGGGGGCACTGTGGCCACTTCCAGATATGTCCTCATTGAAAGTGACCCTATGGGAATGCTGTTGGAGCAATGATGATGACTAATATAGAGCCAATCATAGAAAGTCTTGACCTTGTATCAGAAGTATCCATAGGAAAAAAAAATCTGCTGATATCCCTGGACTGAGGCCATATAACTTTGGGCTGTTCCAAGATAGCCATTGAGAAGTTTCTTAACGACAAGAATGGAGTTGTAAATAATTTGTTCCCCATCACAACACACAAGAAGTGATGCATCCCTTAAACAACAAGCTATGGATCAGTTGTATTTATATGGTACTTTATTTCTGGGATATATTTTTTGTATTCTGAATACTAGACTCTTTATTAAAACAGTTTCTGTAGAATGATTTGAAACGGTGGGTTATAAAATACATTCTATATCTATGGGCAAGGACATGGTAAAGAAATACATCTCAAAGTGTTGTGAGCAGTTGTAGGTTATTATCACCCTGTTCAAGACACTGCCGTACACCAACCCTGCTTGTTTAAAGATATTTACTGAAATCCTTTCCATCTTGCTCATTCAGATAAAATTCTGATGAGTGCACCAACAGCACAGTGCATAAGGAAGCTTTGTGGATGAACATCTAATGTAGGATAATAGCAGCTTTTAGTATGGAGCCAAATCTGAAGCAAGTTCCTCCATGGGAGCATCTACAAAGATAAGGAAAGAGAAGACGTCCATCAGAAAAGGACAATGATTCTACACATAGAAACAAGTATATAGGGCCAGATTTTCAGATATAGGTACTTTGCCTTCTAAAATATCTATCCATGGCAACAGGGAGTTGTAAAATACAGAGTGGTGGGTAAAGGGTGAAAATGCCACAGGTGAAAAAGGTAGATCTTGTGCACAAGGTATCCAATCTGCATACAGACACATTTTACAGATAATTGTCATCACTTATGAAACTGATCAATTACATTTTTTCTGAGATATGTCAAATTTTCAAGGAAGGAAGATATTGCAATAAAGGCAGAGTTAATGCTAAAAGGTGCCAGCAACTAAAACAAACTATTAACTACAACAGCCAGAATACAGGGTAAGGTTATTAATTTAACCCAAGGAAGCAACTCATGTAGAAAAGAACAAATACCACTTTTGCCAACATTCTCATTATATTTCAGTTGGGGCAAATTTTAGAGTAACCAGCAGGGGATTTGGAGTCATCATCAGGGAGTCAGTCCTGCAAACTAGTTCTATGGTGCATCATAACACAGTCTCAATTAAACTAGTCAGATGGTGCAGAATACAAAGTCAAATACTTACAATCTCTGTTGTTCGGACAGTAAGTTTGGATTAAATGTATTAAATAATATTTTGATGGAACACTGAATTAAACATTTTTATGAAAAGCCTGGATTTTGTCCCTCGGTAGTTCAACAACTTTCAGGACAGTCTCCAGGACGAAATAAAGCAGTTGAGTGGTTAATTTTCTGAATATGGCAATAAAAGACCATTTAATGAACAATTCTATTTGATTAATAAAGCAATATGTGTGCTTAATTTCTGAATGACAGGGAAGATTGCACCACAGGATGGAAGACTTGGTGAACAAGGAAAATAAAGAACCACTGCTTAGTGGGAGTACAGGGAGGAGCCAATGAATGAATGAATTCTAACCATTTATTAATTGGATTAGTGGTAACCTGATTGTAAATAGTTCCATTAAGACCACTAAAACTACAATTGTGTGGGAAGCTGTCTGTTGGTAAACACGCTACTTCGGAATTACTGAAACCTCTCTTGATCACTTGTGAAACTATGCAAGATATCCTGAGTGCTGTAGAGATGACTAATAACCTCATAATGCAGGACAAAGAATGGCATATTTCTGATCCCCTGCCTTCACTACTAAAGAAAGAGAAAATGTTCCCAAAACAAACTTCTTTTATGACATGTTGAGGCTGAAACATGCCTTTATGAACTTTGCTAAGAAGGACAACACAGCAATACTGTCTATTATATGGGTAACTGATATTAAGTCCTTTCCATTAGAACAATATGTTTTCAGATGCCTATAACTTAGCCAAACTTTAACAGTTTGTGCTGAAGTTCTCCGGGTGGTGTGTCAGCTTTGGGCTAAATGCTTTTGGAAAATTATAGCCTTTTCCTCTGAGAACAAAATAGGGGAAAATGTATTTGCTCACGATTTTTTGCATGTGGAGACCATTCTGAGAAGTGCTAATGCCCCTATTTCTTTGGAACAGTGACTTAAAATTTGGTTAGAGAATTGCCTTGTATCAGAGCTATGTTTTTGCCATTTCTCTGAAAATCCATTCAATTGCAACTGGTACTAGAAGAACCAATTCTTAAAGATGTCTTCTCAGAACCACCCAACCAGGCTTTCAAACAAGCACTGAACCTTGCTAACCTCATTGCCAGAAGCAAACTTCCTACAGCCCAAAACTCACTGAGTGGATCCAGACCTGTCATGACAAGAAAAGTAAAACCTGCCAACATATCTCCACCACCCCCACAATTACTACACCCCACAACAGAACCATCAGCATTTCTGGATCTTACAACTGCACCTCCATGAATGTTATATATTAGGGCTGTGCAAAGCTTCAGTCCCTGATTCAATTTGGCGGAAATTCAGCCCAATTCAGTGGCCTAATCTCTGAATTTGAATTGAGACACTTTAATCTCTCTGAATCAAACTGGAACCCTCTGAATCGATTCACAGAGATTAGGAAAGATTCAGCAATTTGGATGTAGACACAGCTTTAAATTATGTTTTTTCTACATACCTCAAGGTACCAGGTGGCTTGTGAATGGTGTGATGGTGGGGCAGACAGGCTCCCTAGCTCACTCAGCAGCAGACCTGGAAGTGGACTGGAAGCACTTCTGGTCCACTTCTGGGTCTGCTGGGGAGCTCACTGGGGGATGTGCTTGGTGGTGGACCTGGAAGCGGACTGAAAGTACTTCTGGTCCACTTCCGGGTTCACTGCTGAGCAAATGGGGGGACCTCCCTGCACTCCTGTGACACTCCATCCACCCCAGCATCGCAGCATTCAAGAGCCATGACTGGTACCTCGGGGTATGTAGAAAAAACATTTAAAGCTGTGTCTATGGTCAAATCACTGATTCTCCAAATCAGCATCAAATCTTCAGATTCAGCCAAATCAAATCAGGGACAGTGATCCGAATCAAGTAATCAAATTGCTGTCCCCAATTCAGGCCAAATTCAAATCAAAATATGGCCCATTTTGCACGCACCTATTATATATCTCATCAATGCACCAAATGCCTTGATGGAAAATATGTAGCAGAAATCAAACAACTATGCACTAGAATGAATGCACATTAGAAATCTATCAAAGACAAGAATACCCAATTACCTGTGGGGACACATTTCTCACAAGAAAACCAATCTCTCCAATTTCTAATCCTCAAAGGGAATTTACAAGACACCTTTCACAGATGAGCCTACAAACTTCACTTCATCAACCTCCTGGCTACAAAAAACCATGAACTAAATGTAGACACTGGATTTATGACACATTGTAACCTGCCTAACATCTGACTCCCCAGGTACCTCTCCACTATTTACCAGCTACATTAATTCCCCCCTCCCTTTTCCCTCCCCCCAACCCAGCTTGTCTCTCACCTACTGACTCTTCAATTTACAGCTTCACTGACTGGCTTTCTTGCATTCACAGCAGCCTGTGGCTTCTTTAGTATTCATTCCATCCAGGAAGAGCACACAACAACTGCAGATGCTTCCTCAGCCTGATGGGTATTTATGCCCAAAAGTTTGCTAAGGAGAATCTTTCCAACTATTTGAGTTGGTCTACTAAAAGGTATCAGATTTACCCAAAGAAGCTTCTCTGCCTATGTCCTTAGACTAACAGGGCTATAACCTATAACCCCATTCTAATGTGATAAATTTACATGCCTTTGAAAAAAATCATGAATCAAAAATATTTAGAAGAGACTTACTCAAGCTCCTCAGCCTAATGCCCTAAAGATTACACCCTTGCTAGGCATGAACTGCTCTGTGGATGAGCAGGTTTTCCTTTTGATTGCGGTTCTGGATCACTGTGGATTGGGCTGGATTTAGACACTGAAATCAGGGTTTTTTTGTTATCAGTGGTTTTCCCCAACCTATACCACTGAGCTAAGGAAGGGCAAAGGAGAAACTAACTGAAACAGAGAGGGGACAAAAAAAAAAAACATTGGGGTGGGTTTATGTGAAGTAGACTGAGACAAGGAGTTTGAAAAGTATGCAGTGGGAGCAGAGAAGAAAAATGTTTATAGGGAAGAAGGAGCAAAGACTGATGTCAGCTCAACACAGAGATTAGGACTGGGGGCTCAAGGAAGGGAATGGACAATGGAGGTTGGTGGGTATGGGAGAAACTGAAACTGGGTGAGTAGCTGGGAAAGACTATGACAAACTAGCCAAAGAACATGTGCTTCCAGAAGAGCAACAGCAGCAGAGACAGGTTCTATGAGGGTACAGGGTGTATGAGAAAACTAATTGGGCACAGACTGGGACAAGGAGATGGGTGAAAATTCCAATTGGGAAATATATATTTAGAAAATGCTGAGACTGGGAGTTAACAAGGATGCATGTGCTGGTAACTGAGGACACTGGCAGAGGGGATGGGAGAGGCCAGAGCCTGGGAAGTGAGACTGGGACTTATTGGAGAAGGCTTCTAGGATAGGAAGTAAAAGTCTGAGGTTTGCAGAATGGGACTAGTTAGTTAAGGAAAATGGGACTTGGATAAGGAACAGGTGCAAAGAAAAGGATGTTACAGGGAGCTGACAGGGCAGTAGTGCACAAGCTCGCAATAAATCTTAAGAGTGATATTTGTGTGTTACTGTATTTAAATGATGAAATTGTTGACATGAATATCAAAAAGGCAGAAGCTTTTAATAAATATCTCTGTTCTGCATTTCGGGGAAAAAAGACAGCTGATGTTATACCATTATATGGAGCTAAATAATATGTTCCATCCCAGGGACTCAGAAAGGTAATAAACAGCAGCTACTAAAATCAGGTGTCTTTAAATCAGCAGGTTTAGAAAGCATCCAAGAGTTTTAAAAGCACTGGCCAAGGAGTTCTTTTTACCATTAACGTTGATTTTAAGTAAGATTTGGAACACCACTGAAGTCCCAGAAGAACTAAAAGAAAGTTAACATTATGCCAAAAAAGGTGGGCAGGGGTAGGAGAAGGGGCAGGGAAAACAAAATTACTTAGGTTTCATAAGCTTGTCACTGATATTAGGCAAAATAATTGAATAGCTGATGCAAGACTAAATTAAATGAAGAAATAAAAGGCAGGGAGGGGAAATGTATTTAATCCCAATTAATATGAGTTTATGGAGAATAAATAAAATAATTTGACTTAACTTTGGTTGATAAGTGTAACAGTGTTGATGGAACAGACTTCTGTAAGACATTTGACTTGTTCCTGCCTGACATTTAATCAAGAAGCTAAAATAATAGATAATTACATGACACGTTAAACACCAGCTAATCTGACAGGTCTCAAAATGTAGCTTTAAGAAATCATCACTTGTGGCCTTCTAGTGGAGTCCTGCAGAGCTTGGCTTCCCACTTTCTAACATTTTTATCTATGATAAAGTTCTGATAAAACTTAAAATAATCACCAATAAAGTTTGTAGATGAATCAAGTACTGCAGGAAAGGTAAACAATGAAGAGGCCAGGTTCTTGAAAGAATAATCTGGATTACTGTCTGGTGGGCACAAGCAAAGAGTAAGTATTGCAATAGCTTCATAGAGGGTAGGGTCGAAAGGGACCTCAGGAGTCCCTCAGTGCCAGGTGCACGCCAAGTGATTCCAGCGAAGTCAGACGTCCCTGATGATTGACACTGTCGATTACCAGGGAAGGTCCCTTGCTCAGGATCCGATCCTCACTTACACAGGGAGTCTGGGGTCTGGGCATGGGACAGAAATGACCATTCTGTTCCCTCCTTCCTGCTGGTCATTTGATGCATGAGATGTGTTTTTAATACCTAGTCACGTTAATCTGTTGGC
This sequence comes from Caiman crocodilus, assembly GCA_030014935.1. Classification (NCBI taxonomy): domain Eukaryota; kingdom Metazoa; phylum Chordata; order Crocodylia; family Alligatoridae; genus Caiman; species Caiman crocodilus. Next base: position 10,824,529 of record JAGPOW010002514.1, on the reverse strand, counting down.
CTCAGGGCCACTCACAATATTGCCCCATAGCTATTATCCTATGGGATTGAAAGGTGTTAAAATTGTCATAAAAGGTTACTGCCTAAACTCAGGTTTATCCAATAAGCAAATTATGATGCAGCGCCTTTAGGTTTGAAATTGACATCGCTCCACCTAAACCCCAACCCCTTTAGGCTTCAGTTGAATATGCTTTCTTGGGATACGCTTTCCTGGAATTTGTTTGGGTGTGCCTAGTAGTTAGATCCAGTTTTTATCGCTAAAGCTGAACCCTGAGCAAAAAACCGTTAGGCCAGCTAATCTCACAGCTACAGCTTTGCCTCTGGGACCCAGTTAATTCCATGAACAGTTAATTTATCAGTTTGGTTAAACTTATGACAGACAAGTTACATTTGCAGTTTACAAACTTACAAGCCTATATTAACTAATATTACCTATTTAGGCAAAATATCAAATGCCTCCAAGAAGCACGTATTATTGCTTACTAATCCCTCTGGCTCTGGCTATCACAGACCATTGCTCCTTGTTACCCCAAGAGGCACCCTGGTGAACAGAGCATTTCCAATCCCTTGCTGCATCCCCCTAATGAATTTGTAGGTGGCCACAAGATCACCTCATCTTGAGGAGGCTGAAGAGGTCCAGGTCCCTCAGTTTCTCCTCGTAGGGCCCGTCCTGTAAGCCCCTAACCATGCGAGTGGCTTTCCTCTGGACTCTTTTTTGAGTCTATCAACATTCTTCTTGAAGTATGGCGCCCAAAACTGGATGCAGTACTCCAACTGCAGTCTGACCAGTCCTGCATAGAGAGGAAGCATCACCTCCTTGGCTCTATTTGTCATGCATCTGCTGATGCATGATAAAGCGCGGTTAGCTTTGATGATGATTTCGTCACACTGACAACTCAGGCTCATCTTGGAGGCCATTATGACTCTGAGAACCCTTTCCACTTCTGTGCTGTTGAAAGGGTCACTTCCAAGCCAGTAGGTATGCTGGATATTTTTGCACCCTAGGTGCAGCACTCTTCACTTGTCCTTGTTGTACTGCATCCTATTGTGTACTGCCCACTTTTCTAACCAGTCCAGGTCTGCCTGCATTGTTCCCTACCCTCTGGAGTGTGCAGCTCACCCTACAATTTAGTATCATCCACAAACTTGGACAGAGTTCACTTCACACCCACATCCAAGTCACTGATGAGGACAGGAAGAGTATAGGCCCAAGGCCTGAACCCTGTGGGACCCCACTATTCACATCCTTCCAGGTCAATACCAAATCATCTACTACTACTCTCTGGGTGTGACTGCTAAGCCAATTTGCCACCCACCAGACCATGTAAACATCTATGTCACAGCCTCTTATAGGACCAAAAATCATTATGAATTTGGGAACAAAACATAGGCCAGGCTTATGTGAAAAATCTATTGTGGGAAAGACAAATTTATTATGAGAAAAACAAATGTAAAGTCTGTTGGGAAAATCAACTGTGGGAAGCCATGACTCTGAAAAGGTTTTGGGTACCAAAGTGGATAGTTAGCTCTGAATGTAGCCCATGATTGTATAAACAGGAATCTCAACTAGAGACAGAAAAGGTTATATTTCCTCAGTATTTCTCAAGGGTACAGCTGCTTCTGGAATTCTCTCTGTAGTTGTAGTATATGCAATTCAGGAAAGATGTTGATAAATATGCAGTGCTCAGATGCTGTAATGGATAGGTACCAAATAGTTTACAAGTAAAGTAATAGTTCTGTCTTCTGAGCAGGGTTTGAAGAGCATGAAGTAAATAAGGCTTGAAGCCACACACAAATACTATGCAGAAGAGAGTCCAACCAGACTGCACAGGCAGTGCTCATTCTGGCATTTCTTAACCTTTGAATTTTTGTTTTTAAACCTCAGTTATGTTCTTATAATGTAAGTGGCTGATGAAAAGATGAATGAAGTACTTCAGACTTTTGTAGAAAACAAAAGAATACTTTTTTTATTAAACCAACAGAGTAAAAAGGATTTGGTAGCTGAGTAACCCTTAAGCAAAATGTTCTGATTTTATGTACAGATATGAATTATTTCATACTATTTCTTCTTATCTTCAAAATAAGGATTGTATTTTTAATGTTGGAATGATTCATTTTTCTCTTTTGACATTTTACTTCAAGTTAGTTAAATGTGTTTGACCAAGGTATTGTCTCAAATGTATTTGCAAGTATATTTGTCTAGGAAGTATACTATGTTGCCTGATCTGTAATCGTTTTCCTTTGCTGAGAAAAAAATATCACAAAGATTCTTTTATCTATATGAATGACAACAGCAAAGCTTTTATGGAAAGACCAACTATGATGGTTCCATGGAGATGGTGTATCAGAAGTTTTGTTCTGAGCAGCTTGAAAAAGATCAGACTGTATTCCAAGTATTTTTAATTTTTAAGGTGTCTCCTTGTAACATCTAGTATTCTGGGGTTTTTCATCTCTACCGAAGAAATATTGGCTATTTTCTTTTTCCACATTTAGAACCCACACAGAATAGTTACAATGTGGTTATAGGCTTAACATTTGTACAACACATTTAACAACACGATGGATGTCAGAGGTCACTGTACGACAGCCTGAAACCTGTCTTCCTTAACAACTGAGGCCAGCAGTGACACCATTAATCACTCCCTGATAGTATATCATTAAAGTTCTCATCTGACGTGCCCCATCAGTACCTTAGTCCACCATCCAACTGTCAGCCTTTATCAGTTGTCAAGAGCAACACTTAAGCTTCCTTCAAGCCTCAGTCAGTTTATCTGGTCTCAGTTTCTGAACTGACATGAATAACCTCAAGGAAAACTGTGCTGATATAGAAGTCATTTAATAGTTTGCCATTTGTTGTGAATAATGGATCTATTTAATGACCGGTAATCGAGGAGCAGAAGGAAGGGAGATGAAGGTGGCGCTCATGTCTATACTGAGTACAGCATGGATCTATTCAGGGACTGGTTAGTTCTCTGGAAATTATGGAAATATGCATAGCTATCTTGGATTTTACTCTTTTACTGTTAAGCTGAGTGATATGGGAGGTATAAATGTGAAAGAAATTTCCAGGTCTTCAGATAAAATAAGCTTTCCATCAAAATGCAACATAAAATCACTTATTTATAAGGGAAAAGAATTGAAAGATCTAATCCATGGAAACGTACAAAAAGCTAGAACTCTTGGTTCCAGAATGATACCTTTTATTAGACCAACTGGAAAATCGCAAGAAAATTGTCCTTTTCTGCAAGCTTTCGGGATCAAAGTCCTTTCATCAGGTTCTGGGAAAAGTATAGATGGTACAAGATGGTACACAGTCCCCACAGGTAGGAAAGAAACTTAATTTTTGCACAGAGGGAGCTGAAGATTTCCTTGCAATTTCCCAGCTGGTCTAATAAAAGGTATCATTTGGGAATCAAGAGTTCTAGCTTTTTTGTATGTCTTCTTGTGTCAGGCCAACACATCTACCAAGTACACTCCTAATCCATGGAAAGGAATGCATATGATTCTTTTCATGAGATCACTAGATGTAAAACAATATAATATAATCTTTACAAAGTATCATTTATTCACTAAACACCAAAATACAATTTAATATTTCTTTAAATGACTTGTTTATCTTGAGTTAATCACACAACTAATCATATATTAAAAATGTCAAGAAATTTGAGATTAATATATAACTATGATAGTAGGTATCAGGCCTTGAATGAAGCAGTGTGTGCTGACTCACCTATAAAAGGTGAAAGTGCAAAGGCTATAGTAAAGATCAATATATTCTTGTTTCACACTTCAACCACTTCTACACTGTGATGCTCAATGTGAAATGTAGTCAAGCCCCCTCTCCCCACCCCCACCTCATACACGCACACTTTCCAAAAAAAAAATTACACTGATCTCTCCCTGAATCACAATTGTGTCCATGTTCATAAAATATGGATGGACTGCTGAAGTTGCATAATTCATGCTCATTTTTTTCACCTGAAACAATTCAAAATGGAAAACAGAACTGCTTTTGGAAAGAAAAAAAAAGGTTGTATTATATTAGGCTGTTTGATAACAGCAACTCACATCATCCTCAGGGTGAAATCAATCCCAGACTGGAAAGCACTTTAATGACCTATGGCAAAACTGCAATAATTTGTGGTGGCATAATCTAGCATTAGTCAGAATCAACTCACCATAAATAGGCCCATAATAAAGGGAACCTTTCTGAACACTGACTTCTCTGACTAAATTGGTTTATGAAAATTTAATCCAAGCCTGGCATTAGAATCACAACAAGACTTGTGGCATCTTGATACTCAAAACTATATTCATTTAAAATTTTTACTTCAAATGAAAATTTCAATATTTAACAAGAATAAGAATGTCAAGCCTTTGGGACTTAACACCACCAATAAAAACATACCTCTCACAATATACAGATAAGCTATTTTCCATTGGAAATAAATCATTTATGTTTGGGGGAAAAGTACTGTTCTATGTTTTGTTATTCATTGCTGTAAGTTTCAGCATGTTAAAATTGAGACAAACACAGAGTGATTTGGTATTACTAACTTAAGGCAGAGAAAAACCACAGAGCATAAGACTATTTTTCATTTTAAAATATGAATTATACATATTGAAAATGAAGAAAATCTAGTGAGGCAAAAGCAATTTTTAGTATTCTTTGAGGTGTTTTTTAGTTCTGGTTGTAAATCATCAGGCTAACTTGACTCTACATTGAAAAATGAATGTGACATTTCAGTGCTATGCACTGTGCTTTTTTTTTTTCCACACATACAATAGTATGTGTATAGAATGGGTATTTTTATATATATCATTATAGCCTTACAGTCTTATAATTGTGATTTTGCTCCCTTGGGCACATCCACACGTGCAGGCACACACACTTGCAGCAGATCAAATAGCAGTAGTACAAATTTGTGCTGGAGATGTTTGGCTCAGCACATGTGCCTGAACATGCACTTTGGTGTGGGGCAAATTGTGCCACTTGGGGCAAACTGATCCTGCCCAGCTCCTCCCAGATCTGCAGCCAGAGGGATCTAGAGCTCACCTGCGCTGGCCCCAGCAGTATAAAAATCTGCCATGGCAAGCAGCTTAGGGCTTCTTGCCTTCAGGAGCTTCTGGGGCCCAGCCACTTGGTATCTGAGGACACTACCCATTGTGCCAGCTGGACTGTTGAAGCAGCCATAACCTGGAGTGGCCCCTGCACCCTCTACCCACTGCAGCAGTCTAGTAATGAGGGCTGCTGCCCCCACTTTTGGACCTGTGGCCCCATGGCTGTGCATCTGCCAAATCTGGACAGAGACTGCATAGCTACCTAGGCTGTGGTATGGGCACTGAAGCAGAGCCTCCTGCATCTCTGGGCCAGCTGCCAGTGGGCTATGACTGCACAGTTGGCTGTTGGGAAGCACTGCTGTCATGTCTTCTGATGCCCCTGCCCTGCCATCTGGGCAGCTATCAACCAGATGTGCTCCTTGTGGTGGCCTGCTTTGAAATGTCAAACTATGTCCTCTTGGCCCCAAATGGCCAAGAGGTGGGCCACCTCATCTGCCCTCCAGCTGGATCCCCAGGGGAGCTGGCCCAGGCCTGGGGGCTTCTCTGCCTGGGTCTCACCAGCAGAAATCCTGGTGTTCCCTGTTTAAAAACTGCAAATTATCTGATACAAAATGCAGATTCCCTAATTAAAATATTCAAAATTTGTGTTCTTCCGCAATTAAAATGAAATGTCACCAGGATGTGTGGCACTGAGCAGCACTGTTATGCTGGTGCTCTGCCCCTACCCTTGATCCACAGCCCCTCCCAATCCCCTCACTCCTGACCCACAGCCCCTGCTGGCCCCCACTAGCTGTCTCCCAGCTCTAGCTCTGTTCCAGCACCAGGACATGAGTCCAGCTGCAGCTGTCCCACCCACTGCTTTGTGGCTGAGCAGTGCAAGCCCTTGCTGTTCTGCTCCCTGCCCCATGCTGTTCCCAGACAGCCCTCGACTGGGGCTCAGGGATTGAACTGGGTCCCTTCCTCCCAGGCCAGCCTCCCCCTGAACAGGCTGCTCTAGCGGGGCAGGAGGGCTCTAAGCCTGTATCTGGAGGTCTCTCCTATCTGGAGCGCTCCCCCACTCCCAGCCCCCAGCTCTCTCTCTCTCATACCCCAGCTGCCACCTCCACCCTTCCCTACAGCCCTTCCCACCCCCAAAGTGGTTCCTGGAACCAAGTGCTCCCCCAGGCCTAGTGTGGGCATGGGGCAGGGCTGCAATGCGGGAGTTGCCCCTGCAGCCTCGGCTCCTGCCAGCAAGTCCCCTTCCATCCTTTTTGGTGGCAGGGCATGCAGGTTGTGATTTGTGGGTGGGGATGTGGAACTTGGGGAGGTGGGGTTTATAGGTGGGTGTAGGGTTTGTAAGGGTGAGGTTTGTGGTGGGGTATGGGGCTTGTGAGGGGGTTTGGAGGGTGTGAGGTTTGTTGCTGGGTATGCGGGTGGGGCCTTTGTGGGGGTGGTTTGGGGGTATGGGAGACTGTGTGGGTAATGTGCTGTCCCCCGCCCAGCCCCCATATGTCCCTCCATCCCTCTGCAGCAACAGCAGCAGTTGAGGTACTCAGGGCCCTCCTGGCAGAGCCCTCCCATGGGGCAGTGCAGCACGGTGCAGCCCCAGCCACCTGGCACCTGGCACCTCCTGTGCCACATCGCGTGGGTCCAGCCAGGCCTGGTGCCATGGGCCTTCGGGCAGCACTGGGCCACTCTGGCTGTCACTCAGGGTCCTGGCACCACTCGTAGGGGCCCATGTGCCAGGCTGGGCAGAGTCCTGCCTCCAAGTGTCCTGCGCGCTATCAGGCTGGGTCATTCCATGGAGGCAGGACCTGGCCTGGCCCAACTCATGGCCCGTGAATGCGGTATCAGGACCCTGGGTGACAGCCAGTGGCCTGATGCTGACTGAAGGTACATGACCCCAGGCTGGGGCAGCACACCATGGGGGCGCTCGGCCAGGAGGTCCCTGAGCAACCCGATGCCCGCCCCTACTACAGGGGACTGTGGGCCATGTAGGGGGTGGGCAGGGGAGACCCACCCCTCCTAAGCAGCCCACTACCCATATACGCACCCTCACAGCCCCCCACCCCCTCTCCGTACTTACCTGGGACAGAGCCCAGGTCCAGTTCACACTGCAGCCTTGCCCCACTCCTGTTCACCCCGCACTTCGAGGCAGTGTGTCAGAGCACCACGGCAAAGGACAGTCATAGAGATGCTCTGGTTGCTTACCAGAGTGCATCTTTGGAGGACCTCACATCTAGTTGCTTAAAGGTACACTACAGGAGTGTGCCTTGCCCCAGTTCTTTTCTGTGGGTTTTTTTTTTTTGATACCTGGATTTCCAGATATCAAATTTAGAGTTTGCACTGCAACTAGGCAGCGCAAGGAATATTTTGTTGTTCCCATCATGCCTCTTGTGGCATCTCAAACTGCTTTGAGATGCTGCAACAGCCACATGTGCGCTCATCTGGACACACCCCTTCTGACACTCATCCAGACAAACAGTAGGTAGGGGTACTGAAATATATGCAGATTAGGTCTAGCAACATTTTCTTATCTTCTAATTGGAGAGGTACTCAAGCTACAACATTTGGATAAAAGTTTGACCTTCCCCAAGTTAAGAGGTGTTGGGATCTGGATTTTCTTCTTGTTACTACACTGATAGGGGCCAGCAGTGAAACTTGAAATCACATATTCTGAATATTTCTGATTTCTGTATTTCTTTGTTCTGGACTACCCTGAATTTATTATTTTTCTTCTGTTGGGATACTCCTCTTCAAAAAGACTCAATTCTTGCCATATCATGCAGGCTTTAGTTGCTTGATCATATACCACAGGAATCCTGGCAAAGGCAACCTGCTGCCATATCCAAACCTTTGCTCCAAGGCACAATAGTGATAATGCTTCTCAGCATAATAATCATAATGATTTTTTAACATGTGCAAAATATTATGGGGTTTTTAAAGCAACCAAAATATTTTTCTGAAATCTGCCAAACAAAATGCAGCTTATGGGAGAAGGTGTAAAATCTGCAAAGTTATGAGTGACTAAAAACAGGGTCACATCATTTGAAATATCAGAGAACCACAACTCCAGATAATATTATAACACTTACTTAATACAAACACAAAAATGCACTACCACATGTAGTAATACTTAGTTTCTTTCTGCTCAGATTTCAATGGAATAATTATTCTTCTACATAACACTTGGAATGAAGCATTTTTTTTCTCATTTGGATAAATCATAGTGTCTCACAAAGCACATTACAATTAGTTCAGCAAAAATCCCGAAGTCTGAAATTTACACAGATATCTAAAAACGGCTTACTGCAAGTAAATAACCCTTCAGCAAAGGTGCAGAATTCTTATAAGCCCTATAAAAGTCATGAGTCTTGTTACTATAGCTATAAATTATTTTAACATATTATTGAGTTTTAAGATAGTCAGCAAAATGTACATGAATACACAGCCATTACCTTGTGATAGTGCAGGCTTCTAAATGTATTCTTGAAGCAAAATAACTCCTTTTTAATGTTAATGAAGTAACAGAACATTTTATGGTGTCATGTAATGAGAACTTACAAATGATTCTTTCCCCTCCTTTGAATACCTGCAATATTTTCCAGAAAGTGCTAGCCTTTTTGTTTAAATTAATCAGCTATATGTTTCTTGCTTACTTCTTATACTTATTTACATTGATGCCTGTGAATGTAATGCCATTGAAGCCTTTAATTATTAGTTCCTTTAATAATTAAAACTCTCACTTGTGCAGAAAGGCCTACTGTAGTAGAAACAAGATTCTTCTAGGTTTAAAGTTGAGTGGGGAATAAGAATGAATGAAAAGAAAATGCCATAATCCACATATATTGTGTTTCACCATCTAAGATTCAAGATAGTCATGGAAATGAGTGACAAATTATTTTAGATGTTCAAACATTGCACAACAACATTGCCCAGTAGGAGAACAGAAGCATTTGCTTCTCCCTAGTCACATTACAACAACCGGCAGCAGCCTTTAGGTGGGTTCCCACTTTAGTAAATAGAAAGACTCTTGCTGCCTTTCATATGATTCTCTTTCCTTCAGTTCTGCAATTGCATGTGAACAAGAGTTTTTACATAGTTTTTGCATCTGGGCCATATGTGAATAAAGTATTAATTATTAATATTCACTTCCTGGAATTCACACAGGTTGAATTTGTACCATGCATTTGTTTCTGCTCTTCAGGATTCTTTACACTTCAGCAACTTCTCTTAAAATATACCAAACTGATTTTCTATTATTAAAAAATATCTAATTATTAATCTAGTAGACAGATGGAAAGAACTTGCTTACATAAAGCTAACTCTTGAGATGGCTCCACCTTTTCTCTACTTACCTATCAAACAGCTTTTATGCATTTCTTCACTACCTGTCATAGTTACTGGGCTAGCTGCATCTCTGTATATTTAATGGAAACTGGAAATAGAACAAATCTCACAGTATCTGGCCTATACTTATTAAAGGTGAAATTTCACAATTGTCCCACTCTTAGAGAGATACATGATCACATTTCCCTATGTATTCACTCAAATCCAACTATGTTTGGGCACCTCTGGTTTTTGGGGTTATAGAGTCATTGGGGCTGGAAGAGACCTCAGAAGGTCATCTAGCCCAGCCCCCTACACAAGTCAGGATCATCCCTGACTAAACTCTATACTCTCTATAATTGTTCTTCAGGTATTTAAAGATTATTTCTCTTCTCCAGACTAAATAGCCACTGCTCTTTCAGCCCTTCCTCAGAAGTCAACCTTCCCAGGACTCTAATTTTGCTGACTTCAGCTAACCTGTTTCCAATTTTTCCATGTATTTCTTGAAGCGTGGGGCCCAAAACAGGACACAGCACTCCAGATGAAGTTTCACCAGTGCCAAAATAAATGATTCTTCAACTCTATTTGCAAGTGACACTCCTGTGAATGCAACCTAGTATGCTGTTGGCTGTTTTTGTAGCAACACACTGTTGGCTTGTGACCTCTCAGGGCCGGACCTTGTGTTGGCCTGCCCACCTGTAACTACAGGGCAATCTGCCCAGTCTCACCTGCTATGACTTTGCTGTTCCTACAAATGGATGGTAAATACAAGAGACTGCCCATTACATGCCCTGATGCCAGGTGGTGCTATCTGCAGCTCCATTCCTCCCCTACACCACAGCCCATGCCTCGCAGATGGCATCCAGGTTAACATTACTCCCAGTCTGAGACCAGAGCAAACAGAGTCCAAAGTTGGGCTCCACCTACACGCACATTCACATCACTTCCCCTCTCACAAGAGGCCTCTTCCATTCCCCCCTTCTCTCATCAGGCCCTCTGGCATACTGCCCGATACTGGGCCACACTCCACTGCCCTGTTCCTCCTTGAGCTCTCCTGGGCCATCAGGCTTCGCTACACTCATACTGGCTTTGTCACGCAGAAGCTTTGGTTCCCACAAGTTCCCCTACTCTACTTGGGTTAGCCTTGTGCCAAACCCTGAGCTAATTCTGGCCCAAGCCTCTCACCAGGCACAATGTCTCACAGGGCTGGCCCTTGCACTGTCCTTCAAGTTTACTCCCCTTCGACCCAACTCAGTGTGCCCCTTGGGCGACTGTCCTTCAGTCCTACTTCAACTTCAGCCCTACTCAGCCCCCTGACATGCACAGCCCTTCAGGCCTACTCGCACTTCAACCCTACCCTATGAAGGGCCTCCCAATGCTCTCCACACTACCCCCATGGGGGTCTCCAGGATCTCTCATCCCTGCTGGGCTCAGGTGCCTACACATGACCATACTTGGACCCACTACTCCCCCAGCTGCCTCCAAAACCCACCCAAAGATGGAGGCTGGGGTTAAAGCACCCCTCCTTGCCTTTCACTGGACTGCTAGCTGGCCTAGCATTTCTTGGGGACTCCCGCGCCACCAGAAAAACCCATCCACAGCAGGGTGCAGTTTTAGGTCATGCCCAGGACCAGAAGCCTCCAAACCATGCCTATAAGCTCCTGCCCTTACCTCTAAGGTTGTTCCAGCTAGGCGATGTTTCTGCCTCCCCTGGCAGCAGCAAACTGCAGCCTTTATATGCCTTGTGTTCAAAATGGCTGCCCTCATCGGGCACCTGGTAGATGCCTGCCTCTGCCCTTAAAGTGGCAGGCACACAAAGGTGCCCTGCTTCATGGCCCATATTCAGTTTACGATCCACTGTATCCCATTGGTCCTTCTCTGTAGTCCTAGCCAATCATTTCCAAGTCTGTATTTATGCATGCAATGATTGTATCCCAAATGGAGGACTTTACATTTGTCCTTTTTTAATTTTACCCAATTGATTACAGACCATTTATTCAGGTCCATCCAGGTCATTCTGGATCCTAAACCTGCCCTCCAGAGGGTCTGCAACTCCACTCAGTTTGGTGCAATCTGCAAATTTACTAAGTGTGCACACATTCCTATCATCCAAATAATTAATGAAAATGTTGAACAACATCAAACCCAGGACAGACAGACTCCTGGGGAACCCCACTTGATACATCCTCCCAACTACCCACTGAGCCATTAGAAACTACTCATTGAGCATGATGATCCAATCAGTTTTGTATCCACTTGACAGTATTTCTGTCTAATCTGTTTCCTTGGTCTGTTAATGGGAATGCTGTAGAAGACAATGTCAAAACCATGCTAAATTCAGTATATATCATATCCATTGTTCTCCCCCCATCCATAGAAACTGTTGTCTCATCATAGAAGGAAATCAGGTTGGTCAGGCATGACTTGCTTTTGCTGAATCCATGTTGGATTAATTTTTCATCTGAATCCATGTTGGACCTCCTTGAGTCAAGAAAGCTCTCTTCACAGTAAAGC